>CM076663.1:9575733-9609984 GCA_038496675.1 Rachycentron canadum | reverse complement strand
CTTTGCCACTGATGTCTGCAATCCTTTGACACTGACTCTGTCTGATCATCTCCTCTACCCCCCACCCACTTCCCTGTCTTTAATCCCCTCTTCTTACATTTCCAGCCCTCCTTCCAGTATATTTCACAACTGTTCTTCCTTACCTCTCCATCTATCCTCTTCCAATCCCTCCCCCTCTCCTGTATATTCTCTCTCTCTTTCTCATATTCTGGGATTCATCTTCCCTCTGCTCTTTTCCCCTCCTTTATGGTCTCTCCTACTATACCAAAGTATTATATAGCTTCATTATATCGGCTGGCAATGGAATTTAGAGTTCAACATTTTATCGATCATTGATAAAATAAGATATTGTTGAGAAGTAGATTGTGTTATTTATCTTTTATGGGTAACAAGGTAGAGATGAGGAGGCAGCCAAGTGCTCAAAGGATTGCAGACATCAGTGGCAAAGACATCTAAACTGTCAGTGAGCTTCCTAAAAGCCTCTCTCATATAACACATCTATATGTATGACACAGTGTGTGGCATCTGCTGAACTAGACAAAGATGGAGGGTTTCAAAATCCCTTATTTTAAGCACAAAGTTTCCCAGGTATCTTTCAAGCTGTTCTACTTTTGACCTTCCCCTCAAGTCTTTGTGAATGCATTTCTTATAAGTGCAGCTGGTTCAACTCGAGCAGTCGATGTCTAAAGAGCCACTAGATAGAATAGAATAAATTGAGAAAATATTTTTTTTAGAGAAAAGATTTTCTAATCACCAGCGATGTCAAAGCCGCACCATAAAATGTCTTATTTTCATACCCACAAGCATCCAGAGAGGCTGGGCATTAGTTATTTTAAATGGCGTCTTTTTCATTTTGGAGCACAAAATCATTCAGTTCAATAGAGTGCAGAAGTCCTCCAAGGCCCAATAACCTGCCCAGTTGCCATTACTTTCACATTCACAGATACCAGCTCTCTAAACAGACCTGTCTGTTGAGAAAGTTTGAAAGCTCCTCTGTTACCTCAGTGACTGCTGAGCTGCTGGCATTGATCAGCAACACCTGCAACTGCAAGCTCCTGCTCGTAAATTACAGTCATTTTGTGCAAAGACCAGTGAATTGTTACATGACGGCACCTTTAACATCAGCCACCAGCAATCATTAGCATGCTCGCGGCATACATCCCATTAGTATGCTATGGGATCATTTAGCATTTTTACATCAGCTAACCTGAGACAGTGTGTAGCACATCAAGAATGAGTTTGGCTGGAACAAGGATTAGAAAATAATGACACAGATGAAGGATAGGCATGCGTGTGCTCGATCTACAGACATGAATGAAGTCATTTTCAATACATGGGGGCAGTATGTTAAGCAGGTATCTGTGTATGTGTGTAAAATGGGTGTGTGCGCATTCCACCAGTCAGGGAGAGTGATTTATCAGACACCATCTTGTTGCAGTGTGTGTTTTTTTTTTTTTTTAATCTTCTACAGATTCTGTTATCGTTAGAATTATGATAGCCCACCTCAGGACAAATATCTGATTAACAATTTGTGAGTGTGTACGTGTGTGTATTTGCATGTCTGTGTGTGTGTGTGTGTGTGTGTCACTATAAATTATATCTGATTATGATGATCAGGCAGGCAGAGAGATGAGTGATGGGAAGGAGTGAGAGAGAAAGACAAACAGAGGAAGAGAGACACACACACAAACACACAAAGATAGAAAGCTGGATGGAGGAAAAACAAAGTGGTAGATGTGTGGCAATACGGAGGTCATAATTCATCCCAACAAGCATCCAGCACTCAACAGAAAAATGATGACGCTTCACTAACATTAAGTTACTAATCACTCATCTATGGTGAGTGTGTGTGCGCATCTGCTTTGAAAGACTTCACATACATTAGACTACTAATAAGTCTTTCTATGCGTGTGTGTGTGTGTGTGTTTGTATGTTTCTGTGTATTTAACTGAACTGGGGCCTAAAGAGAGAGAGAGAGGGAGAAAGAGACGTTTGTTTCATTGACTTTAGAATGTTTTCTAGTCTGAGGACTCATTTATCTTCTCGATGTTAAACAGGATTGTTTTGTGTGTGTGTGTGTGTGTGTGTGTGTGTGTGTGTGTGTGTGTGTGTATGTGTTTATGCATATATGTATGCGATCATTCCTGTGCTCAAATACCAAATACATTTTAATCAACATACAGTTTGTACGCTGCTGTAGGTATAATCTGTATACAGCAAAAAAAAAAAAAAAAAAATGCATGTAGCTGCAAGTATTTGATAAATGAGTAAAAACGCAGTTTTATTTATTTTTTTATCTATTTATTTTAGAAACAGTGGTCCCACTAAAATAACACAGAAACACAGTCTTTCAGCCAATCAGAATCAAGAATTGTCACTGTGCATAGAGAGAAAAAAAAAGCCTGGATTGGCTTCATGGCAGCATCCAGAAGCTGTATGTTAACAACACTGTCATCCTGTCTAACTACAGCACATCCAATTAAAACATTGCGCGTTTAATTTGTTTTCTAAGCATGTTCATGTAATCCGAGAGTCTGATTGTGTGAAAGTCCTGACTATGTCCTAAAAGAACTAAACCTACTTTAAGTTAAAATGTCCTGTAACAGGATTTACAGTTTTGTTGCAAATTAATAATCATCCTTTGCTTGAAATTACAAGGAGTTATGCAACTTAAAATGGGGCCAAACCCAGATTTTTAATTGCCAAGCATTTTTGGTCAAGGTCTTAACTTAATTTCTAGAATATCCCCAGACTCTGTATAATACTATGTATGGTGTCTATTGTGTTTTTCTGGTCAAAATAAAGTGATGTCCTTGAGCAAGATACAGAAGGCCTACAGCTCCAGGGGAGCAGTTGTGCAGCAGACACTGTGGTTTGGCCTTCCTGTTGAGAAGGCAAATGAAAAGATGAATTTGTCCTTTGAGAATCAATAGAGGAAATAAAAAGGAAAGTGTGCAAGGCCGACTGTGTCCAAAACACAAAACCTAAAGTAACTGTGAGACACGGTGGGAGGTGTTGCCATTAACGCATGTTGAAACTGGGATCTTTCAGCCTCTGTGCAGCATTTCATTCTTTCACGTACTCCCCTCCCTGCAGTGAGTACGTGTGCACTCTATATGTATTCAGTGTGTGTTGTGTGTTGATGACAGCCGCTGATCAGTAACCTGTATGTTGATTGCAGACTAATAGTCTGCAAGAGGGACACTGAGAGTGTGTATGTGTGTTGATTGCAAGGTGTGTGTGCGTGTGCCAGTGTGTATGTGTGTGTCTGCTGATTGCAGAATAATGCAGATCAGATGAAGCAAGAAATCGGCTTTTTGGCTGCATCAATCATCTCTCGGTCTCTCTCCCCTCTCTCTTCCTTCCTCCCTGGCTCAGTCATTCTTTTTGAGCTTCACTGTCTTTCTTTCTTTTTCTCTTTCAGTCTCTCTTCATTGCCCTTTATCTTTCTCACACACGCTTTATTTCCTCTTTTGAATTTGTCGTTGAACCATTGAATTTCACACACAACACAGTTATGCCTGACAGTTACAGGTGACATTTTCCACATTTTATATTTTCGTACTCTCAGGGAAAAACATCAAGGATAAAGCAACATATGTCTTTTATTTATATCCAGTTAAAACAGAGATTGGATTAACTAAGGCGAATCCAACCTGTGTTTGGATGGAAAAATTCATTTCCATAGTCTGTTTTGACAAAATTTAGTAAGTTTAAAGTTAAAGTATGTTGTATCCAATGTAAGTAACCACTGATTTTGTTTAAGACCTCACTTTTCTTTTACTATTACGATATCAAAGGATGAACAAAACAAAGCTTCTAGTGGATAAAACCATGAATGATAGTGTGCTGAACGTCCAACCAATGACCAAAGAAAAATCACTACTCACTGCCAAAGTCAATCACTGTCATCCATGTCAATACACCCAAGCTGGTGGATTCCTTTAGAAAGGAAAGTGTTGCAGGATTAGGTGGCGAACACAACAGCAGATTCAGATTTTTCAGAGATGCTGTTGATAGTGTCACCCTTAAAAAGGCAGGTGATTTCATGCCTTTTCACCATGGCTCTGCTGCCTTCCTCAAAGAGCCTTTTAATAGGTAATGCTGCAGGAGAGAATATAATACTAATTGTGCAAAGAAATAGTGGAGACAGTTTCCAGCCTCTGGATCCACATTAACACCACAAACTGTGCATACGCCCACTGCCCTGCAAGTGAATTTCCCTTCAGAGACTCTGGCACTTACTTTGCCTCTCTGCTTTCAAACAAGAACAGTTTCACTGAAGGGCAGTGGACTACCCAGCAATCAACATTCAAATTTGTCCTGAAAGATTTTGGTTCATTTGAATTATGGTTTGGCATCACCCAACACAGAGATAAAATCGTTGACCAATCGGACAAAGGCAGATTGAGGGTTAGGTTTGAACATCGGGGTTAAGGGTGGCTAACTCCCAGAGGTGATGATGGCAGGATGTAGCCCAGTTATGGAGAGTTCTTGAGTGCGCCTGCAAAATTTCAATGTCAGACCAAAACCGAACCAGATGAAATGTGCACAATGTGGCAAAAACATGATCAGGACTTTCATATGTGAAACAGCCTTAGATATCATGAATTAGAGGCATCACATGTAACGCAACAGCATTAGCTCCGGGCCTACGATGCTGGCTCCCTCTTTTACACAGATAATGATCTGAATCAGTTACCACATGTATGTATGTTTCAATGAATCTAGTAAAAAAAATATACATAAAAAACATAAATATGAATATGTGGTCCACACATCTGCAGATACTCATAAGACAATCATTCATCTGGAAACATGATCAGGTGCCTCATGAAGAGGAAACAGTTGTATCTCCTCATTACTTCAGATCAGCAGATTGTATAATCTTATTATCTTGATCTGATGGTATTATATGATCAAATATGAATAACTTGTTGATCTTAAATACATTCTGCTTCTTGCGTTAGTGCAACTGATCTCTCACTGATTGTGAACTGTTTTCCCTTAAAATAGGAAAATATATTGTGTTGCACGTTGTATTGGCTCTGATGGGGTTTATTTCAAATAGCTTCAGCAGATTTTTTTTTAAACACAACGATCACAGAATGAGCAACAGATGAAAGATGAAAGTTACCACTTATATGGTACACATTTCAACACACATTTTAGCATGCAAACCCAATTGGACACATACAAGACAACAGAAGGTTGCACAGAACAAAGTTTGTCACAAAACATCAGTCACATGTCTGAGTTAAGCCCTAAAAAGATGAAAAGAATATAGTGAGACTTATCTACTGGTACCAGTATTGCATTAAAGACACTGCTTTCACTGCTGCTGTTATTGTATTTTTTAATTGCTGTATTGTGTAGGTCATTGGTAACTCCTATATTTCAAGTACTCGTGAGATACAGATGAGTGAGGTTCTATTGATCTGAGCAAAACACTCTCAGCAGGTTTCTGAGGAATAGATTTCTTGTATTATGTCTGGTAATGCCTGTTTTCAGTTGACTTTCCTTTGAAAAATATTTGACACTGACACCTGAACCACTAACTAATTATGCAATTATTATCAGTAGTTATTATTATTTTATTATTTTTACATTTTACATTTCTATTATTTTAACTTACTGCTGTTATTTACCAATGTACTATTATCATTAGTATTGGTCATTGTCCTTGGCATTAATACTCTTTATATTTGTATGTTTTTCTTGTATTCTATTATGTTCCCTTTTCTCCTGCTCTCATTCTCTCCCTCTCGCTCTCTCTAAAACCAACCGGTCGAGGCAGATGGCCGCCCACCCTGAGTCTGGTTCTGCTCGAGGTTTGTGCCTCTTAAAAGGAAGTTTTTTCCCTGCCACTGTCGCCAAGTGCTTGCGCATGGTGGGATTTGTTGGGTCCCTTTAAATAATTCTGTAAAGAGTTTGGTCTAGACCTGCTGTGTATGAAAAGTGCCTTGTTATGATTTGGCGCAATATAAATCAAGTTTGATTTGATTTGATCATTTTTGCATCTGGGACCGTTGTGGCATGGCAAGACTCGACCCTCCTTTTTGAATCTACAAGATGTGATGCAGAATTTTAACAGGAAATATGAGTAAATGTTTGTGTTTTTTTTTTCATTGTGGAAATTTTTCAAGCCATTATATTTTGCATAAATTTCACACTTATTTGGACACTCAAACAGACGCTCACTATAGCAAGTGATTTCATGCACATCCATACAAAGCTGATTTTGAAGCCGACTTATGATTACTTTCAGTTGCTGTGGCTGAATTTGTTTGACTTTGGCTTTATGAGTCCTTACCATACCTAATTCTAACATCATGTCTTTACAGGAGGTATAGCATGAGCAGCATGTGAGCAGAACAGCAACGAAGGCTTTAGTCCTCTGTCTGTCAATACACAGGATGCTCACAGTATTGATCACCTGAGTCATCTGTGTTCAGCAGCAGCCAGGGGGCCAACACAAAATTACTGTAGTTAACGTGTGTGAAACAGAAGCAAATACACTGGATGGTAAAAATAAGCTCCGGGTCATGTTCATGTCTGTTAAGTGGGTGTGAAATGCAAGCCTTCACCAAGCCTGTGTAGACAGCTGTATTGATTAAAACAGGAGTGCATCTGTTCCATCAGATGTGTGTGAGTTGGACATATAATTGAAACACCTCGTCTGTGGACACTCAATCAGAATAACTTAATATTAGACTGAAAAGTAGTGTTTTACTGCCCTCTCTGGTTAAAAATGTCAAGCTTGTGCTTAATTCAACTGTACCGGCACCCTACAGTGATGTCACAGTGATGTCACAGGGAGGACACCTGTACATCACTGCTGCAAGGTGAGAAGTTAAACCACTGGAGGTCAGTAGGAAGGCAAGATCCTCAGGCAGTGCTACGTTGCTCTTGAACTCAAAATTTTTTCATGAAATCTCTAAGGTCGGAAACACACACAACTGCATGAAAGCAGACATGAACTCCTCACAAGGCCACACACACACACACACACACACACACACACACACACACACACACACACACACACACACACACACACACAGACATATTACAAACCATAAAAGACTTGCACTGTCTTTGTGAGGACATGCACTGACATAATGCATTCCCTAGCCCATTACTCTAACCTTATCCATCACAACTAAATGACTAATCTCCTAACCTGAGAGTCCTCACTTTGTCATAAGGACTATAACTCAAATGGTCCTCACAAAGATAGAGCGATAAGTTTGCACACACACACTCACACACACACACACACAGATACAGAGAGAGAGAGAGAGAGAGAGAGAGAGAGAGAGATAAGGACAGCATAATGGAAGATAAACAGAGAGGGAGAGCAGGAGGAATAATTAGAAACATGAATGTTTGGTATTTGTGATGATGATATGATGATATATGAGTCCTGCTGCCTTCTGGCCCTTCCAGTGAGTTCTCAGAGGTCATTCCGGAACATTCTAGAACATTCCGCCGCGTTCTGATGGGAATCCCAGATCTGCCAGCGTAGCTGTCAATTATATCCAGATTTTCAACTTTACTGGGGCCTCAATGCCACATCAATACTGCAATACCATCCCTTCATCTATCTCTGTCTCCCTCCCTCCCTGCCTCCCTCCGTCCCGTCCCGTCCCCTGTCCCTCCGCCCTTCTTTCCACACTGGCACAATAGCAAGAACAATGCCAGGGTGCCACCACATCAAACACCAAAGGGAGAGAGAGGGAGAGCAAGAGGGACAGATGAGGAGAGAGACACAGAATTACAGTGTGGGTCGAAATCTGATTGTGCATCAAAGCAAAACTGAGGGGAAAAACTTCCTCTTAAACTGATTATATATCCATGAGAAGAAAAACCACAACGTCTCTCTCTCTCTCTCTCTCTCTCTCTCTAGATGTGTTGCTCTCTTTCCCTGTGTCTTTGTCTGTCTGTTGGTGCCAACTGTCTACACGCTACCAGTGTCTACTTTTACACATTGCTATCAAAGCCATTTCTGCAGGATCAAATCCAGCTTTCCATATGGGTTTTTCACTTGTCTTTTTCTTTTGTTCAGCAGCACGTTTTATTTACACTGAGTCCACCAATGACGGATCTCAGACTCTGCATCTAAGTGGCCAAGTTAAGAGGGTTAATTCACCCTAAACCGGTCTTGACATGTTTTCCACTTGAACCCTCACAGCTTATTCCATATTTGTGGACATCAACAGTGTCAGTTTTGGGGGATAAGGACATATTTTCCTCATTAGAGCTGTTGGCATAAGAGTGAATTATAATTCAGTTTCATGGAAAAACTCAAACAGCCTTTTTTTTTTTTTGTTTCATCTACAAAGTTGATCTTCTATTTATTTTCAGTGGAACAAATCTAGATGTCACATTTCTGTGAGAGAGTTTGTGGGAATATGTTAATGTTCGAGTTAATGTCAAGGACTAAGACAAGGTGACAGGCTCTCACTTAAAGGGATGATGCAATTTTGACATTTATTTTTTGTGTAAAGTCTTTTGAAGAATTTTGTGATGCTCAAAATTGTTAAATGCAGAAGAAAGAACATAATGACCACACACACACACACACAAACACACACACACACACACACACAAGAGCAATCTCTGTTGCTTGAACCGATTTCTCAGCACATACTACGGTGGCCCAGAGGATCAAAACACAACATATTCCACAAATACACTGACACTTCAGATAATGGACAGGGTGGAACAGCACCCTGTGATTAGACAGAGCTGCAGTCCTGACAGTTCAGTGCTGTTTCCTGTTTCTGTTGTGCACTTACTCTCTGCAGTGTCCTTGCACAAGTTTTAAACTGGGTTCGAAAGATGAAAGAGGAGCTTGAAACCATAAGGGACTATTTTAACAAATGTGATTCGGACAGCGAGACAACCAATCACAGCAGCGTAGAGTTGAGAGTGTTAATTTGGTTGATCCAATCTAGCACCACGGAGTAATACTCCAGTTGTGAGAACAGCTGTATAATATTTTCTGTGGCTTTTGAGGAGCTTTGTCACTAGTTGCATTACATTGAAAATATAAGATCTGATAACTTTCAGAGCTCAACCCAGAGCAGGAACTAAAAGTAGCCTTAAGCACTGCCTCTAATGCACCAGTTTGACCATTTGCTTTGCATGAATGCTGTAATTTAAATCTCTGTAGTAGCCATCTCCCTTTAGGCGTGGCTGCGATTGTCATTAGGTTTTGCGTCTTCACCTCGGACAGACAACTTCTCACGGTTGTAAGACTCTCTGAATGTGGGATTTCTCCATCCTGCGGGCACCCGCTTCACCCGGAGGAAATCCTGCATCATGTGCATTTTCTGCTCCAGACGGTATGGAGGTCACACATGCAGTGTCAGCAAGTTTGTAAGATGCAAGGGAAATCTAGTTACCTCCATGTATAGTCTGTGCACAAAAGGGAAAAGGTCTGTGCATCTGTTTGTATCAGTCAGCCTTCAGATTTTTTTTGTTATTGTTTAAAAAAAAAATTCTGTCAATGAAAGAAAATATAAGGTTAAAGCATCAGTCATCCACCCTCACTCACACTTGAAATAATGTTTCAGAAGCTAGACTGTACGTAAACTGTTGAAATCTTGGTTTATGTTAAAACACACAACTGTACATACTGTACACTCCCTCAGACCCACAACATCATCACTGGCATATGTGCGCACACCCACTTACACACCCTGAGGCAACGTCCTTGACTGGGAGGACTCTTGTGAATTCCTTGAGGAGTTTGTCGATCCAGACAGGGACATTTCCTGGTAAATCAACAGAATTCAAAGGCAAGCAGTGACTGAGCAGCAGACGGGTTGATACCAGTGTCCCCCAGGACCCTGATTCCTAGCACAATCGCTGCTATCACCCAGTCAATGATGACAGTCACATCAGATATTGTTCAACTGTTTAACTGCGTCTGTGATGTTCAGCAAAACCTCCACCTTCTCGCCATTAGGCAATAAATACACCACAGATTGCTTTAATACTTACCTCAGTTGTTCCTCGTAAACCCTCTACTGATCTAATTCACCGATCTAATCTGGTTTAATAAAACACACATTTGATGACAACAATGAATTCAATCAAACGCACACAGACTCAAACATACATATAAATACTGCAGCGTAAAATTGTGTAAAATCACCTAATTATCAATAATTTCATGTTTAAATTATTTTCTTTCCGTTTCATTGATCCTCATATGATGTTTGTATATATACATTATGAACTGAGTTATTAATAATTACTTCAGGCCTAAAAATATTCTATAAACCGTTTTCAGATGAGTTCAGCCTGAACTAAATAAAGTCACATGTGTTTTTGTGGCAACAACAATTGAACGACAGACTCAGAAAAAAGGAAACGGAGGGGAGGACTCATACAAACACACACACACACACACACACACACACACACACACACACACACACACACACACACGGGATATGACGTGCACAAGCATGAAAATATAGATTTACTTGAATCCATAAAACCAAAAATACACGTTCAAAAGCCAGAGACACACACAGTTGTTCAGCCTAAGTCGGTTTCACACAAAAACACACACACATAGAAATGTTTTTGTCTATAAACCGCGCTCATCCATCATGTTAGCTAATGTCACATGGGTAAACTGTCTATGATGACACATGATGTTAATTTATCATTCCTCCCCAGTGTGTATGCGTGTGTGCTGTACTCTATTCTTTTCTCATCTCTTTTCTATCCATCTTTTCATTCTCTTAGCTTTGTGTTACCTTATGTGCATGTCTTGCAGTCCGCCTGCACTTGTATGTGTCTTCAGTCCTTCACCAGTCTTCACTGGCGTCTGGGTGCATGTGTGCTTATTTATGAATTTCAATTTTTTTTTTTTCTTTTTTTAATTTAGAAACCTTTGTTGTATTGTAACTGTCCATGAAACAAGGTCATTTAAAAAACAATACCAATGTTACAATGGTTTGAAAAGTGTCATAATTCACAACTGATCTAATCTAATCAAGCAGACAACAGTGTCTAAAGGACAATTTATCCATGTAATCTGATCTGATTCCCTTTTCTCCACTTTCTTCTTTGTATCACTGGGAGCAACAACTCTTGAATTGTTTTCCTTTATCAAATCTGAAAAGACAAAAATCAGTCTTAGTGAAATTGAATTCTGATTTGCCTCCTCAACAGAATTATGCCTCTGAAATTTTATCTGAGCGTTTTGCTGTTTGCATCATCCATCCAACAATATTTTTTCAATATTTTCAATTAAGTCTCAAATAAATGTCATTGAAATGTAAAATTATTTTGCCTGAGACCTCCTTCGATCGATATTGCGTGCAAATGTGCACCCAAATGGTTCCCTATGTTTTCCTTTATTTGTCCTCTGTTGTTAGAAAATGATTCAGACCTTGGCTGACAACATTTTGACACTTTAACAGGATTCTTCACTGTAAGAATAATCTGAATTTCCTCACAATGGATATACACAGTTTTTTTTTTTCATGTGAACAAAAAAAACATGTTATTTCTCCCATCTTTTTCAAATGCCTTACACTGTGCATCAGTTTATTTTTTTCTCTGACTAAAACATATTTTACACATTTAACAAGCTTGTTATTCATGTCACTCTCGTCAGCCGAGTCCATAATAAATAGACTTTTTGTGTGACTCTTTTTTGTCTTTGTTTCTGGCTGTCTTTCTTTCTCGCCACTTCCATGCCTTAGCTCTCTCACACTTGTGTAGTTGTAGTTTTCCATCATTTAAAAGCTTATTTAAAAAGAAAAAAAATGCACTTTAGAATAAGAGAAAACTAACAGCTAATTTTTCCACACAAGGCCAGAGCTTGGATGAAGTTGTGTGCGCTCTTGTGCACTATCAGTGTGCACATACTGTATGTATACATGGGTTTTTGTGTAGATAACTTTTTCTTTCCTCCTCTTTTTCCTCTCTTTCTCTCTTTCTTTTCTCCTCTTCTCTCAACCCACCCAAATGCTGTTATCCTGTGTATTCTTAAGAGGCATTGATATTCAGACCAGATTTGTTCATGCCAATGTGAGTGTATATTGTGTGTGTGTATGTGCGTGTGTGTGTGTGAAAGAAAGGATGACGATGATGAAGATGATGATGATGGTGATGATGATGATGATGATGATGAATAAGGCTCGGGAGAGGAGGGAAAGAATTACCTCTGAGCATGAGGGAGTGAAATGTAGACGGAGGGAACGGCAGCGAGAAAGAGACATTGAAATAGAGAGAGAAGAAGTGATAACATGAAGCGAGACAAGTGAGAAAGAAAAATGAAATAACAGGGGTTGAAAAAGAGAGAAAAACAGGGAGGGATGGGGTGAGAGAAACAGGAGACGAAAAAGAGAGAGAAAGAAGTGCTCCAGTCTGAGGTGTGAGCACGTTTCACGATTCCCATGTTGTTTTGGATGGTGAGAGTGAAGGATGGAAATGGAGATGGATAGGCTATAATGGCATTCTCTGTGGTGTGTGCACGTTTCATGAATCCCATGTTGCTTTTTGGCTCTGGGCAACAAATTGAGGGTAAAACTAGCAGCGGAGATGAGGAATGAAAAATTTAAGATAATATTCAAAGGTGTTCCCAATGGGAACATATTCTGATTCACAGCATATGCTAGAGTGAAGGAGGGGGAGAGAGAGAGAGAGAGAGAGAGAGAGAGAGAGTGGGTGAGTGAGTGAGTGAGTGAATAGATGGAGAGAATAAGACAAAGGAAGGAAAGCACAAACATGAGCATGATAGGAGGCAAGGGACATAGAAAGTAGGGTAGACAATGACGAATGAGGAGAACTAGAGGTAGACAAAAGGGGTAGAAGGAGAGAGGCAAAAAAAAGCAAAGGGAGGAGGCATGAGGAGTGAGATTGGTATGGAACAAAAAAAAAGCAAAAATTAAAAGTGTAGCGGTGCATATTAGATTTCACCTGTAGCAGTCTGTACGAGTGCAGCGACATAATGACCGATTACCTACTGAGTCCAGTGGAATGTTTAAACCCTCCAACATACTGCAATTACCAGCCACCGCACACTTGTTGGCGTGCTAATTGCAATCCCCACGTGATTTGACACAAGCTCATATGGGCTGAATTCTCTTCTGTATCCAAATAAAATGGGTGAAATTTTTGCCAGGAGGGATACAAAATGGCTGCCTCAAAAAATGGCTCCAGATGGAGTTGTGACATCAAATCCAATATGGTGAGGGACAGAGATACCCAAATTGAGGGGCTTGTGGAGACGCTGGCCATGTCTGCATTAGACCATAATGAGTCCCAACGGCCTCTCCTCCTCTCATAAATCATTCATGCGCAGGAGGCAGGTCAGGTTGTGCTGTATTCTGTGCCAGTGTCAAGTCAGCTTTTACACCAAAACTTGGTGAGCACTTACTTCAGCTTAGGTTGGTCTTCGTATCCCATTGACAAATTTATCCATGTCAGAACCTCATTCTTGTCACAGACACCAGGATCTGCTGTTTGCTTTGACAATTAGTCCCCCCAAAAAAAGCAAAAAGCAAAATTTATGCTCAATCTTCCAGTACCTGCCCAGACATGGCTTCAGTGTGAATGATGCAGTAATTAGCTTTAAAAAACAGAATTATTGAATCTTTGAATAATGACTGAGGTAAAGGATGAAATAAAGACAGTCATAAAGCTTTTTTTTTTTTTGCTTGTCATCATAATGTTGTAAGTTTCTACCCGCAAACTCTGTTTTAGAAGTTTGTTTGATTTACATTTGACATTTTGAGTGTCTCATATCCAGATAAATCCAGGTGATATTCAAGATGCTGACACTTTGTTTAAAGTCAGCAACATATATAAGTCTCTGTCGGCTGGACCTAAAATCTGATTGCAATTTGTCTGGGTTTTCCTGCATTACATAAAAATAAGGATCCTCTCTACACCAGTCTTGTGGTGGTGGTAATGCACCTCCAGCTGTCAGAGTAATAACTACACAAAAATATAGATGAATTTATTGTAGACTGAGACAAAGGAGTAATCATTTTACCAACCTTTGCGGTTCCTAATCCATACAGATCAATGCTCTCTAACCCACACAAATGATTTAACTCGAACTGACGAGGAATCAGATAAGTGCTACAACTGCTCAATGTGCTGTTGATGTGAGCAGGATGACCCGCTGAAGTCAGAATGACATTTCATTTCTGTGTAATTTCAGATTAATTTCAGTTGCCATTATCAGCACACAGATAATGGATGTTTCCTTGTGACAGACCCTCAGTGATGTAGTTACACAGGAGGAATCAACGTAACAAAGTAAAGAGACAGATGCACCTTTTCAACATCTGGCTTGAATATGTCAACTTGTGATGCTTTTTAGCCATTTTGATATTTGACACCTATCCAACCCAGCCAAGACACATAAAGAGCTTGGGGTGACAGAAATACATATAAGTACTTGATATGAGAGTGAGAAATGAAATGTTCTTAAAGCTACCTTAGTTTTGGTTGAAGCTAAATTCTATGACCCAAAATAACTTGCACCACGACAGGCTGCTAACATAAGATCACATAAGATAAGTGATGACTGGATCCACACAGTAGTGAGATCGTCTGTGGAACCATACGCCACCACAGGAAGAAAAGGCTTTCATATTTAATTGAAATAAATAGAAATACTTGGCTACACAAGACGTGCCCCGAAGAAGACAGCGATTTAGGGATAAAACTTGGGATAAACATACTCAGTGATGAAGTTCACATGCCACCCACACAGCAGATCTCCGCTAGATCTAGAAGTTTATCTTTACTCGTGTATCAGATGATACATTTCACATTCAGCTTCTGCTTTTACTCATCCAGAAACAAAGATATAAAGAACAACTTCTAGAGAACAACAATGTGAAACCTTAACATCTATTTACCCTGCTCTATTTCACCAAGCTCTTAAAAAATTCGTCTTGTTTGGGTAAATAAACTCTTTGAACCCAGTTGTGAGTTCAGACATCTGGGACCCTCTGCCTTTGTCAACCGCAAACAAAACTACTTCTTGAGGATTATGCTTCCCTTCCCCCTTCCCACCCTGACGAGAGATACGATGGTGCTTGTCTGATGTTTTGAAGCTGTGTCAGGACACCGTGCATGTTTTCCATTCAGCGTTTCTTAACCCTAGAAAGGAGCAGAAACACAGGACTAAGAGTGCTACCAGGACTTTTTTTTTTTTTTTTTTAAATGTAAGTTAGTTATTCCTGCTTTAACCTTTAGTCCTCTGTGTCTATCCATGAGTGACACCAGCCATCACAGAATTGCTGGTTCCTGATAGGATCCAAGAACTGCTGAGTCATCACATGATGTGGCTCATTTACTGCTAACAATATTCTTTATAGCCTAATTATAACTTAGCCTTTTCTACCCCCCCTGCGTCTGTCTCTCTCCTCTCTTTGGAGCAATATTACTGGTGTTGTGCTCTTTCAGAGTTATAATAAAAATCTATGGTGACGATAACAAAGATTGATGTCGAGCGTAGATGATCACATGTGATATTTTACTTGATAAACTGACACTTTTGGCTTCTCGCTGACCTGAGGGTGAAAGACATACATCAGGAGAAAGGTGCAAACGGGGATGATTTAGTCCTGCCACAGGCCCCTGAGCTTGGTTAAACCCGTAGGACCCATGGCTCCATGCAACCACGACCACCACATTCACCCAGTTACCACTGCACATAGTGATACTGCTGAGTCAAACCTCACCGCAGAGAACATAATGTATATAAATTCACTTCACGTGTACTTCATTTAATCTTTCAAATGGCACAAACATCCTGATCAAACTCGTACACTTGAAGGTCAACATCTCTGCTTTGACAAGTACTTGTTAGTTTCCTGAGTGGGCCGGTCGTGCCAGTGTTTGCTCTTCTTCACAATTAACACTTTAAATAAAGGAGCTGCTTGATGTCTGTCCTGGCACAATGCTAACATCAGCTCCCGCAGTCTGGAGAGCTGTCTGATAGCGGTGTTGCACAATTCACACCCGCTGTTTCTTTTTAGTAGCTCCTGGTCTCGATCTTCTTTTGTTTTCAGCACTTCTCTCATGTCTCGTGTATCAAGTTCGCCATGGTCATTTACAACTGCAACTTTTTTTTTTTTTTCAAGGTATCACCGGAGCAGCTCTTAATGCTGAGCGACACCAAGCTGAGCAATTAGTGTCAACAAATATCACCAGTGGCAACAAAACCGACACTCAAAATTTATGACATTAACCCACTCCTAAAAAATATTAGTACTTATTATCACCTCATAAAATTGACATATCAAAGTCTTTATTTCCACCAACTTTTTAGAACAAATATCTGGCTCTTCAGATGCTGTAAACTCTGCTGCTATGTTCACTTGCTTGTCACTAACTTTGTCTGTCTGCCATTTCATGCTGGGCAAATTAGTGTGTAGTGTGTTTTCAGAATTTCTTTGCCAAAAACAGCTGCCTACTGGCAACTGTGAGAGTGAATGAAAACAGTTACGGGACCCAAAACCAAAACAATGACCTCTTTGCTCAAACAGTCCAAAGATCTGAGTTAAACTGCAGAGTCTGGTGATCATTTTCGAACATATTGATATAGGTGGTATTATCTAATATTGAGAAATGAACAGTGAATTGAAGCACAGTACATGCTGAAATAAAAGAAAAGAAAAAGAAACTTCAACTGGATGTCCAACTATCCATCCACTTTTCTGAGTATAAAAATACAATTTCTGGACTCCAGTGTTTCAGACATTTCATATCTATCTAACACAAACAAGGATATCACATATAAACACACACAAAGGCACTGTAACTTGTCTGTAATTCCTTTACTGTAAATGGTTTGAGTCCACTGACAGCTAGAAGTTATCATATTGAATGTTATTAAATGAATGTCTGTGTTTGTGTGTCAAAGTAAAGTAGTGATATTGGAGAGGAGGTCTCAGTAAAAATGACTTTTTCACTCTATAGCAATAAAATACAACAGCATTATCTTATTATTGTTATAATATAGTTACTGAGGGAAAGGGAGCGAGTGAGAAAGGGTGGAAATAAAAGCTTTGTGGGTTGCTGGTTTAAAGATCAGATCATGTGTTTGTGAGGTTCTGGGGCCGAATTTGCATCAAGACTTTGGTCACATTTCCTCTTGTCTCGTATCTTTCCGGCCAAATTCTGTAAACAATAATTATTAACTTCTTTCACGAAGGAACATTTTAATCCCATTACAACTCTGTCTGGCATAAATCTGTTGCCTTTGCTGACTCAGTTTTGATTTCCTGTCACCACATGAAGTCTTTAGACTATCATGTCTAGACAAAAAAGGACCTTTGTCCTCACCACTGTGTGGAGGTTTGGTAAATATGGCAACATCCCTCAGACCAGAGCTGTTTCTGGACTGAGACTGTTTCAATAAATGAGCTGAATGTCTCCTCAACAAATCATGACTCAACCTTGTAACTAAGAGACTAACTCTTATGGCTACATTACAAGGCAACTGAAAAGCTCTACTCCTAAATTAGCAATACAACACTTGAATCAAGTGTTTACAAAATATTATTCCAGTGGGTTTTGGGGGAACTGGAGTGCTTGTTGAAAAAAGCAATATTATTCTTATGAAGTGCCTGAGGTATATCTGAGAGATTGTGAATGATAGAGGGTGAATATTTAGAGCTATGAAATGGATTAGTTTGATTCCTTCCTTTAATCCAAGCTGCTGTCATTTATACTATTTGCCACCAGTTGTGCAGGAAAAGGTTCTGACTTTGCTGTCTAAATTATAGACACCTCATTGTTGTTGTTGCTCTCATCGAGGTTCGCACCACTGTGCACGCCTAGCCTAAGTGTGTCTGTGTGTGCACATATTCCAGGACTGGGTTCACTTCACCAACCTGAGCAGGCCCCCCCACCCCTCCCCTGGACTCATCCCAGTGTTTAAGTCCAGCCGCCGGGCCTGACAGCTTTTCTGGCAGCACATACAATGGTGCCGTTCACATGTTCCAAAGACAGTATGAACCAAGTCCAACACCTAAAGCTGTCCATCCTTCCTCTTTTTGGGTAATCAGATTTACCCCTGATTTAAAAAAAAAAAAAAACATAATGGGGAAGTGGGAAACAAAGGAAACTGACAACTTTTGTGAGGCACCAATAACAACGGGGGAAAAAAAAGACATTTTCTGGTGGCCCCTTTTGACGCGTCCCATTAGCAGCAGAAACCCAATATTCCAGCCTTTCCTCCTTTGTCTGGAGGGTTAAGAGGTTCACAGAGAAACATGATTTGGAGGGCAAAGAGAGGAAGATGGAGGAGAGGAAGAGAACAAGAGAAGCAAAAAGGGGGGAAGAATGAGGCTTCAAATTGGTTAGAGTCCTGGAGATAACAGAGCTCTATAAAACCCCATTGGTCTTATTATAAACAGCATCAGTCAAGCTGTATTTGCTTTATTGATTTTCCACGGTGAAATAATTACAGTTAATACAGTTACAAGCATTTGTACTATTAAAAAACAGCTTGTTTTATGAGTACATTGTTCATACATATAGTACACTGTTCATACAAACTGTATGAGTTGGAAAATAGGCTTTAAAAATAATAGGTTTGTGTTCAGAACCCCCCAAAGTATAAAAAAATGCAGATAAACCATCCCACAATGCGACTCGACCACTGTAGTCCATTAAGATCAATCTCTACCACCACCAGATTTGTTCATTTTCAAACTTGTCCTCTTCAGACCCAACTGACAATGACTCAAGTGGCATCACTTAAGGCAGTTTATCAAATTTTGTGCAGCTCCCTCTGAGCCAAAAACAAAAAAAAAGGTTGTGTAGCATTACTCCCTGACACTTGGAAACAGATTTTGATGTGTACAGTTGGTAAAGTTCCCCCTTTTGCAGATATTTCTAATGCAGAGATCAAAAAGTAGAAAAGAATGGAACAACTTGAAAACATCAAAAGTAAAAGTAATTATTAGATTAATTGAACAAACCAAAATGTGACACATTTGATTTGTGCATTGACTCATTTCTTCTAAGAACATTGAAGGCTTCATGCATACAATTTTATAATGTTTTACACCTTGGCATCCATTGTAGTTGTTTATTTATGCTTTTTGATATGAAACTTTCCTTCCATATACTGATATACTGTGGACAATTTTGTGTTAACTGTGAAAAGTGAAATATTTTGTTTTAGAAAAGCAACTTTTGTGCAGTTGAACGCTGCATCTGAGAACATCTGTGAATTTATATTCATAATTAGTCTGAGTGCTTTTATACCACTAATGGATTCTCAATGGAAGTTTCTCTAAGTGCAGCAAAGAGCCGAATCCTAATGTTTGTGTTGCTGATGTGCGTATGTGATGTGTCTGGCCACACACAAGTGTAACTGGAGAGCAGAAAGTATTGAACAAGGGAGAGTGGAGAAACAAAGAGGGAAAGAAGAGATGCCCTAATTGCAGAATGCAGTTGTTCATCCTAAATGACTGAAACATCCTAATCACTTATCACTAATTACACTTCTGTCTCTCTGTCTGTCTGACTGTTTGTTTTTGCTGGTAGGCTGGATAGGTAATTTACTATTTGGCTCACTGGCAGACCGTGGTTGGTTGTTTCACTGGCTGATTGATTGACCACTTGGCCGGTTGACTGATTGACTGGTTGGCACGCTGACCGAAAGCATAATTAGATGACTGACTAGCTGGATTACAGCCCTGCTGATTGACTGGGTTAGTGACTTATTGATTGGCTAACTAACTGACTGTTTGATCGAAATTATATTTATAGAGTGAAAAGGGAAGCGTGACCTTGCAATGGCCTGACTGACTGTGTATTAAGTAATACCTGCTTCTCCTGTTGAGAGGGTGTGAATCACAGGTCAAACATTCTCAGTGTGACAACTGAATGGATGGATGTGAAGGGTGTAATGGGAGCATCTCTACAATAATAAGTAGAAACGCAATGGGAGAATGGAAATGGAAGATTTGATTACCTGCTGTGGCAGTACAACTGAGAGTGGCATAATGTGCATTATCAATAAAGTCAGAGAGTCTAACAGCAATAACAATGAGGTAATGTAGGTTAGGAAGTAGGTTAAAAGATGTAATTAGTGGAAATGGAAAGAACACTAATACATATTAATCACTGCAGACTGTTGATATGGGCAACAACTGGAGACAATGACTACATAACCCTCAGTCTACAATCTAATCTAAAGTAGATTACATCAAATCAGCCCTAAAGTGAACTTACACTTCAAAGACTTTGCTGGTTAAGAAAAGTATCATGCTCCTGTCTGTCTGTGGTCCCAGCAGATGCCAAGTGGAGAACGCAGAAACGCTGTCTGGTACATTTTTTTCCATCACATTCGCAAAACAATACAGTCTGATAATTAGACTGGATTTGAAAATCACGTAGGGAGAAACTGAGAGGTCTGGAACCAGACTACAAATCACCTGGTATAACGTCCACATCAGGCAGAAACAGAACAATTCACACGCTCTGATCCAGCACCGTTTGTAGGATAATGTTAATATAATCATCTAAATGTTTTACACTTGTTTGACAGTTAAAACTGAAGCAGTCTGAGCCAACAATCCTGCTATAAATCCAACCTCAATGGCACAATGACACCAACAACATTCAGATTGGGTTCAAACTTTCTCAGGTGTTGATTAAACTTTGCGGTCAGCGTGGAGGCTGGAGTGGTGTTTCTGTTATTTTGTCCAAACCGTTTATATCATTGAGGATAGCCTAAATAACAGAGACACCTCTCTGTATAATCCAGTACAGTTCAACAGAACCACAGACCACATCCTCCAAAACTATCATACGGTTCAATCCACAATTCTCAAACAGCTGCAACACAAACTGAACAAACCATCACGGACAAGAATTTATTACTGTTCTATTAGACTGCATTACTTTGAGCTAGGTGTACCTCATTAACTGGTAATTAACTATCTTAGACCAAACTGTGTCATCAAGCTGTGTATTTTGTAATTGGTTTTGATAGATTTGCTTATTTCCCACACATACACAAGCCGTCATCATTTGTTTTGGCTCATTTGAAGTTAAGGTTGGTAAAGGATTGTGGACTGTTTGTGACCAAAAGAAAACACACACACACACACACACACACACACACACACACACACACACACACACACACACACACACACACACACACACACACACACACACACACACACACAAAAAGCCCTGAAAGTATGTTTGAAAAGACAGTAATGCATACATGGTTACTGAAAGTTCAGACAAGTGATCATACATGAATGCTCATATCCAAGCAAGCAGTCAGGGGAAACATAATGCAGAAATGTTATGAAACATACAGTATATGTATAACACACACACAAACACACACAGACACTGATGTTCAGGAAGTTAGATTGATGCAGTGTTTGAAGAAGTCCAGATGGTGTGTGAGTTAAACAGTGCTCCCTGCAGAGAAGCACAGTCACAGAGAAGCTCACAGTAACACACACAGTAAACAAACATTATCATATATCTTTGTTCAGCTGACTGCAAATTAGTTCCTCAAGGACTTCATTCTGATGTTTGGCAATATCATATTCTACCACATATCTTGCTAGAGCTGCCAATATTTGTTATTAACATCAACACATTGTAGCTATAGGGGCAGCAATTCCAGTGAAAACTATGGATTTTGCAATGTAAAGTTATAAAGGTCGGGTGCTGGGGCCACACACATCTAGATGTGGTGTATAAACATGCTGATAAAACACCAACACCCAGCTCATTCCCACATTTATTCATTTACTGATTCAGTGAATGAATTAATGATTTCTTATTTAAATAAATTAGGCTTCTGGATTTACTAATAACATGTCTGAAAAGAGAAGAGTAGCGCGACAGAGGTCACACCTCAGGCACAAGTTCACTTAGAGGTAAAGAAATTATCCACTTTTTGAAGGCAGATGATCACTCTTGGACTGCTCTGATGTAGCCAAGCTAATAACTAACACATAGCTTATTTGTAGGCTGCTGTGAATCCGAGCATGGCGGCATGACCCGCCTTGACCTCTATCGATTTGTAAAGATGCAGAACAGAATCTGCTATTCTCTCCACATCATAGAGCACCACTCGTTGTTATGCTTGACTAGTGTCTGCTCTGTGTTGATTAAAATCTGTCTCATAAAACTCATGAGAAATGAGTTTGATGTTTGTTGGATTTATAATTAGCCTCATAGTCTCATTCAGCGCACACAAAGTGTGATTAGGTGCAATTTGTTATAAGCCAAAATGATTCACATCAGATTACACAGTGCATATTATGGTGATGTTAACAGTAAATACCTCTCACTCAAAGCCTGATCTAACTCTCTATTGCTTCTCAACACCAACTATAAATTTCACTTCACTCCTCTGTTTAATAATAAGTGAGTCAAACCCACCAATCAAATTAAGATATCTCCATAGATGGGAGAATGACACATGTTGAGAGATGTCAACATCCCTTTCAATACAAGGAATTGAACAGAATTATAACAAGTGATTATGACATAGCCACACACTTTATTATACAAAAATGGCTTCTGTATAAAGATGAATCTTTATATTAAGATGTTTGACCATTTGAAATATCATGCATCTATTTACATACACCAATTTTCAAATAGGACAATTTAGTTGGTCTCCAGCTGTGTAGCTCTCTGAATATGCAGATCACGTGTTGGACTCCTGCTGAGAAACTTTGTGTGTGTGTGTGTGTGTGTGTGTGTGTGTGTGTGTGTGTGTGTGTGTGTGTGTGTTCAATGTATGCTTACCTAGTTCCCTCTAATTGGCTTAGGCTTAGGTTAGTGTACAATACACACCAGTGAGCTTGCAGTATCTCAGTTCTATGTCCAGTGGCAGTTAAATCAGATCTGAGAGACAGTCATACAGTTGAGCCGCTCAAACATTTAACACACTATTATATCAGCAATGAATGAGTAAGTCGTGTGTGTGTGTCTGTGTGTGTGTGTGTGTGTGTGGGTGTCCTGTTTTTGCAAACAATAGCAACTACAGAAATGACCACCAGCATCATCCATATTGGATAAATATTATAGTATACAGGAATAAGCAAAAAGCATGTTTTGGATTTAAAAAAAAAAAAAAAACACCCCAGGAAATACATAACTGGATGTGTTCAAAGATCAAAGAACAAAGTGAAAGCAAGGAGTCAAAAATAAGCGAAGCAGGAAATCTTGTTTTACAGAAGGGAAATGAGGAGGGGAAGAGATTAAAAGCAAAACTGACATTTAAAATCAATGCAGTTTCTTAGTCATGCATGAGTGGAGAATGCATGTGTTTGTGTTCTTGCTCTGTGTGTCAAGTCACTCCAAGGCATATTACTGTGGCGGCATTATCTGTGACACTTTCCTGTGGTTAAAGTCACAGTGCGGTGGTAATGGCACCAGCAGAGTTTTAGGAGGATTCTCATGAATCCTCCTGAGCAGGACGGTGAGCGGGAACACACCATGACATCACCCATCGGTTTGAGAACTGCCATTTTGAAGCCTCGAGTTTGTAATTTGGACGTCGCCATCTTGGTATTTTGAAACCAGTAGAAACCATATTTGGAGGAGAAGGTGGAGCTGAGGAGGAATGAGGGGTGGATCTGACCTGCTCTGCGCTCTATTTGGATTGTGTGCTACAGTCTGTCAATCGCGTTGTGGCCTAATGCATACACTGCTTTATGGTCTATTATCCTCTAAATGGGACCATAATTTAAAAAATGAAAATCACGTCGTATTGAACAAGACCTGAAACTAGTGAGTGAGAATGTAACTACATTAGGAAAATGTTTACTGAGGTAATAAATCAAGTGTGAAATACGACCATTTTCCCATAGACTTTTACACAAATGGACTTCTTTTTGCAACCAGTGGAGTCGCCCCCTGATGTTCATTAGATAGAATGAAAGTTTGAGCTGTTTTTGCTTTCAGCTCCAGAGTCAAAGTTCCCTCTATATACAGTCTATGGTGCACACATCTTATTGCACATAAGATTCAGTAAAAAGCCCTGACCTGCCTATGCACACCCATGCACACCTGTTGATTATGTTGATCATTTATTACACCTTCTAGTTTTACTCTATTAAAACTGATGTGTGTGTCTGTGTTCTTAATCCATTAAAATGTAGAGCTGTGAGCAACATAAGCTGAAGCACTGAAAATTTGCTGGGCTTCTCTAGAAATATTATCTGGATTACAAAACCACACAACATAAACAGCATGAAGGAAACAAATACAGTTGTGCAAGAAGATACCGTTTTTACACAACAGTGAGATTGAATTCCCTTCAAAACCAGCTCCCCGGAGATTACAACTGTATATCCATTAAAATCACAATTAAGGTAACAAATCATGCAAAGATGTAGCAAAAAAAAAAAAAACAACTATCTGTTGAAGGGAGAAATGTTTCTAAAACTGTAATCACCTGCAGCACAGAACTGTTTTATGTCCTTATAACTGCAATCAAATATTGTGCTAAAAGAATAAAGATAAACAGCACTAATGCTGAACAGTGACAGAGCTTTTGTAGCTTTATTAGAATGGACAAATTGTAAGTCAAGTGGTCGTCCAGGACTTTAAGTGAAATGTCTTTTTCAATTTGCAGCCATTGAATCAACAGCTGAAGAGGCATTTAGCATTTTATACATCAGTTCTTATGAATACTTTATTCATCCACAGTGTCTATTTGTACATAAATTTACATATATGTTCTTTTATATGCCAGCAATCAATCACAATTGATTTTCTGATTTTATGACTGTGTGTGCAAATGTTAAGCATAAGATGGCAGATGACTGTTTTCCATTATCATTCCCTCCCACAATGCACCCCAGCCGTCTCCTACAAAGAAGGCCTTTACTCTCAAGCCACTAATTTGTCACAAACAAACACACTAACACACACAAACAGTAAGTTTGCCATCACATGTGATTTCAGCACATGAGAACCTCACTGGCCTTATAGCCACAGAAAAAAAATCTACTTAGCATACAGAGAGAGAGAAGGAGCGAGAGAAATTACAGAATAACTTAAACTGTCGATCATGTTAGAGGAAAAAAAGGCCAATAACATTCATGGTAACAACATACATATGTGTGGCGGTCTGGAAGAAACCATCAGATGTCACGGCTACTAGTTGGCAAACTGTCTCAGAAGAATGAAAATGAGTGAAGTCTTGTCTCTGGGCTTGTTACACTGCTACAGCTTAATCCCTTCCCTTTCTTTTGATGCCTAAATGGCTTTTGAAAAGGCCTGGGAGATGTTTAAATATCAAGGATTTGGGAGGGTGTATAGCCAGGACATACGTTTCTTTTTAACTACATGCAGGGAGGTGGAGGACACACGGCTGCAGCTGCTGTTAAAGCTGCTGTTAAAGCTGCTGTCAGTCTCAGTCCTCTCTGTGCACCATGTGTTATTTCTTCTAACACTTCTCCGGGTGACAGTGTGGACTGAGCACGAAACCTGTTAGTGCCACACTTGACCCCCTCAGCCACCAAGAGCTGCTCTTTGCTGCCGAGGTGGCCCTGTACTACAAACTAATTCATTCACTATTGTTCACGGCAACATGTACTCGGTGAAACCTCTCAGCAAGTCAGCTCTGCAGAGTGAGGACGTGTGTTGGGCATCTGTGATGCTGACTAATGGTGTTTCGTGGTGTCATGTTGGTTTCAGCCCTTAAAATTCAAACTCAAGCAACTTTCTCGTTTCCTCTTCAGCTTTACTATATAATGTTTTTTTTAATGACTCTCGTAACTGCGTTTAATGATGCTATTTCTTGCTGTCACTTTATTTGTTTCTTGTTTGTCGTTCACTCTGGATCCCTCCTGATATAAAGAGCTTGATCTCAACAGGAATAATATATGGAGGTAATTTTTATTGTCAAATTTTTTCACGTTTGCCCAGATAAACCTTAAAATAACTCTCCCTGTGCTCTTTTAAGGCGCTCAGTTGCATTAATTAACACCTACGTTATGACATATTATCCACTAATAAAATTTTCCAAAAAGTCCAAAGTCCAAAAGTTTTTTTTGCTATATTATTTCAGTCTCAACAAGAATATTTAAATCTTTATTTCTTAGCTCAACTTGTTCTGTTTTTAGATTCATACATTTTTTCAATTTCGGTAAAAGAGGACTGGAGAAAAAAAACTTTGCAAGCAACTGAAACAATTAATCCAAAGTGTATGCGCACACAGTATTGTGATCATCATAAAATGAAGCAAAGAAAAGCTGCAAATTCTCACATTTGAAAGGATGGAGCTGGCACATGTTGAAAACTTTTTCTTTTGTCCTTGATTTGTGATGGTTTTTAAATAATTTTCTGAAATTTGACCAATGGATTATTCAAATATTTTCACATAGGATACATAGAAAGAAGTTGAATGTCCATCTTTTCAACCCATCCCTCCTCCACCCTGCCATTCCTTAATCAGTGTATGGCTGAGGGGGAGAGAGAGAGAGAAAGGGAGCGAGGGAGAGGCAGAGATTTTTCCCTTGTTTCACAGTAAAATCCTCCTGAACAAAAAACGGACTGTACAGGTCATTAAGTTAAACCACACTCACACACACACACACACACATACGCACACACACACACACAAAATTTGGGCCAGACCAGTTACCGCTCGTTAGTTGAGGTAATGTTTATATAGCATTATGCCACCACCACACACAAAAAAAACACACACACACATGCACACACACACACACACACACAAATGGTTATACATGGCTCCAACATGGGTACTTGACAGTAAGAAAGAGAGAAAGAGGGAGAGAGGGAAAAAGAGGGGAGATCGAGTAAGATGCAGACGGAGAGAGCGAGGCCGAGATGTAAAGTTATATTTGAGTCAGATGTAATAGCTGTAATTATATTGGCGATATGGAAGGCCTGAGTCTGGGTCTGCTGTGTGTGTGTGTGTGTGTGTGTGTGTGTGTGTGTGTGTGTGTGTGTGTGTCTGCATTCGAACAAAGGGCCGCTTGTGTCAGGGGCCTGCTCACTGCAGCTCTTACCGTAATGATATTCCAACGCTTGCCGTGAGTGAGTGTGTATGTGTGTGTGTGTGTGTGTGTGTGTGTGTGTGTGTGTATCTGTATGATGTTGAGTCTAGAAGGGAAATGACTACCATGCCATGCCAGAACCCCCCACCCCACACACAGGCACACCCCAAACTCCGGTCACGCACACACAACCCCCCCATACACACACACACACACACACACACACACCATCCCCCTCCCACACACACACATACACACACACACACACATACACACACACACAGGGGATTAATTGTACCTGAATAACATTTTTGGTTTGATATTTATGTATGAGGGGAAAACGGATAGGGGTGGCCATACACAGACTGATTAGGTGCGTGTGTGTGTGTGTGTGTGCGTGTGTGTGCGCACGCAAATGTGAAACTCACAAGCCCTTCTGTCTTCTTCCACTTCTGTCATCTGTCTTTCGCTACATCTACCTGCTTCTCCTGCTTCTCTTCTTCTATTTTTCTGTATCATATCTCATCCTTCTTTTTTTCCTTCCTCCCTCCCTCTCGGTTCAGTGAGTTTAATCTGTCTAAATTTTACTTCTACAAATTCAGAAACAAAAATAAAACTGTTCTGCACAGTGCACGCGTGTGTGTGTGTGACGTCATTAGGTGTGTGTATGATCCAGATGGATTTTCCGCACGGCTCTCCTTGATGGGCGGGTCGTTGCAGCAGACAAGGTAGCATGCCAACTCTATTTCTTTTATGCACACGCGCACACACACACACATGCACACACACACAAATGCACCATTATTTTATCCCTGGACATATGATTCCAGTCTCTGTGAGCTAAATCCAGGGGAAATATTTCTCCTCCCTGTGTCACCATCATCTATCTGTCTCTTTTCACCAGCAGACAATTCATACTGAGTGTGCTGATGTGTTTAATGGTGACCTTTGACCTTGACTGGTAAATAAGGACTAAAAATAATAATTTAAAACCAGGGATCTATGCTAATGTATTCATTGTATATTCTTACAGCTTTATGCATGAATAAATAATTAACTTTCCTAACAGCTCATAACTTACTCATTGGCTTTAGTATTTATTTAATTAAATTACTTTCCTTCCATTTCTCATATTTTGATTTGTAATTTTTATTTATTTCACACAATACATTGTTCATATTTCACGGTGTGTCTCAAATGTGCTATTTTTCAAAGGGCCACAGTGTGTGCCCTTTCATACTTTTGTGCATAATTGCCTTCTATAATGTTCTACTGCTAAAATTGTCAGTTCTGTATGTTTATGCAATCCCCATTTACAGTTCACTTTCATCCAGAATGTCACTCTAAACCCTAAGGAAATTTCTTTTTTCTTTTTTCTTTTTTTTTTTTGTGCTGAATCAGTCAAAAAAGTTAGCCAGGAAATCTCATCGCCAGCAGGAAATCTATATTCATTAACCTAAATGCTGTAAATAAAGGGAGGAGAGCCTGATAACATCACACATAAGAGAGAAAAAAAAGATTTATGAGCGGTAAGACCAAAAGATACAAATTCAGGGATTTAAAAGCAAGACGAAAAGCAGGAAAAAAGCAAATTTACAGGATGCAGAGAGAAAAAGAAGAACAGAGAGCCCAGTGTGGTCGATCCATTTTGACTGTTTTAATGCTCTCCTTTCCCGTAAAAAGATGTTTTCCTCTGTGTGGTTTACATATTGTCAATATTCTGTCTCCAATTTAAATGGTTTCAATTCTCTTTCAATATACAAGATGTAACTCAGAGTTCCAGCACGCTTCCAGCAAAATACAAACACAAAAATGGATACAGAGTGGAGACGAACTCTGCTCGCTTCCATTTAATCAGTTCAAAATATAAACAGTACCCCTTTATTTGCGGAGGACAATGCTCATTAATTTTTGACATTGCTCTCAGGTCAAAAGTTTTTGTCAGGGTTAGAATTTGAAGAAATTGTACTTTCTAAAATGAATAAAACACAAGCAGAAATCGCTGGATGCAATAAAAATATAGTTTAAAAAAAGTTTTAAAATAAAGACATAAAAACATATGCCTTTATTTTGCCTTTTTTAAAAAAATGTGTGTTCCTTGCTTCATTGACTGATAATGTGCTTATTACAATTCACTATATAACTCGATAATATAATACACATCAAAACAAGGGTGGGCATATAGTCGGCATGTCCACAAAACCCTGGGGGGGATGTCTCGTATTTTGCTCCAAGGGGAGCAAAAAAAATAAAAAAAAGCAGCCTCTTTCAGAGTGCATCAGTGAAACAGACACTAAATATGAATTAATTCATTACTCTTCAGTCTCGGGCCTCTGGGTCCTGAGTACTGTTGGGTTTCAAACAGCCTAGGTGACTGTATTCACCTGCGCTCACAGATGCTTTAGTTGTTGCCTCCAATGAGAAACAGCAGTGCCCTGTGTCTTGTGGTGCAGGATCAAAAACCAACAGACTAATTCAGGCTCAGCATCCAGAGTGTAAGTAGATATATTTCTTTAAATGTGCAGGCTGAAAATGAAGTGGACTTCACATAATGTTAGGAACAGCGAGTGGTAATCATACCATGTTATTAAATGTGTCAAAGATCCAAATAAGCACAGAGATGTTGTTCAGAAATGTCAAAATCTTATTAAAAAAAATAAACATTTTAACGACTAATAGATACAGTGATGTAAAATGTCTTTGCCCAAAAATAAAAAAAATGATGACACTTTTAACGACTAGACCTTTTAAATTCAAGAGCGATTGAATGATGGTCGTAACATTTTATTTCTCCCAAATTGCCTGTGAATCGGCCTGAAAATGAACTCCACAGTCACAAAGGGAAAGACCTCAAACTTCACAGATGACACAAACAGTGAGCTCAGGCAGATAACACTGTATTTCCTGCCACCCAAACACTTACTGATCATTACTGCCAGTTGTTACCATGGCAATCAATCTTCACTACCTACTTCCTCTCCCTGGTTGGCTTGTTGACAGACAGCCTTCCCCCAAATCAATCCCAGGTTGCACTGCTGCAGCATCCATCCCATCTTATGAGAGAACTCAATTTTTCTTGTCCTTTTGTATTATTTTCTCTCCTCCGTTCTTCTCTCTCCTACGTTTCCTCTTCAGCTTTTGTTTAATTCCCTCTGTTTTGTGTCTTATTTCTGACTCTGCCTCACTCCTTCCATCCTAGTGCCCCAACGCCAACCTTGAGTCTCTCTCAGAGCCAATGATCCCAAAACAGATAACTAAAAATGAATTTGCAAACAACTGTTCAAACCATGATGACATGGTTCATTGTGTGGGTTAAAATGAGGTGGGCCCAGATTTCTCTTTCCTCGTAACTTTTTCTTTCCTAATCTGATGAAATGGATGCAGAATCATCTGATGACAGAAAACAGATGCATCCAAAGATAATAACTGGCCATGTCAGTGTTTTATATGCTCCTATAGTTACCACCTACCATCGTACACAGGGATAGTAAACACACACTGACATCTGGATTGAAACCTTTGATGTAACATAATTCATTTAGCAGACACTTCTTTCTGTAAATACACTTCAACATCTATCTAAAACCTTATTTTTTAATTATTATTATTGATATTTGGGATATTTTTTGCCTATATTTTTGATAGGACAGTGTAAAGAGACAGGAAATGGGAGAAAGAGAAGAGGAAAGACATGCAGGAAAGAGTTTGGAATCATACCAGGCGCTAACCTGCTCGGAGCATATGTGCCTTCATGCTATGTGGCCCCAACACTCAGCTATTCAGTCACCAAAAGCCTTATGTTTAATGTTTTCTAAAGGCTGCTAGTACTACTCGTTGTCAATATCGATTCACCTGTTGATCATTTTCTCAAATAACTGATTAAGACATTTTTGAAAATTGTCACAATCCCATAAAGCCAAAGGAGATGTCTTCAAAATCCTTGTTTTGTATAAGCAACAGTCTTAACCCCAGAGATATTCATTATATTATCACACAAGACAAAGAATGAATGAAGCAAAGCCTCGTATCTGAGACACTTAAACTACATAATGTTTGACAATAATGCTTCAAAATGACTTAAATGAATACACAGTTAACAAAATAGTTGCCAGTTAATTATCTATTGACTACTTCAGCTCTAGTCTGTTTTGTTTTCCCAGAAAATACAATGGCTGCAGACAGCTGCTCTGACAGACTGCTCCATGTCATGTAAGTTATAGAGCAGGTTTTCATCAACTTAATGTGCCTCCAGTTGTTCTGCCTGCTGGTAGCACATAATAAAGTAGAAATAAATAAAACCTAGAATGGCACTCAGTAGAGTGCATACCTTCGCTGAGGCCAAATAATCCTACACGTCTGTGAGATCCAGATAATTATGTGAATCTGTACCAAACTGTGCAAACTCATCAATCTCAATGCCTTAAATATAATTTTTTTTTTTTTTTTTTATCAAGACCTATATGTTATTTCCTGAGAAAGTGACCTGATGAAAAAGTCTGACCTGCCCCTTTAACCAGATCAGCACAGGTATTTTTTTATTTATTTAGTCGGGTCTTCCCTTGGCCATGCCCTGTTCCTCTCGGTGGACTTATTTGTGATAAATGAACAGTGCCTGTCCCCATAAGCCATTTCAGTTTTAATGTCAAAAACCAAAACTTCAACTTGTTAAGATTGGTTGGAAATGGCAGTGACTGAAATAGCATCTGAATGGGAACATGAGAGCATCATTGCCCCTTTGTTAGTAATTACATCTCAGACGTGGTTTGGGAAACTAATCCCATCCGAATAGGGCTTTTGTCCCTGTCTCTGTCTGTCTCTGTCTCCCTGACTCCCCACTTCAAGAACACCAAATGAAGACCATATTAGCAGTGATGTATGGATGAATGATCTCATCATCCCTCAAAACCATCATTTATGTTACAGCAATGATACAGATCATAATCACCATGATTGATAACTAGAACCTTCCAATGTGCGTGTGTGTGTGTGCATATGTGTGAAGCGATAAGTGAGCATAGTAAGAAAAAGGGAAGAGCGAGTGCAGTGAATGAGAGAGACCGATGAAGAGGTAAGGAGTGAGTGGGGGGGTTTTGGGGGGGCGCTGCAGAGATTTAGGGTGAGAGTACGTGAGAAAGAAAAGATTAAGAGAGAGAGGCAGCAAACAAGAGAATAAAAGAGAGAGAGACAGAGAGAATGAGAGAATGAAATAGAGAAAGAGACAGAGTTGTCCAGCACTCTATCACACCAAACAAGAGTAATGTTATGGCCTTAAGGATCTTTCACACACTTGATGGATGGTTTCTGTGTCCATTAGTGTGTGTGTGTGTGTGTGTGTGTGTGTGTGTGTGTGTGTGTGTGTGTGTGTGTGTGTGTGTGTGTGCATGTGACAGAGGAAGAGACGGAGATATAGGGGGTGAAGAGGTGTCAGTGTGTGTGTCATTGCTGCCTCCAGTGGCAGAAAGGCAGAAAATTAGGAAAATGACCATGGCTGTGAACTGCACAGCAAAGACACACATCGACACAACACACCCTGAAATACACCCACTACACATCATTTCACTTCTTAAAAACTTCTTTGCAAACATTTGTTTTCCTTGCGTTATTAAAATAAGGTCGCTCCAGTGATATGTCATTACATTGTGAACAAGAAAGAACTTTGTCTACTGTCCAAGCTCTACAAATCAAATCTGCTACAGCACAACCAACAAAGCCCAACCAGAACGGCTCATTAGAAATGGAGGACAAAATGTAGGTTTTTTTTTTTTTTTTTTTAGTTTCAAACAAACAAGAAGAAAACACCAGAAGAACTGGAAAGTTACTGCAAGCACAGATTTTGACTTTTGCTTAAATAACCGACCGAATGAATAAGACTCTTATAATGTTGTTGTAAGACAGGAACAAGTTATATATAGGGAGCAGAATCTCGTGCTGAAACATGAGCTTATATAAAAATGAATAAAACATAAATAATAAAGATGCCAACTCATAAATCCTGGATGCTCGAACACTCTTCCTAAATCAACTTATCCCACATTTATGTCTGATATTGGATTACACATCACCACAACTGGCCAAAGCTGGTGTAAATGTATAGACAACATAATACTGTATGTAGTAATGTTGATAAGTGAGTAGTCTCCTCAGCCGTGATTGTGGCCTGGCTCTCGTGATGCCAACATTGGTGAGTTAATTACTTGATGGATTACCATGAAACTATGAGGAGTCATATGTGGATGAATCCTGCTGACTTTGGTGATCTCCTGACTCTTAGTGCCAGGTCCACATTTTTGTTTTGTTTTTCGCTTTTTTTTGTAAAATGTCTTGACAACTCTTAAATAGAACGTCCTGAAATTTGGTTCAGACATTTTTATTCTACTCCTCCTCTTTTCTCCATCATGTTCGATCATCCTCTACTCCATTTTATTCTGTTGTGTTGTATTCTGTTCTACTCTGTTCTGTTTTGTTCTGCTCTGTTCTGCTCTGTTCCCTTCTTTTCTATTCTGTCCTATTGTATTCTGCTGAATTCAAGGTCTCTCAATGTGTGAAGTTGTTTAGAAGTCTATAATTTTCTGGCTTAGTTGTACTGCCACTGGGCCAAAACACTGCTCATTCATCAAAATGTCTCTTTTAAACAATCCTCTCTGTCTTCCTCTCGCTCCCTCTCTCTTTCTCACTCTGTTGTCCTCTCCTCTTGTTTCTCCCTCCCTCCCCATCTTTCCTCTGTGCGCCCGCCGCCTCTCTGGCAGTGTCTTAATTTTCACATCAAAGATGCTTTCTTGGCACGACTGTCAAAAATCAACAATATTTCCTAAGCCATCTTGAATGCGGTGCAGTTGCGCACAATTGAATCAAAACAGTATAGAAAATTGAGAAAGGAGACAGATTATGTCACGCACTGAAGAAAAAAAAAGCGTCTTTACAATACAAATTATTGTTTTGTAACAGTGAAGTCACTTAAGGGTGTTTAATTGCCAAGGCTGGAGCTTTTGTTCCTGTGGAGAAACTTTGTAATGAGACCAAATGGAAGCATCCTGGGCTCAGCATCTGGAACAGAAGATCTCTCTAATATTTTCTGCTTTTCTTCATGACAATATCCTTGTGTGTTTGTTTTTCTGTCTCTTCTATCCCTGTGCTTATCTATCCATCTCTCCAGTTGTTTCTATTGTGTCCTCCTCATCTCACGTTGTAAATCTCAGACTATCTGTATCTCTACCCCACCCCC
>CM076663.1:9523536-9575335 GCA_038496675.1 Rachycentron canadum | reverse complement strand
CTTTTCACTCTCCTCTCTCTCTTTGAGCTGTGACAGGAATTTGTAATTATTTCTGCTTCGAAACTCATAAAACATGTTCGGTTAGAGCCCAACGACACACACACACACACACACACACACACACACACACACACACACACACACACACACACACACAATCACGCGCACACTCACACACACATAGTCTTGTCCTGTTTGTAATTATCAATCCATTTGGGGATTTGAGGATTTTCTCTGTAAAAGTTAAAGGCTTGTTTTTCTGTTGAACAAAACCACATCAGAAAGCACGCGCGCGCACACACACACACACACACACACACATACACAAAGACACACACATGATGAGACACATTTACAAAAAGACTTCATTGTCTAACATGGAAATTATAAGCACAAGATCACGCACTCACACACACACATACATACAGGCGCCACAAGAATCTCCAAGGAGTGGAAGCCACAGTGTTTGAAGATAAGGATTTTTCTTCTTCTTTGTGTGTGAGCATGTGCGTGTTTGACTCTTGGGCGTCTTATGAAAAAATGAAGTTTGAGAAAATAAACTTCATGAAACATATTCGTCACAAATTGATGCACGGTGCTAAGTCACTCTCAGTGCAAACACACTTTTTACAGATGCAGTGTCATGCAAGTACTGTCATACATACATGCACAAGATAACACTGCCGAATGAAGTTTTCAAGTCTTAAAAAAAAAAAGTGGAAGGGCTATTTCCCATAATGCATTTCAACAAGGGCCTATCACAGCTGACAGAAATCATGATTCAATTAGAGATTAGAGAGATTAAACTTTTACCACAATTATTCTTTGAATTATTCACAAATATCAGAATCTAAAAAAACAAATGAGTATTAACATCATTTTACAGATGCTGGGACTCATTTTGTTGATTTTTCTTCAAACTTCATTGATAATTGTTTTCTAGCCAAACCAAACAGGCCAACGGGACTCGTTTATTGAAAATAATACAGTGTGTTGCAGTGGATAAACACATCTTTTAAATTCATATGGAGAAAACCTGTACAGCAAAATTTGAAAAATAACTTATACCAAGCTAAACAAAAGTGAAAGTGGATAAAATGTATGAGCTTTATTGAAGAGGAAAGAATTACAACTGTGAACACTCAGTAGATGCTGATGAGAAGTGATAATGATTAAATGCTGTGGTCATTCTTCAAATGTTTCTCAGAGGGAGACTCACTACCAAATGAGCTTTTGGCAAAACCAGAAAAAAATGTTTCCTTTGAGATTAATTGAACACTGAAGATAACTGAGGACACACCTGCACTGGTAAATTGGCATGACCCCTTGAGAAAGTAACATACTATAGCAGTGAAGTCAAACACACACACACAAACACACGCACACACAGAGTGCACTCTCTGAACAGATAAAAACACACACATCACATTTCTCTAGTGTGTCAACACGAGTTTGAAAACCATTTATCTTGTTTGTCCCATGTTTCCATAAAACAATGACAGTCACACACAAACACACAAACATACACACAGAAAAGGGAGGAAGCAGTTTTCAGAATCTTACTGAATTACTTCAACATATATTATTACTTTACCAGAAAATAAAACCCAAACATTCAAAAAAAAAAAAAAAAAACCTCAGTGATGTGCGTATGAGTGTGTGCATATGTGCATGTGTAATGTCTGTGTTTAATCACGTACCCGAAAAATAGCCAACATTGGTAAAGAGTGTGGTCTGAAACATTTTTGTTTTTAAAGCCAAAGTGAGAAGAGGAGAGGAGAGGAGAGGAGAGGAGAGGAGGAAGTCAAAACTGAAGAGTAGTGGAATAAAACCAAAGGGCAGCATTTATACATGCATCAGTCTGTGAAAGAGTAAGAAATTAAAAACAACAGGGTAAAAGCAAAAGGCTTTTTTTTTTTTATACTTCCACATTTTTATTCATTATGTATTCTTGTTTTTTTATGTTTGTTTATTCTTGTATATACTTCCACATTTATTTTCTTATTCTTTTTAGGGCTCTCCTATGACTCTTATACAACGGCCCCAGCAAATATCAATGAGAAGAAGATAAGAATATGACTTAATGCACAATGAGTTTAATGATGGCTAAAAGAGAAAGTTCAAAATATGCCAATTGTTAAAAAGACAAATAATGAAAAACATTTGTTAAGGTATGTTTGCATAAGAGCTGCAACTGCTAATTACCCATAATTATTGAAATCATAGCCGTATAACTGCTGATTATTTTCTGAAGTAATTGATTAATCATTTAGTCAACAAAAGAAACCTGAACACACTGATGTACCTGCTCAGTAATTATAATGATACAGTCATTATGAAGAGCCTTGAACAGCCAAGTGTGATCTGTATAGTAGAACATGAAAGTTTCGCACATACACACCCTTCAACAAATATACACACCACTAACGACAAAATTACTCTTAACTGTGACTCCTGCAGTTTTATTCTTACAGTAAGAGCAGTACAATATTAGAGAATCAATCATGAATGAATTAGTTTGTTAATGATTCATCAGGTTGAATCAGATTTGTTTTTACTGAACTCAAACAGATCTCCATCACAGGTAGAAAACTTATTTTATAGTTGTTCCAATTCTGATTCTCGTAAAATATTTGATCCAGTATTGGCAAGTACACGAGTACATGCACCGATTAAATACCAAGTAATTTGCAATTGCTGACACTTCGCTGATGGCTAATGTTCATGCAGACATTACACTGTTTACTGGAAATCAATCGCTCTTTGTCCCTCTAAAAGCATAACCTGCACAGGAAGTTGCGCTGCGCAGCCACAGACAACTACTGTTTTAGAGCAGCAAAGAAGAATTGATTTCAGGTAAATAACGTGACGTCAGCTTTTAGCAAAATGTCAACATTTTGCCAATACTTCACTCCGGAAAGTACCACTCACAAAAAGGCAACATGTACAATGTGCAAGGCTGTAATTTGGAGGGGAGACATGAGCATTGACAATTTAAAAAAAGAAAAGAGGACGAACTGCAGCGGCAAATGACATTTCAACAACAGGGCAAATTCCATAAAGGCAGTCACTTTCACTTTGTTAAAGTTTTTTTTTTTTTTTTTTTTGAAAAGTCAAATTCGACAAAAGATGATGTGGCATTCCTTTCTCTGTTCATGTTTTACAAAGGGTTTAACCTGAGCCCACTGTTTTTACTGCATTATAATTTATTGCAATGATGTTGGATCATAATTGAGGCTGATACTCAATCAGAATCATCAGAATTGGTATTGGGCAGGAAGAAAATGGTATCAGAACATCTCTACCTTATTTCTTTTTTACTGTAGAAGCTGCAGCTTGATATAGGTCACAAGAAGCATCTGCTTAGTGCCTGCATGACACCAGTGCCATTATGTTTTAATGAGACTGAGACCCAGAGTGGGAGACCACATTCACTCGGTGTGGGTGCCCACATGACAGGAGAAGTAACATATTTTAATGAGTCAGTGCCAGGCAGCGTGACTACATTTACTCATCTTAGCTCTGAAGCTGAGATCTGAGAGACTGTTCCTCAGATGACCTCTGCACTGGCTGAGGTACTTCAACACAAACGGGCTTTACTGACACAGCAGAAACGGAAAGGTTCAAAACACTTGCAGATTTTCAAAGTGAGACCCAAAAGATCTTTGGGAAAGGTTTGTCAACTACAGTGGGATGTAATATTTTACTTTTAAAACTATATGTTTTGGTCCATGTTTTATTTCTTAACACTACTGCATTTCAATGAAAGGGAAATCACTTAAACCTACAGCAAAGTAGCCACAAAATCCTCAGTGCTTGGCAATAGATTTATATAAATATTTATACAAACAACAGCATCGTATTTTTTTCCAAATCACATTAGCCATAAATTTCCAGGTCACTGATTATAACAGAAATATTTTGATTGCTTTTGAACATTTGCAGGTTGCTGAAAGCTCATTTCATGACATGAGAGTGCAACTTGGCACCACTGATGTGGGCATCATTTCAAAGAGCCCCTATGCAAATTTCCTACCAGCAGCACTGTGCATTATATATTTATCTGAAATAGAATCATTAAACCTTTGAAACGGGCTATTAAACAAATATAAGCCCGGCTTCTTCAGCCTGCTGCAGCATTTATGGTATTTAAGCCTATTTGTGGTGGCATCTGTTAAATCAGTGCTCTCATTTGACCCTGACCTGATGTGACTTTGTAACATTTGGAAAATCGAATCTAAAAAAATGTAGCTGTAGCACTCATTTCACTAAGTAAATGCAGAAGCTATGGGTCATTAATATTAGTACAAATATACATATAGACACCTTCACTAGTTTCCCAATGTATTTAATTGAATTAATTTTGCAAATTTATTAACCCCGTAAGACCCACATTAAGACTTTTCCATTTTTTCATAACTTTGTGTCAAATATTCAATTACTACACACATTCAGCATTAGTACAACCTTGTCTATACATTTTCATTTATTTATACAAAAAGCACTGCAAATCAAAATAACGAAAGAAGACTTCAACACAGAAAGTTGCACACATTTGTTTGTATTCTGCTAGAGGTGATGAAACACTGTGTCTCATTCATCTATAACCAACCTGCCCAAAAAAAAAAAAAAAATTAACTAGACACTCGATGTGGTGCTTGCCGATTCCTTGAGGCACCAGCATCATCGTTCCACCTGACTATACCAACAGCAAATGATCACATAGGTACTGTAAAGTGGTTTCATGAAAGAAAATGCACGTGGAAACTCATAAATATTCTCACTGATATAACGCTCCGGGTCTGAGGGTAATAGTTAAAGGGCTACAAGTTCATTGAAATGAATTTAAACATCATTCCACTTTTACGGCTGTGTATTCAGGATCACTCTGTGCTTCAGAGGGCCAATATCTCAAAACGTGTTGAAGAGGTTCTCAAACTAAGCAAGGCAAAATAGTTTTGACATGTTACATACGTTGCTTGTCTTCTGCTATAACATACTTCATAGGATACATAGAGGAATGGCAGCACAATGCTCATTTTCTTCAGGTTATGCCATTAACAAACAGATACCACTGTTTATCCCAGCAGTGAACTCAAAACCAAGCAAGCAGGAGAAACCAACAGTTCATATGCAAGTCAGCAAACATGTCAAATATGTAACCATTACTGTGGAGTACATCAGACAGCTCCTTCGTTACCAAGAGCAACAGCATCTGTGCCATTTCAAGAAACCTGCTGAATATTTGTATTGGAAGTATCCTGAAATGACCTTTCACCACAGGCCTTTCACTGACATGATGTTTCACCTTTGCTACAAAATAAGACTTGCACTGAATAACAGACTTGTTAAGACGGAGATTTGTTGCAGTCTGCCTGCACTGTGAAGTGAAAAAGGATTTGTGACGTCAAAAATGAAAGCTGCCACAGTCGAACAAACACCTTGGCAGGTATGAGGCTGTCACACTTAAAAGGCAGATTAGTGATGAACAGGTTTCTCTGGATTTTAAAAATATCAAATACGCTGTTGAACTACCAATTAAATTTTAGAATGGCAAAACCCATTTTCCTCCACCTCTCTCTTTCCCTACATTTGTTCCTCTCTGTGCCTTCGTTTCCCTGTCGCCGATTCTCTCGCCGTGTCTCTGCCCTTTGGTGTCAGTTCTCTGTTCTGGCATTTACGAGACAAATGCTACTGTGTCACACCTTGTCACTCATACCACACACACATACACACATGCACGCGCACAGCTAAATGCTAGCGTGTCAGCAGGCCTGTCAAATCACGTGTCAGTGTGCAGGGACCTCTTGACTTGGCAGGGCAGGAAGACATACACACACACATACACGCACACACACACACACACACACACATACACGCACACACGCACGCACACACACACAAGTGCAGACAAAAACCACACAGAAACATGCAGAGTTGCACAGTCAGACACAGTGAGAGGGGGAAATTAACAATATGCAAACAAGAAGCCCACCATGAGTTGTTGACACCTAAACAATGGAAACACAATTGCTCTTGCTCACTATCAACCACACACACACAGATGCTACACAACAGCAGGTTTCAAAGGCCGGACAGGAGTGAGACAAAGATTAAATTCCTCTGGCTTTCGGTACCAGAAGCAGATGGTGACAGAACCTGGCAGCAGAAACAGTTTGGTACCAGAGTGATATATGAACAATCCCAGCTATTTCTTTATACTAGACAGTTTAAACCGTTACACTTTGAAAAATAGGTGCCCTACTTGCTTCCACTTTCTCTTAGGGAACGTTCTCAAGCTTTTTTATTCTTCACTTTCTTTAAGAAGGACCTGAACAGCGATGTTCAGTCCGTTTGTGACAAATTATTAATACTTAAAGTTGCAGCAGAATATTTTGCAAGCCCCACTTGTTTTCGATTTTTTGGATGTGCACATGAATTTTCAAGAGATTCCATGGTTGGCTTTTTGAATTCACACCATATGTAAATTAATGGAAACTAATGACTAACCAACAGGTTCAGAAATCTGAAATTCAGGCTTGCACTGGAAAATGGTCAGGAGTATTAAAAAGCACTCAGAAGCCAGTTCTGGTTCCCAAATGCCATCCAGTAGCATTTCACTCTGTGCAACGCTGTGGGGTCAATGCTAACAGGATATTGTTGAAAAAACAATAAGAAATAATTGTGCATGGACACCAATGATCTTGTCTCAAAAGGATGGAGAATTGAGATGCACGGCACAGACCACATACGTTATTACAGCTGGACTGTACTGTGTCAGTGATGGGAAGGGAGAGGTGGAAGGATGTTTAGGTTCTACCCTGCTTTTTGTGTGTGTGTTTCCTAGTGCTGTGGTCGTTTGTCTTTATTTGCAATAAAAATGTTTGAAAATAAAAAAAATCGTACATCTTTAGCACCATTTTCAGTTTCACTGGCAACAATTGCTCCCTGTTATGTTTTGCCCCCTATTTGGCAAGCAAAGTAATTTTCTTTGATATCAGTCTCGCATATTACAACCCTGATATTCCACCTCTCTGAAGAAGCTGACAGCTCCAGTAAATAAACAGTGTATCTGTTAACATCTTGGATTTACAAACAGCAGAATGTGATGGTACACTGTGCTTCTGCAGCCAAAGTTTCAATTTTACAAGCATATTGTTTATCCCAATATTCTCTATCTCTCTCTCTCTTTCACTCATCTTTTCTCTCTCGCTTGTCTCTGTGTCTCTAGGGAAGCTGAAGTTGACAAGTGGAAGACAAATCGGGCCATCACCACCCTAAACGGGGGACCAACTTTAAGCTGGCATAGAGGTTATAACACACACACACACACACACACACACACACACACACACACACACACACACACACACACACACACACACACACACACAGAAACACACTCACCTGGGCCTACATGCACACGCAGATCAGAGTGTCATCAGTTGGCAGATGAGACCTGACAGCCCGCAGAGCATGAGAGAGAGAGACATGCAGGCAGATATGGAGAGAGACAGTCAGAGATTAATGCAGCACTGTACATTGTGTGTAACTGTATGTGTAACTGTGTGCAGAAAGTCAGTTAGTCATCTAGTAAACTAAATAACTAACAGCACACACGCAAAGTTTTTCGCACTGTGGTTCTCTCTAGACTTTAAGACAGCTCTGATACAGTAATGTATTATTCATACAAAGAGCTCTGTGTGTGTGTGCATGTCAGTGTGTGGGTGTGTGAGTCAGAGAGAGGCAGAGGATGTGTTCGTGTGTGCACACATTAGCAAAAGTGTAAAAGTGTGCGTCTGTTTGTGTGTGCGTGTGTTTGTGGTGTTGCATTTGGAGGAAAGAAGCAGGTAAATTGAGGTCAGGTGAAGTCAAAAGAGAGAGCCAGACAAAAGTCAGAGTCCCAATGCACACACACACACCACACACACACACACACACACACACACACACACACACACACACACACACACACACACACAGAACAGTGAATCTATAATGATAAACAGCAGTTGGCTTACATCTTTGCCTCAGCATATTTTGGGGTAGATGGTCAGAACATTATGAAGGAAGCAAATGGACCCGCTTGAAGTTCTTGTTTTCTTCAAAATTTTGGTGACATTTGGTGATAATTTCGTCCAATTTTCAACATAAAATGCAGTTTTGTGACAGTGGTGAGGGTTTGTCTTGTCAGACTCATCCATGATTACTAATGTGAGGTTCAGAAAATAAAACAAAATAAAAGGAAGATTATTTTTGCAAGTCAGTGCCCTTTTCTTGACATATGTCACTGACTGATTTTTTTTTTTTTTTTTGTGATGCATCAGTCTAAGGATTATAGAAAATGTACAACAATTCAGCAAGGCCACAAAACTTCATGTGAAGAGTGCAACAACCTTAATACTCAGTATATAATCAGTGTGTACTTGGCCTGTGCAGATACAGGATGATCTCAGTGATTTACAGAGCGATGAATGATGTGCCTCTCCCATTAATATAGTTCCTTATTATCATTATTTGTTGCATTAAGTTAATATTACATCAAATTTACATAGGCGCAATTTTATGTATGTAACTGCATAATTGTGAATAATAATTGTAAAAGTAGATTGCACTGTTCCATGAAAGAGTGAGAAAGCTTGAGCAAAACAGGTCATGCTGTCAGGTCGTTCCTGTTTCCTCTCACACCTAAGTAATGTCTCCCATGATCACACAACCCTAATGTGTAGTTGCACTTTAATTCATGTGGATGTTACTATCGCTTTATAGTGGACGCTAAAGCAGGAAAACTTATAGTGGCTGCATGTCTCTATTGCACCACACACAACTCGGCTGGACATCTGGATGCAGATGTGCTTTGTTTGTGACCTCCCAAGGGACTGAAGATGAAAACTAGTCTTAAACTAACTCTGGTACAACGTATTAAATGTAACATTTACTTATATCTATGTAGGGTCACTGGGGATTGGAGGTAATCCCAGCTGAAACTGGGTGAGGGCAGGGTCCACCCTGGACAGGTCACCAGTCTATCACAAGGCCGAGACAAACAACCACTCATGCTAACATTTACCCACAGCTCATTCACAGCTCTTCTCCTGCATGTTATGACATATTTCACACTTTCAATTAACCTGTCTAATCAGGGTATTTTATCTAATGATGCTCTGCTCTCTGTGTCGACAGCTTAAGTTTTATCGGCTTTTTTTAGCACACATCATCACATCACAACACTTCTTGTCAAAGTAATGGTTGGAGCAATTTAATGTCATCCTGTCCCAACAGCTGCTATTCACTTTAATGCATCTATCTTCCTCCCTATGAGTCAATCTTTGCCAAAAGCTGGTGTGCTCACTAACCTCACATTTCTTTTTTCATAGTTACTATTTATAGTCTGTTTATGTAAAGGTTTATGTTACAGTTATTGTCATAACACTTCTAGAAAAGTAATAAATACACACTTTAATCCACTGTTGACGCACACTCTCGTGGGTCAGAGGTGAAACGAGTGTGATCTTTACCTTTCACCATTTCTCTCGTTTACCCAGTCACACGCGTTGCACGGAGAGAAACTGCTGTCACATCTACAGAGTAACCCTGAGCCCTGCAGATGAGAGACTCAGAGATTGAAAGAGAGGGATGAAAAGCCTTAACAGCCATGATAAACACCGGGAAAAAGAGATTGAATGGAGATATAGGGGTATCGACCCACACTTGAGCTTCAATGGGACAAATAAAAAACTCCTCAGTGGCAATCATGCAGCCAGGCAGGGGCAGTGGGAATGGGGGAGTTTACAAGATATAATACTGCAAAAGACAGAAAGAGGAGAGGAGAGGAGGCGGTGGCCTGATGATTATATGAGAGAGATGGTTCAATGTTTTAAAAGCAGCAACAGAGACACGAAGACATAGAAAGACTGCAGGTGTGATTGTACTGCCAACCATAAACCTAAGAGACAACTGCTGTTATTAAACTGTCACTGTGAGGGTAAACTGGGTACCACAAAGTGTGTGTATGTGTGTGTTTGTGTGTGTGTATAGCTAAAATCAAAATAAAGCTCTGCATCCGTGCCACTGAAACCCTATACGGCTGGATTTCCACACCACTTAAAAGAGGAACAAGGTAACCACGGTAAACATCAGCTGACGTGTCACGGCTGGACGGAAAATACACTTAGAATGGAAATGCTGCTTTCTTGAGTTATCTCCTCTCCACTCCTTCTGCTCATGCTATGCCCCTGTCATCTCTTGTAACACACATGAGGATATTATTTAGAGGGTGCAGAAATTATTGCTGTTGTTAAATTCTTTGTAGGACACTAAACTTTCAGCTCCGGCCCAGAAAAGTATAAAAGTCATAAGCCTGTTATAGGGAACATCAATCCAGCTGTCTGCCTGTTTCTACGCCACACATGTACTTTTACTTTGTACTGACCTTTCCACACACATAGGTACAAAAATAGCAACTATGTTATTATAGCAAAAGGTCAGAGGGAATGGATTGTATATACTGCACGAATGTGAAGGGAAAAATGCACACCTGTGTATCACAATGTAAACTTTTTAGGTGTGTGTGTGTGTGTGTGTGTGTGCACGCGTGTATGTGTGTTTATGTTGTGGAACTGTAATTGTGTCCGGCTGGAAAAATCATTTATTGATGCAGGTAGAATGAATCAGAAATAAATCAAAAGAGCAATAACATTTTCTACTTTACTCACATACTGATCTCTCTCTCTCTCTCTCTCTCTCTCTAACACACGCCCATGCTGTAATGTTCATTAGGGATATTTCCATGGTAACACACACAAAGACTCGCATGTGCACACAGGCTCACACACACTGCTAAAACAGCATTTTGTCCATGAAGTCTATTTCCATGGTTAAGTTGTGATGAATGAGACTCCGTTGAAGTCAATGAGATAGCGCAATGCCATAATTCAATTCAACACACACACACCACCAAATGTGAGCCATAATTCAACACTTATGCATATACACACTTAGAGACACACAGTCACATTTGTGCTCAGAGTCAATGAGACTGCAGTGTAACATAATTCATTGTAAAGATAAATGCCCAGTGTGCATTATCACTGGGTCTGTGTGGCTGGCTGGAGGTGTGTGTATGTGTGTGTGTGTTTGTGTGTGTGTGTGTGTTTGTGGGTGTGTGCGTGTGTGTGTGTATCAGGTGTGCGCATGTGCGTGCATGTGTGTGTGTGTGTGTGTGTGAGTTTGCGCGAGTTGCAGAAAGTAAGAGTGCGTTTTTTGTGTTGGCATTATTGCTGAGTCTTCTTAATGAAGGTGACGTCAGCACATCAGGACAAACACATGCACGCACACGCACACACACACACACACACTCAATTACGGTGTAAATGTTATAAACTAGTTTCTACTGCCTATTTGTGCTCAGGAAAACATCTCTAAATGCATTCTTACACATGTTTATCTTCCTCTTAGGAATACATACCAAGAACATCTGCAGGAAAAAAGAAAGTTGCTACTTTCCAGTGAAGTGCGTAGGTAGACGTGTCACGTCCAAACTTTCAAAACCTCAAATAAATTAGCCTTTAATGAGCGTTTGAAGGAAAAATATTACCTTGAAACTGCAATAAGTAAGGGCAAGAGTTAGGTTAAAAAAGAGGCTGCTTTGTGTGCGTTTTATCTTTTTCTTTTTGATACATTTGTGAGGTATTTTAGGGTTTTGGCAAAATGTGATTTCAAGTTGCTTGTCCATTTTGGAAGTTCATCATATCATCCAAAGGTTCTGTTTGTCAGTTCTAATACTATACAGCCAGAAAAGTGCAGGGTAAAGCTGGCGAGATAGATTTTATTGAAAAGGAATTAATGGGGACCAGGTTTCTTATTTTATGTGAGTGACAATCACAACAAGATGCAAAAGCTTCACAGATATATAATAGCGCAAATAAAAGAATAAAAGTTGTACATGGATAAAAAAAGTTGTTAGTTTCAGTCAAATGATACAAAACTGACTGAAAAGATTGTTTATTTAATTACTACACCCTTATTTATAGACTGTGGAAAAGCAGCAGTTCTCTGTTTCTCTGTAAGTCCCATATACAGTGTTATGTAACACTAACTAGTGACTATAAGTGAAATTAAATCCTGAATGAAAACAAGAACAATTTAGTGGTTGTTTACACTGTGTTTTACATGTAATATTTGCCTTTAATAACACCAACCTATGGCTCTAACACCTGTCCTATATGATCTGTCATGAAACAAGTAGCACGTTAATTAAGACATACAGTGGTCCAATTAAGAGTTGACGTCCCCTGTCATTGTAATTCATAGTGCACCCATCAGTATAAGATGTGCGGTTATTTCCTTCGCTGATTCATTTTCCCAATTTTTAATTTTGATTCTGATTTTACTGTATTTTATTGCACCTGTGGGGAAATTCAGGTCTCAGGTTTCATTAACCTGTAGATTTGCCTTAATTACAAAAGGACATATGAATAAAAATACAGCTCAATCAAATAGTGAGTAATAAATAAGTACATAGCCCTATACAACACATGACCACATATCTTCTAATCCACCCATCTTAAATATTCACAGGTGGCATGTGCAATGTGTAAGAGCATCCAAAGACCATACCCTCTCCTCTCTGCTTGTTTTGTGGCAGATGCAGTTTATACCACTTGGAAAAGCGAGTTTAGCTGAAATGCTGTCAGTGAAAATAAACATTAATTGGGAAGACAACTCTCTTCCCCTGGGCCTGGAAAAACAAATGAGGTCATGTCGCTTCACCCTTCAGCTCTGGAAGAGATGTAGCTTGCAGTCTTTGTTGAACTTTTACACTCCTTACAGCGCATGATACCAGATTCCTCCTGTTCAGAGGTGTAGCGTGGCTGGCCGGTCCAGGCCAAAGGGTCAGAAACAGAAGCCGTTAATAGCGCTTCTCTTTCTGCACGTCTTCATCTCCCTCCCTCCCTCCCTTGCCCACACACCAGCTGGCACACACACACGTGCGCATGCACACACACACACGCAAGAGAGATTAGTCTTAAATGAAACAGAAAGCATCTGAAAACAAATGTAAAATACATTCCTTCTCATCTTCCTCCATCCATCTATCAATAATTCAATTTCATCTCACCCTCATTCTCTCAGAGTATGTGCACACTATGCCAGCTAATCTTGAAAAGCTATTCACACTTGCGTTTCAGGTCATTTGCATCCAAGATCTCCATCTGCACTGCCTTAAAATAATGATAATATAACAACTAAATCTCCTCTTCTTAACCATATTTCAATCAGCAGGCAGCACACAGCCAACATCCGGTCAGGAGCAGGACACAGTCTGGTTACCCTGCTGAGTCACAGCTGGCTAAACCTCAGTTTTGTCCCCTTCTAATCACCACAATTGTCTATACTGTGTTTTAATACAACCGAAATGACGAAAAGACGCTTTTCAGTTTCTGTTTTCAGACAACTCAGCAAGCATAATGAGCTTGACTTCTAGTTCTTTCCACATCAACGGAATTTGCATTTAACTATTGAGAGGGACAATAAACAGAAATGATTCTCAAGAGGGGCACACAAAGCGTGTGTGTGTGTGTGTGTGTGTGTGTGTGTGTGTGTGTGTGTGTGTATTGCCAGTTCAACTCTATGTCGCTGTACTCTGGCTGTTTACACCAGAAGCACATTTCTCCACCTCTGGTTTTTCTTAATGATTATAACATAGAGCTTTAATGTGCTCCTGGATCAGCAGGACATCAATTCTTTCGCATCAGTAAAGTTAAAACGACCAATGCCTTTCGTGATGCTCTGCCAGCAGGGTCTTCGCTCCTGACTCCATGTTTGTATGCGTCTGCTCCTTTTAGACCCCAGATTTATTTACTTATGAAACAAAGCTTTCCATGCTCTTCTGGATTGTTGCAGGCCACTTTAACCCCTGTGTACTGTCATAAAATGTAATAGTGGAAACCTTTATTTTTGATAAACAAACTCCACCTGAGACTCCAGACTGTCTGACTGTCCCTGGTCTCGCTGCCTCCCTCTGCCCAGATCTGTTGTCTCTGTGTCCTTTGCAGAATGACACCATGTTAATATTTTCATGAGCACTTTGCTCTTTTCTCATGAAGATTTCATCACATTGCCTTTGATATTAGTGGGAGCTTACATTGCACTGAAAATCATCTATTTTACTTTTGTGCATATAATTAATTAAATTCACATGCTTAGGTTTAAAATTATGTATTGAGGGGGACAATCCTCAAGAATGATATATTATTTGATTTCTACCTGTGAGTTCATATCTCATGGTCTTTGTCTGTATATGATTTGATTGATCTAAATCATGCTCTCCATGGCGCTGGTCTTTGACATTATAGAAAATAGTAGTTTATCACAACAAAATGAATTGCTCTCTTGCTGAGATTAAGATGAGAAAATGATTTCCACTTATGTTCAGTAAATATGATGCTAGCACCAGCAGCTGGTTAGCTTAGTATAGAGAGTAGAAGGAGGGAAGAAGGAGGGAAGGCGCCAAGACAGGAGGGTGAGGTGGTGGATGGGCATGGATTTGGTGAAGTGTTGGTATCAAGTGCAAAAGAAAGAAAACAGTGTGCAAACTTGACCAGCTCAATGGACTCTCCTCTCCCTCATCCTACTCCTCTCCCTGTAATTTTTAAGGCACCACATCTTTCTGTCTGTCCGTCTTCCACCTATTTCTATCACAGCCGCACATTTCACTCTTTCACTGCACCCCCCTCCCTCCCTCTCACGCTCTATCTTACACATATTTCTGTTTCTCTCTTTCTGGCTCTTCTAGCAATGGCAGCCTGTCTGTTCAAATTCAGCTCCCATCAGTACCACACACACCCACGCACACACCCACAAATACACACACAAACACCACATACATTATTGGAGGGGAAACAAATTATTCCAGGACAGGAGAACTGTTTTGTTTGGTTCACCCGTGTTTGTTTTCTCTTTCTCTGCCTCTCTCTCTCTATATTTCTCTCTCACCCCCTCTCTCCCTCCAACAGATGGGGTATTTTAATGAAATCAGCCTTGCCTGTTCCCATCTGTGTGAGAAATGAATTTCACCATTTTTTAAATGAGGGAATTCACAATGAGACAGGCTGGAACGCAGGGAACCCCTGCACTGAGTTTTTTTTTCCCTCTGACTCTGCTCAGCTCTTGTACTTTAAATGCATTTGTCTGTGTCTCTGCGCGCCTTTTTCTGTCTTTCTTTTACTGCAGAGCCTTTCCTAAATATATTTCATGTTTTATAACTCTGTATGCGCTCTTTTATTTATTCATCTATTTTTTGTTATAGCGCATCTTTGTCAACACTGTGTTTTCACTATCACAGAGTGGCTAAAACATTTTAACATTTTGGGAAATAGTGTCTCTACGTTAAACTCTAGGCTGGAGGCAGCGGCCTGTTAGCTTAGCTTAGCTTAGCATCAAGACTGGAAACGATCTGAATCTACCTGGCTCTGTCCAATGGTAACAAAATCTGCCTCCTAAAACCCCTAAGGCTCATTAATCAACACAATGTATGGATTCGTTTTGGTTCAAATGTCAATGAGAATCATTTCAGATGCGAAGTGTTCGGGATATTTTGTTCCATTTCCATTCTCATTTCATTCAAATTGTCATTTTAATAATTGTAACTGGTACAGCACAACTTCTTATCTTCATTTTTTAGTTATGTTTCCTAAACAGAGCTTTTTTCTCTGTCTCACTCCCTCCTACTTTCTACAATGTATATGAACCCTTTAAAAATTAAATGCAGCTTAAATGTCAATTGTCACATTTCTATACCACGCAGTATATAGCATATACTAATATTAATGTGCTAATACTAATTTCACACTTGTGAAGTGGAAAAAGGAAGCAGAGTAGAAATTTCCAATAACCTTAACATGACTTCATTATGGTAATTACTCACATACAGTGCAGTGTATTGCTGTTAATAAAGCAAACTGTCCAAACAAAAAATGTTCTCAGCAAAAAGGATCTTTAGCATCTTAATATATTAAATGAAAATACAATATTTCATGGCATTCAAAACTTACTTTACCTGTTGTTATCGTTGCATTTTATAGACATTTATGGTTAAGATTTTTTAAACGTTTCTTTATATGCGCTCCAAGATATGGGACTGCCTTTAGAAACTAAATTCTCCACCATGTTGTTCACAAGCGTGGCTATCAATCAGAAAAGGTCGCCAACTGAAATGTTGACTTCTTGGCGATGTCAGGTTTTCATCTGTCAGCAACATGTTGTGTTTTCAAAAGGGAGTTTGCGTACGTGTTTGCTTGTACACATCCATCTGTGCTTGTGAAAACTTACCCTGTGAGGAGTGTGCATGGTGGCGTTTGTTTTCTTAGGTGTATTTTCAGGAAGGGAGCTGTCAGACATGATGACTGACGTCACCCTCATTATCCACACACACATGGACACACACACACACATGGACACATACACACACGTAAGTTGGCAGGTTAAAGCAGTTAGCTAGTTAGAAAACAGAGAGGTCATTCAGACAAACTGCACCTGCTTTTGAAAGAGCTTAACAAGCAATTACACAGGGATAGAGATACACACTGGAGGACACACACACACATAAATAAAGACAGCTAAATTCACTTCCAGCAGACAGACTATTGGGAAGTAGCCAGAATAATTACTGATATTACTAGCAAAAGTGCAATAGAAAGACAGGGAGGGAGAGACGGAGAAGATTAAAGACTGAAAGAAACAGATCCTAAACACCCAAATTTAACAGAGAAGCAGCTCTCTGTCACACTACCTTTGTGTGTGTGTGTGGAAGAGAGGGAGAGACATGGTCTCTCTGTTATAGGCAGGAGATGCATCAGTAATACACTCGTTGAGACAGCAATTAAAATATGCAAATCCATGAGTGTCAGGGCAGAATCTGATAGGCTATGCTTAACTGCACTCAGTGTTGATTGATCATGAATACACACGAACCAAACCAACATTTGATCAGAAAATCACAGATTAATACGTATACATGCATATGCAAGATGTAAATACAATAGATGGACAAGACAGATTTTATATATATATATATATATATATATATATATATATATATATATTTATCCATATACTTATTATAAGTGAATGAGTGTGAGTGTGTGTGTGTGTGTGTGTGTGTACTTTTGTGTACATGTAAGTGAAAACATGAACATGTTTGTGAGCTTGGATTGTAAACAAATATGCAAGCCTCCATCTTCGTTATAACCCTCATCATCAGGACTCAGGCTAGGTGCCTGGAAAATATGCAAATAATTTTTGTTCCAAAAGTATGGTAATGAGGTTTGAGTACAGAATTAATTAGACCTCCAACGCTCTACAGAGATTCTACAAAACCTACCAGCCGTCAAACTGTGTGAAGTGTGATTATGAGAACATTTGCATATTAGTCCTGTTAAGGGACATTAGCAAGCCTCTTGGTCATATTAGACGTTAGGAACTGGTGTTTACTTGTTACGTTAATGAGGGATGTGAAAGGTCAACGAGTCAAAACCCCACAGTGGCTGGGAAAGTCTGGGCAGCAGGACAAATGAATGAGTAATTTATGCTTAAGCACAAATTGTGTCAAGTGTTATGTCGGCCAACAGAACTTCATAATATCATATTTTGCTGCTAGCTCAACATGGAACAACATGCGTGTTACTACAACAATTAGATTAAGGGAGTTGATATTTGAGAGCAGGGAAGACACAGCAGGACACAGTAAAGAGCTATTTTGGCTGTTTAAAAAGTGCAGTAAATTTTTAGAGCGTTAAGAGCGGCTCTCAATATTTTCATATGAAAATAAGTCAAATAACTGCGTGTAATGTGACACTGACTCTGCCTGCAATTTTTCCTCAGCTCCTAGGAGCATTATAGTGTCTTTCAGGTTATTATTTTGTTTATTTATGTTTAATAAACTCCTGAGAAAACTATATCCTTAGCTTTCCACTTGATTTTACCAGTTATTCCTGACTACTACCCAATGCTGAGCAGGTAGTCAGAGTAAAGTGGGGTTATCAAAGTTATCAAAGCATCAGGAGAGTGGCTGAGATTGAACCATACAGCAAATGGATGGGCCAAACAACCAAGACAGTAAAAAATTAAAGTTGCGATGTGTAAGATTTGGCACACACTGTTGATGTTGTGCATGAAGAAGCCATATCTACTGAAATAACCATGCCAACCAGCTACCTCTGGCCCATCTCTTCTTGTAATTCAAGACAAGATCACTAAATGCTATGTGAGGCAGCGTAATGTCTAGTCTGCTCTCAATCCTACATAAGAGGACGAAGAAAAACAGCTTCCTCCAGAGCTTTAACTTACAGTTTCCTATTAGCATTGTAGCTTTCCACTGCTGGAGGCAGTGAGTAAAGAGATGCAGTGTGATGCCGAGCTCACAACATTTGTTAAACTCCTCTTTTCCAGCAGACTTTGCCGGTACAAACAGTTTTGTTTTTTGTTTTGTTTTTTTAACAAGGGTGAATAAAAGCCGATTGACCCTTTTCCCACTGCCAGTCAAGTTCAGACTGTGGATACACATTCAGTCACAGACACACTAGCTGCTGTGCAAACTGATTAAACAGATGTGCCTCGTCTCACATCCCTGGGTTGTTGCTTGTGTAAAAGAGTCGGAGCCTCCGTGTGACACAGCTTCGATCAGTGATTGTGTCTTTTTAAACTTATATCAAGGCTCCCAGAGCGCAGCAGAGCCGCAGCCTCTCTGGTTTAACGGCACCGTGCTGAACAGGTGACAAGCTGCGCCAGTGAGATGTTACCGGAGGAGAAAGACTGAATATCAATACGTTCACCCAGTCGATGTATTTACATCATTGCCGATCACAGGTGGAGAACAATTTTACCTTTTCCTGCCTGGCTGCTGTTATTTTATAACTGATGATGAATGGACTACATTGAGATTGTACAGATCCAGGAGACCGAGTGAATACACGTTGATCGGTATTCACTATATTGCAACCACTTTACATTGCTGTTAAAACATTATGCAGCAGGGGAGGAGGGGGTCTAAGAGGTGAAATGTTGCCACCTATGGCTGCATGATCTAACACATTATACCTTTAAAAGCCGCATAAAGCTGAGTTCTGGAGTTTGACTAACTCATCATCCAGTTTGATTTTGACATCAAAAATTTATTCCAGATTCAACATTAATGTACCTTTAAACTGCGCATGAGCAGTTTAATGAACTTACTGTTCCTCTGGTGGAGCAGCCAGGAAATGTGCTTTTACAGAGCAAGAGTCACTGAACGGCGTGAATATAAATAAAAATAAATAAAGCATTGCTTACGAAGAGGTTGGACCCTCAGCAAACAGCCCCTAGGTAAATAAAGGAATCACTGATGCTGATTAGCATTCAGATATTCCTCTTGGCTTATCTCATGTCTCTGTGTCATTATGTTCACCAGCTCCACTCTCTGTCATTTAGCAAGTTTCAGGTCAGTGGGCTCCAAGCAGGCTTTCAGCGGTACGGCTCATTCAAATTACAGCGAGGAAATGTAGACACAAATGATAACCAGCAACAGGTTCTGTGCTCATGGAGAAAGCAAAAAGCATGTATTAATATCTGTGTGTGTATGTGTGTGTTTCGAGGTATGGAGAAAGAGCCCACCCCATTAATTATGCTTTTCTATAATCTTTTTCTGGTATGAATCTTTTTTTTGTGCGTGTCTGTGTGTATGTGTGTGTGTGCTGGGGGGTTTAATCAGGGCTAAGCGTAAGGCTTATGTGTGTTGGGGAGGATAAAATGAATCATTACTACAACATGAATCATTGCTACAGTACAGTCTACCATTACTGCTACTTCAGGGCCTGAACTTTTAAAGCTGAATTAGAGAAAATGGATTCAAGCCTCTCTTCAGGGGGCTAATCTTTGAGCTTCTGTTTTCTCTGTGGTTCATTTAAATGGGCATTTCCAATGAGAGTTAAATAAACACAGGAAGTTGTGTCTTCCACTCTGGACAAATCTGTTATGGTAAGCTGTACAGAGGAAATGTAATAAAAAGGGGTTCTTTGTAGGATTAGACAGTGTCACTGCACTCAGAAACAGTGAGGCCTCTGGTTTGACTGCACGATTAATCCTCTTAGCTCAGTATGTCACTGCCATACTTTGTGTGCTGCTCTTGATGTGAGCATGTTAAACTCTGACTGGTACATTACAAACTGGCAAATTTAGTCTGATAAATTAGACTAAATTGCCATCTCATTTTCATGTCATTATTTTGTCTGGTCTCAGGTGCTCGTCATGAGCATCAATGACTATTAACGTGTCCATGTTGACAACATCATTCTTCAGTTGACATCAAAGCTGTGGTAGCAATGGCAGGAGAGCAGCCACCTTAAACTTTAAATAACTTGTATTTGTGTCTCATTCATACATCTCATTAATTAAATTGTTAATTATTATTTATGTATGTAAAATGTATATATGTATAATAGATGTATATATATGTAAAAGAATTTGCAAATTAAAAAAAAGAGATAAATTTAGTCACTCACCATGTTATCTTAATACCATGAGCAAACAGATATAGTGAAAGTTATTTTTCGTTGTAAAGTCAGTCAAAGAAGCCATATACATTTTTTATGACAGGAATTATATAATATATATTTTCACTTTAAGATGTTCAAAAACCGTTTTGACATTATGTCAAAGACGTCTATGTTGCATATATATATATATATATATATATATATATATATATATATATATATATATCTCCTGAAGTTAGCGTGCTTATTAGCTAGCCCCAGCCTATCCCTTAACACACATACCACTTTGTACATAAAGAGACAATAATGAGTCTCTGCGGTGTCTGGTCCTGAAGTAGCGATAGCAAAACTTACACATGGCACCTTTAAAGTTTAAAGTTCATTCTGGAGCTTTGAGTATTTGCCAAAAAAAAAAAAAAAAAAAACAGCAGATGGAGTTTCCCCAATTATCACAGAGCTGCAGGTGCTCAAATTTTTTGAGGAACTATGATTGATGTCGACTTAAAAACTGAGTTTTAAATTTTTTTCCTGACCTTCGATCCAAACAGGTGAGGTGAAACTTTACCAATCTTAAATACTGTTAGAGTACAGATATCAGCAGTTTATAGAACTGTTACATGTCAGTTTGAATCAACACTGCTTCTTAAAATGATGGCTGTTATATGGCTGACAACATTTAAAAATGCAGCCATCAGAGATTCACCACATATATGTGTCATCTTTAACACATTAACAAGAGTAATAAAGGACCGCACACGTCAATACCATTCCCCTCGCTGTATATCACTCATCACACATAAATTCAGATTCCCTCAAGGAAACTGGGTCATTTCAGAAGCAAAAGACTATAAATATGGATGAAAATACAAACCAAGCCTCCTGTCTTTGCCAGGAATTTTAACAAAGAAAGTACAGTGTGTGTATGAGTGTGTAGCTCTGTACGTATGTGTGGTGACATGTGCTCTCGATGTTTGTATCAGTGTCCCAGCAAAGCATGACTGCCGAATCTTTCTTTTAACGAATTTAATAGTTCCATCATTTCTCTATCAACCATCAACGCTGGTGTTCCACACACACACACACACACACACACACACACACACACACACACACACACATTGTACACTCAGTGATTCGACGTTGGTGTTCCTTATTATTTACTTCAATTGGTGAAACATGCCAACTGGAAAAGTGACTAAGCAGATGTGTGTGTGTCAGTGTTTATGTGTGCATATACCTCATTCTTTGGATTGAGGAATTTGTTAAGTAACCTGACTTTGGAATTGAATTATATCATCATAGAAACAAGGATTAGGTTATGGGATGTTTAAGAATGGTCAATTAGTGTTACTACCGCAACATATGTGAGAGGAAAACAAGAAAGGCAGAGAGGCATGCGGAGGAAGAAGGAGAGATACAAGCGAAGAAAGAGAGAAAATTTTCATCAAGAATCTGTCCCCAAAATGAACTGACCTCTGAGTGGAAAACTTAAGAGAGATTATACTTTAAGAGGTAAATACTCACCCAAATAAAAAAAAAAAACTTTTCTGGATGCCAGCTGAATACAAGAAGCATCAGTAGCTTGTTTGGGGAGATGTCTGGACCGAAAACAAACCTTACCTGAACTCAGAACACACAGACTGACAGAGAGAGATAAAAAGGCAACAAGACAGAGGAGAGACAGAAACAAGGAGAAAAAGAAAAGGGGAAGAGGAGAACCAAAGTGAAACAGTCATCAGACTTCAAAGCGTCCTTTTATCCGATCTGTTTAGAATTTTAAATCGGCAGTCGAGATCCACCAAAACAAAAGATGAAACGATAATCCGATAATCGTTACAATGTTTCACAGAGGGGAAATATTTCTGAATATATTTGTGTGTTTATGTGACTGCTGCAGTGAAATGTGCTTAAAGCATGATAAAATGTTTAATTTAGGTTTAAGTGGATTTGTGTTTGCTCCTTTTGTTTGTTATATTGGGCTTTTTTCTGGTTACAGTGGGCATCTGCACATATGTGTCAGAGTCGTGTGTGTGTGTATGTATGTGTGTGTGTGTGTGTGTGCATGAGAGAGCGAGAGAGAGAGAGAGAGAGAGAGAGAAAGCGAGAGTTAATTGAATAAAGAGCTATTGTCAGCATGTGTGTTTGTGTACTTTCAATGTTGTATACAGTGCATGCCATCTAACCTGATCTCAGGGCATTTCGAGGGGAGCACATGTTGACATTTCACTGGTGCACACTGTATGTTATATCATATTTAGACTTCATGACAGTTTCATTAATAGGGACTGCACTATGCTAATATAAGCTTTTATTTTTGGATTAAAAAACAAAACAGTCGCTATTTTAGTCAATCGAGAACTTGCCTGTGGAGTGTGGTCATGTGGCCGACCATGTTTTGTGAAATTACCTCCACATCAAGCTCCTGTCTGAAAGCTTCGTAAACCAGTATCTTTATATTAATCACGGATCAAAGTATAATGTGACTGTCGTGATCAACCCTCCACAGCTCCACAGCGATTTCCAGTCCGTTCCCTATTTTGGTTTTACGGCCCGTGAGTTTACCAACCTACTTCCACTCCTCTCATCAACTTCTTTTTCCAGCCGCAACAGGCAGAGAAATCCCCAGACGAGCTCTGAGAAACCCACTGTCAGTACCTGCCCAGCACCAAACAGCAGACAGACAAAGTTAGCAACTACTGGTGAACATAGTGGAGCATTTAGCTGATATAAACCAGATATTTCCCCCAGGAGCTCCTGGAGGGGAGTGGCAACAAGGTAACATGTTTGTTAGGTGACACTGTTTCTTTGCTGCGTTTATAGCTTTTTATCGCTGCCTTCCAACATGTGCTTGAAATAAAAAAATTATTTTACCTTTATTGCAGCCTCAGTGGCAAAAATATTGACATCCATCATCCTCATTTCCTCCCTGTATCCTTACACATAATTTTAAAGGAACCATTGGCTCATTTAATCAAATTGAAATTATTGTAGTTGGCTACTGTCACTCAGCATGGTGTTTATGAAACTGTAATTCTAGAAAGAGCTACCCACACACTTGATCTTAACTAAGAGCGCGGGCATCCTCTCTTTTGTCTTCCTTCCAAAGCACCTGATCTGGGATCTGCGCATGCTACGCTGCAGTTTGTGAACTTGAGGACACGCAGGGGATTTTGATGTGTGTATTCTCATCACCGAGCAGGCAAGTTCATTGGTGGGCCAATCTCTCAAAATCCCAATGTTTTGTTTTGTTTTTTTACAACTGTTAAATTAGTCTTTAGCTACAAGCGTTGAAAATAAACTGATAAATGCAGCCTGTTCCTCTGGCCACGACTCATATATCCTCATTCACATGGAAATCACTGTTTGGACAATCTGCACCTCAAAATATCCAGAGGCCATGTAATCTTACACAAAGGTGACAGGGGCAGCTTTTCCATTTTTGGGGTTAATCATATGTTGGAGGGGCAGAATGATGCCAGAGGCCGAGAGAGAGAAAGAGAGAGAGAAACATAGGAAGAGATGGGAGAAAAAGATGGAAAACGGGACCAATGGAAGAAGAAATAGGCATGGGTGATGGAAAAGGAGAAGTGTACTTGGCATGTTTGACAAAGGCTAATTCTAATATGCACCCACTCCACACACACACACACACACACACACACACACACACACACACACATCCTAGGATTTTGCTGTACACCTCTCAGCAAGGATCACTGACCAGATCAATGGAAAAATTGCCTCTGGACCCCTGTCTGCAGGGGTTTCATCCTGGGCAGGACTGAGGGCGAGACCACTGGCAGTGAATATTACAAATCTAAAATGTGTGGGATTTTGGTCTTGTGCTGGTTGAACTACTAACAATTTAAATCTGTAACCTGTGCTGAGACCATATATACAGTAGGCAGGGCTGTGTTGATACACTGACTAGGTCTGATATTACAGGTCTATACCAGCCTAACTCAGATATACTAGTAACAGCATGTAATTCAGCTGATAGTAAAAATAACTGGAGCATGCCAAAGATCTGATTGGGGTAGTTAGTTTACAGCCAAATCAATGCTTAGTTTATCCACTAGTAGTTTCTGGGAAAATGTATCTTGGTTTACATTTTTCAATGACTTTTTAGTCAGAGTTTAAAGGATCCTTAACAAAAGTATTTGAGTTGTTATGTATGCATGCTCTGAAAAACATCAGAAAAACTGTCAAAAACATGGTTGTGCGGGTTTGAAAAATCTAACATCAGCTTGTGTGTAAAATTCCCACAAAAGAATAACTAGACACCACTACACACGACCAGGCTATTGTGTCAATTTCCTTATCCTCTCTTCCTGGACACAAAAATAAACACTTGGATAAACTCAACTATCATTAGAAAGGATTAGAGCTTTTTATTTAATACGGGCAAAAAGCACTTGTTTACATGGGCCACACTGCAGAGGAGATCTCGTGCTCTTCACACAGCCTCAACTGAGCCTGTAAGGTTCAGCAGACTAATACTGCCGAGCACCATCTCAGAGACGACACGCCAGGTTTTTATTACGGTGAGCGTGTTTGATTGAAAAGATGAATAGATAGTCTGAGCAGCAGCAGTGGCCTCCTCAAGCCCGAATATGGCTTTGCCAACGCACATACTCTAAGTACACAAATATACACATAAGCACGGCTATGTACGCATACTGTACATACACACTACTGCTTTGAGTTGGCAACAGAGACAGACCATCTCTGTCACTCCTCTCTCTGTATATTTCTGTTTATATTCGTCCCAGTCTTTGAAGTGGTCATAACATTGCGTGTTAGTTTTGATGCTCTAATGAATGGACTGTTTTCATGTGACGCACTGGAAAATGGAAACTATGATTCTCTCTTTCTCTTTCCTGAACTCTCTCTGTGTCTCTCTCACCCTGAGTGTTTTTCCTCATCTCCACAGTCACCTTCTCTTTTATCTGTTTGACCCATCCTTGTATTTGTGTTACCATTTTTTTTTAATTATTTCTTTTTCTTTTTGTAACTGTGCAGTGATGTATGATCTGCAGGATATTATGTCATTATAATATGTGTGTGAGGTGGTCTTCATTAGAGACTTATAATGCTCAAAAAATTGATCAGAACAAAAGAAAAATGGGGAGAGATACAAACAGAAGACCAGTTTTCGACTTTAGTCTTGAGGATGATCAGCATGAACATACTTACACGTCAATGTACTTGTGTTTACAAATTTAAAAAAGTAGTTGATCAAATTGATTCTCTGTTTAGGGCATTTGACATTAATAAACTAAAATCATTTCTGATACCAATCCACACTCTGATGCACAATTTTTCGTTACGAGCTGCTACAGCCTTTTCTTTTTGAGCTCGTGTCTAGTTGTTGTGGCTCTTTTATGTCAAATTTGCATGGCAGCTTTTATGCAGAGTACGTTTCACGCCTCAAGGCTTCATGAATCCCCCCCCCCAAAAAAAAACATCCTGTTGCTACTGTCACTATTTATTTGTCAGTTTCAAATGAACATAAATTTTAAAAAAGATCATAGTGAAAACTACAGACTAAAAAGTTTCTCTGCTGTATTAAACGCACCAGAGTTGGGGAATATTATGTTGCTTAACATGTTGCTTTTCATTATGTTTAACCAAGAACTGTTGGCCTGAACTATAAATTCATTTTAATACATGACTTTAAAATACATAGGCGTATTTATTTATCTTGGTGCATTTTGCAAAGGAAAGGGGCAGGAGTTGTGGCCAAACCCCGCTAAACTACAGTAACAGTCCACCGAACTGACACTTTATGAAAGCCCTCGCCAGTTCCCAGAGTTTCCAGAGTTGTCATGTTTCCAGGTCTGTGAGTATGCATGTATGTGGGGGAAGAAAAAAAGAGTGCCTGTGTATTCTGACTCTGTGTGTGTGTGTGTGTGTGTGTGTGTGTGTGTGTGTGTGTGTGTGTGTGTGTGAGTGTGATAGCTTTTTCCCCCGTGTTGTGTGATTAGATTTGTCTCCTTTACCTTCAGGGTTGTTGTTTTTGTCAGCCAGCCAGTATATAAAAGCTATGGGTTGACACACACACACACACACACACACACACACACACACACACACATGAAGACCCCTGTGGCACAAAAGTGTATAGTCATGGATGGGCGCCAATAATTCATCTATAGTACAGTATTACTCATGTTAAATGCACACACACACACACTATACCCGCACAGCACACACACGGCAAAGCCATTAGTCCCTCTTAGCTCCAGACACTCAAAGCTTTGAAGTAATAACAGCTGCTATTGTTGAGGATAATAAAGGTGATATAGTAATGATATTTATTAACTGTTTTGACCAAAGCTGTTTTGAAATGCACAAACACGGCACTAATAGCTCTTTATATGCAAGAATCCAGGCAATAACACTATTCAATAAAGGCTTCATAAACTATTGTTGGGTATATTGTGTCCCTGCTCTCATACACAGGACTAGAAAAAAAACACAAATTGCATTTCCTATTAATGACAATACAACAATCTACAGAGCTGTCAGGAGTAACATTTTTGTACCATAAAATACCTTTAAGGGAGGTCAAATAAATACACTAAAGGCACAAAAACAAAGGTACATTCAGACACTGTATCAGTCCAAAAATCAAATAAAACTGTAATAAACCCAATGGACCGTTTAGATTGTTTATAACCTAATTGTTTATTTGTTGTGTTACACTGAGGAACATGCATCTAGCAGCCAAAGCTGGCAGAGATGGTGTAGCATCAAAAACGAGAAGCGACTATTGATGAGCCAATAGAATGAATGTGAATGTGACACCTCAACACTAAACGCTGATGTATTCTTGAAAGTCTGTAAAACATGTCGCTCGACCATTTCTGAAGTGTTTACATCTGCTCCATACAGGTACACTTGAAAGCAAGAGCGGGTCATCACAGTCGGAGGTAAGAATCATTCAAATGACGTGCACTCAGACAGTCATTCCTCACTGACTCATTTTTATGCACATAAACAGATGAAGGTTGTGCAGAGGTTTAAATAATGCTCAAATGACTAACTTCCACACACCTGGCCGGTCGCGGCATGAATGTAGGTTTCCTTGTCGGATCATTGATTCTAGAAAGTTACAGAAATTGTCAGAAGCAGCTCCTCAAGTCCCAAAGTGTGAAGGGGAGGGGATTTCAGACACTGTCCGACAAGCTGAGAAACACTTCTGAGTAAGTATACTGACACTTAATGGCTGTTTTTAAAACAATAGCACCATTGTGTCAAATAACAGATGCTTTCTTTTTGATTTCCATGAAACCACTGCTTTGTCCTGAGAGAAAAAAAGTCCATGGTCCTCCAGCGAAAAATGACTATCATTGTGTTTGCTGTAATCCTGTCTCAATGTACTATAAACCTGGCTTATCTTATCCAGTGTTTTGGGTCTGATAAGCCTTCAAACTCATATATCTAGAAATCCAATTGGTCTTCCTCGAGTGTGTTTCATCATCTCACCAGTAGCTATATCAACACAACCTCAACACAGCCTCTTGAGTATTTCTTTTTAATGTTTTCACACCAATATAATGGCATTTGTGGACCAAACAAGCAGTGTTTTCTGCAGCAGTATGAGAAACAGTGCTGAGGCTACAAGAACAAATGAAAGTGAATATATAGTGTACAATATTATGGCGCTAGTAAAATTAAAACATATAAACTCACCGGGGTGTTATAGGTTGTGGAGTCAGTATAGTAGCGGGTAAATTCAAAGTCTCTGAATTCTGTGACTGATTACCATTTTTAGCAGGTAGTCACTAATCTGTAATGGATTATACATAGAGAGTAACTTTCCAAACTTTTTAGCTGGGTCACATGAAAAATTTGTGAGGCAAAAATGGAAATAAGTCATTCCAATGGTGTTTGTGTCCTGCACCAGCATCGTTAATTTTGCCACCGCAACTCTTCTGCTGCAAACTTGGTCACAGCTTGTTGATTTTTCAGAGGTACAGTTTGTTTCCAGTCTGTGCTGCCACCGCCACCACTGCCCTCCCACGCACAGACACGTAACACACACAACTGGACAGCAGTCCCGTTGTATTATCCACTGTGTCAGAGCTGTGACTCAGTCAATGTTGATGCCATGATTAAAGGAAAATTCCACCCTCAGGTACTCTCTCACTTTTAGATACCATCAATCTGCAACGCTCAGTGCACTGAAGCAGTTATTTTGTGATTAAGTGTCGTACTTGTTCGGTGTACCCACTCCCTCTCAACTTGTCCTCTACTCCAGTTAATGCTTCCCTGCATTTCCCAGAATGACTTTAACCAATCCCGTTGCATCAGAAATGAACTTGTTACTTTCAGCTGTCACTGTGTAGGTGGAGAGAGCAGTAGTGAAAGCAAGAGACCAAGATTTGTTCCTATCAAGAAAAAGTGAGTCACGCTCATTTCATGAAAATGCAATGTGTCTTGAAGCCTCAGTGCATTATGGACGATCCATTATGGGCAACCGTGGGTGGTGAAATTCATACCTAGTTCTTGTTCTGCAGTAGATTTCACCCTGTATGATTGGCTGTCGGTAAAAAAGTCTTGAAGGGAACCCTTGCACTGATTCGAGGAAATGACAGAAATTTGAAAATGTTGTGCCATTAAAATGTATTTAGTCGTGCTGGAAATATCTTGCATGACGTGACTACATCTTCAATTTCTCCGTTTCTGGTGTTCACATTTCCAAAATATATGCATCACTATGTGTCATATTTTACTATCTAATTCACAGATTGACTCAGTGGCAGACAGTACTGGGTTATTTTCCAGTGGCCTGAGAGTTGTTTTGGCCTGTCTGAGTTGTCAAACCTCTTATATCACCTCACCTGAGCATGACAGCGATCTCATTGAACACCCAAGGTTCACAGCGTGTGTTCACACAGTTTCTGCTCTCCCTAACCTTCTCCAATGTGTTTGCCTTTAACGAAGGCCATCAATAATAATTATCCGCTGTCAAAGTGAAAATTAAAACAGGCACATAATTTTTGTTAAACCTCGTTCAGCGATAGAGACAGAGACTAGTCTGGTACCTGTTCCATCAGGGTTAGCCTACAAAACTGTGGGTCTGATGGTTGGCATGAGGTGACCTGGGATGATGTCAAATTCCCAGCCTGAATCATTCAGTCCACCCCTGGATTGACTCATACAATAATTTAATCTTCATCTTTCCAAATTTCTCAATAGAAGGCGAGGGCTTTATAAATACTCATAAATTATGGCATGTTGGTGAGGAGGCCAAACTCCCACACTTGTAATTCTAGGAAATCTGAAGTCCCTTCAATTGTAATTTATTTCATTCTCATTCAGACTTTTAGACATTATTTAGACTTTTAGACAATATGCTTTATGCTATCATTTACTGTAAATGTATTTTTCTAGAAATATCACTGAGGACATAGGACTTTTCTTCTCTTTGCACATCATTTTCATCGTTATTTCATGTCCTCTGTAATTTGAATTTATGTAAATAAACGTTGTAAAACCAATTTGGCCAATAAGACACAACAATTAGGAAATATAGCATTCGACAACAGTGGACCCACATGCAATATAAATTCTTTACTCAAACACTTGTGAACAGTTTTAGAGGTGAGTTATTTCATATTAGTGTCAAGACGATGTTTATTCCTAATGTCAGATTGATATTTGGAAAATGTGTGGGTCAAATGTCATAAATTTACTGCCCCCTGTTGGAGATTAAATCTGATAGCTTCTCCTCTGTGTCCTTTTTTTTACCACCATCCACCATCTATATACAGTATAAGCACTTCTGACAATGCTAACTTATAATGTCCACAATAAAATTCAGAGGTTTAACCACTACAAATCATCTTGTGACACAAGAACATACTGCCACAATTTCTAACCTCACATCCCGGCTGGAACCAAGCTGCTTATGTATTGTCTGTAGACAGAACTATCTGATTCACAGGGTGATGCTTGGAAATTAGTATGACAATAAACCTGCCATCACATTGAGAATAATCGCCTTGACTTGAAATCTTTAACCACAGGGGAATGTTTCCCACAGGATGCCGTGTCCTCTCCACTGCGCTCCTCTCCTCTTTTAGAGTTTCTGGTTAAATGTCAGAAACAATGAGGTTGTGTGATGATTTTATTACTATAACACTCCATCTCAGGAGGAGGATTGTGCACTCACACACAGACACACATTTTATTTTTGTAAAACTAGAACAGGAGGCATGTAACACATGTGGTTCAAATACAGCAAGGGCACTCATGTATTACAATCAGAAACAGCAGCTAGTGAGCAACACACACGCACGCACACATACGAACTACATGCTCATACGTACAAATCTATACACACACATATTTTTACATTTCTCTCTCAATTGCACACTCACTCACTCACTCACACACACACACACACACACACACACACACACACACACACACACTCACTCACTCACTCACTCACTCACTCACTCACACACATATACACACAGGTATTGTGAATAAGGGCAGGTTTGTGCATTTGGCTGGAATATTGAATTTATTATTCATGTTGTGGAGGTGAGGAGACCGGATACAAATAGGGTTGTTATAGCGGGACAGATAGATTTGGAAATATTACTCATGTAATCCACATTCCAGTCGAAAACCTAACTCCCCCTCTGCCATTTTTTTTCCAGCATTTTTCAGCTTGACACTGTTTACCACATGCAGCCTAACGTGTCATTTTTTTTTTTTTTTCAAATAAGAAAAAAAGATTTGTGGTAAAACCCAACAGTTTCCCTTTGACACAAATGTGTTTAAATATTGCAGAGGGAGGCGTAAGGGTTCTCCTCAGTGCCAGGGTCAAGTGAATCACTCTGAACACAAGGGAGACAATCGGCCCCATGCAAGAAGCACTCCGACGAACAGATTCAGATTAATTGCAGATACAGTACGACTGATTTAAGACTTCTGTGACATTCAATCTTTGTCTTATACTTTAAATTTATTTTTTTACCTACTGTAAGAGAAAATTCATTGTGGTCCATCCCACTGTCATGCAAGCCGTGTTTCTCCACAAGGGGGCCAAAAACTAAAACAATGTTAAATGAATCATCTTCACCATCATGGGTTAAAAATGTACTAAAATGTACACTTTTTAGATAGAGTTTATAATTTTATTGACATATTGTATTTCTGTATTTATGTATTTTATTGCAAACAACTTATACAATTCAGTAGTTGGTTGGATAATTCTCTCACTTGGACAGCGGCCTCTAGGTCTTTATGCAAGTCTGTCTGTCAGCCTCCAACAGTGTAACACCTGCTTCATAATATTCATTCGTCACTGTCTGACTGTCATGTCCCCTTGACCACCACCCATCATAGACTGCTTTGCCCTTTAAAGATGTTTAAAACATATGATGTCAAGCCATTTTCTGCCTATGTTTGTCATGGTATGATACTGACAGTCTCCCTGACGTTGCTAAATGTGAGATCTTTTCTTTTGCCAATTTCCGACAGAATGACTTGCACGCCACTGTGTTAAATTTTACTCTTGGGCTATTTTTGTGAATGAAACTTGTCCATCAATACAGTGGAATAGTTAGCTTCATGTCGTGAATTGGAGACTTTGATCAAATTTGACAAACTCACAAAATCACGCAACCCGCTGAAAGATGGAACAAGCAATTTATTTAGTTTGTGTTGTTCTGAAAATGTAAAAACATTTGTGCTTGAGGCCCAGTATCAACTGTCATTCCTTATATTTCATCATATGAGGTAAAAGAAAAGAAAATGAGGTAAAATAAAAGAAAATATGAGGTAATGAACACATTTATTTGTCCATGCGTATAGATGTAAACCCAATCTTGAGTAACGGCAGTTCAACTCTTTAGCAAAACTATACTGATATTGTGCTTTTGTCTTTACTTTTAACAGCTTTTTGTTGCCATTCTTTCAGTTGCGAACTGATGCAGAGGAAAAGGGAGCCATAAACAGCAGGGAGAAGGGTTTTCAAAGTCAACCATAGTGCATGATGGGTCAGCGGGGACCTCCCTGGTCTTAAATACATCTTTAAAATGGTCTTGTGTGAAAGAAAAGAAAAAGAAGTCGTGCTACATGGCAACAGCACACTTGATGGGAGCCTTTGACTATAACTATTGTGGGATATTGAAGCATTTCTCACTCCCTCCCACCCACCAGTGCAGGAGCAGCAACCATCTGGCTGCTAGCCCACTTTCCATGAGTCTTGTAAGGTATTGCGTTACCGTATATTTTATTTATCTGCTTTTACATCTGTGAAAAATGGCACCATTCATTGTTGTTGTTCGTCTTGCTTGGCGAAATGGTTCGGCAAATGGTAAAAATACCGAATAGGGCTGTTGTTTCTAAGACAAATAACTCTCTCTGAAGTCAAAGTACCCTCCAGCTCTGTGCTTATTCTGTTTTTATATTCCTAGCTCATCTCTCTGTGGACCATTTCAGGGTCAGAAGATGATTTCCAGGGCACTGAGCCAAGGCCTGTTGGTTGTTGCTAATGGTGATTTAGGAATTGAAGATTATTCTCCTGCTGTGCTCCTTGGAAGTCAAGCTGCATGACAGTGGAAGCTAAGTGCCAATAAGTCTAAATGTAAAATGTACACAAACATGAGTTTTATCTGGTATGACGGCTCAAACTGTGACGCAAACCACAAAGACAAGTAAAAACGACAACGTGATTTTCTGATGAGCTGGCATAAGACAGTCTTTTGTTTGCTGGTTTACTGGAAGTAATCTGTGGTAAATAATGCATGTGCACACGCAAACACGACACACGCAAACATATATCAGTTGCATGCATACACTCAAACTGCTGTTTGTTGTTTATTTGCTCCCTATGAAACAGACAGATGAACATAAATTTCACTAATCAATTCTGCAACCAGAAGTACATAAGGAAAAAGTAGATGTAGAGCACACAAAGACACAACACACATATCTCAATACGACATATAGGATAAAAGAACGTGATCTAGAGGGGACATGGACAAAAACCAAGAAGTTATTTTTGCAGTGATGATGAAAATTACACAGGCTGAGAGTGCAGATTAGCCAAAGTCAAATAATAACAAAAAGTGGTCCTTTAATAATAATCTAATTTTCACCACGTTTTGCATCACTGAGCCATTTTATTTGGTTTTCAGGATTTTTATCTAAAACTTTAAACAATTTTATTGAATACTTTTATCAAATCATAGACCAGTGGTTGGCAACGAGCTTCTCTTTGAACTTTGGGAACTTGTGATGAACTTTGCCTTTTTCTGACATTTCATTGACCAAATGATTAAAAAATTAATCAAGATGATGATAAACAGATTAAATGATAATGAATGAAAATAGTCATTACTTGCAGCATTTAAAAAAAGAAGCAAAAACAACAAACTCTGCTGTACAAAACAGTCACACAAAAAATTGCATTCACAAGATCCTTCAAACGCATTGTCTCTCTCACAAACACGTGGCCTTCTGATCTAAGCCTCCATTACAACACACACCTCCACAAAGTCACACACACACACACACACGCACACACACACACACAAACGTACACACAGTCCAGCTCATTGCCAATGACGTATGTGTCCAATAGAGACAGTATTGATTAGCAGTATGTGGCAACAATAAATAGCTTACTGTCAACTGTAAAATATTCTCCTGTGTGTTTGTGTTTGTGTGTGAGCGAGATAGAGCACAAGACAGTATGTGAGGATACTTTAATGTATAGTTAACTATGTTTGTGTGTGCTTTTGTGTGCTTTTTGTCCTCTGTTCACCTCATCTTACATCTATAAATACTGACTGTAACTGACTCATACTGTCCAACACACACACACAAACAGCCATAACTATAATTTGTGACTAAGTGCATCATCCTGTCCAAGGTACCAAGATATTTATACACACACTCTCTCAACAAGCCAAATTAACTGCTCCTATATAACACTCTCTCTCTCTCACTCTCTCTCTCTCTCTCTCTCTCTCTCTCTCTCTCTCTCTCTCTCTCTCTCTCTCTCTCTCACACACACACACACACACACACACACACAGTCATCTGTAGTATAAATGTATGCTTGTGTGTCTTTGTGTGTGATGGTTAGTACGGTGCATAAAACAGGTCGTTACTGGTCACAGGTCTGTTGCTGGCAGTATCTTTTGCTCTGAAGGGAGTATCAAACGCTGCCTGGGAGGCTGAAGTCGGGGGACCGTTAAAACACCCAGAGCCATTTACAGCATATATGGGGACATTAAAAAGGAAATCCTCCCAAATATAAAATTCACACACAGTAGAATACTGTATACCACTCAGGCTCCGTATATACACCAACAGCTAATTACAGGGTGCAGTTGACAGGTGAGGGATGATGTTCTTTGTCATTTCTCTACAGGGATGCTTTTGTTATCAATTAGCCTCATCAGTGTTCATCACTTCTGTCACTTACTGTGTTATAGTGGCCATCAGAGACAACGCAATGCAGCTACTGTATGCTGACAACAACAACAATGCATACCAATATTATTTCTTCTTTCTACCACAGAGATAAGTCCACTTCATTCTCCTCATTTGAAACTTCATCCTTGTTACTCCTCGGAACCATTTAAGCCCAGAGGATGCATTTAAAGGCCCTCTCCAATGATAAACAAGCGTTTAACTTTGTTTACATGTCCATATGATGTTTCTTGATATAACGCAATGCAATGGCTGCACATTTCCACCTTAAAACTGAACCAATGACAGTCTCTCATGAACCCATCCCAACAACTTGCAGGACAAAAAAGAAGCCTTTACAGAGAGCTATTGTAACTGTCCCATTAAACATAAAGAAATAAAACAAACACAAGAACACTCCTATTGTATTAAATGGCTCTCTGTTAGAATATATATATGTATATTTTGACAAGGTTTGACAAGATCATTGTCATATTTAACAGAATCTAAATCAATGGGTAAAACTGTAATCATGTGCTTCATGTGTGCAACAAAAGAAAGAAAGCAAGGAACTGTAATTATCTTCCTTTTTATTTTTCAAGATGTATAAATGCCTTTGGGGAACAAAACTCAGGTCAAGAAGACCCCCCTAAAGCACTTGTTAGGTCTGTGCTAGAGGTAAGGCTGGATTTAATGATCACTTTGCAACTTGTAACAGAGAAAACGAAGAACAGAAATCTAATGCGATCCAACTCACTGATATGTCGACACCTGCCAGGACAGTGAGGTTTGCCTCCCAGCTGCAGGTGAGCTACCCTGACCTTTAACACATGTCCATGGAAAGGACAGACATGTACGATATCAATGGAAGCACAACTGCAGCATCATATTATATAATTTGCTACCCAATGATAATGTCTCATTCAAGAGTGTGTGAACACAAGCCAGTCTCTCCTGAAGCTTGGAAACAGCAGAACACGGCTATCTTTATTTCATTATGCCATCAGGACATAAATCCTCAAGCTGCGAGACAAATCCCTGAGCTGCTCCAGTGGTGGTGAAAAGGACGCTGAATTTGTGGTCACAGAGGCAGCACCCAGTGTGATTTTCCGGGGATACAAGCACATTTTTCTGGTTCACACCTGTTGGCTCAACAATGACATTAAGCTCAATTGTGGATAAGAACGTCCGGGTGCTAGTGTTGGTATATGAAAATGTGGTACCAGTGAGAAATACAAATTAAGGACTGCAAGTCAGTTAAAGGAGACTGCTTGCAGGCTGTTTTATGTTTGCAAGACAAAGGTCAGCAGATCATACAGGTCACAAATCAGCAGTCATACAGGTGTGTAACTTGTTGGGGGCACAATGAAATGTTAATTATCCTCTGTAAATCTGGCTGCAATAGAGGAAGAAATGAATTAAAAATCTTATAAACATCCGTGTGTTCAGGTTCAGTAAACTGAGAGGGTGTGATTCGGACACTAATGCTGGAAACTATTCATATAAAAAGGACAAATATTTGTCATATCTCTCAATAGGGATGTGATTGAAATCAGGAGGCATTTAATCAAAATAGTAGCCTAGGGTTGTGAGTATTTGCAGCACTGTCCCTGGCACATTTACGCATGGTGGTGTTTTTTTTTTGTTGTTGTTTTTTTTTTAAAGCAGGAGTGGCTCTGGACAATTTCAGGGGGCTTTAGCACATTGGCAAAATAATTTAGTAGCCAGCTGCTCGACAGAATGACAGATCAAGTAGGTCAATCTTCTGAGAAGCGTGATAGGCGTTGCAGAAATATTCAGTGGTTTGGGTAGCAACAGGACAAAAGTGCTGATTGCAAAAGTGAGGTTGTAGGTATTTGAGGAACTCTGGAAAGAACAACAGTATGGAAAAAAATATGTATATTCAAAATCTTGAGGTTTACAGGACTAAAATCATGTGAATAATTAGATTAAGAGTATGAACGTTGTTGATGAGTCAGGCCAGAGACATACTGGGTACAGTCAAGTGTAAGGAATAGGAATTCAGACGCAAGTTTGTCATTCTCATTGTCTATGGGGCTAAATAAATCTTCCAATGGTCACATTTTTTCACAGTGTTGTGAATGAATAGTAAGTAACCAAATTTAGACAATAAAAAATAAAAACACCTTTTGATTTGGGAGGATGATATAACAAGCAACATGAAGGAAAGTAATGAGGAAGGAAATAAAATTGCACATAGTAATGAGTGCAAATTTTTGATCAGACCTATAAATAACAGCAAGCTTAGCAATGAATTACTGAAATGGCTGGCAGTCTTTACAGTGATTAGGTCAGATGGAGTCCTTCTCTCCCTCAAATTTCAGACCATTTCTTTGGACAGCCCGGCTGGTTCAGGGAACATAAAACACTGTCTGACCCCTCACTTTAGAGAAAGTGTCTTGACCGGAAATTGGGCGTGCGTGTGCATGGCAATGGAGCAGTGGAGCATGTGCGCTTTGTAAACCGTAAGATATGTTTGCTGTTAGATCCAGCTCGATTTGGGCGATACTGCAGTAAAGCTGACCATCAATTAAAGTCACATCATAACCATTACAAGCCGACAACAGCTGTAGGGTCAGCAGGTAGCTAAAGCAGCCCATGGCCATGAGTGGGGATTGAGCCAGAATGGTAAGCTTGACAGTTCACTGTTTCCAAGATCTTTTAAAGTGGATGAAGTACAGTTTAAGCAGTTCAGTTTTAATTTTTTGTGGGATGTCATTTGTTCCATGGAACACAAGTCGCTCAGACTTCGAAAGGTCCTGTATAATCTGTGGAGGTTTGCCAGCTGTTACTCGGAAACAAACCTAAGCTCAACTACAGACAGTCCAGGTGGACTACTCGGCCATATCCATCTGACTGTCAACAAAAAGCCATTCAAGACCTATGATCCTAAAATCCAATGATTAAACCTTAATAAAACATGTCAATAAGAGCAACCAGGAACAAAAAGTGTGGCACAAAAACTGACACAAAAACTGGTCAAAATGACAAATTCAACAGGGTTTCTTATGAAGCAGCTCTGCAGCCCACAAGATGTGACAATAGGCCTTTTTCACAGCAGACACCACAACTTACCATAGTCTGAAAAGCATACGGGTGACTAAGAACATAAACAATGGCTCTGCTCTATTTCAGTGTCCCAGTAAGCCACGACAGAGCGATAGTGAGCCAGTATGAACAATACCAGGAGCCTGAAACTGAAGAAGAGAGAGAGAGGGATTCCAGCCATCATACATTGTAATATTTACACCTGTGCTTTTCATACTGTGACAAGGCTAAATAGCTCACAAACAGTGAAAGACATTGTTGTTGCTTTGGCATCACTTGTGTTGGCCAACATAGTCTGCAAACATTTGTCAAGTCTAAAACATTTTGGGATAGAGGTAAGGAGAAAAATCACATATGGTGCACAGCAATCCACAGCAGGTGGTGCCGCCGTCTATGTTCGCCACCTCTCCTCACCTTGATTACATTATCAGCAGGTGGCTCAAGAAGTGGCTAGATACAGCAATAACTAGGTTGTGTTGATGTTTATACATTTAAAATGTGTAAAGAAATGTATTATTGATTAATCAGTCGATTTCATTGTGTTGAGTGAAGCCAGGTATGAGATCCTAGCAGTTAAAACAGCGATGGTGGGTGTGAAGATCGAGCGCAACAAAAACTCATTGTGCTTACAAGAACAAAATCAAGAGAGCAATATCCGTTTTATCAAATGTCTGATAAAGAATAACTTATGGTTAAAAAATGTTAAATAATTGGTGTTTGAGTATGACTATCTGCTGCCAGAGAGAAAAATGCAAACTTATGGCCATCTTGAGGAATGAAGATAATTTTTGTGACATTGCGAAAAGATAGAAACATCAATATATCTCTGTTAAAAGTACAGAATAACTCCACAACTCCTTTAACCAGATGCACTGGTGAAAATATCCCTTTTAATAAAATCTAATATATGATTATACATCTCTATATTATATATTATTTATTGTTGAGAAAACATGACAAATGGGATATGTGACCATAAGACACAATGTATATAAAGTCATATTTTAGAGTGTGTGTGTGTGGTAATAGTTTATATATTATTTCAGCATCATTCAACACCAATTATCCCACTCTTTTCCCCTATAAATATATAGTATAAGTTTATTTAAGAAAATTAAAGGCAATTTCAGTATCTTTTTTTGACACTCAGACTAGAAAAGCATGTTTGAAATAAATGAATACAACTATATTAAACTAAATTGAACTAAGCTGACAGATTAAGAATGAATGAGGAGAACAGAACAGAAAAGACAAAAATGACAGAACAGAGAAATGGAAAAGGACAATACACTGGCAGACGGTGGTAAAATGAGTAAAATGGTGACTCGAAATGTGATTGTTCCCAATTGATCAAAAGAAATGGATTTTCAGTGATATCAATTATTCAAAAAGTCATTAGTAATTCATGACTATAGGAAACAGAGTGGTTTTCTGGAGATATGTAACCTGACGTTTCCTCGTTTGCTAAATGAAGCTTTTTTTTCCCCCAGAGTCATAGCCTGACTCTACTGTAGCTGACAAAAAAGACTGTGTTTTCTCTATATTTCACTTTCAGTCTTTCTTACAATTTCTCTATCTCCTTTGTAAATGTTTTTCTCAGTTTTTACCCTTTTCTCCTAATCCAGTCTCTTTACACCTTCACCTTCTGTCTTGCTGTTGTTTTCCTTCTCACTTCCAAAATTTTCACACGTTTCATCTCCAGTTTAGTGAGATAATTACAAAATTACCACAGAGAAAAAAAAAGAGAAAACTTGGGGAAGAAGGGAAGATGATGAGTTTAGAAAGGTTAATTGAACAACTTGTATTATGTTTTGCTTGCTTTGTGTGGGACAATCGTTCCCTCCAGTCTACTCAGCTGCACAGATAAATAAACTCAACCAAAATAATTCTTTCCAAGTTCCCCACTGCAAATGTGAGCTGGCATTTTGTGACACAGAAAAACAAACAAGTCCTTCAAAACAGTCCCACTATCAAAGTCAAATGTCGTCCCAAATGTGGAGTTGATACTTTGAAATGGAAAACACAGACACTCATGTTAATTCTCTCTCTTTCCCTATTTCTCGGTCATACTCTCTCAATTTGCCTTCCCTTCTCTCATCATCTACCTCATGAGTATTCAACATCAATTCTGTATTCATTCATTCTTTGTTCTGCATTCACACAGAAATGTAATTTGAGAAGACTTTATACCTTGAATGGTAATAAAATGAAATGAAATAGAGCAGTTACAGCAGCTAATGAGAGGAGAAAGAGGAGGAAGGAGAGAAAGAGACAGGGATGGAGGGAAGGAGGGAATATCAAGTTGAAAACATTTAATGAGTAAGACGCTTCCTTACTCTCAATTTACACACTGTATATTTTCAAGATTTATTTTATTTCTATTTCATGAAAATATGTTCCTATACAAGTAATTTGTATTTCGCAAATTCATCCATTTTTAATCAACCATCTGCTTCCAGTGTTTTTCCATTAGTCTAATAATTAGTCTTCTATTAGTCTTCTAATCTCATGTCGAATTGTAGCAGTATCCGTTTGAAAAGGCACTGTGTCTCAGTTTTCAACTTTTGAGACAAACTACCAGTAGAGTGTCTTCAAAATGAGATATGTGATGCAGGTGTGCTGAAATGCCAGTGCTGAACTGGTGCTGAACTGGTGCTGAAATGCCAGTCACATATACATATATATATATATATATATATATATATATATATATATATATATATATATATATAAAAGATCTGCTGTTAAAGACTGATGAGGTCTGCATTCATCTTTACAAGCCATTTAACCCAAACTACCATCGGTCTCAAACCTTAACCATCTGTTTTAGGATGATATTTTATGCGATTGCATCAAAACACCCGTTCCTTTGATTTCTGGGCAGTTACAAAAGCGCCACATTGTCGCTTTGTCTGCGTGGGTTTCCTACAGGTACTTAGGCTTCCTCCCACAGTCCAAAGCCTGGACTGTGGGAGCCTGGGTGTACCCCGCCCTTGCCCATTGTCAGCTGGGAATGGCTCCAGCCCCCCCGTGACCTTAAGGAGATAAGCGGTATGGAAAATTATTTTCTGCAGGAGCGAGAGAGAGAAAGTTGTTTTCTCCATCAGGTCAATGAGCGTAAAAATCTCATTTTACCTTTGTACACTAGGGCCAGTCATTAATCAGCAGGCTCTTTATTAACCCAGTTAGCTGCATTTGAAGCATGCCTACTGCTGCTTAAGACAATGATTTGACCACCAACAGCATCATGGCTGGTCTGATTTAAAGTACAGATTACCAGGCTGGAGGTTAAGTTCATATTGTAAAATAGGCCATTAACTCCAGATGGAGGTTGATAGAGACTGACAGGATAGATGTAATGAATAGTGATTAATTATTCTTAGGCCAAAAAAGGTTTTTCAAGGCCATCAGCAATTAACATTATCTACCAGTAATAACAAATTATTTAATTTATAAAATTTTAAATTATTTAAAAAAAAAAAGAATAAATGGGCCAATAATTTAACAATCTTATAACCAAGAAATCCTTAGCAACACAGACAGCTCTCTATAAAGTATTATATTAGTGCTGTCATTTGAAATGACCCAAATTTCAATTAAGCAAACAAAACTTCACTTTCCATTGTTATTTCTAAGTGCCCATGTGGGTGATTTCACTGAGGACATAATGAGCGTGTGTTTGCAATAGCTTCAATGATACGCTTATAAACAACCAAATGGTAAGCATGTTGCTACACTTTCAGTTAAACCATTTTTCTTCTCAACATCTGGTGTGAAGGGTTTACATCATCCTTTTTATCAGAGTGAAAGCAATTGGACCTGAGTAATTACTAAGGTAGATGTGCGAGCAGCAGTCTGGGGAAGTTATTAAGAGGCAATATAAACAACAGACTGATCAACATCCTTAATGAGCACGTCCTGAGTAAAAATCGAAGGAACTCTCATCCAGAATGTTGCACAATTGAACACGTCTGGACCTTACACACCCTCATCAGCAAACTAGGGTATAAAGACATTTAAGCTTTTGGGCAGATGAAAAAATGAAAAAGCATTTGATTAATTTTGGCATGAGGTAGGCCAGAGTAGGTATTTGTTGTCTGGGAGCAGATGTGCAATCAAAATTCTTCTTCATAGAGTCTTCATTCAAAGAAGAAAGTGTCCGTATTAATGTCCAACAATGCCCCATGTTTAAATGAATAAGTTAGTGGTGCAGCTGGACCAATCTAAATACCCTTTATTTCTGAAGCCTCTGTCTCTTGGTGTGAGTAGCCTGTTCTTTGCAGATAACCAAGTGTTGTTGTCCTCCACACATGAAAGACATATTGCTGTCTGAATATGTTGGAGCCGAGCTTCTAAAACGTGGCCACTGAAGTAAATCTCAGAACACAACAATTATGGTGAACTTAAATTATGAACTAATCATCATGTCATGGCCTGGCCCTGGAGGGACTATTTTAGATTTTTGTTTATTTCCTATTTGATTTTGAAAGAACTTTGTGTGACAACTGCCTTAATCTTCATCATTGTCTAGTTTTCCCACCATTGTGATTGTCTGCTTTGCCCCAATCTTCTTAACCTGTGTTAGTTACCCTTGTGTTTTTCCCTCAGTGCTTGTGAGTTCTCCTTTAAAGTTTCCCTGATGTTTCATCATGCTCCTGTGATTGTTTCTAAGTTTTGAGTCTGTGTGTGTGTGTGTGTGTGTGTGTGTGTGTGTGTGTGTGTGTGTGTCAGGTTTATCTCCACTAGAAGAGTTGTCCATCCTCACAAGCTGAAATACTGCAGCTCTTTTAGGGTTAAAGGGCAGAGGTCAGAGGTTAGGGGTTACGCTGAGGATTCAGTAATGACAAGTGAGGGGTATATGTGAAAGGATGAAGAATTAATATTAGAGAGCGCTCCACATACAAACAGCAGCACCATTAAAATGTTTGAAAACTGTGTGTGTGTGCGGAGTCATCTGTGGAATAACATGCAGAATTTGAGATGGAAATTAAATGTGAAGAAAGATGGAGTAGGGGAGAGTAGGGAAATACAGAAAGAAAGGGGGGGAAAGTTGTCAAGTACTTTGAATCAGATAAGAAAAATTCAGCTCTATAGCTTTTTTCTTTATAAATTATTCACAGAAAAAGAGCTACAGGGGAGGAGGACGAGAGAAACAAAGGACGCAAGAGGAGAGAAAATGAAAAAAGACACATGCTTGCATGGAAATGGTGCAATGATTGACACTGTAATAACCCCATCCTGCATGGTTCTGCATCAGATTGATGCCATGTTGCCTTTGTCTGAAATAAATGTTAACCAGCAGGTGGGTTTTTACAGCCCTCATTTTTGAGCCATTGATATAATGTTGAGAGGTAAACATGGAGACAAATTCAGTAAATCTGTGGGGTCGTTTGATTTCGATAAATAGACAGTTTTAATATACTTGAATAGATGTATAATGAGATCAGAGTTCTACACAGAAGTGGAAGATGAACTCAGACTCTTTACATAAGTGCAAGTACAAATATGAATAATAATAATGTTGTTCAAATAGTCCATAACAAATAAAAGTGCAGTCCTGCATTCAAAATCCTTATTCAGTAGTAGTACAGAATTATTTAGTGTCAAAAGTAAAAGTACTTGCTACATAGAGAAATTGCCCATTTGACAATTTATTTTATATTATGAAATTGTTGATACTGATGAAATAAAAGCACCATTTTACTGTTGTATTTGGTAGTTTATCTAGTACTGGCTCCAAGTTAGTAATCAGGATCACAAGAAAAACAAAAAATACAGAAGAAATAAAAACAAGGTTCTGCTAAACAAATTTAGATTGATTGTGTAAGACTTTTTTCAAGTCTTTGCTGACTGAAACAATCTGGGTGTTTATAGGGAACTGTGAAACCATGAAAGTACAACATTTGAAACATAGTGGAGCAGAAGTTTAGAGTTGCATAAGATGGAAAGCTGCACTTCAGAAGAGCACTTGAATTGGAGTTATACTTATACACACCACCACATGATAACAAACACACCTATAACAAATCCTCTAAATGAGGGGCAGTGTTAAAACTGTAAAAACCCAACTTAGCAGCAAAAGATGCATAAGTGAATGAGACATATCAAAGGCTTGGTAAAGAAGCAAAAAAAAAAAAAAGACTTTAAATAAATTGGACAAAACAACTGAACAATAGAGAATTTAAAAGTCTTTATAATGCACTTTTCATTAAAAGAAAAAATCTCAAAGTACTGCAATTCAAAAGCATTGTAAACAGCACAGTGTGACAATATGGGAGGCCAGGGAAATGTGTTTTATTATTACAAAGTGAACGATAAAAGTAATAGCATTAGAATCAGTAAGTGCTTGGAAGCATACAACAGTAAAAAAAGAAGTCTTTTCTATCCAAAGTTTGGTGGAGATGTGTGTGTGTGTGTGTGTGTGTGTGTGTGTGTGTGTGTGTGTGTGTAGGGGGGGGGCTAAGCTGAAGGCACCATCTGCTGTAGTACAGAGCTTAGTGCTGGAGGTGCAAAGGGTCAAAAAGTCATCAGAAGTAAAGTTCTGCAGTTGGGAAGTTTGGAAGCGAGTCTTTTATGTCAGCATGTGGATTTCTATAGATGCTCTGATGAGTCAAGTCATTTTAAACTCTGTTTTGACAGAAACAGTGGGGGGTGGCACTAAAGTGATGGTGTCGCTGTTCTCCCAAGTGACCCAACCACTGCTCTGAATATCCTGGACTTTCAACAGACTCTTAATAGAGTCCCAAAGTCATGAAAATAAAAGGCCTGTGCAGAGGTGACAATGAAGGGACCAGCTTAATTGCTTTTCATGATGCCTGAGTAAATGTTGTTTACTTTATAGTAAAAGGTAATAGTAACAGTAACAAAGATTGTACACATCAGTTCAAACTTAAAATTTGAGCCTAACTTCACTCAAGCCTTTTCTTCCTTTAGAGTTGATGATATTACCAACAGCTGCAACATTATTTTTCTATTTCTTTTCCATTTCCACAAGTCACAGTCAAACTAACCATTTTTGGAACATTATTCAACATTTAATTTTAAATTATTACAGCTAGAAACTCATTCACACTCAAACTCAGTAAAACCACCCATATATGACCTCAGGATCTCTGAGGAAAAAGAAAAATTAGAGTGCGTTATAAAATGGAAGCGCAAAAAGAAAGGAAACCAGAAGAGGAAATACAGAATGAGCAGTTGAGACTGAAATGAAAAAGATGGAGAAATGTAGAAAAGGGCTAAGAAGTAGGACCAGTGGAAGTTTTGAAGCTGTCATTGACTCTTTCTCTGTATGAATTTGGTTGGTGTTCAACAATTTGCATCACATGAGTTCATGTATGTGCAATGAAGCGCTGATAGTTGTCTTGTTTGCCAACCTCTTTCACAACTCTGTGACTTTTGAACATTTCTTTCAATATTTTATAAGGTAATTTACATAAATTCAAAAACATGTTCACCTCACCTTTTTCATTTTGATTTGCTGCAATGTTTTTGGAAAATTGATTCTTTTTCTTTTTTTTTAATTTATACAAATGATCATTTGCTATTCAAATAAGGAAATTACAGAACTGCATTGAAAAATGTAATTGGATCATTCATGAGCCAAGGTGTTGAGATTGCAAAGCAAATACAAATCATCACAGAAGTGAGGAGAGTGAAAATTCAGATATCCCCCCAAAGTTCCTCCACCGACTTTCTTAGCAAAGCTAAGCAAAGCCCCCATTTGGCCCTGCTGTGATTTAAGTGCATTGTAGGATGTGTGAAATGGGATTATGTACTTTCTGACAACTCTGAGTACAGGGACACAGAGTAAAATTTGGCATGAAACTAATTTTTTTTTTTAATAAACTGAAGAATAAAGAGCAAAGAACATTAAACTGTAATCCCACTTTCTATTGAAATCAAAATGACTTTTTCCTTTCTGCATACAGATTAATAAGTCCCATTCTACCTAGACCTGAATTACAGCGTTGAATAAAGAGATCGCAGTTGACCTTTGACCTTTTGGAAATACAATGTCATCACTTCATGATTTTATCCTATATTGTTCAAAAAATGTTTTGTGAGGTCACAGCGACCTTAACAACCACCGTCAGGACATTAGATATCTAAGAAAAGCAGGACAAATTCAGACTTTCTTTCTGATAAAATACTGTTTCCCCATTTAATATCTAATATTTCTACACTGTTTCAGTCGGCCTGTAAAGATGACTAACTGCAAACAGAGATGAGTAACGTGCGAGGGTCGTGGGTTTGGATGCAGTGATTGGCTCAAGGCCAGCAGCTTCTGGCATCGATAACAGTTCGCAGCGGTGTTGATTAGGTTTTCTGTGGGAGACATCAACAGGTGGCAGGACGCCTGTTTGGTAGCAGTTCTGTGGAGCCAAGCAGAGCAACTTCAAAGTCCGACTGTTGTCTGTCTGTCAAACCCAGTGGAGCTGGATCCAAATTAAGTCTGTGGCCCATGACACACTGGCACACACTCACACAGCTGACCATTGACAGTCCCTAGACCCCACAGTTGGTGCACTTTGACAGAGAAAACTAGTGGCAACTAGTGTGTGTGTCTGCACTTTGGTGTTTTCATATCAGAGTAAGTATATCAGAGTAATACAAAGAAAAAATGACAGCCAGATGCATAAATGGACTTCAGCATTCCTTTGCAGGCTGTCCAGTACCCTTCACCCTGTATTGCTCCATGTACTTAGTGTGGTACAGTGATAATTTGTGCGTGTGGGTGTGTGTGGGTGGATGTGTCTAATGGTTTTTGCTACTGGAACAATTCATCCGTGTGTGGGGAGGCTTTCTCTTTGCACTTTTTGTGTAACATGGGCTGTGTACAATTCATCTACATTAGCAAGAGATTAACCTGCTCACCTAACCCATCCATCACTCGCGCACACACACACACACACACACACACACAACAGCCTTAGGCAAGGGCAGTGGAGAAACATACCCACCTGTATATGCAAATATGCAAAACACAGTGGTGCAGTGCAGCCATAACCATGCACACACTATAAATAAAAAAAATGTAAACCTGCACTGCGGCTCTATAGTCTCCCCCTTCTGGAAGCAAGAGTTATTACGTTATTACCGTTATAACACTGTTGACACGTGTTTATATCTGAAGCTCTCAGATTACGTGTAATCGCCACATCAACTACTCCAAACACTTAACCTTTTCCAAGAGCAGTAACAAAACATCCATGTTTTTCCTTCTTTTAGTGCTTTCCAACGACAAACAAAAACAGGCTGAGATAAAAACTAAGCTAACCCAGCCTAGAACAAGTTGTTAAGTTGAGTTGTCAGTCCACTTCTATTATGCATCTGTTCTCTACCCAGGGTTTGTGTTGAGTTTTTTGAGCAGTGAGACAGACGTAACAGTTAGCCACTTTACCTAGCACACTAATGCTACATAACACTATTAGCCTAGCAAAGTCCCAGGCTCATGTTCAGAAGTTAAAAATATACAGAGAAGAGTACATGTAATAGCTACATAGTGTGCTCCAACTATTCGACCTGTCTATCCATGACTGCCCTCAGTTTAGGACACCAATGATAATCTGTCTTTGTCGCCTTCTCTTTTTTTTTTTTTTCAGACTAAGTTTAGTCCGGGCCATCGGAACTTTCCTTGGACACAAAGTCCAATAGGACATATTTAAAGACCTCAACAAGCACATACATTAGTACCAAATGTGACACACAGCAATGGCATTTATCCCATCACGTTCATAGTCTGTGCACTTTCATATATGTGATGTCTTAAAAAGGTAGATGAACCATGTCAAACCATGGCTCAGTCTTCATTAAAGATTGGATCATCATCAGTTAAGATATTAATCCTCAAAAAAAGTCCAATCAGCATCAGAATGAGGACAGCTGATTGATCATCCAGGTCAGATATTTCACAATATCTTGATCCTAGAAGAGCTAGAAGCCAATTAAAGCTATTTTTGTTGACTTTCACTTCTCTGCTTATTTGTTGAAAAGCGTAAATCTGTTTTTTGTTTTTTTTTTTGATTACATTTCTGTTTGGCAATTATATACACAAGCACAATACTGACCATTCAATCCATACAATTCAATTTTTATTGGTTTTCTGAAGGCTTGATCTCACTGCGGCTAACTCCTGGCTTAGGGGCTTGAGGCCACAATGTAAATGTGAGGCCACAGGTTTGAGTCCCACTCGGGACCTTTGTTGCAATTCATTCCCATTTCTCACTCTTCATTTCCTGTAAGCTCTCTGCTGTCTAATAAATACATAAAAATGGAAAAAAAAAAAANTTAGACGAACACACACACACACACACATACACATATGCAATCTAGTACATACACACACGCACACATGCTGAGCAGAGACACAAAAGCTACACACATTCACAGACACACATCAACCTGCTAGTTAGACAAGGTGGGCGACTGCCAAGCACTGCCAAGAACCTGGTGGGGGGGTGGAGGGGAAGGAGGAGGAGGGGATGGAAAAAAAGGGTGGAACAGAGATAGGAGGGAAAAAAGACTGAGCCTGCGAGAGACACAGGGAGCAGTGGGAGAAATGGGCAGAGGGTGTTAGTTTCAATGGGACACTAGTTTAGCCTCAGGTTTTGTAAATGTGGCTGTCTAGAAAACCCAAGTTTTCGTAAGACACTGATCACATGGAAAAGTACTGTGAGTAGATAAACAGTGAAAGTAGGTTGTTGAAAACTGAGGGTGCTGGATAAATATGACATGTCCTTCAATTTCTCCTGAATTCAGGACTATTTGGTTACTCTGTACCATTCTCTGATTATAGTGCTACTTCAAACTGCCAAAATCTAACAATGAAAACACTCCATCACTGTAAATAACACCACGTTCCACCTTTTGTGACTTTTCTTTGATAAGCAAACATTGAAAGTGCTACTGTATATATCACCTTTTAACTTAATATTAATAATATTTGAAGAAATAAAAAATAATCCAAAAAAAAATCACCAATGAGAAAAGTGATAGTCCCTGTACATTATTTTTCACAAAAACAAATATTTTTTTGATAAGGACCCTTTAAAAAGAATTGTAACTAAGATGTGACCTGAGCAGGATACGTAACACTTTCTGCTGTTAAGTAGCAAAAGTATTTCTATTACCAAAAATTGCCAATGATGGGAGGGGGGGGTTACCCACAACCCTGAAAAGATGAATTAATGAATGGATATTGTTATATATGTACACCAATGCCAATATACAGTGCTGTGCATGCAATAATATACTTATAATGTGCTTTCAGAGTTGTTTTTAATGCCAGATGTGAGTGCAAATGCAGAAGTTGCAAATACAAACTTTGAGGAGGTCTATTATCATTTTAATCAGTAGTTTGATACTCAGGATTATTTGCAAAATATACTGTGTAATGTGATATAGAATACAAACATATCTTGATAAGGTTGATAATAATTTAACAATCTCAATCTCCAAGTGAGCAAACTCTAACTCCTGATGAATGCCATGAGATATATCTTAAAGCACAGAAATATTTCCACTAAATGGTATTTTCATCAACCTGCATATTTATCAAGTATTATATTTATTTATAAAGTCTCTATTAATTTGTGAATCTGAAGCTTGTAAATACAAAAAAGCACAAACCCTCTAAATTGTTAAAGTTAATTTAACTCTTTCTTTCAAGTACACTGAGTTTTCTTGTGGTAAACATGGTAAACATGCTGTATAACTCAAACTGCTTTGCCCAAATCCATTACACGGACTAACTTAAGAAGCCATTTACACATTTATACATTCATTGCCGACTTTCTCCACAAAATGTGACAACCTGAGGGTGAACGAGGCTGTTGCTGTCACCCTGTGTAATGAGAAGCCAAAACAATCAGTTGACATTTGAACAAAAAGTAGGCTTTGCTGATAAATCTCTGAGGCACCAGGAAGAAGAAAGTATAACAAATGAAATGATTTCTCATAGCCCGGGGTATTCCACAGTCCACTGAGGACTCAAAGGAAGTACAACCTTTACAAAAAATATAGACACAGCAAATAGAGAGTTGACCTACAGTCTTATCAGGTCAAGCGAGAAGAGGAGGCTGAGCTTTCTTTTCAGGTAAGACAGTACATCAAGGTTGTATGCTCAGTGTCATTAAAAGCAGCTGTCCCTGATCTATAAACTACCACTGTGGGTTAGAGATATGTAGCTAGTGGCCAGTCTGTCTTTCTCACAACTGTCCAGGTCTCCAGGAGAGTGGCAGGTCAAACAGGCTGTGCACTGGTTGTTAATTGGTCACAGGTAAGTCTAAGTCCAAAGTCCAATCAGCTACAGGACCTGAAGTGGAAAATAGACTTCCTGTGACACTTCAAGTTTCACCGAGCAATGTCCTTGGAGATGACTGGCAGCTTTTTCTATCGCCTTTTCCCTGGTCCTAGTGGTTAAAGTTTGCCGCCTACTGAGATGCCACTGGACCAGTGTAAAGTAGCGTGTTGTCACTCTAAGTCACTACAGACTGAAAGTAGAAATTACAGTATCTACTAAAATCACATAAAAATAAAAAATATATTGAGGAGATTAATTTATTTTGTCAAAATATAGTTTATATTGTTTTTCCTCCATTTAGAAGCTGTTGCAACATTACACATAAATCTGTCTATGTCAAAGATTTTGCCATACCATTTATACCCTGCTAGCCATCTTTTTAATACCTCCTAGACCACTGTGGACAATGTTGTACATCAATAAGAAGGACTCTTTTATGGCAATATTGGATTTTTATATATGATTTTTACATCAATGTGATAAAGTAACATAAGTACATATGGATATACTGTACATTATAGAGAATTTAACTTTTATTGACTGTCATCCACAAGGAGTTCACATCTCTGCTACTCTCTGGGGCCCAAGACCCTTGCTGCATAGTCAGTTTGCAAAGTATAGTCATGTGACAGGTGGGTCTTAAGGCTAAAACAGTAGCATGTTGTTAATATTCACTGAGCACAAGTTTTACATGAAACATACATTTAACTGCAAGACAAACATAATTACAGTAGGATATCACAGCATTAAAGAACAAACTAAAGTTGTTACATTCACTCAATGTCAGTGGTCACAGTCAAGGCTCACTATACAATACATATATTCTGACCCATGGTTATTGGCCACTGGCAACTGGCAGTTATATATATATGAGAGATTTGATTTTAGATTAAATAATGAATAACCCACTGTTAGTTATAGATAGATTTCCAAACATCACTGTAGATATCAGTGAAAAACTAACTGTAACTAAACCACTGCCATTCAAGTCAGTTCATCTGTAACAGCAGAGCACACTTTCCTTTACTGAGTGTTGTTACAAAATGATAGAGTGACCACATAAACACACACACACACAACTTACTCATTGTCCACAGCAGCTCAGAAAGACTGTGTCTCCAGGGGCAGGCTGTTACAGATGGATAGCTTATTGATAAATATGTGGCCTCCCTTATAGTTTGATGTGTTAGGTTTAAGGAAATCCATTTAAATGTCACTACAGGACACCAGGGAATCTATTAATACATGGCTAAAGACTCCCCTCACTACCCCCAATCCAACCTAACCTAACAGAGGGAAGTTTGAAATCCATATCAGCTTGGTCCAGCCAGCTCCCTTTACAGTTTTTTTTTTTGGCCTAGGTTTAAGTTAATATCACTACAGTATCATCATTGTTATGTCTGCGCCAGTGACAAACATGTAAACATGATATTAAATAGAGCCCAAC
>CM076663.1:9448519-9523036 GCA_038496675.1 Rachycentron canadum | reverse complement strand
CCACACGTTGCCATGGCGTTTGATCTCTCGGCTGGCACGATTGCCTGAACATTTTTGTCAGCGCTGTACAAGTGTGGAAAAAGAGAAAAGTATGAACATGTGGTGTGAGCTGGCTACTTAGTTTGTCTGAGGTTAAACGAATAGTTTGATATTTTGAGGAAAATGTTCATTTGTTTGAAGAGAAGATCAATAACACACCCATATGTCTGATAATTATTAAACAACGGTTGGTTTAGCCTATCTTAGCCCATTGTAACCTAGTTATAGCCTATCTTGGCCTAGTTTAGCCTAGCTTAGCAGACACACTGGAAACAGAGCTAAACAGCTAGCCTTTAGTTTTTGTGTTGATTATACAAACTTTGTGAGGCTTCAAATGTGCTGTAAGGTGGATTTTGTCGCTTTAGTTATCAGTTTCCTTTTATCCTTAGCCAAGCTATCTGGCTGCTAGCTGATGGCATTGGAGTGATATCAACGTTCCCATCAAACTCTTGACAAATAAGGATTTCTTTAAGAATTCAAGAGTTAAGATTTTTTTTGTTTATGTCTTTCTCTCCAGCTCATTCTCTATCTTAACTATTGTCCCTCCATCTTCCTTTGTGGCTAAAAAAATTACACATATCATTTATATATCATTTATCAGGGGATATACTGTCACATTTGCACAGAAAGCAGAAACCAATTTCCTGTTGTGTTAATTTTCTCTGTTTGAGAGGGTACAGATTTCCCCTGTGTTCTTTTCCCAACTGTGTGTGTGTGTGTGTGTGTGTGTGTGTGTGTGTGTGTGTGTGTGTGTGTGTGTGTGTGTGTCTGTTTACAGATTGTAACTACACTCATGGTTACCCCTGCGAGAGAACATCAGATGTCTCTCCATCGCTCCTCTGCCATCTCTCGCTCAATGCATCTGTCCCTTCACCCCTCCATTGCGCTTTCCCTCCGTGATCCACCCGTCAATGCATCACCACGGTGACGAGAGTCTCTCCATCCAAATTGACACACATGTCAAGATGAACAGATTGGGAGAAGAGGGGGGGAGGGAGGTAAGACGTAGGGAGAGATGTAGAGAAGGTGAGGAGTCAAAGAGAAGCCAGGCTGAAGATGAGAAAGGAGAGAGGGAAGATAGGAGGAGAGAAGAGAAGAGAAACAGTCAAAGCTTTACTCGCACGCACATTGACAACAGTTTGTAGGCCAGTGGTCTGTGAAAGTGTTGAGGTGACATCTGAGTGATGGCTCAGCAGTGCCGAGGAGTGTCACTGAAAACAAAGAGAAAGAAACATTTTAAATTTGCTCTTAAATCTCACACAGAATCGCTGGGGGAGGGGGGGGACAACCACAGCTGTGGAAAAAGCTAACACTAAAAGCGAACGCGTTTTTTAAGTTAGTGTTAACATTAACACGGCAGTTTTGTTTCGGTTGTGTGGGATACTGCCAAGAAAATTTGATTTAAGAAGACTGTGAAAAACCGTCCTCACAGCTACGCTTTCATTGGAGTCTTCAGCCATAAGGTGACCACAAATATAGCAAGGAAAAGAATAAAGAAGGAAATTTAAAATCAAGGCCGTGGTGTTCAACTAGAATAACTCCATTCCCAGCAGATAGTTTGTGAATATTGCTATGGACAAAATATAGACGTCTTTTGGGATCTGGTTCTCAAAGCCGGAAGAAAATTCAAATTAATTATTCACAAATGGTGAAAGATGGGTTAAAAACCTTTTGGGGGTATTCTGAAAATGATTAAATGATTTTGGTTAATACAAATTAAGTAACCATGAAATTAAAACCTGCGTTATTCTGCATCTTCTCATATGAAAACACCCTCTTAACCTGGATGTGCATGTGAGGGAAATCGAATGGGAGACAGCATTACAGACAGAGCTGCCCAGTGCTTTGAAGAGTTCCCGCTGTTGTGGCTGGAGGTGACTTTGGTGTGTGTGTGTGTGCGTTTGTGTCTCAGGGGGTGCTGATCCTTTCATGGATCACTACTGGGATAGTTAACTGACAAGTCAAATGAGGCTGTGTCCATCCTCTCCTTTACTCCTCCCCTTTTCTCTCTCTCTCTCTCTTTCTCTTGCTTGCTCCCTCAGCTGTGTGACAGATAATTGACATATTATCAGCCAATGACCTTGTGTCGCAGGCGAATCCCCACCAATTAAAAATCGGGCCATTTCCTTGTCAACCCAGCGTAATGGAAATTCATATAGTCCACAATCCAAATGAGCAAGCCACACACGCTCACACACGCACATGCAATCATGCAAACACACACCTGCATAACCTCACTCAAAAAGTGATTGCGTGTATGATATTCACCATACATTAAGCCAAGCATGTCAAATAGCAGGAAGAGCACAAAGGCCTTTAAGAGCCAATGAAATGATATACACACAGAGGTCTGTCTGTGCGTGCGTGCATGCGTGCGTGTGTGCTTGCGTGCGTGCGTGTGTAGTGGGGGTTAACCTTGGAGGACAGTAGAAGGGTATCCAACTAACTTCTCAACTCACTCAATCACAAAGAGACAGAGCAAGCGTGGCTGCAGTCCGACAGAGTGAATGAGAAAGATGGAGCGAGACAGACGGAGAGTGACAGAAAGAGAGAAATAGTGACAGAGACGGAGGGTGACTCAGAGAGACAGATTGAAAGAGGTTAAAGATTCAGATAGATGGTGAGAAAGCAGGGCAAAGAGGAAGAGATGGGAAGAATTAAAAAAAGTGTGGGAGATTGTATGAGAATGGCAGAGTGTGAGAGTTATCGGGTTAATCTCAGTGTGGCGTCATCTAATCACTAGGAAAAAATACAAGAGGGAAGAGAGAAGATGGAAGAACGCAGTGGGTGAGAGAGCAAAAAACAAAAAAGAACATTAATAAAAGATAAAAAAGAAAGAATAATACGTGTAGGCTTCACATAAGAAGGAGGAGGAAGACAGCAGGTAGAACAAGAAACATTTGTGGAAGGACTGAGAAAAAAATCATCTGAGATATATTATGCTCGCATATGAAGAAATCAAGACGGCAGAACAGTAAGGAAGCAGGAAAGGGAAGGAAGACAGATATATAGGCAGGAAAGCAAGTAAGGAAGCAGTAAAGACTGATGGATGGGCCGAACAAAGAAAAGGAAGCAATTGTACTGACTGACTGATTATTGGAATCAGTTTAAGCAGCTTTAAACATTAGATGACAAAAAGCTGACAAAAATCTGTACCTGAAAATATTCACATAATATTTTTCTGTTTAATATATATATATATATATATATATATATATATATACACACACACACACACACACACACACACACACACACATACACCTACACTTATGAGACAATTAACAGTGGGTTTTGCTGTGTGGCTTCAGGATTAAAGAAACATGTATGGTTTGGTAACTGCAGCCCACCTCCAGCGACAGTGGGTCACCTTAACAAGCGCACCACCGCCAGAGGTGTGATTGAAAGGAGAAGGATCAGTAATGATTTTTGGTGTGGACCACTGGTTGCTGTGTATTTATGCAGCACTGCTGGGCCACATAAGATGCATGAAGAAATAAAAGATTTTTATGTGAAAATGTGGTTGGAAAACTGTCTTTGTGTCTGATCTATGAGCCCTCACACAATATATTCCATATTCTGCTAACCTGTTGCCATTGTGCTGAATCTTCAGCTGAAGACAAATTAGCATTTAAATGAGGCAAGTTATTTTCCTTTTACTCCCGCTTTAAATTACTAACGCGGTAGCTTTGACTGAGATGAACGGAGGAAGACTGGTGGCTTTTTTAGTGTTATTGACCCAGAAAAGGTTGAGTGAACACGCTCACTCTTTTTCAGCAACACCCCTGCGTCAAACTCACAAAGTTACACTCACTCACAACTGAGGGCTGCGGCTCAGTAGCCTACAACCACAACCCCTAAAGTCTGGCATCGAACAGCTTGACTGATGCAAGCTGTCTTGCCTAAAGGACCACTCCAATGATTTTCAACCTTATCTCTTCAGTGTTCGTGTCACAGAGAGATTCTTTAATGCACCTGTATTCTTGGCAGGACTCTCTGTATCTACTAGGAAGGCTCTTTTCATGGCCCTAAATCCTGAACACGTTGATGCAGTCCTTAGCTGATAAGCAGCAAAAAAATTGCATTGTTTTCTTTTTTTTAACAGTTTAATATTTGATAATCTGGATACTATGGGAACAAAGTGGCAATTAAGACTTGGGCCATATTTAAGAACATTGGAAATTAGACTGGAGTTATCAGGACATGAGTTTCTTTCTCAATGTCATTACTGTCTAACTCACCACTGCCAACTCTCCAGCTGTGACACCTCTGTCTGTAACAGCCTTGTCATGAATAAAGCCATAACACACATTTACGTGACCATTACTTTACAGACAGATGAAGCCAGCAGCGTTAGTGTTGGGCTTTACGTGTCGGAAAAGGGTTTTTTAATCAAGACACATCACAGCAACATAGCAATTCAGAGACAGACTGGTCACCATTGGCCTCTTTTTATTACATATTTAAATCAGACAGTTCCAACATGCATCTGGACAGAGAAAACTGTCAACTGTCAATATATGTATGTGCATAATACTAACCAACAAGAACTGATTTTTGACTATGCAACACATACCTACATACAGTTGATTGTGTTGGGGAGGGGGCGGTCAATTGAATGCAATATATCAAACGGCAAGCTTTTCATATGAGAGTTGCTGTACCTGAAATTCCCATAGCCACAGGGTCAGTTCTCCCTTGCTGCTGTGACTAACCTTTGCTCCGCCAGCTAAGCTTTAATCAAGGTCGTGCAGAAGTCTGGCACATATAGGAACTCTGTTGTTGAGTGCAAAACACACCTACCCACAAAAAATGGCAGCCGTGTTTCTCGTGATGCCTGTCGCATCTTCAGCTTTGCTATTATTTAATTTCTTGGTGTTGCTGTGCTTGGTAGGCACAGAAAATGTTTCTTAAATCGAACAGACACATACGCATGAATACTTTGATGTATATTTACAAAAATATCCAATTTCAACTTGGCTTTGTTTATTTTAGAGTTTACATATCGCAGTTTTAAGTCTAATTGTGTAAGAAGGTGGTTTAATTTCATTAAGTGCAACTACAACTGCCTACTCTCGTGTTTGTGGAGAGTATCAAGTCCCTTTATCAGGATGAAGTAACTGAATCGTATATGTGTGTGACTGCAAAAGTTTGATCCAAGAAACTATAGAAAGGTGATATACATTTGCTGTATCTGTGAAAACGCCATTTATTCAAACAAAGTGAGCAAGTCAGTGTGACCCTCCTAGTTGGAGAACGAAAGGCAAGTGAGAATAAAAAGTGGACAGGGACACATTCTCTCTGTCTGGGAGGTCATTTGGAAATAGAGTGCTGAGTAGCCTTCTCTCTGCCCCTGACTCTTTTTCTCTCTCTCGATTTCTCTGCTCTGTGCCCCTGACTGTGAAACTCCATGAAGAGTGATGGATGTTGATGGAGACACATGGAGTGGTGATTATGGATCATCGCAGAGTATCGAGGAAGGACAGAGACAGACAGATGGAAACTGAGAAAGAGAGAGATGATTGTGGGCTCATCGAGGGAAGTGACAGAGCTGATTTTTGAAGATGGAGCTGTTGCGCCACTGAGTGGTGGAACGTTTAACTACAGCACCCAAGGTTAAGCTAAAAATGCAGGATAATGTTCAGGTTAAATATCAAACTAAAAACATTTAGCTATGACTTGTTGTACTCTCCATTAAAAAGAATCAACAATCTGAGGTCAAATATATACAATATAACACACAACTTCAAATAAAATAATGATAATACTAAACATGTCCATTAAAAAAAATTTCTCTCTAATATGTGGAGAAGAATAATACTCTTGCAGAAAATGGAAAAATTAAAAATAGGTACAAAACTTGAGTATATATACTGGAGTTAAATTCCTGCACTGTATTAGATGTAATAGAAAAAACACAACCATTATGGTAAAAAGTGACATTAAAGAATGACTTTTCATGAATAAAAGTAAAAGGAGAAGTGGCATAAAAATTCCCTGAGTGGGTGCTTCAGAGTTGAGATGCCCTGAGAGCAGAAATTCCACGCACCTTTCGTCTCAAACTGGGACCAAGGAAAGAGCTAGATGAAACTGCCTGAGGATCTCTGCCTCCTCTCTAGATCACACGGGACCAGGAATTCTGCAATTTAGCTAATGTATGAGACTCTGGTTTCCTGGGGGAAGGGAACAAGTACATCACTGGTATGGGATAAGCTGAACCCTTTTAATCACTTCTGACAAGTAAATGGACACGGATCGTATCAGGGGAAAGTTCTGCCCTTCGCTTGGTCATATATTTAAAATGGTGCCATTTTTTTTTCCTTTACATTTCTCTCTTCTGTTACTGCTCTGGACATTCTCCTGCACCCGGAGGTTCAGAAACGAAGGCCGCGAGTTTCATTACTTTGGACGTCTTGGTTTTAAGGCAGACCCCTTTTAGTCATGCAGTCTTTTTGAATAGTACTAATATTCTAATAATAATATAATAATATCTTTTGAGTTTTTCAAATACTAATTATGGATTAAATTGTCAAATTAAAACAAAATCCATGAAAAATTAGGCACATTACACAATACATGATGACACCCAATCCCATTGATGAATGGATGGAAAATATCCAGATCCTCTACTTAAGTGAAGGTATCAGACAACAATATAAAGTAAAAGTACTGGTTCAGCAGAAAAGTGTCTTCTTTGATTGATATATTATCATATATGAGATCAATAGACATTAATAACTGATACAGGATTTTATTTACTGCAGTTAGTTGAGGTGAATCTACTTTAATTATTTAATATACATTTGAATCCAGTGGTTCTCAAACTGGGGGTCAGGGCCCCTCAGAAAGAGGCTTCAGGTTTTTTTCCCTCTTCCCTTGTGTTTCCTTCCCTCATCGATGGATTCTCCCCTCTGCCACTCATCGCCCGCCTGCCTCTCATTTATCTCTCCTGCCCTGTTTTCCCATCAACGGATTCACCGCCCTGCCATTCACCGCCTGCCTGCCCCTCATTCATCTCCCAGCCTTCACCTTTACCAGCTCTGCCACAATTCCCTTTACAATAAATCCAGCTCTCAACTTGCTGAACCGAGTCAGTGCTCTGCTCCTGGGTCCACTAAACAGTCATATCTTATAATACAGAGGGACTGTGAGGAGGTCTATGAGATGATTCATGAAGTACGAACAGAGGAAAAACAAAGTTCTGCTACACAAATCTGTATTCATCTGTTAGACTATGGACTTTAGTGAGAAATATTGCTTCTGCTAAAGCAAGGAAATCAAGGCATAGGGTGTGTGTATGTGTTGGGGGAGGCACATTTATGTCAATGAAACAACAAAGACAGGTGGGCTCATGGCTGATACATCTAATAATATCCACCAGCAGATTTATGAAGCGATGCTCAGCTCGGAAATTTGCCCACAGAGCACTTGCAGAATGACGGTGCTTGATTCACAGCTACTGTATATTCCAGATACAGTGTCCCGATGGCAGAGTCATTGAGGTTACAGGAGTAACGCAGACAAATCGTAGGCCAACGTCAACGCAGAAGACATTTCACCCTGTATATGGCAGCTGCAGTAGGTCGAGGAGCGAAAGCTATGATACATGTAATGTAAGATAGGAAAACACAGAGAGCTGCAAGAGCTTTATTAAGACTGAGGTCAGTGCCACTGGCCTGAGCTCACATGAAGCTGGTGACCTTCTTCAGCACAGGAATGATTCATGGTGGAAGTAAAGTAGGTTGGATGTCGTTTAGAGACAAAAGGTAACTGGTTAAATGTCACTGTGGGCAAATACAGGTGAATGGCTGTTTCAAAGTACCGAGCAAAAAAAAAATCACTTAAGCACTGTTGAGTCTGTTATAGTTTTCTGCCCTGAGGTTACATGGGAGAAATTGGTATTAGCTGTTAAATTACTTTACCCCCAGGCCACCCTCCACAAGTCTGCATTGACAGGGTTATCATTCTTGCTCTCTCTGTTTTGCACATGACCTCTGCAAATTTCTTACATGTGGAATATGTAATGTAATGCTTTTACATAACCAGTGGTTTTAATGAATATAAATGCAGGAAATAATCCCACACATTTTTATGAGGGAAATCAGATATTTCTGCATAAAACCTACAGCCTCCATAATAAATTTGTGTCTGTTTGGTTTGGTTTGAAGGGATGTTTGGTGATGAAACAGACAGGTGAACATAAAATGTGTGGGAAGCACAGACAGAAAATATACAGCACATCTCCTCGCCTTGGTGTAGGAGGCCCAGTCAGCACTGAAAGGCCTTACACAACCCAAACTGGATATACTTGGATTACCAGTGTAATCATCTCCATAATACTATGAATGACTCATTATGTTATGTTATTCATTATGCTCAGTCATTATGTAACTAATGACAACCACCACGTTATTTCTGTGCATTTGCCATTCAAGCCTACTCTTACAGATGCTGATCCAATATGAGCATATTAGCAAAGCTTTTTCATCTATTTTTTTCAAGATAAACAGACAAAATGTATAAAGACTTTGATCCAAAAGTATTTTAACACTAAATTTTAAAAAAAATCTGAATTTGACACATTCACCATCAAACAAAAACTGACACATAGGCCCGGACTCACTGTAGATACCTTCAGGTACCGACAGGCAGCCGTCAGCCCCGGTAGCCAGCCGTGATCGTATAGTGGTTAGTACTCTGCGTTGTGGCCGCAGCAACCCCGGTTCGAATCCGGGTCACGGCAGCTCATTTTCGGCGACACCATAACACTGGTGTTGCCCTGCTCGGTCCCTGCTTCACACAAAAAGCACCGAGGAAGCTCAAAAAATAATAATAATAAAAAAAAAATCACACAACCTTGTGTTCAAAGAATAAAGCAAACCCCCTTTAACACGTGCTCTTCAATCAACATGGAGGCTCTTTGGTGATGAAGAAATAGGAAATAGAGGAATTAAAAATATGTACAGACTTAAGTTATAATATAGACAGATTGTAAAAATAAATGAAATAAGATATGAGATATAAAAATGTAAAGTACAAAATAAAAAAAAATATAAGTGTAAATGAGCTACAAGTAAGTAAAGATTAAGTGGAAATATCAAAATATAAATAGTGCAGTATAAACAGATAAATATGAAGTTATGTAGAGTTGTTATTATTAATTCACAGTGTAAAATGGTGCTTTTAAAGTCAAATGAGCAAAAAGCAGTCGGGAGGTGAGAGACAATGCCCAGCACCACCCTCTGGACATTAACCCACCGCAATAAAAAAAAAAAAAAAAATGTTGAGCTCATCCTGGAGCCACACGTCAATGACATCGGTGACAAGAAAACCATCCGATCAGGTGGCGAGCCGTGATCGTATAGTGGTTAGTACTCTGCGTTGTGGCCGCAGCAACCCCGGTTCGAATCCGGGTCACGGCAGCTCATTTTGTTTTTTAACGGGACAGGGACGCGCACACCGGCCTCCACGATGATGTGCAATAGGAAACCACATTAAAAGAAGCGAGAAGAACTGATCCGTCAAGCGACAACTCCTGGCACTGACACCCGCTCCCTGATATCAGGTCGCAGGGGGACTTGAATACCTGGGTCTCCTCCCCAGTGAGGCAGACCGGAGGCGACCGTGGGTGATTGAGAATCTTCACGTGATATTGTCAAGGGTAGGACAAGAGGATCCACTCATTACTTTCTAACTAAAAATCTGAATTACCAAACACCAAGCTTCTACCAAGCTCTGTTTTAAATTTGTGGACTTCAAGAATGAAGCATATGACTGATATTATGAATATTATTTGTTTAAATAGCATAGTAGCATGTTCTGTTCACATGGGTAATAAAATATATCTATCTATCTATATATATATATGTATATAAAGAATTAGGATGGATTACCAACTGCTCCAGGATTATTACATGTCATGTGGATTTAAATAAATTGTTTAATCACAATTTTGTCTTAACTCTCGTGGCCTTGAGGAGGAGGAGAGAAGATCTTGTTCAGACATAAACTGTTATTTGCTCATACTGTTTATCAAATTGCTAAAAAGCGTCCTACCTCGTGCCCCCGGAGCCCAGGTGAGCGTGAACAATCAAACGCTGCCTCCAAGTCTCGCGTTACTACGCCGCCAAATCCCGTCCAAAAAACCCAACCAGGAAGTGAATGGCGGAAATATAGATCCACCTCACGCTTTCAGTTCACTGTTTTTTTGTTTTTGGCCAGACCAGTTCCCCCCCGCCGAATGGAGAGGCCGGATAAGTAGGAAGCAGATGTCCTCAGTTAAAAGCAGTGGGCGGTTTTGAAGAAACGATGTCGTCGCGTTTGACTCCCTGCCAGAGACGGTAAAGTGAATGGACGGATCGACACCAGCCCAGATCCTGTGACTGACAACCTGCAGGATTTAACACCGGTATGTTTCTCACTTTCACCCCCATTACATGCCACAACGTACCAGAGACTAATAGGTATATATTAAAAAAAAACAAAACAAACAAAAAAAAAACGTCTGAATGAGTTGAAGAGAGCAGATTTTAAGAAACGCCACAAAACATCTCCTTTAATTTCAAACCTGGCAAAAACAAGCTGACACCAAGTGCCTCAGAGTTTAGGCAACTTTAGGGGCTTCAAATTGTCTAATGCCTTTTTCTACAATCATTCAAATGGCGGATAGTCACCACAAGCACCAGATCACTGGAGTTTACTTATTGTAACCTCAGGCAAATGAATAATGAACCCGTGGTCAAGAAGTCTGACATCAAAAAGCCTGTGTTTGTGAATGTGAATGTGGTGTTTCTGTCAGTGTCAGGCTGCATGACGCCCTGAGGCCCTGTCAGTTCATCCTTTATCTTCGGCCGGTTTAGGATAGCAGCTGCTCTTGACCCCTTTCACGTACTTTCTTTACCTGTCAATGAACAACTCACTCTCTCACCTCCATTTTCAAATCTCACAGCATGATTTTTTGATCATTACTCCTGTTCATCTCCAAGCCTCATAGAAGAATTTAAAGGGGATGTTATTTAAGCATTTTCGGTAACCCAATAATTCCATGACTAGTGGTTTTGTCAAGTCATGTCAATCTCTTTTAAATGTCTCATTTGCAGACATATGGCCCTGTCCCTTAGCTAGCCGAGGGAGACAACGACACAACGCAAGCGCCATGTTTCTCAAAACATCGTTCACCACCCTGATCGTGGGGGTGTTTGTGGTGTACGTGCTCCACACCTGCTGGGTGATGTACGGGATAGTGTACACCAAACCCTGCGACAGCCCCAAAGGTGACAACTGTATCACGCCTTTCCTGGCAGGCAACCCAAAACTCCAGGTCGGTAATGTTGATGGATGGATCCAGTTTTGATTCTGGTACATTCTTTTGTTCAGCTGCCTGTGTGGGTGGTTTGGTTTGAGTGGCAGTGATTGGAACAAAGCCATTTTGTAATATCTCTCTCCGTGTTTACTAGTTGAGTATCTACACTGCACAGCGGCCCAATGGAGACGGAGGACATACCCTGATCCACAAAGAGGAGAAGTTTGATGTTGATAGCAAGTTTGAGAGGTTGGTGCAGCTCACATGTTCTGTTCTAGTTTCTGTCCTCAGATCTGCTTGGTTAAGTAAAGAACAAGTATTGTAAGAGTGATGCTGCCTAAATTCATGATGAATTATAAAACACTTGCAGGTTCCAGTGTAATGAATGCATAAACATAATACAGATTCTGATGTGTAGGATATCCATATGAATTTTATGATTTTGCTGTTGTTTCAACGATATCGCACTGATCTTTATAGCAGCTGTGCATCAAAGAAAGTCCATTTTATACTAAATGATGAAATTGTTAAACATATTAACTTTGATCTACACTTACTTCATCTGTCTTTTTCCCCAGGATTGTCAATGTCTCCCTCCCTAAGAAGACCCGGAACAATGGAACTTTATATGCACTAATATTTGTCCATCAAGCTGGCATCACTCCTTGGGAGGATCCACGACAGGTCCACTTGGTCGCTAAACTCACCACATACATGGTCCCGAAACCCCCTGAAATCTCTTTGATATCTGGCGAGGATCTAACACAGGTATTATTTTAGGGTAATCAGGTTTTCTGAACAAACAAATGGATGTAGTTGGTGCTCAGCCCCACTTTATCCATCACCAACACCTCCTTTGACATGGGTTAGGGTTATAGTTGTTATTTGTTACCTTTCCTCACATTTGTTTCTGATGTATTGAAAAACTACAAATCTGAACTTGTTTTGAGTCTTTTTTTTTTTTTTTTTAAACATGATTCAGGGTCAGAAAGAAAAAACCCAGCAGAAGAAACGTGGCAATGGTAACTCTGCAGCTGGGGGTGGAGCTGGAAGTGGAGCCTCTTCCACATCAGATCACCCAGTTTCCCACTGGCGTAGCCGCCTGACACTCAACATTGTCGGTGACCATTTCCTGTTTGACAGAGAATATCTGCCAAGTGATGTCCACAGATACCTCAGAGTGTAAGACCACACACACATTCACACTCACACTCACACTCACTGCTCTTAAAGAATGAAATAGCATCAGTCTGGGCATGTTTCAGAAACTAGGGAATGTTAAATACAGTTCAAACTGGTAGATTCAGGAAATGTGCAACAGAATACAGATTTGTGTGGTTTTACTGAGTTGGTTATACTACTAATGGATTACACACACTACAAAAGACATCAGAGGACATCTTGTTTTTGTGTTTCAGATTCCAAAATGGTAAAAAGATGGTGTATCTACCTCTGCTGTTTGTTGATGAGCTCAGCAACCGGGTCAAGGACCTTGTGGTAAGTTTTAACTTTTAAATAAATCAATAATGACTGTTGCAAATTACCAGACAGAGTGTTGCAGTGTATTACATTATTACAATTTTGATTATTATTTATTATGTAATGCACTGCAACACTGTCTGGTAATTTGCTGAAGGCGAGTATTAAATTCACAGTTTTTCCCTGTTTTGTTTATCTTATAATGCAAAAAATGCAAGACTGGTGTGATCCAGACCCTTTAATTTGTTTTCATCGCCCTCAGCCATGAACTGCCTCCTGTCTCAGAATAGTATACTGTCGTTGATGAACTGTTTTGTGTATATGTGTCTGCAGGAGATCAACAGTACCTCCACGGAGCTCCCTCTGACCATCTCTTACGACTCCATCTCTCTGGGGAGACTACGCTTCTGGATCCACATGCAGGACGCTGTTTACTCTCTGCAGCAGTTTGGTATGTTGCTCTCTCTGTCTCTCACACACACACAAGCATAGTTCTGTGTAGGTATCTCAGTCCCTAATATACCATATTTCTGTCTGTCCGTGTCTCCCTACGTGTCGTAGGTTTCACAGAGAAGGATGCTGATGAGATTAAAGGGATCTTTGTGGATACCAACCTATACTTCCTGGCTCTGACCTTCTTTGTAGCCGCCTTCCATGTAAGTCTGTCTTCAGAGCACTACACCACATTACACAAGGATGAAATTGAATAGAACCGCAAAAAACGGGTTAGTTTGAAATGATAAAGATACGTTGCAGTGTTTTAAAATGGAAAGTCTCATTTAGACTTCCTGACATAATGTCATCCCTGATTAGACACGCTGGATTGTCCCAACCAACACATAAAATCTGCATGACAGGTCAAACACAGGTTCATACAGTCCTAAATGCCAAAATTGCATAACATTGGTGTACAAACTGCATTGTGTCCCCACTCTTCACTTAATCTCTAAACATAACATAAGCATAAAAACGCAAGGACAAACATGTGACCTCTCTGTTGCTTCTTCAGCTTCTTTTTGACTTCCTGGCCTTCAAGAACGACATCAGCTTCTGGAAGCAGAAGAAAAGCATGGTGGGAATGTCGAGCAAAGCAGGTAGACCCCCTTGTTTTCACTGCTGTCATGACCCCATTCAAAAAAACAAAAAACAAAACACAATATAGGATAGGGAACAAATGGCAAACAGAAGGCTTTTGAAAATGATGTAAAACAAGTAAATCTACATGAAAACCAGGCATCATCTGTGTGATGTTGTATAATCTGACTTCATGAATCAGGGCTGCTGGGTGGCCAGATGTTGCATCCTGAATCCTTCTCTGACCTTGACAATCTCAGATCCATTAAAATCAGCAGCAGAGTAAGGGATGCTCTTGTGCATTTGCTGGCAGCGAATTGCAAGAATTGGCCATCTGCAAAATGTTGTAACGCAATATATTTTTTCACAGCTGTGTCAGTAAGAGCACTCTCTTGTGCTGGAACTATGTTTATCCAGATGTCTAGTTTTGTGAGAAACTTCATTTGTGAATTTTGATTTGAAAGTCAGAACAAGAATATTGAAATGGGCAAAGTGTGATACAATCTAATCTTTAATGTATCTAATTTGTGGAAATGCTGGACGTGTTGGCCATTGACTTATTCATCAGCAGCCTTTCACCAACTTTTGCAAAGCTGTCATAGTATAAAACTTTGTCTTTGCTCTGTCTTTCAGTGCTGTGGCGATGTTTCAGCACCATAGTGATCTTCCTCTATTTGTTTGATGAGCAGACCAGTCTGCTTGTCCTTGTGCCCGCTGGGATTGGCACTATCATTGAAGTAAGCTCATACATACTGGAAACACACACTCATAAATCTAATATATTAATAACTACACACAGGCATTTACATGAATTCATATTCATTATCCAAAACAAAAGCATGTATAATTTCCCTGGAATCTTAAACAAATTTAACAACCACATTATATTGATATTATGGCTTTGACACATCACCTCTCTGGGACTCCTCTCTCCTAAATAATACTTACTACTTGAATCATATATTTTGGAATTGTTTTTTTGCAGGTGTGGAAAGTGAAGAAGGCCTTTAAGATTCAAGTTTTCTGGAAAGGAGGCAAACCAACATTCCTGGTGGGTGGTAGTTTTCCACTGTGGTTTTGAAGTCCACCAGCGTGACTTTGCTTTCTATCAGTGAAATTTTGTTCATCGTTTCCGCCTACTGCTGTGATGAAACTTTCTTTGGAATTACAGTGGAATGTAGTAAAAGCAAAGAGCAGATGCAGCAGCTACAGTCACAATAAGGAAATAAATGAAACATATTTTGATGCAGTACTGTAGGTAGATACATCATAGTGGTTGTCCTTATTAAGTGGAAAATGCTATAATGGACAATGCTTCTAATGAACAGAGTGTTTTTTTTTTTTTTTTCATATCTACTAGATTTAAAAATGTATGTATGTTTGTGTGTTTCTTTTCCGTGGAACAGTTTGGGAAATTGGATGAGTCAGAGAGGAGAACAGAGGAGTATGATACTCTGGTAAGACACAGCAGGCTCACACATGAATAGACAACTGACCATAAAGAATAATAATATCATATTATACAGGCATAAAAGCTAATCATCATGTACTTTGTGTTTCTTTGTAGGCCATGAAGTATCTGTCATATCTCTTGTACCCACTGTGTATTGGAGGGGCTGTATATGCTCTAATATTCCTACGATATAAAAGGTAGGTGTGTGTGTGTACATAAAAAGCACATTTTTTAAACTACATGATTACTCTTCATGTTCCTTCCATTTATTACCTGTCTTGATTGTCTGTCTGTCTCTCTCTCCCTGTCATAGCTGGTACTCATGGTTGATCAACAGTTTAGTGAATGGTAAGATAAAACACCTTTTACCTAAGCAATTAGTTCCCTTTGCTGTTACTATACATTATTCCATTATAAAGAAAAGGTTAGTCAACATGTTCTGTAACCTTTACAGGTGTATATGCCTTTGGCTTCCTCTTCATGCTTCCCCAACTGTTTGTCAACTATAAGGTCAGTTTATCAGGCAATCTGCGTTGTGTTTCATACTATTTAAAAAAAGAAATGGAATAAAGAAATATATCTTCAAGACAGTCACATGATTTAAAGGGAAAGCAGGCCAAACATAACATTGTTCAGATGTTTCCTCTAATTCTCAGAAACAAAACAAACATGAAACTAAGTTGTTCTTTCTTGTTCTTGTTTGTTAATCAGTTGAAATCTGTGGCCCACCTTCCCTGGAAAGCCTTTATGTACAAGGTGAGAGCAAATATTTCGCCATTCACTTCACAAAGCTCTGCTGTATATATTGTTATATTATTGCCTGATCAGACACAAGATTTTCAACATTTTTAGTGTGTTTTGTCACAGGTGATTGATAAACATGTATTACCTATTTACTTAATGGACATTGAAAATGAAGTACAGTTTATGTCATGAAGTGTTTTATATCACACATAGTTTCATATCACAGTTTTAGCAGATTTTCATTATTGAATAAACATATCAGTGGTGAATGAATTTACTTTTAATAGAATATTAATTGATTGTCACCAGGCCTTCAATACTTTCATCGACGATGTGTTTGCCTTCATCATCACCATGCCAACATCACACAGACTGGCCTGTTTCAGAGATGATGTCGTGTTTCTCATTTACCTCTACCAGAGATGGTACATGGACACACGCACGCACACACACATTTCAAAAGTTGCTTGCAAAATATTTCCTACAATTTTCCAGTCTAAATCTCTGCTTCCATCTCCCTTCTCAGGCTGTACCCGGTGGACAAGACAAGAGTAAATGAATATGGGGTTTCTTATGATGAAAAACCCAAAGGAAAGACTCACAAGGACTAGAGAGGAAAGACAGATTATTGGCTTCCGTGATCTGGTATCTGCAGGTTTTGTCTCCTGTCTACTCTTCCGTCTCCACTGATCTCATCTGGCATCAACTGAGCTGGTTTAATGGTCCAGGTACAGAGGGATAAAATGTTGTTTCTGGTCAGTTTGTTGTAAATGGTCCAGGTGCATCAACATCCTTGCAGTTTCACCCCGTCCCACAGTGCAAAGCGTTCAAAGGGAAGGTCAACAATAAGCTCAATGTGTAACTCTTTTTAAATCGAAGCAACGACATAGACAAATGTTTCTGATTGGTGTAAATGGGCGGCACCCTGCTAACAAGACCTGAGTGTACATCAGGTCAGACACCATTACATTCTGATATGAAACGATGACTATAGTAACTTTACTATAGTAGATAATGGTGGCAACTTTGATCCTTCTTGGTCCTATACTCTACTCCTAGCTTTTTTACAAACATCATGTCGGTGCCCAACATTGGCCACATTCCTTGTCGGTTGTAATGCTTCTTGAGAATGACTGTAGATATTATATTTTCAGAATTTTAATTGCCATGATAAAAAGGGATGATTATGATTTTAAAAGAATTCAAGACTGAGAGCTACTTGGTTCATCTGAGAAGCCTAATGCAGCAGAACAACACAATCAAGCTGCACGTCACACGTGCCAGGGTGATTGAAAAGATAACGTTCATATCAGCTCAACATAGGTGTAACTGTAGGGAGTTAAAAAAATACTGTGCTTTGACCAATATACCCCTACTGTTTCTTTTCCTCGGACACTTCCATGTTATTATTCCATAAGCACCAAGTCTGATATACCAGAAAATTCTTTTTACCACTTTGAATTATAACTTGGATGTTGATGTGAATGTACAAATGGAAACTAGTAATTATGGTAACTCCAATATAAAATGAAAACAGCATTAGTCAAAGGTGGATGGTACTGAGACATAAGTGGATGTATTGGTAGCTCAGTTGAATGTCATTGATACAAAATTTGAGTGCTCTCCTAAAAATTATATGAAATTATGGAGATTTTATTTAAATGTTTCTCACTGAAAAGAAAGAAAGCATCAATGTGTAGAAATTTCAAAATTATCCCAAATTATCATGTAGACAAACATGTTACTCTGGGATAACATCCAGAGTGACAGACAGAAATTAAGGGAAAGTTCACTGAAAATGCCACAAAATGTCAAGAATTTCAGATACATCCTTTGATTTTAAGAATTTTTTTTACTGATGTACTTTCCACCTATGCGCAGATGATTGTTGCAAAAGAAACACAGTAGAGGAGTGATCTGTTTCCATGTAGATGGGGATAAATTGCCTGAACATTGCAGAATCTGCTGAGTTGAATTGTTTGTGTCTCTTCTCTGTCCCCACGTGAATTAATACTGACATTTATTACACCGTAAGACAGGAAAGTACCACCGAAAGCCATACTGTCCCTTACGTTCAGTCTAGTTTTGTGGTTTTACCTTCTTAAGTATTTTTTACATATCAGGGCCAAGAAAATCTGTTTGTGCCAAATGTGAGAATGATGCTTTGAACTGTTTGTGAGCTTTATTTGTTCACCATTGATGGTCCATTTGATGTTTTTAAATAGACACTGACATTGTAAGGGAAACAGTGAATGGTAATTCTTGTGGAAAGTATTACTACATCTGGATTTACACAATCACATTTTGTTTTTTCTGCCATAGTTCTAATGTTATGTTCAGCATAATTGTTTTAGTTGTTCTGGTTTATGTTGTTGATTGAGATTAAATAAAATTGACTAACTGAAAATGTTATTTGCAATGGATTTAAAACTTCTGGACATTTTTATTCTTCAGTTTTAATTTTAAATGATACTAAAAGTAAATCCAAATTCTGCACACACGGCAGACTTACTCTTGTCTAGAGGCTAGATAAAGCGCTCCATATGTACATACTCAGATCTTCTTTAGTACATACTGCTACATAGTTTTCAACTTAAAACGTATTGTTCAAAATGAATTTTATCATTTATAGGCGAATCAATAATTTATAAATAGTTTTATAATTTATAGTGTTCTTGTTACGAAATCACGATGTTTTCTGGTTTTACCAGATTAAAAGAAAATATATTTTGACATAAAATACAAAGATAAAATATAGATCTACACACAGATGATGGTGTGTGTGTCCGTGTCCGTTTATATCTATCAATTTAATCTATTAATGTCTAAACTTGGGGATGTTCAGATTGAAAGGCCACTCTCTTTCAAGAGACCGCGTCTGACGTCACTTTGCGTGCGTGCTGACGTTGCAGTCACGCAGCCCTGACGCTGAGTATATGTGCCCAGCTCCCGCCCTCCCCCCTTCCTTTTCCGCTGTAGGAAGTTATCGTGCCTAAAGGTGCTCGGTTCTTCATCCGAAGCTAAGGCCCCCAATCCGGCGACTAGCACCGTGAAATTTAGGCATCCGACGCCACAAACACAAAAACAACCATCTACAATGGCATCCGTGTCCGAGCTCGCCTGCATTTACTCCGCTCTGATCCTCCACGACGATGAAGTCACCGTTACCGTAAGTGTCCCCGGCTAATCCCCGACAGCTCAGCCGTCATGTCCTCACTAGTCACTGGGGAGCACTGTGCTGCTGGTTTAAAAACCTTGGATAGATCCGAGATAGTAAGAACCGTACACAATTATTGAGATAATTCCTGTTTAAAGACGAGATAAGTATGAGCTAAGTGTGTAGTGTCCTGTTTACCGGCCAAAATGGCGGCGTGCTTCTTTCCAACGTTAGACCACGTTTTTTTTGTGTGTGTCAGAGCAACGCGTCTGTTTCCTCTTGACACTTGTGTTTTGAATCTACAACATGTATCTCAAGCTGTTAACAGTCGCCACATGTCTTAAAACACCTGGAGCAATAGATGAGGTTATGGGTGTCTCTCTCTATGGCATGTTAGCTCATGCTAAGCTAATGATAGTCTTCGATAAAGTATCAAGAAGAGTATAAACTTGGCAGGTTAAGTGCTTTTAGATTCACGTGTGTCTCCTCTGCTTCACTCATAAGATTGTAGTGGACCGTCTGCTGCTGTCATAACAAGTTAATACACGTGGATGCTGCACAACATCAATGAGAACAAACCGCTCTATAAATTAAGGCGCGTAGCTTGTTGGACTTAAACTCCGCTGTTGTTTTAGCAGTGAATTATTAATATCAGTTTTATTCATTGACACTTGATCTGTTAGTTGCTTGTAGTCTTGAGTTTGTTGTGAGAATTGCCTTCTAATGCAGACATTATAAACCTAATATTTAATTTACAATGGTCAAGACAGTAAAGTGGCCATTCAAAGCAGGACATTTGAAAATGTTAAATTGAGGATTGTTGGAGATCATAAAACTTTGTAGAGGACAAGTGAAATTGATCATTACCTGACAGTGATAATGAAAATGGAATTTTCCAGCAACCGTGTGACATTAAAAGGCATGTTAATCAATGTAACATTGGCTAGATTAATATGAAGCAGAAATGGAAGATTTGGCTCACTTTAATCTAATATATATTGTGTACTGATGTAATGCATAAAGATGGTACTAGATGTATTACTGATAACTGTCTTCTGTCTGCAGGAGGACAAGCTGAATGCTCTGATCAAGGCTGCTGGAGTCACTGTGGAGCCCTTCTGGCCAAGTCTGTTCGCCAAGGTAAGGGATGGACATGATGCCCGCAGTTTTACATGCTGTTGTGCCATGATGATCTGAAGAGATTGACACTAAACATGCACGTGCAGGGTACAAACTTTTAGGGTTTGTGGAGTAGCTTTTGGTGCAATGCAATTTAACAGATAACGCTGCTGTATGCAGTAGAATAATCCCAGGGAGAGTGTGTCCATTTGCAGTTGCCAACAGCAAGAGTTCAACTGTTGCATCTACAAAATCTGTCCACAGGCAGCAAGTGTTGTCTTGGGTCCATGTGTCCCAGAGATTGGATTAATTTTAGGCTCAATTGACCAATAAGAGGAAAAAATATGAATCTTGTACACTGGTAAGAGTATCTAAACTTGAGTCACTGGTGCAACCTGCAGTTTATATAGGTATAACTAAATAATATGATGAGACTGTGCTGTAATTACAGTCTCAAGCTTCTGTCGTATGAAGATGGGGTTTATTAGGTTTTCATATTTAAGGAATTTGCTTTGGTATTTTGGTGCATGACAAAGAAGAAAAAAATTGTAAAGATGAAGCAAATACTGCAAGTGGGGTAGCTTAAACATGTAAACGAGGTTCTAACTTTCTGAAGTTTGTAAACGTGCATGAGTTTTACTTGTGGTTACTGGCAACTTAAAACATTTAAAATGGAAAAAAAAGATATTGACTAATACTTCTACTATGTAGAGTAGGCTCTATATCACACTGTAAATTATCCATGTCTCAGCATCACTCACAAGAACAAGTGCTTCTGAATAATGTAACACTGACCTGTGAATGTTTTATTTGTAGGCTCTGTCCAGCATTGACATCGGCAGCCTGATCTGCAACGTTGGAGCCGGAGGTGGTGCTCCCGCTGGAGCCCCAGCTGCTGGAGGTGCTGCTTCTGCTGGTGACGCCCCAGGTAACTAAACATGATTTCAGAGGCTTAAGTCAAAATTTCTGATCAAATAGGAGCAAATGTTTCACATTTTGGTCATGTATCTGAGTCGTCAGAAATAACCCAGAGTTTAATTGCAGAGGCTTGTGTCTAATCTGCATCTTACTCTGTTAACCATTACCCATCTGCTTGCCCCTGCAGCCAAGGAGGAGGAGAAGAAAGAGGAGAAGAAGGAAGAGTCCGAGGAGTCTGATGACGACATGGGCTTCGGTCTCTTTGACTAAAACAGCTGTTTTTGTAACAAAACACAATAAAAATACAAAAATGAAAGCTGACTGGTTTGACTCTTAATGTTTTCTGCTATGATTGACTTTGATAGACAAGCATTCCTTACTACAATGAATATTTAATATTTTTTTATGAGCTACAAACTTTGGCACCTCAAACTTTTAAGTGTGTGTTTGTGCCATTTTTATTTTTGTTCAAACATGAAGTCATGAAGCCAAAGTACCATATAAAGAAACAAATTCACAATAAGCACATCTAAGATAATGAAATGACAACACAATAAATGCTGACCACAGTATGAAACATAATCCAGGCACTGCATTGATACTTGTTGGGCAATATATTTTTTCCTTCCTACTGAATCGCAGTCAGAAAAGCTGACATCAAGTGACTGATAACATTTTTACAAAATCCATGTAACGTCAGGTTTAAGTAGGTGTTCAGTCTCTAAGCAGAGATACATGGGCATTTAATTTGTCTCAACGCCTTGTTCCTGTCACAGTTGACAAAAGATTAGGGTGAGATTCATGATTTATCTCAAGAAGTTTATTCTTTATTTTATTTTTTTCTCCAGAAATGAATAGTTCACCGCCTCCGTTAGGTTAAAAGGCAGCACACGTCTTTAAATGACTGTGCTGAACTTTATAACTTGATAATAAAAAAAAAACTCGGAGAGATTTGAACAAACTCTCCTTGTCTGTTAAACACAACAATGACTATAGTCATCACACAATTTCCCACAACAGCCACAAATAATGTGACTGAGCGATGTGCTTCAGGTTAGCTAACATGAGCTAACATTAGCCAACATGAGCTATCATGAGCTAATATTAGCTAACATTAGCCAACATGAGCTAATATTAGCTAACATTAGCTATCATGAGCTAATATTAGCCAACATGAGCTAACATTAGCTATCATGAGCTAACTGTTAGCTAACAGCTTACCGTCGTTAGCGCTGGTGCTAATTTAACAGTTATGGAAAAGTCACTAAACAATACACAGCTCAAAACAAACATTTGAACATCATGATAGACATGTATCGAAAAGTAAAGGGTTTTATACCATGTAAGTGGTCTCTTAGTCAACGGTTTCCGTAGTGTAGTGGTTATCACGTTCGCCTCACACGCGAAAGGTCCCCGGTTCGAAACCGGGCGGAAACATTATTTTTAATTTTTGCATTTTACTATCAAAAGAATCAGCTAACACATTAACGTTGCGTGTAAAATGGATGTCGGAGTGTATAGTTTCCCCTCAGATTTATCAACAAATATACTTTTATTTATCCCTGGAGCGAAATTAATATTAGTTCTTATCCAATGTGAAATAAACATGGAGCTGTGTGGATTCAGGCAGGTCAAACTATTTAACATTACACTACTTTTAAGAGCTTTTTATGATGTTTAGTTTTAGGATTTCTCATTTCCTTTATGAAGTTTTTTTTTTTTAATGTATGTAGTAGCTCTACTATAACCCTAACATTTGCATAGACTTGAATAAAAGTTTTAATCAGAATTTGTTACATCTTGTCAGTTAAAAAGAAGTGTTTAATCTAGTGAAATGTGGAATTCAATTATTAGCTTTTTCAACAGCTCAGTTTTCCTGCAGATGTTGATGAACAGTTTTAAAGTTGTGAATAAAACTAGTCAGTGGTCATTTAGTTGAGCATTTTTGTTCCTACCTTTCAACTCTTCAGTAAAGTTGCTGGCCCACTATTAAACTGTTCAGTATTTTGTTCTGTATTAATAGATGTATTGTAAATGTGGCCAGTGTGTAGATGAATATTAACTGTTTTTTTTTTGTTTTTTTAAAAAAATCATATTAAGAAGACCAAAATTATTGTTTTGTCACTCATTTGATTGCATTGGCTTCAGACAGTATTCAGACACAGAAACACATTTACAACAGAGGGTAAAAGGTCAAGGTCTGAATACTTTCTGAAGCAACTGTATATATTCAAAGCCAAAGTTAATGTTAAATTGAACTGTATCTTTCCATCATCTTTACAGAGGATATAAAAAGGGACAGAGACAGTGGCATTTAAAAAAGATGACCTTCAGCCACATTTCTTAATGATAACAGTGTTTTTATTTGCTTGGTTTAGCAACTGTACATGTGGCTCCTTCCTGAGAATACTGCTCACCTCAGGGGAGAGGAGACAGTGGAAAGGAGAGAGAATCAAAGAGGGAGGAGAGGAGGCATCGGTGCATTGGTGACAGAGGGAGAAAAAGAAGAAATGCAGAGTGGCAGACCAGAGAAAGAGAGGGAATAAAGATATAAATAACTCCAGTAGAGGAGGTAGAAAGATAGAGGAAGACTTGAAGACTGATGGAGGAGAGATAAAGAGCAAATCACATTGGTCAATTCCTGGTTTTGAGAAAAGACGCAATCATTTTAACACAGAAGAAAAAAGTGCAGCCAAAAGGTTATTATCAATGAGTACTTCAAAGTCCGTGAAACGTGGATCCTTGGATCAAGGAAACTGAAGGAAATTTGACAAATATGGTGAAACTGAGTCAACAATTACGTGAAGATAAGCAGGATAAAAGGAATCAAAAACATGACTGATGTATATTGGCTCAAATATACAATGTAAGCCACAAAGTGAACAGTCTGACTGTTACACTGAGTTCTGGCAATAATAAACCAATATCAAGAGTATTATAAGTGTAATGTTCAATCTTCAGTCAATTGCAGTTCATCTTGGGACTGGGTGACCTGTAGTATAATTAGACAGTATGATTAGCACCTACATGGTAACTTAAAAACGACCTTTCCTCCACCTCTCACTCCTCCATCCCCTCACGCTCCCCCTCAGTTTGTCCCTCCCCCTTATTCATTAACAACTCATGCCTCAGAAACGTGTTAAAAATATAGCTTCTTTGTATATTTATTATGTAGTTAACTTAAAAAGTGGCACGTGGCAGCTTTTTTTCTTTTAATAATGTTTTTTCCATAAAAAGTTTGTTCTTCAAAATTAAGCTTTCATAGTTCCTTTTCATGCCATGTCTTGATGCCTGAGATAGAGAGATCTTGAGAGGAAGATGGGGAAAAAAGAGAGATGAAATTCTGCCGTTTATGAGCAGCTGTACTGTGACTGAAAACTGACAGACATACTGTAAGAGTCAAGGCTGAAAGTAGTAGTAGTAACAACAACAATAATAATAATAATTATTAATAATGATATAAAAGCATGTTTAAACAACAACTTTATGAAATCATCTTCATTATCCTCCTCATGCTGGCTCTTCAGTTCCAGTTGTTACATCCTGCATATGTGGAGAGTGTTAGTCTTGTGTTTATGTGGTAAGTTAAGATGCATCCATTTCCCAAAATGTCTGTGCAGTCCTGCAAACGAGCCTCTGAAATCTCTGTTTAATTCATTTTCTTCAAAGATTAAAAAGTAGTGATGGATGATTTTTGAGGATACGTGATGGGAGAGAAGAGCGTTTCTCTGGATACAAAAGCAAAGTAATGCAACAAAAGTACAAAACAACACAATATTGACCAAAACGACTGTTGCCAGAGAGAAAAGGAAGCGATGAATGTTCGAGGGAGGAGAAGGAGTTGATTGTTTCAATCATGTCTGTTGTCCATCAGTCATTCTTTTTTAATCCATCACTGATATCCATCTAAATGTTCTCTTGCACTGCAGTCTCTGTCTCCATAGCAACGTAATCTTCTGGCCACGCCGCCACACGCCACCTATAGGCTTGATCGGATCCTGGGCTAATGCGGGCGTGTCTGGGTGATCATCTTGAGTCGCGATTGGTCGATGACGTCCAGCAGGTTCTTGGCATCGACTGCGAGGGCGTGAGCTGCCATTAGCATCTGTTTCTTGTAGTCCTTTTGTAAACTGCCCAGAGAACAGAAAACAACCGTGTGACCAAGGCTATGAAACTACAACATAGTTTATCAATAGAACATGCGCAGTGTATTTGTACCCACCTTGTCATGACATACTGTTGGGCCAGTTTCATCTTCGCTATCAACTCTGCCAGATCTGAATTCAACAACTTCTGAGCCATTTCAATCTGTGATAATACAAACAAAGCAGCTTCTGAGTCACTTCAACAAATTATAGAAATGACTATAGAGAGAACTCTAGTGATTTAATATTCACAGTGTTGTGGGACAGTAAGAGGAGGAATTTTAAAATTGAGAAAACAAGTGATAGTGATCCTTCCCAAGGCCCCTACACACTGTTTATCTGCAAACCCCAAATACTACACATCCCATGATTCAGCTGATAGAGCCTTTTGAGGCCATACATAACGGGCTAGGTTGATAGTAGCTCATGCTCACGCCCACGTCAGTTGTGAGACACGGTTTACATGTTTTTTTCTTCCATAATTCAGACACTTTTCCCTTTTTAACAATGTTTGGGAAGTGGAAGTCACACAAGGCTGCTTTCCATGACATGACAACACAAGTCTGCAGAAAAAAGAGAAGAAGCTAAAGTAACGTCCTATGTCTGTGTGTTCAGGGAAAAGAAAATGATTGCTCAATGGTAGAGCACAACAATGAAGTGTGTGTGCGTTTACCTCTCTGTGTGTGCTGGCTGGCAGAACAGGAATTGTCTCATCTACTGTGGCGAGCAGAGTCCTCAGAGCCAGACCCACCTCCTACCAAACACACATTTTTGTGTCAGTCGTTTGTTAACATGCGCCTTTAAAGACGGCACAAGGTGTTTTCATGCACCTTGTGCCCTATTACTTAAGACATAAGAGGAGCTTAGATCATGCTTCATTCTGCTTTTAATCTCAGAGATTGAGAGTCCTACCTTGACCATGGGGACGTACTCCTCTGGGGCTGCAGGCTGAATCCTGTTTGACATCTCTATCACAGCTTTAACCAAACCTGTCACATTCTCATACACTTTGTCGTTGGAACGATCCAAGTTGGCGGTGGGAGGTGGGCTGATCTCCTGAGGCTGCAACTGGACCAGAGGAGGGAAATGTGATTTGATTGTTATACTGAATATCTATGAATATTCATTTTATATCATCCCTATTTTTGACATTGTATGAAAATAAAAGCAGAATAAAATTTGCTGCTTCCAGTGTCAATATAAAATAGTGTAGTTACACAGACACAACACTGGGAGGCAGCATCTGACTACACAAAAACTAGAGGAAGATGTACACACCACACACTCTCTCTCTCTCTTTCAGTCACACACACCATCCTCCAGATCTCATAGCGACCTCTGCTTATTACCATCTACATGCATTTCTACACCTACATACTAGTTATCTCGACTTTTCTACTGTGACAGACGTGTTTGTATTTTGTTAGTACAAAGTCTATAACCAGTTAATGGTGGGAAGTAACTCAACTTTCCTCTAGTGATGGAAGACACAGTGTCTTACAGTCGGTCTACTGCCCATTTACCATCATTTTAGCTTTATTTTTCTTCACCAGAAATGTTTCTCATTTTTATCAGAAGATATTTTATTATAAATAAATTGTTGGCATCACCTAAATATAACCAGTAACTCATTAGTATGTAGCTGGTGGTGCCCAGAGCCACTAATTAGAACTAGTTGAATATTACAAACAATTTCTTTTCTGTTTTGTCTCATTTTTGTGAAGTGCCCAATAATGATATTTTGTTCTGTCTCTGGTGAAGAAAACACAATTTTGCTTGACTGTAAATTGATGATAACTATGAGCTAACTAACGCTACAATGTTAACAGACACACACAGATCATCTTACCCTCCACGGCTATGGGGAGGTTGAAGAGAGGAGAGGGAGGTGGGGACAGGTGGATGGATGGGGGTTTGATGAGGAAGAGGGAAGAATAGGAGTGTGCAAAGATGTGGAGTGTGTTTGATGCATAGATTGGTGAATACAGAGTAAAAAATAGAGAAAAAGAAGAATATGCAATAAGAACAAGATGATGGGTGTTAAAGGAAACAGGATGGAGGGATGTCCACAACAGAGGGAGAGAAGAAGTAAATGGGGGAGAGAAGAGGGACAGCACATTAGGCCAAAGCCAACCACAGGCAAGGCATGACATGGCACAGCATGCTACCCATCAGCTGAATGCCAAATAGTTTTCAAGTCCAGTCAAAAACTATATGCCAGAGTGGGACTGTCCAAACCAAGCATGCAAAATTAACATAATCCATATCTTCCATGATGGAAGAGGCTAAAAATAAGCGAAGCAAAGGACTTTTGTTCACAAAAATGATCTTAATCAGCTACATCTGATCATTTTTTAAAAAACATAAACTGTCCTTTTCTGAGTTTCTGCATACGATCATGTGCATATGTACCTTTACCCCCTCGTTGTAGCTGTCTACAGGGCAGAGACTGGCCAGGTTACCAAGGTGACCAGGAGCTCCAGGTCGCGGCGGCTTCTTAGGAGGAGCTACATGTTCTGGAGATAAGGAGTATGCTCGTATTATTGGTACGAAGTAGCCTTAAATGTTAGTAGGATGCATGTTTACAGGAACTTTATTGAGTATGTAGTGGTTTAAAGTATGGAACCAAGGCCATTTACTTAAGTACCATTCTATATACATATTGTACCGTTTACAGCTAAACTCTAATTACTAAGTACCCACAGATTATAATGTAATACATGTAATGAGTTTATTAATATGACCCAATTGTGTAGTAACTAGTTAAAATATGTATACAATACAATATATACAATCAATATCCTATAATACTGACATACTGACAAGTCTAAGACATAAATAATAATGCAATAATATAGCATGTAAGATAAAATATATAATATTACAGTATTAACAGTCTGAAATGGTAAAACTGGTCTCACCTGGTTTCCCTACAGGCTGATAGATGTGTTGGCTTCCACCCTGTGCACAGACACGACACATACAACAAATCAATACTTCTGATATATAATGTAAAAAAGAAATCAGAAAAATCTTTCATCTTTAATAATAATTTCACCGAAAAGTTATTTTTGTTTTGTCAAGTTAAGCTAAATGAAAGCAATTAAGTTAAATACTGATTCCACATGCTGAATTGAATAAAACGGCATCAACAGCCTCCACTGCCTCCAGCAGAGACATGGGTCAGCTGATACAGTGTAGACATATGATCAGGGTAAAGCTGAGAACTTGCTGTAGCTTTAGGATATTCTAACCCTGTTTTTCAGTAAGATGGGACTGTGCAGAGCTTCTGGGTTTAAAGTTCCCATGAGCCCTCTGTGGTCATGTGGTTGGTGTGTAGGCAGTGCCCTCCCTGGCACACAGACAGAAATACTTTCCCTCCTTCTCCCAGCGTCTGTATTTCCTCTCTCCGTCCGTCTGTCTGTCTGTCTGTCTGTCAGAAAGCTTCTCTCTGCCTCTGTCTGGCACCTTTTCCTTCAATCTTTCTCCTCTTTTACTAAAATGTCTGTCAGATACTTTGTCTTTTTTCCTCTCTACTTCAAATGTTTTACCTTTGCATTCTCCCATCAATATCACTGTGTTTTCTGTGATTGAAAAGACAATTCACCTCTCAGCTTAACATAACCAACTCAAGAATTAATTAACTTAAAATGTAAGTAAATCTAAGTACCAGCAAAATGTTCTCACACACACACACAGTGACTGACCGGAGCTTGTAGTGTGCCGTCCTCTCTGTCAATGCTTCCTCTGCTGTTTCTGGACTCAGCCTTCTGCAAAAGAGGAGACACACAATATTAATGGAGAGAATAAAATATAATACACAATGTGTTTCAGCTGCTGTGAACTTATAGTCCAGGTAGGTTCCCAGGTAGTTCTAGTTTATTAAACAATAACAAGAGTAAAATAAATGAAGTGACATAGCTTTATATCCAATCTATTAATGCTTTACACAAGACTCCATTATCAAAATATATAAAGAACCTAACACAGCCAGGAAATGTTTTGTAAAAAAAGCCAGTGAAATAAAGAGTCTGTGCAAAGCCACTAATGTTCTGGTACTTTTTCTAACTAATAAAAGACACATTTTAACAGACAAATGCACACTTTGCTAACTTTGATCTTTCACCAGTTACTATGAGCTGCAGTAACTCTTGATTTTTTCATCTACTTTGCATAAAAAAACATCATCATCAATAATGAAGAGCAGCAGATAAGTACAACCGAGGTGACACACTGATAACGTCATGACTGCAGCCTTTTCACACATTAACTCCAAAAGAAAGCAGCAACACTGAAAAACCTGCTATCTCCCCCTCCCTCTTTGTCTTGCTCTTTCAGTACCGTTTTGGTGAAGCACGCCTTGAAGAGATGCATCCTGGGAGAACAGTGCCTGAAGAAGATGGGAGGAGGAACGCAGAGAGTGGTGGCCATCGAAAGAAGGCGGAGATAGGGATGGAAAGTATGAGAGAAAAAGAGAGAGATGGAAGCAAAAGGAGAGCTCAAGACATGGAGAGAAAGAGTGACTGAGAGACCAGAGAGGGAAAGAGAAGCAGATAAACTGGTGCAGACAGAAAACCAAGAGCGTGGACGGCTGTTTGCAGAGACAGGATGAAATGAACTGAGAAAGGCAGAAAAACTGTTGCAGGGAAGAATGGAGGGGGAGGAAAAGACAGAGGGAGAGAGAGGGAAAGTTTTTCCAGAGGAGGAAAAGCTCCACTGAGCCACAGAGACAAAATCCTGGAGAGGAAAGATCCAACCGCTTCACTCTCCTCTCTGTTTCTCTCCTTCAGTCTGTTTCTCCCTCCCACTCTTTCCATCTCTCTGCATCTCCCTCTCTCCCTTTCTTTCTCTCCGATGGATGACTCCTTGCTCGTTCCCTCCCTCTCCATCATGCTTGCCAATCCCACTTCCTTTCTCCCTCCTTCTGTCCTCCACTTTCATTCCTCCTCACAAATTTTCATCTTTCTTTTCAGGCTTTTCTTTCCTTCTCTTACTTTAAATTCTTGTTGATTCTCCTTTCATTTGTAACAAAGTTTACTTTCATATTAAACCAGCAGAAATTTGCTCCTGCCAAATAATATCTCAACACACGCTGTGGATTAGTTCAACTCCATTTTGCTTAAACCCTCATCCCTCATTTGTCTCCAGGCTAAAAGTCCTACTTGTCTCATTCCTTCTTGAAAGTAGTTTTTAAGGGACACTGATATGAAGCAAAAGCTTTCATGTGGATTTTTGAGAGCGTAAACAGCTGCTTTTTGACCTTGATGCTCATTGACATTTTAGGCCATGGCCCAAATTTATTAACCCTCTAAGATTGATTATTACAATTACAATTACACTTAAGAATGAGCTAAAAGTAAAAGGAGTTCTTCAGTAAAAGTTTGACACATTTATCAAGTTATAACTTACTCCTACTTACAGCCAATAGATGTAACTTTCAAGAGCTACTCTCAAATGATCACGATTGATCATGTATACACTGAACAGGAATAGCCAATCAAATCAATCTTAAAATTTAACTTTCATCTGTTCAGTTGTTTATTGAAATCATCTACAATCTTACATTTTTTCAGTGATCTTTCATTGTGCAAACTCACACTTGATCATTTTTTTAAGTTAATGTTATGCATGAAATTTTAATTGTCCTCAGTAGCATGGAATCAAAAACAGAAAGATACAGAAAGAGATCAAGATTAATGCAGCAGAAGCAATTTTGTATTTAAAAAAACATTTAGTAAGTGACTTATTTTTTTAGGTTTGCACATAAGAGCAAAAATTAAAAAAAAATGTAAAAAAAGTATTTTCAATCTCATCTTTCCAACAAAACTTGTTGAGGTCAGGATTTTGCAGTCTCTTAACATATCTGACCTGATGCTTTTACAGCTGTTTATGCAAAACCTTAAGTGTTACTTAATGGTTCCTGGCATAGACAAGGAGTCTAGGACTCTGGTTAAAAACCAACAACTCCAGACTCCAGGTCAAAATACAAATGCATGAAGACGATCATCTTACTAATGATTGATACTGTAAAGAGTGGGCTACAATCTACAGCCCATAAAATAACCCACTAACAGTTTGCCTTTGTGGTTTAATCAGCTGAGTGTCATATATGATTGTCAGTGATAGTTTGTCTATGGTCATTTTCAGCTACTAGAACTGTGACATAATCAGATTAGACTAAATTCATATGAGAGACTTGACTTTCTTGTTTGTGTGGTCTTAAAATGGTGGTGGATCAAGGGGAATGGAAAGAAATGCCAGAACAGTGGTTGTCATTAGTCCCTCTTACGTCTATCAAATTCAAAGACTGTGGTTGATAATGGGTGTTTCTAATAAAGCAATATTTCATTAGTTCCTATGAGGGATGTTTCACATTGCCATGGATCTAAGATCTGAGGATTTGATGAGTCAACAAGCAGATGTAGATAAAGAGAGGGGACATCGCGCCCCAATACTCGTCTCTATTTTATTTTCCCCTCTTTTTATCTGTCAGCTCTCCTACTCCTGGCTCAAAATGAAAATGGTCTATCAAGTCAAGAGGAAAAGCAACCTGACCTGAAGAGAGAAGAAAAACAGGCAGCGATTTGGCTCCTACTGGGGATATTTTGGTGCCTGATGAGATAAATCAAGCAACTTTGAGCCAATTCAAAAACCTGAAAAAGATATCCTTTGGCTCTGCTGATACACGCAGAGCTGCTTGGCTGAGTGGAAAATGTTCAGACCAAACCAACTTTTCACATCTACATTTAAATATTTATTGTTTTTGTTGATTCATGCAGTCAAGTGATGACAACCACACTTGATGACACTTTTATAACATCCAGTGGATTCTATTACTAATATGTGAGCCGTTATGTGATTTGCTTCCAGATGTTTCATGATATCTATTTTTTATATTTTTGATATTTTAGTTTGTGCATAGTTTGATGCAGTTGCTCACTTTATTAAAAGAAAAAAGCAAATAAGCAAATGTCAACAACCAGTTTCACAGGCAGCAAGCCTCACTTGGCATCAAATTTATGCCTCCTCCTTTCATTGCCAAAGGCTCTGGGCATGTTTACTGTTGTTTTTCCACACACAGGGCACTTGACATTCAGAGCAGAGCTGTTCCCACTTAGCTGCCTATCCAGTAAAAACAATTAAAAAAGACATCTTACAACTGTTCAACTATCAGCAACCGACCTTAACCTGTAGAATAATCATAATCAACAGCAGGAGTCATAAGTTTATACACAAATTTCTATGCCTCTGCATTTCTAAGTTACAGTGCTGATAAAACCACACTTTTTTCTGCTGCCAGCAGGTGGGGCTGTACCCCACTTTCCTCAAACAACCCATTGCCCCAAATCTTACCAGTGCTGACAGAAAATTGCAGTTGGATGACAGACCATTCGAAAATCAGTGATTGCCCTTGATAAAACAATGACAAACACATCCTCTCTCTTTAGCACAAATGCATGAAAACAAATGTGTGTGTGCTGATGAATAACTACTGATCCATCAAGTTGAAAACAGAGTTGACAAGAGAAAACTTATTAAGAGTTCAGTTTAGTAAGACTGACCACTACAAGTTGAGTCAGACCCACACAAAAAAATACCAGAATTTCTTTTGAAGGGTCTGTTTTAGAGGAGATTTTAAGAAATGTATTGTCATTGAACATTTTTGTGTTTGTATATATGCTTGAGTGTTACCATGAAGCTCTCCTCCTGCTCCAGCCACCGCTGATCATCCTCCATCTGCTGCTGCTGCATCATCAGCCTCTCCTCCATCATAGCCTGACCAACACATCCACCCTCCTGTAGATAACATCACCGATTTTATTAAGATTCATGACATTTATCTTTAAAATGTAGTACAATAATACAATAATAATAATAATAATACATACCTTGCATATAAATACATTATAAATTCAATTTAGTTAAAAAGTAGAAACTGCAACTGAAACAGGTGCAGACTATCAACATGATTCATTCCCACAATTCATCTTTATTTGCTGACAAATGATTGATGAAACAGAGTCACAATGACTGCTTGAATGCTTGAAGACGCAGGCTAATAAAAATGATTTGAAGAAGCCATTTCAAACATTTTCCTCACTGCTGTTATGTTATCCCCCTGCACAGAGCACTCTGCTTGAAAAACAACTTCAAGTGTCAACACCTCTCTGATATAAACTAACATGTTATGTCCAATCAAAATGAAAACAAAATTACATAATTGCTTATATGATTTGTTTGTGCCAGCTGAATAAAACAACACAACAACTGCTCTATTTTTTCTGTGTGTGATTGGAAGTGTGTGAAAACATGTGCTCTAACCCCTTCATGGGGACATGAAATACACATCATCTCAGTGTGTTTTCTCTGTGAAATGAATGAGCGTGTGTACCTCCATGTTTGGGCTCCATAGAGCAGTGTGTTCAGGTCTGTGCTGATTCCAGGAATCACCAGGAGGGTAGCTGCCTCCTACTCCACCTACACCACCATGGGCTGATGGCTGGAGGTGGACAAACAGAGATAGGAAGACAGAACACAAAATCAATTATGTAATAAACAAATATTGTAATGTTCCCTCTCGTTTACACACTTGTTTTTTCGTGACAATTCTGCAAAACGCAAGACCAATTTGTTGTGGATGACTAAGACAGAAGGATTTAATGAGCGTATGAAAAAGAGAAAACTACATTAACTGATCAATCCATGGTTCCCTTAATATGACTTTAATAATGGGCATAACCAATTTAACACAACTGAACTAATCACCTTTTTGGTTTTATGTGGTTTGCTTATGTTGTTTGTTTGTTATGTTGTTTTTTAGTTTATGTTGGGTTTCATTTCCAAAAACATAGTTGAAGATGTTTGTAGAGAAAAAAACCTAAAAGCAATACAAGCAGAAAGTGTGTGACATACATGTAAAATGCAAGAGCACCTGAGCACAGAATGACTGCTATGTAGTTTAACTTTATGCTAACTTTATTATTTCATCCCCATTTCTTCTGCAGTCTTCAGAGCACCAGGATGGACATATAAAGGGTGTGTACTAAAAGTATAGAGGTTTGTGTTTCCACTGTGAAAATGATCTGATATTTCCCTTGAGACTACATCACAGTCCCTCGTTTTCCCTCGTCTTTATTATTAACTAACAACAACAGTTTATTATTAACTAACGACAACAGCAGAGTTGGACATTCACCCAAACTTCAAGCAGACAGAGGACAATCAAATCAGTTGTATTGCTATTAAATAATAATATTATTATAATACATGACAAGCCATGATTTGGCCATCATGTGACATCAAAGAATTTTGTGAGCACTTCGGTTTAAGTCTGTGTGTAATTCATGTTACCATAGTATTTAGATGTTATTCTGACCTGAGATATGATTAAGTTTGACTTACACAGCAGTTACAATTATGCACTCCATATAAGGTCAGGTGAGAGAGAGAGCAGCTTATTGCCATAAAAGCTGAAGAACAGCTTTGATTTATGTGTGTGTGTGTGTGTGTGTGTGTATGTATGTATGTGAGTGGCTTTTAGCACTACAGGAAATGCCTGCTGTCGGCTCAGTTTATGAGGAAGGGATAAACTGCACTGAAAGTCTCTCTCATTTTCTCTCCCTTCAGATTTCTCTTTCTGACTTTGACACACGCTGCACACGCTTCCTATCTTCAAACAGTCTGTCCTGATGTTACTCAGACTCAGTACTGAATTTACTGGGTTGGCCTTTATTGTCAGTGTTCAACCTGGAAATTTCACAAGATAAAATTTGACAGTTAACAGAAGGATTTATAGAGGATATTTTTCCAATAATGTAGGATAGAAATTTATTGAGTTGTTATTTTTTCTGATTATTTTATCTTTCTTTTAAATGACATTTATTTTTTAATGACATTGATTTAATACTTTTTCCCTTCATTTATTCCTTCACTTCACTGGATTTAAAGACCTTAGTCAGGGTTAGATTAAGTTTTTTGATGATTACCACACTGCTTCGCCTTTGCCACGTCTCTTTGCATCAGCATGATCATTTATCTTTGTATCAAATTAAGTGGAAATGGCAGATTCAGAATATAGATTTATCTCTAACTCCATACAATTCCCATACCTTTTGCAATGACTAACACTGTAAGATGAACTGAATTGCATTTATCCAACAATAAATATTTGTTTCTGTTCAATTCTGTTGATTTCTGTGGTGTGTGTGTGTGTGTGCGTATGTGTGGGTGTGTGTCCTTACTGGAAAGTGGTTGTGTTGGGGGCTAGAGAAGAAGCCCTCACTGGAGCGAGGACTGGGGTAACCTGGTCTACTGGGCTACAGACAGAAAAAAGACAACAGTTTGTTTCTGTTTTCTACCCAAACACATGTACTGAAATGCAATGAATAAATAAATAATTAAAATGATTAAATTAATGAACACAACTGAGCAAAGCAGGTCTTGAAAGCTAAGTATGAGTCTTACTTTAGGTGGTGCTTCATCAGACCCTCCAGAGTCCCAGGAGACAGTGACTTGTCTCCTCATCTCCATTCTGAGTCTCTCCTCTTGTTGAAGCTTCTCTTCCTCCAGTATGGTGCTACACAAATTGAAGACAACACTAGTGGTCAGACTTAATATCAGCTTTTTACTCACAATTAAAAAAAAGGACTCATCTCAATAAACCGTCTACTTCCTTATCCTAATTGACATGTTTTTTCCAATACGAATTTCAGTGTGGTTCATGTGGACAGTAACCAGAAGTAACTCAATATATAATCATATGTATATGCATATACATATATACTGTATGTCTGTTAACATGTGCAAAATCACAGCTTAAGTGTTGAAATACTTTACAGATACTATTTACTGATGTGTATATTTTATCATGTACAGTAGAATCCATTACATGATAAACTGCCCTGTTTACATTTGTGTTAACACTTAATGTTAAAGCGTCAAGTGTAAAGATCCAAAAAGCAAAATGTGACATGCAAGTGAGTGAATAAAAATACACATTAGCACTCGTCCTGGTACAGACACACACACACACATAAAACAACAAAAACATGTTATCACCTGAGCTGTGTTTTGAGTTCTGTGAATCGCGGTCTCTTGCTGGGGTCATATGACCAACATTTGGTCATCAAACTGTACAGCGTAGGCGGGCACTGAGGAGGCATTGCCAGCCGCTCGCCATTCTCTATTCGGCCAATCACGTCATTGTTCTTCACTCCCTGGAAGGGCTTAATACCGTACATCAAGATCTCCCACATGCACACACCTACAGAGACACAGAAACAAGCAGGCAGGTTAGTTGAAGACACAAAGTGATTGACATAAACACAAACGTTTGACAAAGACATACAGCGGAACAAAAGACATCAGCAGCTGTGGAAAAAACAGTGTAGTAAAGGACTGTTTCTCAGATGGACTGTGACAGAAAAAAACACAACACACAAAAGGTCTCATCTTACCAAACATCCAGACATCACTGGCAGAGGTGAATCTTCTGAAGTTGATAGATTCAGGTGCCATCCACTTGATGGGAAGTTTTCCTTTAGAAGCTAAAACAAAGACAGATACAGAAAACTACAAATTACCTGCAGTATCCAGAATAATTAAAAATGAAACTATAACTTAATTGAGTTCATGGTTCTTTTTGCATCCACCAGTGAGAGGGTTAGAGATGAGAACTGTTCAATTAAAAATGCCACACAGGTGACCCCCATCCAGATAAACTGTAGTAGCCTGTTGTCACCAGTAGATGGTAGTAAAGTACAAGAAACTAGAAAAGACTGCCAACAGCGCACAAGCAATCCTATGGACTGGGACTAGAAATACAAACTGGCCTTGGGTCAGCAGTGCTCCCATCAGACATAAACAAGGTGGTAGGTTTAGGTGATAGCAGCATGGGAGGTTAGGGCATTAACAACTTTTTGACTACATATAAAATATGAATGAATCAATATGCTGTCTCATAATAAAGCTGCATATTCGATGTGTGAGTGTTTGTTTTCTAGAGTGCAGGTGCTGTTTGGTAATGTTTCATTACCTTTGTAGTAGGAGCTGTCCTCCATGTATCGTGACAGACCAAAGTCTCCGAGCATCACACAGTCAACTGAAGAGACCAATACATTACGGGCTGCAATGTCCCTATGAACACATGGCCATGGTTAGACTCTGAATCATTGATAATATTTGTCATTCCTTTGATGTATAAATATCAACAAACACGACAGATGCACTGTGAATCACCACAGCTGTGTCTGAAAAAGATCCCACATAAGGCGACAAGAAACAATGACTGATGAGTGTCTGAAATATCAATTCATTGCTCACTTAAGAGTAAACTATCAAGTGTCTGCTATATAGTGAACAGTGAATGAGTCACACTGTCTTACCAAAGCAAAATTATATTGTTCTGTCCAATTTTTTTTTACCACAGAATTCAAAATCCTTGTGACAGTCCAGGTGGATTAGTAGAAACCTTTATATCATCTCTGGTGCAGTGCATGCAGTTATTCCTCAACCAGGGTGTATTTAATCTTTCTTTTGTGTGTATGTATATATATTTACCTGTGTACAAAGCGTTTGCTCTCCAAATAGGCCAGTGCTGTACTGAGCTGGTAGGCAAACAGGATCAGAGTGGCCAGGTCCAGACTGTACTTCCTCACCTGAAGGAATGAACGCAACTGTAGACAGAGAGAGCGAGACGCACAGAGACATAACAAAAGTGAGAGATGTGGTTTTGTATAGATAATAATGCATGTCCCCACACACTGACAATGATCAGGATTTAACGTATGATGGTAAAGAGCGAATTTCTTTTCTAATTATAAGGGCTTTTCAAGTCAGGCTTCTTAGGCACCTGGCATCAATGCTAACACTTAACAGCTTCCTCTCTTACAGATGAAGAGCCACAAGTATACCTCTCCAAGAGTACAGAGCTCCATGATGATCCACACCGGGTTCTCTGTGATCACTCCAATCAGCTTGACAATGTGCGGGTGGTCAAACTGACGCATTGTCACTGCAGGGAAAATACACAAATTCATACACGTTAATAAACCTCAGTGAGTATGAGTCATCGTGTTTATATAGTTTTGTATAAAGTTGACACACACACACAACAAAATACAGTTTGGTCTTACATGCTTCTTGTAGGAACTTTTCTCTGACACTGTCTGAGGTACAGTTCTTGCAGGTCTTAATGGCGACAGGTAGACCTGGTTTGTCCTGCGCAGCACACAAATACAAATGGCAGATTAACAGTGATACAGTGGGAATGTGGCTGAACTCAGTACATTGATTAGGATATACTTATATATACACACATATATATATACAGTATATCTCAACAAAAACATACAAGAGTCACAGTGAATTAAATAACAAAAAAAACTGATTGCAATTTGCTAGGAAAGACAACAGCAATGTATAAATGACAGTATGGTCATCTTAATGTGACGTTTAAATGAACTATGATAGTGAATTTCTCTGCTCTAATGTAGAAGGTGTATATACAGTATCATCATAGGCAGCAGGTAATCAGATATTTGTAATTTCTGTAAAGGTGCACACTTGAGAATATTTAGAATTTTTCACTTTGTTGGTTTGGTTTAGCTGGATTTTACAGTGACCATCAGATAGTCAGATTAAATATCAATGCGCATGTAGTGTAGTGTTTATGTGTTCTACATACCGGGCTGTTATAGACTCCTTGGTGCACATCTCCAAACTGACCCTCTCCAATGCAGCGACCTAACTCTATCCTGTCCCTCTGGATCTCATAGTCCCGCGCTGAGAGAGAGAGGAGGTGAAATGAAAAGAGCGAAAAAGTAAAGAGAATGAGACAGATCCATTCACCTGCTGTTTTTCATCCACATGAAAAACTGTAAAGACCCATCCCATTTCACATGCTTCTCTTGTAGACCACACAGATGGGGCTTGCCAGGACAAGACAATTTGGATGATATCACATAATTGTTTTAAATAACAGACAAAGTCATACTAAAATACTGTTATAACATTTCCAACTTTCTAGCAGTCATATTATTGTCCTTTTTGGTAAACCCCATCCACTGGCAATAGGGTTGTATTAAAATGAACCCATCATAATGTAAACACATACATTTTGACCCAAAGTTTGTAAATCCAGATAAATTCCCTTTCCCATCCACCTCTAACTACACAAACCTTGACTTGACATGCACATTGTAAAATAAACTTAGAGTAAACTAATTTTACAGACAAATGTAAGGGTCACAAACACTGCGCTCACATGTACACCATTATCATTTCTGTTTCATCCTGTACTGACATAGTGAAAAGAGGTTAAAAAAAAAAAAAAAAGAGGAAAAACACACCAGTACCATAAGAAGTTAAAAACCTGGAGTGTGCATGAAAACGAGCCCATTTGTAAAGCAGAGAAGTCTGTTAAGAAGAATCACATAATCTCATACAGTGGATCTAAAGTCTGCACAATTTTGTCTTGGCTTTGGATTAAGTGAACAGTTGCAACTGATATCCACATGCTTTGATATTTTCACTTATACTGATTTATGCGTTATCAATATTTACGCCTTGTTGAGAAGGTCATGAAGCATTTCTACAGAGCTGAAGTCAACAGCCAAACATCTGCAGTAAAAATGGACTAAAACCTGAGTTCAAGAGGTTTAACATGTACTTGTATAAAAGGTTACTTCTCTGTTGGCCTTAAACAAAGTCAGACTACTTGACTCAACCAAAACACATTCCTTTACAAAGAGATTGACTGCAATTAATCCATACAGCAATTCACTTGCAGGAAATTAATAACAGCTTCAAAGGAAAAGAACCCGCAGAGTTATAAAAAAAAAAAAAAAAGGGGGCGGGGCATGTGACCACAAATACTAAATCATAACAAAGAAATAAAAATGTCATGACCAACAGGATGGTGAAGTGAGAACCAAGCCAATACACAATGCAAATATATTGTTGAGAGGTTTAGCTTGTTTCCAATTCTGATTGAACACTGTTTATGGATTGGCTCTCTTTTTTATTTCCAACACCAGACCCAAATGAACTGCAGACTACAAAAACACCAATGACCACAAGTCAACAACAAACTAGATATTAGATACCTTTTTATTTTTCTTTGCCAGGCACTAATGGTGAAAGGAAATATCCTACACTGGTTCCCAACTATTAAAAAAAAAGCCACAACACCTATAGAGTTACTCATATAAATCAATGGGTATATTTTGGATTAAAAGTTTTTTTCATGGGTTCAGGAAAGTAATACAATCTGTTGTTATAATTCATAAGTGCCCGACAAAGAAAAATATATATAATTTTTAAAAACTTAAAATATCAAGGCATTTTGCTAAGACAGAATGAGACAGACAGGCAGTTTTACCTTCAACTAATCCATAGCTCACTGTGTTGGCGATGGGAGAAAGAGGAAGAAAGAGAGATGAAGAGAAGGGAAGAGCCAGACAGCTGCTTTAAGATTGAAAATAGCTCAGAAAACACACACACACACATACTGTATACAGACAAAGACAAGTGACCCATTCAATTCTATATCGAATGTTTACATAATAAACAAGTTAATGGATGAAAAACTGAACTGATGCCGCCACAGAATTATTAGAGCCATTACTGTTATATATGGAGCAGACAGTATGACATGAACACACAAACTCAGTCACAGAGCAGGAAAATATGTCAAAAGTCTGCTTAGAGGAAGTCTGCTTAGAGAACAAAAAAAGAGGCAAAGAGGCAAAGAAATAAAGCCGGACAAATATAGCGAGACATTGAAAGATAGAAAAAGACTGTGGGGAGAAAGAAGAACACAGTCCATTTTCAAAGTTGGCCCCATAATCAAATACAGGAGTAAACTGCACTGGACCAAAACATCTACTTAAAACGTTTTGGAACAGAGGGCTTCAACCACCATTTTTAACAGGCCTATAGTCAAACTTACCAGCACAATCAGAGCTTTGACTAACATGTGAATGAATTTGACAGATGTAATATGTCTGAACCACATGTATAGAATTATAGCCTGTGTGACCTCTAGCCAGTGTCTCCACTGTTTACATAAGACAGTGAAACGCGCCTGACTTTCATTAGGCGCAACCTATCCAAATGTGGTTCGATGCAACTTCTCTTACTCCTCGTGTGAGTGTGTTTCTTGGAAGAGATTCACACCGCACTCATTTTATAAGATAGCAGAGCGAAATTAATATTTGTTTGAGTGCGCAAGCCTTTGACAGAAGAATAACAGTGAAACAGTAACTGTATAGTTCTCTTGTGCCAGTGCAACAGAAGCCAATTTCTTCAGAACAAACATTTCAGTTGGTAGATGAGGCTGAAAGGATGAGATACAATAAGTTACTTACTGGAGGGCATGGTGTATGTGTCCTCTTCATCAACTATCTCTGCATAGTCATCAGTCTCTGTAACAATACACATAAACAAACAGTGTAAAATAAAATGTGCAAACAACAGGAGAAGACACACACAGGCATATGATCTAATATTAAATACACACAAAACAATGGTGCACATTTTGCTTGATTTACCGCATATCCCACATGGTACGAAAGGTTCCCCTTACAAACTGTCACACAGGTGTGTAGCAAAAGGTAAGTGCACAAAAAACTTCAAAATAAAGCAGCTAAGCCTTTAAAACTTTTGTCAACTCTGGTGAAAAGCAACACCCACGTAGATCCTCTCTCTCTCTCTCTCTCTCTCTCTCTCTGTCTCTCTCTGTCTCTCTCTCTCTCACACTTGGTGGAGAATGTCAGCTGAGCATGTGTTGTGCATATCTGTCTGTTTGAGAGCAGCTGGGGTGCAGGGAGTAGCTGTGGTGATGATGGAAACAAAGACAGAAAGGAGAGACAAGCAGAAAACAGAAAAATATAGAACAGAGAAGAGAAGTCAAGATATGAGCGTGAAACAGAAAAAGGGAGAGAGTCAAATAGAGAGAGAGTAAGAAATGGTGTGTCTAGCTGTCATGTAAGCAGGTGGTAGCATTTAGGGTAGACAGATAGGCAGAGAGAGAGAGAGAGAGAGAGGGAGAGAGAGAGAGAGAGAGAGAGAGAGAGAGAGAGGAGGGGAGGTGAGGAGAGAGCCAGCAGGAAAAAGAGAGGGAAAGATGGACTGAGTCTATCGTAACCAGATGGTGGTGTTTAAAATAAAATCAGTGTGCAGACTCAGCTGTTGGAAACAAGAGTCAAACATCTGTTGTCATGAACGCTCCCCTCACAGCTCTGCTTTGGATTTATCAGGCTCTGTGGGAACATGTCCCCAAATTTATCAGAAATCCTTTTCCAAAGCCTGTGGCTGATTTTCTCAAGATGTTGTTCTACAGACTGCCATGCAGAAGAGGTGTCAACATAAAGGAAGCTGAATAAAACACTGGATATTTGTTAATACAAATGAGACGGAAAATGTTTTATATTATATTAGCACCTGTGTGCTTTTTTTGCTGTCTTGCCAAGGGTTAGATGAGGACTTCTATACCACTTTCATATCTGTATGGTAAATATGAAATCACAGCCTGGACGGAAGGTTTAGCTTTGCATAAATATTGAATACAGGGGGAAACAAGTAGCCTTGTTCAGTCTTCATGTAAAAAAAACATCTGCCTGTCAGTGTGTCTAAAGTTTCTCTCCAAAGCTAAACATGTTTTATCTTGTTTGTGTAATCATTATACAGAGCCAAGCTAGCCGTTTCCCCCTGCTCCCAGTCTTTACACTAAGCTAAACGGCTGCTATCTGCAGTTTCATATTTACAATCATGAGAGTGATGTCAATATTTTCATCTATCTCTAAGCAAGAAGGCAGATTTTGTTTACTTCCCAAAATGTTTGTTTCCCTACTCTTTTAAGGGTAAGATTAATGAAACAGTGTTAATTAAGTTTTTAGCCATTATTACTGTTACTATATATACTTTATATGTACCATAGACCATTAGAGGTTAGAAAAAGTTTTAACAAATCAGGCATGACTTTTCCTATTGCCTGCATGATTTATGTTTCACATGAGAGGAGAGGAAATCCAGGCATCAATGCTCTAAAAATATCATATCCTGAAACTAAAATGTGTTTTATTAGATTGGATTAGATTGATCATAAAAAAACATCCTTAGTAAAAGGGGATTTTCATTATTATCTATTTTTATCTATTTTTTATTATCTCTCTTAACTAAACAGGTTGTGCCCCCAGATCGTAGCATTAATGAAATGAAATGGCTTTAGCTCATTACAAGCTATTTTCAGACGTTTTTGAATTATTTGTTACCTTTAATGCTGCAGCCTTGCTTCACATAATAGGAAATACTTAACACTGATTTGTTTGTACTGCAAGGTCCTTTGTTTGTCAATTGTTCCCTGCATTTTCAGTCCAATGTGGTTTGGGAGTTGTTCTACAGAACCGACCATTTCTAAGTTTGACTGGTCTAACTCTGTCTCTTTATGCTTTCAGTAGAGGGCAAGTGTGTGTGTGTGTGTGTGTGTGTGTGTGTGTGTGTGTGTCTAGTTAGCCCATTATAGCCAGGAATGCACCCGATCTCGAATCCAGCAAACCTCTCCCTACTCCACTCTGTGTCCATGAGTGTATGTGAGTACACGTTTGCATGGTTTTGCATGTGTATGCCCGTGCGTGTATGTGTGGCTGTGTGTGTGTGTGTGGTTCTGTGTGTGTACAGAGAGAAAGGTTTGGCGAAGTTCCCTTAAAGAGAAATACCACTTAATTTACAAATTCTTCTTTTTGTGTTCCATTATTTAAAAATGGTAATTTAGTGCTAATCCACTTTCAAAATAATCACCAACAGACACAGAACCAAAGACAATACTAAAGCAGAAAGCCAATCTAGCTACTAACAACATCATACCCATTAAAGCTACCGGTAATTTATGTATATATGTTTCCAGTCACTGACACATGAGGAACATATTTAACTAAATTATCATTGTGAACTAAATCATTTTATATCATTAAAATCAAACCATAATTACATTGTAGTGAACTTATACACATAGAGCTATTGTTAAAAAAGAGGGAGGAATGCATGCATAAACATCAACCCACACATACACACCAATACACACATGCTACCCTTTCCCAGGAGGGTGCAGTGTGTTGGTGGAGCAAGACAAGAAGGAGGGAACAACAGAGAGATTGATAAACAGCATAACTTTACCATCCCCACTAAGATCTTCTGCAGGGTCCAGGAGAGCATGCAGGAAACAGGACAGCAGAGGAGGAGGAAGAACAAGAGACAGAGAGAAAAGCAGGAGGCAGGGCAGAGAAGAGAAAGGAGAGAGAAGAGAGAGAAGAGGTTAGAGCATGAAAAGCCTTGAAACAACATGGGAGATGTTGCAGGATCTGCAAAGCCAAACACTCAGGGAGCAGGACAGTTATTCATCATTATATAAAATTATTGCAGTATTTCCCAGAAGTATTTAACAATAATTTCTATTAAGCAAGACCTACAGATACTGTTTCTCACATGACCAGAAAGTAGTTTTTTTTTTTTTTTAAAGAGTAATTTTAAAACAGTCTTATACGTTTTCTTTTTTTTTATTTTGTCTAGAATGGATAACTGCTATGTCTCTTAAGACCTAACCTGAACCAGGAGGAGTGTTGTTGTTTCTAAGAGAAACTCTATGTCCTTCAGGATTATGACTGTTTTATGGTCATGCCCATGTTCATTTCAGCGATTTACTCACAAGGTTTCCAATTAGGAGTCAGTTTCCAAAAAGTACTTTATGGCTTATATACTGCTAAAATATAATGTCCTGGGTATTACCCAAGATTTTGTAGTGTAGATTAATTTAGATTAACTTCTTAGAGCTATAGGAGGAATAGAAATTTGTCTTTCTTTCGTCTACACCACCACTGATGCTCTCTGTTAAGTGATGCAGGATGAGTGATAATGTTTGAATGAAATTAACACTGTGACATACATACTACACAAATAAAGCTATCACTACCAGTTCAACTCAATCACCATAGTTCATCACGGTAAAATCTGAGACTTTAAAAGTGGTATGTCGACCATGCCTGCGTGTCACTTTTAAGGCCTTCAGAAGAAAAAGTCTGGATCGTTTGTTAATGTTTCAACAACAAAGCAGCTGCTGTCCAGACCCACAACTTTTTCTCTGAGCAGTCCTGCAAGCTACGAGTAACAGCTGCCAAAGCCACAGATGGAGACACAAGGACATGTTTTGACCCACTTCGGCTGTCAAACTTTGTGCAGAACACATATAAAAAGACTTTTGGAGTAATAACAATGGCACATAACCTTAATATGATTATTTTCTCACGAACATTATTTTCTTCCAAATGAGAACATAACAACAGTCTGGTAGTGATTGGTTGCTCAAGCCACTTTAACAGGGCAGGTACTTGGTGGTTGAACCCTAATCTTTTAATGGAAGAATGATCTCTAACCACTTGGCCACCCTCCCATGAATAAAGCTCTGCCTCTTTGAATTTACTGACATAAAATACTGAAAATAATGTTAAAAATAACCAAACTGTGACCTCAACAGCAGAGAATGCGCTGAACAGAGACTTGAGACAAACATTTTACTCTGTGTCTCTACAGGCTATTTTCAATAAGATAATGGAAAATGTTACTGACCTCTCAGCAGGTAAACTCAAAACTGAATACTTGTCAAATGTAAAATGTATAAAACCAGTTACTTATATAATCAAAGACAATTACTAGAGCATCAAAAACATAAACAAACCTCAGGTTTACAGGAGACACTTCTCAGAGTCTTCTTCATTTTTGTTAATGGGCATCAGCTTGGTTATATGAAGCAACACACAACCTATTATTGTGGTTAAATTGTGTTTTTGTGCAAGAGTGAATTAGTTAGAGCAACCAAGCAGTGAGGACAAAGACAGTTTAGTAGAAGAGAGCATCCTTAAAAATGATCTGATACAGTTATTAATCCACAAACCCATGAAGATAAAGAGAATTTGAAAAAAGGTGCTAAAACTGTGTCAGTATTTTGTATCGGTGTCTAGGAAATCTCTCTGAACCAAATTAGACACCAATGTAATACTTTAAACATCTGTTAGGTTTGTTCTCCAGAAGTTTTTCTGGATTGGATCGTAATGTAAAGTAACCCAAAAGCTGTGATAATCAAATTAGGCATTTTATTCTGCCACATGACAATTTTGTGGATACGCTCCTCTACTAACTATCCAATGAGAGCTCAGGATACCATTGGGTGGTGAATCTGAACAGAAGACAAAGGGGAGGAGGAAACGCCGCGCCTTGGTTGGCTTAGGAGGTGTCGATGTCACTAGGTCTTCGCCCAATGAGGAGGAAGAAAGAGGACCAGAGTGTGAGAGGAAAAAAAAAAAACAGAGTGAATGGATGTAAGTGAGTGTGGTGGCGAAGATGTCAGAGAGACTGAGGGAGAGGAGGAAGTAAATAAAAGAGAGCAGGAGCAGAGAAGATGGGATGAGACAGAGGGAGAGGCAGTCCCAACAGAGGAGAAAACAATAAGAGATGAGAAGAAAAAAATGACTGAGAGAAAAAACAGATGTTGGAAGAAATGCAAAGGAAGGAAAGAAACGGGAGTCGTAGCCAAAGTAGCTATAAGCCTGTGTTCATCCTAGAGCTAAACCAGTCAAGTTGTGAGTTTGTGTGCATGATTTTTATCTTACCTGAGACGGAGATAGCTCTCACTCCAGTCCTGACTGCTTCTAACTTTTTCTCATTGTTAGATAGTCTAGAGTAGAAGGGAAAAAAGGAAAATATGGTAGATTAGACAATAATTACACATCAGTCAAAGAAGTTAACACTCTGGCAAAACAACTTAAACATACCAATGCTAAACTGAAACATATCAGCGATTTTCAGCCTCAGACTTCCCATAAAGAATAAACTGTGGAAACAGTTCTTCACACTTAGAGTTCTCCAGGATGGAAAACAAAAATACTGCTGTGACTGTCTGTGAACTAATCCATACTGTTTCAATTATCTCTCTGCCTTTGCCGTGGTCTCTCTCTGTCTGTGTCATCTGAGCTCTACTACTATCTTTACATCACAGACCACAACGGGCAGCGAGAAAAAGAAAGACACAGAGCAAAGAGAGAAAGTTAGTGCGAGACCGAGAGAAAGAGGAGGAGACTACTAGAGTGTTTAAAAACCCTAAGTGGAAAATATTTGGCTCCTAAACTTATCTCCTTATTTGACCAGAGAAAGACAGAGAGGAAGAAAAAAGAGCGAGAGATTTGAGTTGAAATGACTAGTAAGTAAGCAAAAAGTCTTTTGAATCTGAACAACCGATTGACTGTCCACTGAAATGTGGACACATCAACGTCCAGGCTGCTACGGTCACAGATAAACAAACACAATAAACTCCGTGTTAAAGACGCAATGTTTTCTCTAAAAATCTTTTGAAGGCCTGTGAATTCTGAGCCACAACTCCTAAAAAGGCTGATTGTGGAGGAAAAAAAAAAAAAAAAAAAAAAAGCACAGAATATATTTAGTTGTCTCTTTCTGATGCAACACTCACATTGACTTTCAGTAAAAAGCCTTGGATTGACTAAGTTAAAAAGTATTTGGGAAGTTGTGGGGCATTTGTTTTTGATGTATTTATACATCTACAAAATACAGAAAATCCTTTTTTCCAACATAGGTAAATTACTTAGGCATAACAATTGAGAATTATCTACAGTTTCTCTGAGAATTAGCAATAAATTGTATGTTTCTGTTGAGAAAACTAACTTTGGAAATCACAGAAACATAAGTGTCCACAAGTGCTACCAAAACAATCAATTAACCACTACAAATGTCTTTTTTTTTACAATTCAACAAAGCTGAGTGCGATTATCAGCCCCGCAATAGACTGTCAACCTGTCCAAGGTGAACCCCGCCCTCGCCCAATGTCAGCTGAGCCACGACCCTGATGGATAAGCGGTATTGATAATGGATGGATGAGTACACTTATCTGTGAGCACAAGTACTGAGGAGTTTGTCCACAGTTTATGAACATCACATGTTGCAACTTCAGTAGCTCTACCCAGAGCTGGAAAATCAGCAGCCACACACCTCTGAGTTCATCAATACCATAATGAGTTAAGAAGAGGGATTTAATACAGAATTTTTAACTTTATCTTGCATCACCAGCAATTTGATGCTTTAGCTGTCAAACCACTATCCAAAACTGAGGCAGGCATAAGAAAAGTGACACTGAATAAATGCCAGCACAAGAACTTTTCTAATAGATTCAATAGATTCTCTGGAAAGTGATTATGTCTAAACATCCTGAAAGTCCATACACCTTTTGATTTCAGAGGACTTCTGACATTGAGGATTCCTCAGATAACACAGGAGAAGGCTAACCCTCTCTCACTTTGAGACACTTACACGCTCTAAATTATTCTTACTGTAATAATACTACGGGTGGGATAGATACTTACTTTGGGATGGAAGGCAGCGCTCTCTCTCCCTCTAGAGGACAAAAACACACAGCATCCGGATCAGAATGATTTAAATACACAAGACGACATAACAGATTTTTGAATGTTTTATGACTCAAGCAGGACATACACGTACAAAGTTTCTTCTTCATGAATAATTTATTCCTTGAACAGCATCTGAACTAGTAAAAACCCTGCTCATAGTTGGGACTACAGTGAATAATACATTGTTTACTATATAAAAGCACTGCACAAGTAATTACAGAAACAGAGAAAACAGCTTAACAATCTTAATAGTTGCAACATCAAGATTATAAGTGACTGTTATTATGCCAAATTGAACAACATTTCAGGCAGCCCTGCTGAAGAAGGTGCTCAAGTGTGACAAGATTAATAGCACATAATTTCATCCGTCTACAGTTAAAAACATGTTTAAAAAAAAAAAAGAGAATCGTATTCATTCCATAGTATTAATCATGTTGTGATTCTTTAGAAAGCATCACAATATTACACTATAATAACAAAAAATAAATATTAAATAAATAAAAGAAAAATTCTCTAGAGTTCACAGTTTCTCTGTCTAAAAAAAACTTGAAAATATTAGTGGGGACAGAATCTTTGATTTCAAATCATGTTCATTCGGAATAAGTTTAAGTGGAGACTGAAAGGAGAAAAGTACTCGTACCTTTCTGAACTCTGACGATGAAGGAATGAGTTTCCATGGAGACGAGCCGACAGTAACCGTCAATCAAGTCAGCCAAGTTTTCCGCCATGGTCAGTGATGCTGTTGTAACAGTGAGAGGCTGCGCACACGCGCACACACACACGCGCACACACACACACACACACGCGCGCACACACACACACACACACACACACACACACACACACAGTGTCAGGCCTGTTACAAAGAGCCATTATCTCAAAAAAAGCCAACGTGCTCTTACACATAACAGCACTGTGGGGGTTTTCCACTGTTCCTTCATCAGGGGAAAATCTCTCCCACATAGTGGGTGTGTGTGTAAGTAAATCCAGTTCCATAAATGCAGAAAGACTCCACTCATACAGAAGTGGGTGTTGTTTCTCTGTCATTAAAACACCTACATACAATCTATACATGGAAAGCCAATAACTAATCTCGGTGAGAGTAGGAGTAAAAGAGCTATGAACCATGATGGGCACAGGTTATGTTACTCTTACTCTGTTATTACTGTTAGAGTCCACAAGAGGCCAGGGTAGTCATTGTGACTAATAAAATATAAATGCCTCCAGAGAGTGAGAGAGCTTAGTGTACCTGGCATTCTTCTGTCCACTTCAATGTCTGTCAAATCTAAAGCCAAACCAAATTGTCAGCAACTCAAAATGTAAGAGTAAAGGCTTCTTTTTAGGGTCACCAACTCTAAAATGATCCTTAACAGCTATAAAGGCACATATCCATCAACCGAAATACATATCTTTCCCCCCACCAGCATTAGTATAATCACACCTGGGTCCACTGCACACAGCTTGCATGTTTGCAGACACTGGCTGGTGGCCAACATTAATGGAACTAAATACAATTAGAAATTAAGTGGTAAAAATGTATATGACTGGACAGAAAGAAGACAGACAGGCAGGCTGGTAGTACCTCAGCAGCTCCAGCTACATTGAGCTGTAGCATGCCTTTCCTGTCCTTCTCCTCCATAGCTGAATACTGGATGGACTGAACTTGGTTAAAGTTAGCCAGATGAGTAGGCTGGGGACAAAAAGAGACAAACAAAAAGATTAGAAATGAAACCATGTTTGCTGTGCTAAACCTAATCCCTTTTCTTCATAGTGACAGTCATGGTTATATTTATTTCATAAGTCAAGACAGTGCTTTGTACTTGGTTCAATTCCAATAACACTGGGATGAAGAACATTATCAAAAGAAGCCAGTTGTGATATGTCATGACCCTGAATGTCTTATACAATGTGCTGCTGGAAGAAAACTCACTGTGGACCCCTTGTCAGTGAGGTAGCTGATCCCTTCCTCTGGCCCGATAGCTAGCTCCACCTGGATCACCCAGCTGGACTATTAGTGGTAAAAAAAGACAAGGGATTGATAAGGGAGGAGAGGAGGAGATAAACATGAGAAAATGTCATTAATTTACTCATTAGCAGCCTGTTTAAAAAAAAAAAAAAAAGCATCATATTATTATGTATTGATACATGCAATACCTGATGCTACCAAAAGGGGTCAACCTAACACAACTAACCAGAGCATTCAGAGTACATCCGGACACAGGAAAGTGGAGGCAAAAACCTACCCCCAGGGCACATTTGAAGCACTCCTTGTCATAGCGGTAGAATGGCGCAAGTATCTCCAAGAACTTCAGGATGCACTGCTCGTCGTTGAGATTGGCTACCTGCTTAAACGTCTGCTGGATCAACTTGCGAAGAGTTTTAGCCTGAGGAGGAGAAAGACAGACAAGATGAGGGAAACTGAGATCAAGAAGTCATTTTATTCAAATGTTGGCGGAGCAGCAAATTTTACAACTGGGAGAGGGAAAGGTGTGATGAGATGCATGTGTTTTTCTGTGTGGGTGCAGAGTGACAGAGACACTGTGAGAGGAAGACATTGATTGACTAACAATCAATTCTGGTCCCAATCAGATTGACCTCAGCACTTCATTCTGGGGCCACTCTCCATTCAGATCAATATCGTTGCAGAGAGATATTGGTTCTGTGAGTTACCAGCCAATTAAACATCAAAGTCTATTCATTCATCTACACAGTAACTTAGATCCCATTATAGAGCACAAGCACTACTACATATTTTCAGAATGACAGTTGCATTTTCCCTGCTAGTATCACCATTACACTTCAGACATGATTTTTGAGTCTGTTGTGTCACTACAGAGGAGACAGATGGCAAAGGAAATCCATCTAAGAACATTATTCTGCCATTTACAATCCTCTCTATATTTCTCTATTTTAGACACAGAGTCACATGCACATACAACCACAAGATGTGGTACATAATCCTCAATATCTGATTTGTATCTCAAAACACCCAGACTTAGGAGGATTTGACAACTGACCTTTCCTCCCCTCATATGATCGCTGGCCTTTATGTATATCTATGCACAAATATGGAGCATTAAGGATATTAAAATACATATAGGTGAGAGTATGATCCAAAAGCACACATACACATCCTGCTCAGTTTAAAAAAATAAAAACAAGCAAATGCACTGTATGGACAAATCCAGGCTATAAATAGCTCTCCATATATAGATTAAGATAAAGATTAGAGGAGATTTACTGCAGCACAGACCAGGCTTAAAAAATGTGCAGATTTACAATAAGCTACTACATCACATTAAGGTCCGTCTGCACAAAACAAATGAGCAGTTTTTCTTTTCATTTGTCTATACTTTATTTTAGCATTACAGAGCCCTGTTGTCAGCTAAGCCTGAAGGAATCAAAGAACTCACATTACTACACATTAACATACACGTACACACACACACACAAATGCACTTATCTGCAACGTTCACATTTGTTCAGCTCTCTGAGTGTTTGCGTGTCATTTCCACAGATGTTATAACACACATGCGATTACAGAATATGATGTGTGTGCGCTCATGTGTGTCCTTTAAGCTCTTGATAGGATCACTCTTAATTCCTAGAATTCCACCACTCACACAAAGATATTGTCAGTTCGCAGTGTCCACCCTTCCTGAGAGGAAGTATGGCGAGTGGTTATCACCTTGCAATAGCAACAGGCTGACCACTCTGCTGATCAGTCACAGCACTTACACAATAAGTTTAATATGTTTTTTCTTTTTAAATTCAGTCAGAAGAATGTGGCTGTGTGTATTAGGTCTCTCTGTTTATAAGTATGTGTGTATATGTGTGTGAGTAAGTGTGAGAGCAGGGTAAATAGGGGTTCAGCGAATCTGTGAGCTCTTCAATGAAACAGGAACATATTTTTCACTTTATAATGAAGGTGTGTCGGGACTAATTAGACTGTGGAAGAGGACGTCAGTAGAGAAGCGAGGGTTTTAATGTGGCCAGGAAGCATTTGTGTTCACACTGCTCAAAGAATGTGCCCACATGCATCATTCAGACCACATTCAGAGGTGGTCTGGATCTGAAATGCGGCCCCTATGTGTCTTGGGTGCGTTCACACCTGTCCTTAGAGCTGTCCACTTGTGATCAAATCACCAGAGACAGATGTTAATACCAGGTCTGAATAGGGTCACAGGGTGCACTCCTAGAAAAACATTTACTTCATCACAGAAAAGAGATCATTCTTCAGTTAGCCTCTATTTATTTATATATTTGATGAAAAGCAAAGGTCCTGATTAGTAAAACATAAATTTTACTAGGCCAGAACACCAGCATCTTACAAGAGACCAGTATTGCACATAGTATCTTTCTCTTCATTTTCAAACAAAGATTCATTTACTAAATCTAGTAAATGTAAAGGAACATTTTTTTTTACATAAAATAAAAATCTAACATAAGAGTGACAGTGACTGAACGTGTTTGCTCTAATAACAAACTGCTGTTGCTCTAATAACAAACTGCTCTAATAACAGGCTGCTCAGATCAAGCTGGAGCTGGTTGATCAAACTCTCTCTGATCTCTAACGCCACAAAGGTCAGTTTTACTAAACCTGGTACCCAGCCTGTCAGCATGAATGAACAGGCTCTGCTCTTTACAACAGCTCACATCAGTCACTGTTTACTAGCACAGCCATCTGCTCTGGTGTGTGTGTGTGTGTGTGTGTGTGAGAAGTAGAGTCCATTGAGGGAGAATAATCCCATTAAATGACTACCATTCTCTTTCACCACAGTGAACCTCAGAAACATAAATGACAGCTGTGCTCTCTCACACACACACACACACACACACACACACACACACACACACACACACACACACACACACACACACACACACACACACACACACACACACGTGTATGAGGAGCAGATGTGTCAGAAACTTGACATTTGCTTAACATTACCACAACTGCTTTAAAGTGATAATACATGTTATAATTAGGCACACACAAATACACACAGCCACCTCATCAGGGCTGCAAAATGTTGTTTGTTTATTGTTTTCAGTATTGCTTGATCTTCTTGATTAATTAATTGTGTGGCCTATAAAATAATCATCACAATTACAAAAATGACACAGTCACAATTGCCCATTACAATTTTCTTTAACATGTTTACAATCATATTCTTACATCTGAGAAGCTGGAAACATTTTTGGGATTTTTGGCTAAAAAATACAGATTATCAAAATAAGAGCACAATAATGCCATCGATTCATCAAATAATTATTCCTAAACCTACTCTCCAATTCATGATATATAAATGTATAACAATACATTAAATACATACATCAAATAGTAACTTTTTGTATTTATATCCATTTAGATATGTTGGTCATATACTATACTATATATCTATGATCCCTATCCAATAAAATAAAAATAAGTCATTCTTAAATGACAACATGCTTCTGCAATCAAGTCATATCTGCCAATTTTAGGATGTTTGACTGCATGTGTGTGTTATGTATGTCATTGTGTACATCTTCATGGCTTATTAAACATGCCTCAGGCCGAGTGTATGATGTCATGTCTGCAAAAGGAGCAGAGAAAGAGAGAGAGAGGTGGAGTGGAGATAAAGTAGGTAGTTGGGCAGCTGATGAAGGGGGAGTGAGGAGAGCTTAACAGACCGGGGGGCTGAGGGGGCTGACAATCCCTCCCCCCTTCCCCCTCCCTCCTCATTGAAACGTCATTTAAACATGACCCGAGGGTCGCACACAGTTCCTCTCCCTCTGCAGAGCATCTGTCTGCCCGCCTGCTGACATCAAGACCTTTTCGGGTCACTAGGCCTTTCTTACACACACACAGACATACAAATGTACACACACATAAAGGCACACACTAAGACCTTCACCTTAAACACGTGCCGTAAATTTATCACTGACACAGACACTGTTCATCATCCAAGTGCACAGCCATCACATATGCTCAATCAAAATCTGTCAGATTCTATTTTAGCACAAAATTGACTCACTTTGTTTAACACGTCTATACACATCCTAACCTATGTGAATAAAACCATTGTATTGTACTATGTAAATCTGCCCAAGATATACAGATTCTGTATCCTTTAAATTATTTCCCATGGATCCATAAATGATACGAGATTTCTTTCAGTTTGTGATTTATGATAAAGTTTACTTTAGACTTTCTTTGAAGAGACATTATTACTATAATAGATGGAATTTGTTTTAGCCATCTAATACAGGCAACTGTTCAGTGAAGCAATATGTGTCTTTGTATAACATTTTACATGCAATATATTCCATCAAATGGCAACTTGGTTAAGAAACAGTTCAACATTTTGGGAAATGTGTTTATGAAGTTTCTATGAAGCCAAAATTTTAGTCTTGGGGAGTCTTAGACTGCTTCACACTTTGTCAGCCAGACAAAACTGAGTCTGACAACACATCAAGTAACAGATTGAAGGACTGGCTCAGAGGAGCCTTGACTTTTACAAGGGAACTGCTTGTAAAACCATTCAATTTTGTTTCTTGTGGTAACTGGGTAACTTCAGCAGGGCAGATGGAGCCGCAAGATAGCAGCTGCTGCGTTTGGAGGCAGTATAACCTACTCATCCTACCAGGACACCAAAGTTTTGATCATAAATCCTCTTACTGAACAATTTCTTCTGCAGATATTTGAAGATGAGAATGTGAAGGAGTGAAATGATCTCCATACATGTTTGAAACTCATTATTCTTACCTTGACTGAATCCATAAGGTCTTTTGGGAAAAAACGCCTCAAGCCAACATCTTTCCTGCAAAAAGAGACAGAGAGAGATACAGAGGCATGTTTATTATGTTGTAATTACATCGAGGAATGTTAATCGGCAAGCACTGCTGTTATCAGATTTTTTCCTCTGCTGCAAAATTACTAACAACAGCTCCAGACAGAAACAAGTGAAGCAGACATGGAGCTGAAGACAAGCAATAGAACACAGAAACAGAAATCTATGACTAAGTCCTGGCTACAGAGCACTACTCATCTTTTCCTAAGAGACGGGGTTGAGGGAAAACAGAAATAGAGAGATAGAGAGAGGCAGGGAAGAGTACAAAGAGGGAGACCACAGAGACAAAGAAAGATGAACAGGGCTAAAACAGGAAGCTAGCTAATGATTCAAACTCCTCTAGAGAAAAGAAAAGTACAAGGGGAGGAGGAGAGAAAGACCAAAGAGAGTGAGGCAAAGGCTGAGGACTTACATCATCCTTTCTCCCTTTTTGCTTCCTCTATTATTATTACAATATTACTATACTATTATTATCACCACAGAGCCTGAGCACTGAGAAAGGCCGGCTGATCAAATGCTTTGCATTAGCTCGTAAACCACAAGGACCACTGCCAACTACAACCAGCTGATCACTAACAGGAACATATGCTTTGTGCCTGCATAAGAGGGAATAATAGTCACTCATTTGTATTCCTGAAACAGAAAACAGGGTGGATAAACATAGAAAAAGTCCCTCTAACGTAATGGTTGGAAATATACAACAGTATTAAATGATATATGTGCAGAAAACAAAAAAAACAACTTTTGCCTTTGCAGTGATGTTGTCGTTACCACTTTCTATTAGAGTTCTATTGTTTCTGATAATGTCCAACAAGTTCAGATAATATAAGCACTAATGACTAGTTAAAAAGTTTTTAACTTTTTATTAATTCTTATAAACTGCTAACATAACCTACAGAGTGAACATGCAAAAAGGTATATTTGTCTATAGGCAGGCATCCAATGCATGTAAAAGAAAGTTTTCACTGGTAATGAATAATGAATAAATATTAAGTTTGAATCGTTGTTTAAATCGTATGTCTTTAGGGCATTTCCATTTTCCCTTTACGGAGTTCCAAAATATAAAGCTCTTTCCAGGAAATGGAGCTAATAATGGGTGTTAATAACTTGTTTGTTAAGTTGAACAAACAGGAATCTCACTGACTTCTCAAGGGCTGACTAGAGCCAAAAGTATCAGACTGGGGGGGCTGAAAATAAAATGTATAGAAACGCTCAACACATGACTGGCAGCCCCTGATGGCCAACTGTCAACTTGGTGTAACAAAACCCCAACAGCACTTTCCATCTCCTTCTCTTGTTGGTTTAAAATATGCAAGACACAACATCTTTTTCCAATCAACAGAGATGCAGCAAGGGAGAGAGACAAAACAAAGAGAAATAACAGAAGAAGAAAGAAGAAAAGGGGCAAATATAGAGGATGAGAGTGTACAGGAGAGAGGCAGACAGACAGAGGACTGAGGGGAAAAAGAGAGACAAAGACATCTCAATGGAAAGACAGTGTGCATTCATCTCAGTTAATTGGAGAGCTCATTAGGCTGATGGACAGAAAAGAAAGACTGAAGTGGAAGAGGGACGCTCATTAGAAATCAGACCACATTAGAGCCAAGCCTCGTTAGGACCAGAGTTTGTTAATGGTCATCATCGACATCCATCTAGCAGGGAGCTGTTGGTGGATCGACACAGGGCGCAAACAAGACAGAGCAGCCAGTCAAAAGTGAATGAGTGTTAAACATAAATAAATGATGTTGCTCATGTTAATGAATACAAATAGCAATGTCAAGATGTAGGCAGTGCTGAAAATGAAAACTCTTCCCAGACTTTTCGAGAAAGGCATTACACAGTACCAAAAACTGAGATACTGTGTGACTTTTCTAGCGTTTCTGTGGGGTTATAGAACACGTTCCTGGGTAAACAAAGGATGTGGCAGAAAAAGCGAGGAGCCAGAATTGGTGTGTGCTGCTGCAGCACTTTGCTCATGAAGAAAATACTTACTCTAGTAGTTCATAGTTGGATTTCTTATCCAGGGCGTTTCCTCTCATCTCTTTAAAGAACCTCCTGGAATTGAAGCCAGTGGGACACAGAGAAAATTTATTAAAATTTATTCCCTTGTTCCCTTTGTTTGTACACGGAACATAAGACACACTTCAATGAAATATTAGCTGAAATAGAAATAGCTGTTGCTTTGAATAATGTTAAATAAACACTGACAACTGTTGGCAAAAATCTGTGTAGCTGACGGGAAAGACTTTTTTTTTTTTTTTAAATGACAAAACTCGACCAGTACAGAAAACAACTCAAACTGTCCTTTTAATTGCTAGTTGAGGCACAAGTTGCTAAAATACGTCAACTTAGTAACTTTCAAAGTGACAAAAACAAATATCTGATGATCTTTTGACATATAAACAAAACAGACTCCAACACATAAAGAAATGGACACAGTGCATTGTAAACACTAAACCTGAGTCATTGGATACAACTGTGAGCACGTCTTACCTGATCTCTAGACAACCGAGTTTGAGAGCTACATCTTGTTCCACCTGATCCCCGATCTCTGTCATGTAGTCATTCTTCACCTGAAGGACACAAATACACACCATAAAATTAAAAATTTAAACACTTAGTTCTCCAAGAAACATAGAAGCAAGCTGTCTATCTCTCATATACAAATACCCAGTCCCGCTGACCTAAATTACCCAAAGGCACACAGAGTCTTCTAGCAATGCCATATGTCTCAGTGTTGGCTTCTGGCAGAATGAAATATGTTTGTGTGTCTGGGTGCCTCCAACTGTTTGTGTGTCTGTGTGTATACCTGGTGGTAGAAGTAGTTGAGTGTAGGTTTGTCTTCTGTAAACTGCTGCACAAAGCCCTTTGGAAGATACCGGATCCTTAATTCATACCTAGAGTGTAAAAGAAGAAGTGGAGATTGAATTTATTATGCAGAGCAGCACTAATACCATTTTTCCAACTTAAAACAGCAAAAAAAACCAAAAACTAGCTGCACAAACTAGAGCAGCTTCTATATTCCCTGGAAAATAGATTGGGACAAGTCTTTTATGAGGTGAAAACGCTGGAATGAGTCGGTTTAAGAAGTTGTTGAATTTGGCGAATATTCTTTGGACATGTTTGGTTGAGCGCCTGAGCTACCAGCTTCACATTTAACACTAAACATGTACAGCGTGCTACTAATTAATCTTGGAAATGATTTCAAACATAATCCTGTTTAACTGATTAATGAGAAGTCAGCAGCGCAGACAGCAGAGAGCCAGTGCCAACAAGGCAAGACAAAAAAGAAGAGAGGATAGGAAGTGTGACTAAGGATCATGGTGAGTAGAAGAGGAATGAGGACTGGAGGTAGAGTGGTGGGGAGACAGACATTAGGAGGAGAAGAAGAAAAAATAATATGCAAGAATGCAAATGACAAAACCGAGTAGGAGTAGGGAGAGACAGAGTTGTTGACTTGGTTAGACAAAGAAAGCATCTGGTTCTCTCTCTGTTGATGTCCATAGTTCAAAAGGTCTCCACCTCACAATAGTGCCAGCACCAAGACCACCACAATACAGGCAACATATAGCAGTGCATTAACATCCAAACTGCCAAACCAACACAACCGCACTGCACCACACACAAGGCCTCCCATCACAACACGACAGACGGGTCACACTATTTTACATGGCACCGTTTCAAATAAATCACTTCTGCTACTTTAGTATACAATAGGGCAGACCGCTGCAGCTAGCTGTGTGGGGAAACAGTGACATTGACTGAATTTACAAGGCTAAATAAATCTTGTCTAGGCAAGCACCCAAGGCAGGGTGTGTAACCCCACAGCTTCTCTTTAAAAAAAGGTGCTTGATAAGGTCGTACAAGCACCTTCCTGAGATTCTCAATGTTTTCTAAAATTTCAGGTAATGCTCAACTACAACACCTGCTATAAATTTTTTCAAGTTACCTTAATAACTCACTTTCCAAAAGGATATTACTGTAGCTCAGGAGCCTGGCTTGACAATTAAAAAACAGTACAAATACAACTCATCAATCAATATAATAAAATGCCAATGGCAAGTGATGCACCTATCTTAGCATCTGTAACTTGCATCTTGCAGCCTTCAGTTATCTATTACCTTTGGTCTTTGCCTGTTGGCCTTACGACCACAGTCTGATTTGCAACTTCATGCACTGAACGCAGCATTTACATGTTGGACAATCTTCCAGATGTTGCATTAGTGTTACATAATGACAGCGCACACACAAACACTTGTCTTGTGTTACCTCCACTCCTCATTTGGTCGTGCCTGTTCATATTTCTCTCTGACGTGGGAAACGCCCATATCCGGGTGGAGCCAGTGGACCTGGTCCCGGGACTGGATGTTGCTAAGACGGAGGCCGAAACAAGACGTCCAGCGCACTTTGTGGATGTCCAGAATTTTCTGGATGATTCCCTAAACACAAAGAGTGAATAGTTTTATTGTGATATACTTTTTTTAAAAACCCATTTCCTCTGAACCGTTACATAAACATAAAATGTCATTTAGCATTGTTGTAAGACTCAACATTCAACATTATATAAGGATGACATATAAATTCTGCAGATATTATGTTTCACATGGGAGTATTTGACTGAATCATGAAGCCATTTCTTCTTCATCTTCAGTGGTACTGTTGCAGTTGAATTGGTTGAACACATCTATATGTATATGTTTGTGGTGACTATTGATGCCCAGGGGATAGAAACCTCTATAAAGACATCAACTGTGTGCCAACTGTGTCTGGCATTTTGTACCAGGTCAATGAGGGCATCAGGCTTTCCATGTGTGCATGTGTGTGTGTGTGTGTGCGTGTGTGTAGGTGGTTCCAAGTTATTTAATATGACATTCCCACCCAAACAAGTTGACAGACATCATACACACATGCACGATAATGCTCAGACAACCATGTGTGTTGCCATGTAAAACGCTAGGGGGTCTGACCCAGATACTGAAGGAGAGAGTGATGAAAGGCGAGGAGAGGAGAGGAGGTGCAGTGACGTGTTTCCTTATGACCACTCAAGTTTAACAGCACTTTCTGTGTCATGGGAGTGGATCTAAAAGCATCCTGCTAAATAAACCTAGATTCAAAACACACAAATACACACACAGAGATGGTGTCCTGAGGTTATATGTATATGCTAGCAAAATATTTTCACTGTGCTGAGTGTCCTTTAACAGAGTAGACAGCTAGGACCTTGAGCTAAGGACAAATAGCCAAAGTCCACCCATAAAACTGTTGCAGGCGGTGAGCTACATGTAGTGGGTGGAGAGAGTATCATGAACCCTTCTACAAAATATCACCACCATGAATGTTATAATGATGCAATATCTTACTGTCAACATACTCTCATGACAACATCACAGAAAACTATTTTAAAAAATGCAGATCTTGAATTCTTGTCATTTTAAATGCCATAATTTGAGCTGTTGATGAATTGCATTTAACTATAATGTGTCTCTAATGATTTATCAACCTATGCACATACGGTATGTGTCTCTTCTTACCCTGACGTCGGTTGCATCTCCATATCTGATATTGGATGACCAGCAACTGTTCTCAGTGTTGGTCTCAAAGTGATGGAAAACTTTGAGAACCCTGTCCATGGAGCCAGCCATGGTTCGGTCTGACCCCCCTGCGCTCAGCCGTGACTTGGCGCCTCCCAGGAGGGTATGATTCAGGTTGGGGTCCAGGTAGGCCGTCGCCATGGTTTTCCCTGCTGACACTGCAGCTGCTAGGTGTCTGTCATATTCTGCGGAGGAGAAGAGAGCAAGTCAGAGGTTAGAGAAATGAAGAAGAGCGAGAGTGTTGAATCATAACAGAGTAAAGGAGATTCTTGAACTTTGAAACACCAAATATTTTCTAAAGCCACTACTCAAACATTTAGTCTCGTAAAAAGAGGTACTTTTCTCATCTCGTATGTGAGCAGAGGTCTGTTTTCATTATCAGTTACATTGCTGGTTGTTTTCTTGAATTTTTGACAAACTGTTCAATCTATAGCCCATCAGTGTTTCAGATGCTTAGGTAAAATCTTCACATATCTTTTTTTTATCCAATAAACAGGCTCAAAAGAGAAATAAATTTGGAAAATTCTGATTCTGATTTACTGATTCATTTTCTGTTCAGCTAAATGATTAGTCACATAATTATTTCTGTTCTAGAGCAGACAGGTCAAAGTCCTAGCTAAGAAAGTGCTGGATATATGGTTGAAACCATTCAGCTTCTGCAACTCCACGTGCTAGTAGTATGTAAACTTCACTAACCCTACTTTAAAAAAGACACCAAGCCAAAACATTATCAATTCAAGGACATGTGATATGTGTTTATCTATTTTTTATATCAAAAATAGTGTTGACTCCCAGTTCAAAGTCAATTTGGATGAAAACCTGTGGGACATGACTGGGTAATTTCACCTGACAGGAAAGGTGATGTCTGTCCCTCAGCTGAAATAACTGAAATAGCTACATATTTTCTTCTCCCTGTTTGATGCACTTGTAATGCCTGATGCTGGCGCAACAGAGTGGCCAAGATGAAACAAACTGAACAAATGAGATATCAGGGAGAGAAATTAAAGGACAGAGGTGCAGTACAGGTCAAGGCTCAGCATGTGAATCTGTAACAGAAAGGAGACAATGCACCGCAGGGTTGACGTTTTTCCTGAATAAGAAGTCCTGACATTGAGACACTTCCTGGAATTTGATGGTAACTTCATCTGGGAATGTCCAACAAGGTCTAGCTCTGGGTTTGAGACATGTGCGTGTACTAGTCCATGTGGGCAATTGTAATCATGAAACTGTGGAGAGAAAGCTACTGAGATCTCTTTTCACTCTCTATTTTGCTGGTTCCCTATCTTTTTGTGCTTCTCCTCTCTCCTCCATTAAAGGAAAATTGATATGTTCTAGCAGGTAATTATACCTGAGAGACGGAGATGCACAGAACGGAAACACACACGCACACAAACACACACACACACACACAGAGGCAAGATTGTTAAGTTGCTGAGGGATATATCACAGTGAGATAAAAATGTGTTCCCACATTACTCTGCCAATTTCAAGTTGTAATGACCTTTGTTCTCACACACATACACGCACACACTCACACACACACACACACTTTCTGTTTCAGCTTTGGCAGTACACCAAGTCAGTTCCCATGGAGTCAGATATCAGTCTGTGGAGGGGCTTCATGCTACTTGTGCTTGTTTCTATGTGTGTGTGCAAGTGCATGTTTGCACGCATGCGTGTGCAAATGGAGATTTCATTCATACCTCTGTCCCAGCACATGGGGAATGGGCTACAGCCACTTGACGCCATGGAAACACATGTCTGTCCCTCCCTGTGTCTGTCTACGCTGAGGACAGATAGACAGCTTGCAGCTTCACCACCACGCATCACACACGGTGAACTTCTTGTGTGCAGAAGTTACATAAATAAAAGACACTATAAGGTCCTAACACAACTGTAAGAACACTCTGACATAACCCTAATACACACACTACATGCACGCGCACGCACACACACACACTTTGAGAAATCTTTATCTCAACAATTTCGTTAGCCAACAGTTTCCAGATGTAGAAATCCTCAAAAAAGGGCAATTTTCTGTTCTGTCGCTACTTTGTAAAGACTGTGGCGATGCTTCAGAAAACAGTTCAACAGGGAAAATGTAAAAACTTCCCATCCTTCAAAGAGTCTGCTTTGCTAAATTGTGCCTTGTTAATCTTGTCCTGTAATCCACAGTTGCACAAATCAAGAAAAATCTCCAGAGATGTAAAGTTACTCTCATCTACAAACTTCTCTCCTTCTCTTTTTCTGTCCACTTCTGAATTAGTCCTCAGCAGCGCCTCTCTGATGACAGCACTGTTTGTTTTTTGCTTGATTTCTGCCCCATGCCTGCGCTCCGTAGTTACACAGTTGCCGTGGAAATGTGAAGCGACTGTCGCCCAGGAGAGGATTTGGGATCCCGCAATGGTGAGAAGACAGACTGCTCCGCCGGCAAAAGTTCAAGTTAGTGGTCGCAAAGAGGAGAGGCAATTACTGTGCTCAGAGAGTCATCTTCTTCTCTTAGAAACAGAAAGTAAGAGAAAAGAGGGAGCCACAAAAACAAAGGAAACAGAGACGGTGGGACAGAGAGAGAGAGAGAGAGAACTGCAGCAATTGTTTCAAGTTGAATGAGAGGAAAAGGAGGACAGAGCAGCACAACTGAAAGAGTTGAGTGGGGACGGAGAGAGTTGGAGAGAGGGCTACTGGAGGAGCAGGAGGAGCTAAAACCTATTAATATGCTAATCCTGTCTCTTTCATTCATTGGAAACCCCTCCCACTTCAGTTTATGAAGCTGATCTCCAAACAGCTCCTATACTGAGCTAATATTACCATTGTTCTTTTAGGCACAGACACATTTATTTCTCTCACTTTAGGCCAAAGTAAGTGAACACAAGCTGCAGTAATTAATAACAATCAATTAATTGCTGATTAATACATTTTCAAGCAAAAATTGTGCATATTCTCTGATTTCCACTTCTTCAGTCTGATCATTTGAAGATGTTCTTTGTCATATGATAGTTAACTCCTTATATTTATTTATCTATTGATCAAACAAGCCATCTAAATACAGCACTTGGTTTGTGGGCAATATTAACAGCCATGCCTCACTGTTTTTGGACATATAGACTAAATGATTACTCCATAACATAACCGATAATGAAACTACTCGATGGTTGCAGCCCTGGTGTAGATGGCAAGGCCTGATAGAATAAATTATCCAAAAATGCACATGCTCCTGTCTAAAATAAATAAACCAAATATAAAAGAAAATAGTTCTTTGGATTTTTTTCCGCTATACCAGATCTTGCAGAGTGCTCATGGTGCTGCACCACACCTACAATACCATTAAGCGAGTGGCATCTTTTGCTGTGGTGAGTATTACTGCTAAGCAGATGGCAGCCGCCATCAATCAATCGGACATTTATATAGCTGAGTACATCCTCAACCGAGTAACTGAACAAACCTCCACAACTTACTGTGCAGATTTTAAATAAAATCTCTAACAAACCTGGTAAAGTCACAAAAACTTGAAATCTTGTTGTTTCACTGTGTTTCAGATGAACTTGCTGAGCAGTGCTTTCCCTGCGTGTGTTTCATGTGTGTGCACGTGCAGGTTTCCTATAATTTGTGCTCCGTTTCAGGCATCGCCCATTGTTATGAAAATCTGGTGGGAGCAGGAGGAGTGTGTGTGTGTGTGTGTGTGTGTGTGTGTGTGTGTGTGTGTGTGGGTGTGTGCGTGTGTGCATGCGCATGTGTGTAGGCTATTGAAAGCCTTTTGTCAGAGGGCCGGATGCTGCCATGAATGGGAAGCGCTCTTTTGGGACACAGCCAAAGTCTCTCTCTCTTTTTCTATCTTGCTGGATGTTTTTGAACACATAATTATTTTAGCAGGGGAGGAAAACACAGCACCCACATTCTACTAAATGCAAATAACATCTGAAAGGTGCAGGTGAACCTCTGAACTGTAACAGCTACTTTGATGCATCCTTGCATATATTTTACCAGTGATCAATCAGTGTGTTCACATCTATGTTTTGAAGTTAAAATCCAAAAGCAATTTGAATTACAAACATATTTTGCCTTAGAAATGCAAACAGTTTTTACTGCTTGTAATCTACATTGTTCCTCACAGCAACATTACTCTTCTGCAGCTGGCTCTGTGAGGACTAAATGTCACAATTTAAATTTTGTGGGGTTTTTTTTATACCAGAAAGTCAAAGGTAAAACAGAAAATAACTGACATTTAGAGTCACAGCAGAATGACTGATAACAAAGCCCACTTTACAGTCCCCCCCCATCAATCTGTAACAGTGTGATGAGATTGTAACTCGGGTCCATTATTCTTAAAACACAAACTATAGTGAAAAACACCCATTAACTACTATGTTATAATGAATAAATGAGCACACGTGGATGTGGCAGTGATGTTTGCAAGGCAGGATTCTTGTGCTGCAGTTTTCTATAGTAGTAACTATAGCAGTAGTCTAGAAGTCATTTACATTTCTTTCCTATGTCTGTGTCGAGTAACTGCTTGTATTGACAGTTTCACATGATCTTTGACCTTTATATGTGATGGCCCCTGGCCCTGCTCCTCAAATAAATGAATAGATAGAAAAACCATTGGTTCAATAAGCAGTATCTGAACAAACCACATTAAAGTCTATGTAATGACTACACTGATGAAGACACCGAGCCTGAAATTTATTAACTAAGGCCTGAAGGAACAAAACATAAACTTAAAAGAAAACCTCTATCTTTTAATTAGGTTAACAAAAAAAAGAAAAAGAAAAAAAAAAAAGAAAAACTACCACTCAAACTGGTGCTACCCTTAAAAACATCCTGCCAATACAATTCCATTGTTATTGTCTTGCTTCCTCACAGCTGGATCGTTGAGCTGTGAATCACACTAACAGTAGATGAGGGATGAGAAAGGAGGAAAATGTATCATAAGAGGCAGGAAAAAGGTGGCACTGAATTAGCTGTGAATATGCTATTAATTTGTGGAGCTAAATTTTGGATGGCAAGCCAACTGTACTGATGTTGGGGTCAAAAGGTCAACAGGAATTACTGCCATTTTCAATGGCTGGCAACTAGCAATTTAATTCATCTAATATAACTGTCTAGAAAGGCACGCTTTCAGGGCACGGTGCCATGATACATATATATATGCTCCCCTGCTTTATTCATCTTGGTAACACAAAGGAAAACAAATTTTCACCCTCAGGTTACAGAAGCTAAAGCAAGACTCACTACCGTCTTGACAGGAATGAATTTTGTTTGTATTCACAGTGTGAAGATTATAATTAGTCACACACACACTCTCAACTCGAGGGATGTTCATTTTTTCCTTCATTCCTGTTTGCACTAATAGGATTTACTCACACACATGCAGATAGTCCCACTGTCTGATTTCTGTCTTGCCTAATTGTCTCGTTAGTACCATAGACAACATAGATCCTTCACACCTCAATGAGAATATTTCGACAGTTCTCACAAGAATAAGTCAAATAAATGCACAAACAAGAAGCAATACGAAATACATACACCTATTTTCTAAGTGAACTGCTATGGTAGGCCTTTAGCCCAGGGCATGTTACAGTCTGTTTGACGATTTGAACAGTGACTAAGTGTGGGAACTTATGAACTTAGCTCACCTAAAAACAACACAAAGTCCATGACAACTGAGCCAACTTCAATTGGATGAAGACATTGACATTGTTTGAAACTTTCATGCAAACATTTCTCACCCACTTCTCATTGCTGACCCCATATGTACACATGTGTACAGACATCTATACTGGTACAAACTGTGTATGAATGAATAAAGCAGCTGAATGATATCAAATGCTGTAGATGTTTCAGCCACTAACCTGTGTAGTAGGCAATCCTGGAAATATCTGAAAGACAAACAAATACAAAGAGTTAGACGGTTTGTTTAATTGTTAAGCATTGCATGAAGAAATCAGCCATTCAGAACAAAAATTGAACTGAGGTTAATTACGTTAAGTCCCACAGCAGGTGTTCACAGTTCAGTTACTGAATGTGAATTACAGAGGGCATGTCAGTGCCAGGTCCATCACACCTAACAAATTAAATAGCTTAAAAATCAATCAATATCGTGTTGACATTTCAATGGGATACTAATGGATTTTTTCTCAAGTCAATATCCTATTGTGAGATAATTTACCTACACCCCTGAGAGCTGGAGCTGAGCATTGCTTTAAAGATATAATTGCAAAATGTAGAGGACCAGTTTTATTGTTCATGGGTTCATGCTTAGCAGCTGTGAGATGAACGCGTTATCACACAGTGACTTCAGGTCAGTACCTTCTTTCCTTTGTTACGTAGAAAACTAAGGTCACAGAGTTTCCAGGCTTCAAGCTTTCTGATCAGTACAAAATACAATGAATCAATGCTGGAACATGTTTCTTTGGCTTTTAGATTATTTTGTGCAGCATGTTTTTCTGAGCCACTCATGTGGCTGTGACTATTTAAGTAGACTATTAATGTATATTTCTCAAACTAAGCAAAATTATGCTGCACTGTAAAAGTATGCTCATTGGTAGCTCGGTGCACCTCACTGTATCGACACTACAGCTCTCACAGGAAGTCCAGGAGAAACCTTTTGTGAACCTGACACCCAGTTAGAGCAGTGATAGGGCAGTATGTGGGAAAAGGTCAGGAGGATAAGTGCCTAAGTGCTAATGTACACACAAATACTGGGTACGTGCACGTGCGCGTGTGCACGCGCACGCGCGCACACACACACACACACACACACAGAGGAGGTTATTTGACAGCAGGGGATGTCAACGAAGATGACGTAATGGTAAGAAGAAAACCCACACACTGATAGGAAATGCCAGAAAGGTGATTCATGGTGTGCGTGTGTGTGTGCTGGTGCGTGTGATCTGCAAATCCTTTGTCATACAAAACCAAGACCCTAAGTGTGACTGGTGTGTGTGTGTGTGTGTATAGTGGTGGGGATTCATCAATACAGGAAGTCAACTATTGACAATCCAAGAACTTATCAACCTCCCTCTTTGCAAATATCTTTACAGTCTTTATGGAAAGTTGATAAATGGAAGGGGGTGGGCTTATTATATAATTACAATGTTGTAATTTATGTTCCAGTAGTTGCATTATATTGGGTTTCAAGAGTAAGCCATTGATATTAAGCCAAAGAACCATTTTAATAAATGACTAACCTATATCCATTACTAAGAGGCTAAAATGACTCGTAAACTGATCTGGACAATGATCTGATCTGGATAATGACAGTCTGTCTTAAAGTGTCTATAATGACATCTAGATAGATCTGAAACCTGCACACACCATCTGTCTCGTGGATGCACACTCTGTTTGTCTTCCCCTGTCTCTCTCATCAGTGTAGGTTAAGTGCCATGTAGCCTGAGATCCACAGCCATGCCGGTGCTGTTACAGTCTAGACTATAAACCATAGGAGACTGTGGTTTGCTCTTGTCTGAGAAACAAGATTAAAAAGTACCCGAAGAGCTAGAAAAGAGACTACAATACAAATTATTAGTTAAAAGACATTTTACAGACTCACACTTTTAACCTCTATTTCCCTGTTTGCAGTTTCTTTGTTTTGTTCTTAATGTCATACATTTTATTGATTTAAATCATTGGCGACTCTGGGTTTTATTCATGTAGTATCCTGCAGGGACACTAGCATGACGCTAATTACATACCGGTCTTTTTAACAGTCTTCACTGCAGGTAAATCAAGGAGGGCAATGGATCTCGTGGACACACACACAACCCGCACAAACTGGCAGACAGCCCAAAACACCTGCTCCTCAATCTGTTGTCAAGAATGAGAAATGGACGGGAGGAGCAAAGATTCTCATCTGTTAATCTCATAGATTTTTTATAGAAATGCTTTTGTATATAAATGTCATCAGGGATCCTGAAGATAAATTCAATGCACAATGCCCTCTCAGTAACTACAAATGTTTTCTTACAAGTTCGTGACCTGCAGAAGCTATTGTGTAGAAATGCTTGAAAAAATAAATACAAGAGCTCAGGCAGCAAACTGTCAGTCTCGTGCCAAAACTATTGCCCTCAGAATTATAGCTCTCAATGTAGAAAAAGGAGCAAAGAGCTGGTCTAGAAATGTAGATAGATGTCTATAACACAGCTCTAAATAGTCTAGATTCAGATTTGTATTTTCTATTCAATAGCAGTTGATTCTGATTGCTACACGGTGGTCTTACCACTTCACACACACACACACAGACACACAACAAACACAGTGTTTTCTTTCATTTGTGTCTCCATCATGGACATAATGAGCTGGCATTAGTAAAAGTAAGCATATCAAGTCAATATCACAGACCTTAAATACATATCTTTGCAGACACAGACACACAGGCACACAGGCACACAGACACACAGACACACACACACACACACACACACACACACACACTGTCTGCGTGTCTGCAAGCTGTGTATAACCGCATGGTAACCATAGGGTTTTGGGTAACTAATTAGACATAACAATCAAGAGAAAGTCTGCTATTCCGTGGTGTTTTAACTACTGGTCTCACATCAGTAGTTTACCAGAAATCATACTTTGATCAAGATTAGAGAGGTTTGTAAATGAGACAGTTGCAAATTAAAATCAAAATCTTCTCAAACTGCAAACAAAGTCATTTTAATGCCTTTATTACTTTGATTAAATTAAGAAGCATCATCTCAATGACGAGACATAATGCTGTGCTTGAACATGAGTACCAGATTTCTATTTTCAGTTTTTCACTGACATTTGTGTATAAAAACTTTGTTTATGAAGCTCAGGCAGTAAACCAGAATCAAATTGTGGCACTTTGAATTTACACGTACATCTAAACTGCAATGGCTAGAGCAGCTGTCATTTTGGCTCAAGAGAAGTAAAAAAACAAAACAGTGCAGATGTTCTTTTCCCACAAAAAAAAAAAGAAGCAAATTTCTAAGAATCAACTGATTCAACCTGAGGAGAACAGTCAGCTGTTCTGACTCAATGCTCGGTGTTTAATGGTTAACCCTCAAGCTGAGCTGGCACATGCTTGCATCTATGTGTGTGTGTGTGTGTCTGACCCTCTGGACAATGGGGTGTTACTGGAGCGTGTAGCCTTACGATGCAACAACATAATGCCTGAGGCACCAATCACACCTGCCAGTCACACTCTCTCACACACACACACACACACACACACACACACACACACACACACACACACACACACACACACACAGTTTTGTCCTAGAAAATATACTTGTGTAGGTTTTAAGCTCAATTGTGACCATGACTCATAATGTGCTTTACATAAAGGCGGCAAGGAACGATTTTATATGATGGAGAACAAGTCTGTATTTTTAATGATGATTTTGAGTGAAATACACACAGTACACTGCCGGGATTGTTTCAAACAGGAGCACCTGTGCATTTCTTCATGTCATTTTTCACTTTCATCTAAAAACTGTGCAATTATTCAAAACCCAACACTAACAGACAGCCAAATCCATTGCACGCACATGCACACACACACATAGAGATGATGCATATTCCAGATAAGTCCTGCATGCATGCAACATAATAAGGTCACATAAACGCATGGCTGCTCATACACATTTATCTGCAAAAGCGCACACACTGACGCACCCATTCACTCGAGTGTGTACAGTTCAGGTGCAGTGATAAAGCTAACTGGCTTACTGGAGCGGCACGCATGTTGAGGTATCACACTCAGACCAGATACATTATGTATAATTCAACACAACAGATTGAGGACGAATGAGCAGATGAGATAGCTTTTTTCTTCCCTCAAATGGTACCAGTCTCTGTGTTTTTTTTTAAATAAATTCAAACACATTGGATATTAACACCAAATTAAAGTGCTGTCCCAGCTGTGGGTTTAAGCGTACATTTACACTTGTTTATTTGAGTAAGAAGAAAATCAAACTAATTGTTAAATGTTTTATGCTTCTTTGATTTTGTATGAGAGCAAACACTGGGGGACAGGTTTACAAGGCTAAATATGAATCCTCAATTCTGATTGGCTAGTCAGGGCAGATCCGTACTGGTTCTTGAGTCTTACCATGTATCATGCATCCTAACAACAAACAATCTAGAAACTTTGTACAGTGAAGTTTATTTATTTGACCAATCAGGATCAATATCACATCTGGTAAAAGTGTTGTGCCTCCGGTGTGTGTGTGTGTGTGTGTGTGTGTGTGTGTGTGTGTGTGTGTGTGTGTGTGTGTGTGTGTGTGTGTGTGTGTGTGTGTGGGAGAGAAGCTGCTGGCTGTGCTTCTTGTTTAGCAAATCTCCATCAATTATGAACTGTGATCGAAATATTAAAACACACTGAAATATAGATGATCTAACCTAGAAACAAAATGCCGCAGGGGGATTGTTAGTTCATGCTTACAACACACACATACACACATGTGCAAATGTACACAGAGCACACGAAAATACACACTTACACCTTCACAAGAAGCCACATCAACAACATTGCACATAAAAATGTGCACTTGTATTGAAACACAACCTACTAATATGACACCCATCATCTTTCTCTCTCAAATACTACCTCCCACACACACACACACACACACACACACACACACACGCAGCATAACCCTCACAAACATGCACACTTGAGCCTCCTACATACAGGCAACCTAACATCTCCTTCTTTCTCTTATACACAAATCTCCTAAACAAATGATGATCAATGCAATTATTAATAATAAATAATTGCTCAATGCAATTATTTGGTGTCAGAAAATAGTAAAAAAAAAACAAAAAAAAAACAAAAACAAAAACATGCCTGTCAAAATATCCAGGAACTCTGGTTTACTTCTAAATCCTGGTTTTGTGAGATCAGTGGTCCACAAGTCAATTATGTTCAATTTACAATGATGAATACAATAATGACACATTTCTCACATTTGACAAGCTGAAACCAAAATATGTTTGGCATCTAGTAATGTTTTTTTCTCCTAAATCGAGTCACTGATTAATTATCTAAACGTTTCAGCTCTTGGTTCAAACAACTAGAACTGTGCACCATCATCATCATTAGTTATCACAACTGCAAAACTGAATTTATTGACAATATATTTAAATTACTTGTTTTACACTTTCATTATTATCATTACAGCTTCATACTGCATTCATCAACAATAATCTAATCTAATAATCTAAATCTACCTCCACCAGCTACAGCTATAGTAACGACAGCCGAGTTTTCTTCAGTTTCACCTAACACATTTGGAGATTACAGAATGAGAACAAAAATATGGTTTATGCTCATTTTAAAAACACACATAATAAGCAAACTCATCTGCACGCATAACATGGTTACATATACATGCAACCAACCACACTCATGGGACAACTGATACATTCCTTACCATGGTATAGTCCTTCCATTTAAAGTCGAGAAGAGAAGAGAAGAGAAGAGAAGAGAAGAGAAGAGAAGAGAAGAGAAGAGAAGAGAAGAGAAGAGAAGAGAAGAGAAGAGAAGATCCTCCTAACAGACAGCAATTTGAGAAAAGCCAAAGTCCTGGGTCTCTGTGGTCTTTGGGGCAGCTTTGTGATGTACTAGTCGGCTAACGTAGACAGCAACGATGATAAGCTTGCAGCCCAGCCTCCTCCTCCTCCTCCTTCTACTACAACTCCTGCCGCTGCCGGTACTACACTGACACACAGATACACAGCAGGATGAGTGGGAGTAGAGTAAAGGGAAGAGGGAAAGGAGGGAGAGAGAGAGAGGAGCATTAGCCTATGACCGTGAAAGGGGGGAGGGAGGCAAGTGAGAGAAAAGGAGGAAGGAGGTAGGAAGGGTGGGTGGGTGTGTGCATGTGTGTGTCTGTGTATGTATGTTTGGGAAGGGGGGGGGGGGGGGGCTTTGTCTCCCTGGAGAGAGATGGAGGGGGATAGACAGACCCAGATGTACATGAGACAGAGGGAAAGCAAGTGAGGAGGGAAAGACAGAAGATGGACAGAAATGATGCAACAATTGCAAGAAGACAAGTGAGAGAGAGAGAGAGAGGGGAAAGTAAAACAAAAAAAAAAGAGAAGGCAATTGCACGACATGGAACAAAGACAATAAAATGAGGAGGAAATAAAAGATGGTGAGGAGAATGACATAACAAGAGAAGGATGAGAGTATTGGTTATTTAAATTATATGTGTGTGTGTGTGAGAGCTGCGTTGCCTTTGGCTATTCAGCCTGTTCCACACACATGAACCCCTGAGGAGATACTCAATTAGTCATAATGCAGCGTTCTCAACTCATCACTGTCCCAAAGAAATCATCTATCTTCAGCACAAACAAAACACATGATACAGGATGGCTGCACGGGGGAAAGAGTCAGCCGTTTCATTGACTTTGTGTTAAAAGCAATTATAGTATTATGGAGGATTATTTTACATGTTGATTTATTTAAAGACAGAATACCCCATGGGCTCAAATCATGACAACTGATTACTGAACTATTAAGTAAGACATGATGGTTTAAACATAGTTTAACATGGTTACACAAATTATAGGAAACTTATTTTTTGAGACTGTGTGCAGGTTGTAAGTAGGTAAAACAGTGTTTAGCAATAAATCTTGATGATATAATATTTAGCATGTTCACCATCTTAGTTTAGCATGTCATGCTAACATTGGCTAATTAACGCCACACACCAAGTGGAGCTCAAGATGATGTTAATGTCATTCGTTTCAGTCAGCATTCGAGGAAACAAACTTCTCTGTCTTAATGGAGTGAGTCTGTTTAATGAATCTTCACTACCCAAATGACCTTTGAACTCACTCATCCGAGTTATGAGTCTGTCACAGCGTAATGCTTGATGAACCATTGCAGACAGAATATCTCTCTCGCTATCTCTTTCTCTCTGTGTGTCTTTTTTGCACACATACACAAAGATGCGCATGCACACATAGACACAAGTCTATGGCACAAGTTCAGGCACACACTTGCACACAAGCAAACAGCAGACAGAAAAGACAAGAGTTGCTCATGAGTAAAGCTGATTAATGGGCCACTGGATTAGTAGGCCAAGATGTCACACACAAACACACACAGGCAAGCATGAATGCACACACATCACATACTCTGTCTCTGATCTAAGCTCTCTCTCTCTCTCTCTCTCTCTCTCTCTCTCTCTCTCTCTCTCTCTCTCTCTCTCTC
>CM076663.1:9373673-9448162 GCA_038496675.1 Rachycentron canadum | reverse complement strand
TAGCATGGACTATGGCGATCCTTGGTGATCATGTCGTCAGTGCTTGTCTTCCTAAGATGTGTATAAGAGACAGCTCTCTCTCTCTCTCTCTCTCTCTCTCTCTCTCTCTCTCTCTCTCTCTCTCTCTCTCTCTCAAGTGTTAACATCGCCCTCTGGTGGTAATGCAATTTGAAGCAATGTGTCACTTGATCTTGGACTTAACAACCAAGCTGCTTTTTATAGTGTATTTACCACAGGGTCTGCCTGGGCTACAATGATTGTCTACTAATACCTGAACATCCATAACATGAATTAAACTTCTTTTTTTTTTTTCTTTTTTTTTTTTTTTTTAAATGCAACAATAATCTCCAGTTCCATCCGTATGTCACACACTGTAAACTAAACTGATGTGTGAATAATGGTAAATGAATCCACTGAATACATTTGTAGTTTTAACAAAATATTGTATGTAATATGGTCCACTTCTCAAGCAGGAAAAAAAAACCCACTAGCATCAGAGTCTGAATTGTCTTTTATCATGTTGTGTTCTGGTCTTTGCAGTAACTGTACCCAATATTTAGATTGGAGAGGAAGACAGACAGACAGACTCCAGACTATTTTTCAATGAACCTTTGTTACATTCAGTGCGCCCACTGATGACTAATCACACAGACAGACCCATATACATTGACACCCAGACAGACAAACACTGTGGCATTATTCCCATATCTGACCTCAGCAACACTAGTTTATGATAACACACCAGTCTGTATGTGTGCACATGATGTCATACCTATGGGTCGTATCCAGGTGTTTCACTGCTGATCTGTGTGTGCATGTGATCCCTGTGATCTATTATGACTGTGTGTTCTTGTGGGTGCATGCGTGGCTGTGAATGTAGACAAGGGATGAGATCATATGATTGGTCGAGCTGACACTGAAGTCTGCCTTGGACTCTTGCTCTTCAACAACTCTTTGGGGTAAAGGCGCATTTGGGATCAGTTAATATTACTTCACTCTGAAATGATAGTTGGAGTACAGTAATACTTTGTACCTGTTTTTATTTTGCTTGCCAGTCTCTGTCAGCTTTAAGGATCCTGTTGTGTAACTGTACATATGACCCAGGGGAAACAAAAGGTTTAATCACTTTGAAAACAAGTCCTTGTACAACAGTGAATACATATATGTGCTGTCACACACCACAGATTGGATTTTGAACAATGTTTAAGAATATAAGATGATTCAATCTATTAGTATCAGTTTACAGATGTGTGTACCAAGTTTCATTGACTGACTAATTTCCAGTCAACCAGCACAGACTCCAGGGACTTACTACGCCTACAGTCTGTCATATAACTATAACTCCTGTTATATGACAGACTGTTACACAACTAATATTTTACAGGGGGTTAAAGGTGTTTTCACATTTTGGTTTTGTCTCTTCCCAGTCTTTATGCTAAGCTAGGCTAACCAGCTTCTTGTGGTAATTTCATATTGACTGTACAGATATGACAGTAGCTGCAGTAAAGACCGATTACCATGTAGTTCTGTTGGTTAAACAAAGTGCATTTGGTGTCTGAGACATATCCAGAGATATCATAAGTGGTGGACAGCTGAAAAAATAGATACACACAGTAGGGGGCAAAATAAACCTACAACAAGAGTTTTAACTGCACAGCCACTGTGAAAATGAAAACATCCTGTCTATGAAGCTAAAAGGTGATAGTTTGATATTCATGTAATGACACATTTTCACAGGTAAAGATGTTTTGATGAGTTTAAAAGTCTAGAGATATAGTGCATCTTGGGACGCTTTCTCAAGTCACTCTCTCTTCATTCATCTCTCCATTTCTGCTGTTCTCCCTTTTCTCAATCCTGCCTTCTCCTCCTCCCACCTCTTTTCTCTCTGAGTCTATATGACAAAACTGAACAATTACTTCTTTCTCTCTCTCCCTCTCTGACTCACTGCAATGTAATTACACTGACTGTCCGCTCAAACACCACACACACACACACACACACACACACACACACACACACACACACACACACACACACACACACACACACACACACACACAGAGGGTGAGGGGTAACTTATTTACAATATCTGCGGTTGCAATAGTTTGTTTTTTTTTTTTACAGTTCAGCCACTGCTCAGAGTAAAATGAAGTGATGAGAGAACAGTCATTAGTTAGTTTGTAGAGTCAACCAGGTCGAGCCAAGTCTTGGCTCACACACACACAGACACACACACACACACACACACACACACACACACACACACACACACTAGGGAATCACTGTGTTCCAGTTCCATTCATCACCAGCTGACATGCTGCACCAGAAACCTGCATGACCGAAGGTAGCTTGCATTAAATGTGTGTGTGTGTGTGTGTGTGTGTGTGTGTGTGTGTGTGTATGTGTGTGTGTCCTTAAAACAGAAAGCCCCAAGGAGTGACAAGTCATTAGCTATGATGTCATTTCCTGCCATTGTAGCAAAACACACAGAAAGCACACTGCACTGCACACTGGTCCATCTACACATACACACGCTAAAACCACTGTAGAAATCCAAGCTCAGGAAACCTGCGAGGGTACTGTCTTTCATTAAATTCGTGTAGACATTATATAACTTTGACCGCAGAAGAAATGCAATACTGTAAAGTAAATTGCCACCTGCTTGAACAGAGTGGTAAACAGACTGCAACAAATCCAACTACACACTTTTAACACAACAATGTGGAAAAAAATGGATACTGTACAGACATACACGTACATTACTTCAGATGGCACGTGTCACCATCGAGGCATTACTATCTCACTAATGCCTTACAGCCTTAGTAAAATTCCACCTCGTTTACCAAATGCACAAACACAATCTCAAGACAGCAAGAACACACACACACATACTGCTGCTGCTGAACTTACTTTGGACTCAAAGGTAATTTTTACTGACAAACCCAGGCAATGTTTATTCAAGTTATCTTGGGTAAACACCGTTATCATCATAGTACAACAAGACACAAACAAGCATAAACAAATCTTACACTAATCCTAACCATCACAAATTAATGAATGCCAATAACCTAACCCTTTGAAGTTTTGAGGAGCAGCCAAGAGGTTCATCCATGTTTCAAACTAAAAATTTGTCTACACAACCAGAGAGACACACACAATAAAAAATAACATAAACACTTAGAGATCCCTGAGTAGTGTTACTGCTGCTAGTGAGAGGAAGAGGGCGTTTCCTTTTAGCTCCTGAGGGACACAGCATGTTTTAGGATATACAGTAAGTGCTCTGTGATTGTGTGTGGGTATGTCTGTGTGTTTGTGTGTGTGTGTGTGTGTGTCTATGTGCATGCGTGCATGGAAGGGTGTGGGGGCTACTTCCTGAATCAATCCAGAAGCAAAGGGAATGGATCCTCATTCAGCCTACTGTCTGCAAACACACACACACACACACACACACACACACACACACAAACATTCACACACACACACACACACACACACACATTCCCACACACACACACACACACACACACACACACACACACACACACACACACACACACACACTCCTTTTCCTTCACAGCTGAAACCACATGCAAGAGGATGCACAGGAATAAGTTCCACAGAAGAAAGACGCTAAATTTACAGGGTCAGAACACATATGATCACATACATGCCAGCACTTGCACGAACATGAACACGCACACATACACACAATGTTAGTCATCTTCTGATTAAAGTTGCCGGTGCAGAACAAAGAACCCCAGTTGCCTGGTTCAACTGTTCATTCATGTAATTTTCCTTCCTGAGGTGAGTTTGCAAATAGCAATCATACATTCAAGCAGGGTGTGTGAAAACTACTTAGACCTCCTCACAGCTGCATGTATTTACACAGTAGGTACCAAGCAGCCAATCACAGCAAAAAAAAACTGCCAATGTGTTTGCTTGGAAAACAGCAAGCAAGTTATTCAAAAAAATGCTCAAACTGCAAAGAAACAGGTACAGAGTTGTTCTTTTTTTCCCCTAAGACAAATTACTTCATTTACTAACATGAATTCCTCATGACACACACATATTGAGGGGACACAGTCTTATTCAGGACTTCTACATACCTTAACTCACACACAGTATGTGTTTGCATTGATTGCTATCACTAGTTAGAGTCATCCTGAGTCTCACTGCATACCACAATCTACTGACACTAGACTGCTGGCTTTGTTACCCTCGTGTCTTTCTCTACAGTTTCTCTCTGTCTCTTTCTGCCTGTCTGTCTGTCTAGAACAGCCTAGAAAAACTTGAGAAGAGTATAGCACAAGTGCATAAAACAGAAAAATGTTTAAAAGTTTAATAACTGGACCAAAACAGAGGACGACCTTGCAACAAAAAACAGAAAGCAAACACGAACAGTTGAGCTCTCTGCAGTGTAGTGAACTGCCACTGCAAAATCTCTGAGTGTAGTCAAGTGTTTCTATAAATACAGGCCTCCTGCACTGCTCTGCAATTTACACACACATGCACCCGCGCACACACACACACACACACACACACACACACACACACACACACACATATACACCCACACCAACTCCACGCCTGTATTAGCCCATTGCAGAACAGCCACAGTGAAGGCAGAAAGGTGTAGCTATTTACCCTACTCTGTAAAGGGTATTCATTTCTTCCTACTAACTTATTGACATCTACCACAAAAGCCCACAAAATTTAAAACATGTAAATGTAAAACAATTTGCAATAATAAAAAAATACTAAAAACTACATCAGACTGTCAACATAAAAGAATTTCCCAGAACCACGTGATGAATGTCACAAATTGAAGCATAACAACACAGTTTTCCACTTGTTCCACTCACATACATACACACACTTAAGGTAATGATATATTTCTACTAGAGACAATGGATTACACAGCATTAATCTTGTTCCCATGACGCCAAACTAGTAGACTGAAGCTGTAGAAAATGGTTCAAATACACATGAATGTGATGTTCAATGTAATCAAATCAGACCACCTTTATATCTAACACACTTAAAAGGCTAAATGCTATCATATGTATAAATTGCCAAAATATCAACAGAAAGTGGGATATTTTGGCAAATTTTCAGTCAAAGCCCACTACTTGCACTTGGTCACGCTACGTGAGCTGAATCAATGCAGCTGCAGTGAAACAGAATACAAGCATGTGGATAAGAAAATTAGCTGCGGGATGCCTTGTTAGCTGGCTCGCTAATCCAGAAAAAGTGTAAATTAAATTTAAATGAATAGGTAAGAAGGTTTCGTTTTACAGCTGAGGGTGTTAAGAGCTAAGTGTTTTAAACAAGCAAGCTTTAGCACAAACATTAAAACTCTGGGTTGTTTTAGGGAGGGAAGAAGTGTCTGCAAGACATCATTCTGGCAAAGACTTTCATCTCACCACAATAGCTATTATTCAAATGACAGGAATTTTATCGTGACACCACCACTTTGGTGGTTACACAAAAAGAACCAAAAGAAGCATGCCGACATTTTCATTACGTGCCATTTTACAAGCTGGGCAATAGTTACACATCTTATGTTTCTTGTATATATTATGTCTCAGAGAATTATTACTCTACTACTTCTACTCTATTTTTGCCAGTAGTTGCTCTTTTGTCAGTCTGTGTTGACTCTGGCACATTTCTTACATTATCTGAAATTTTGTTTGTTTCAGTAAATACAAGCCTGCGTGAATCTAAAATACCTCAATAAAACAGAAAATATCATTATGTCAGTTACCATAGATTTCCCACATATCAAAGATTTATATTGTACCTTCAATACAGTAAATTGTGACAGTGATACATAGTCACATCTATAATTCAAACCAAGGCCTTTAAGAGTTTTTCCACACTAAAATCATAGATCACATCGGCATACAAACTACTGCTTTAGGTTTAGCTTGTCCACAGAACTCTAAATAAATGTGCATAACGGCACTCTTATTAGTATACTCTAGGTCTGAAGCCTCCGTGCCCCCAGGATACTGCAATTCATTAGCATTTTCTTGCATCTGGAATATGAAGTAGAAGCAAATCAGGCTCAGCACCACAGCCCCTTCCACAGTTACACAGAGCACCCTGTGTCTTTGAGCAGTCAGTTGTATTTGACAGCCACATTGAACCTCTGAGTGTCTACTTATCCTGATATGTGCCCTTTGTTTACAATAAGAGATCACAGCAAAACGTTTTTAAACCAAACTTATTCTTTTGACAAGATGTGAGGACACCAACATGGAAGGAAATATGAAGAAATTTCAGGTTGTTTATGTGATCATGGGCAGAAGGGTTTGTTTTCCATTAACTGCTTTCATTAAATAATCATTCACCGACTAATAAAAGTTCTGAGATTCAAGTGTGACATCTGAAAATGTCTTGTGTTGTCTGGGCAAATCCTGACAGTCAAATAGCTGGAACCAGGAAATACTTCACCCTTTTGCTTGATTAAACACTTGCAATAAATAATAGTTAAATCAAATAAGCTGCTGACTGGCTATTCGATTAATATTGTCATTGTTTCAGGTCTAATTAGATTAAATGCGTGGATGTTCACTTCTGCATAATTATTATGCACCTGATGATCTATAGTGGCCTGTTGAAGGGAGTCCAGGCATCATGTCATACACCAAACTAATTGCAATAGTCGTGGAGTAAATAACCACAATGAATTGCGTCAATGTGAAAGCTCTCTTATCGAAATCAAATGAGAATATGAGACATGACTGGTGCATTGAGTCAGAAAGTAAGAGTTCAGTAAGTTCAGGTGGCCATGCAGTCCTGAGTACGTGAGACGGGAAAACAAACACTTCAGGTAGAGATTGCGGAGTAAAATGTAGGTTAATCCGGTTCACTCATCTACTGTAGGTTAGAGTTAAGGTTGGTCCACATTCACTCCATGTGACCGTGGCGACGACTTTTGGTGGCAGTGGGTTTCTCTTCTTCTCAACTGCTCCAAGTTTCTCGAAAGGAAAACTGCGACCTAGTTAGGCTGCTGCGAAGCTAAGCTAAACTTCTTGGTTATTTCTCCAACGAGGTGAAGTGAATAAGTGACAAATAAGTCCAAATATTTGAGGGAGGAAACGGCTAACGCCAAACCAGGACGAACGTTAAAACCCAACCGCATCCCATAGTTTCTTTTAGCTGTTGAAATAATCCCCGAAACACAAACATCACTCACGTTGACTCGCTCCAGGGGACGTCCGAGGGGTTTGTGCCGACTTTACCGGCGGGAGAAGCTGTTAACAGTCGGCAAATAATCCGTTATTTCACAGTCGTAGAGCTGGCAGCGGTTACAGATACTGTTTTTTCGCTCCGCTCTCTCTCTCTCTCTCTCTCTCTCTCTCCTTCTCGTCGCCTGTTCCTGCTTCCCCTCTCCACATCCAGCATTCCAATATGGCTGCTGCAGGGAGCGACACACACACAGCGAGAGACAGGGAGGGAGGGAGGGAGAGGGGGGTGGGTATCAAACTACTCCCCGTGAGGAAATCCTTGCTGCAGGCAAACCATGAATGAATGGATGTGCAGATACTTTATATATCATTATTAGGCAAATATACCACAGTAGGAGAGGTAGTACTATTCATTGTATTCTGGCCTGATGAGACACTGGAGGTATAACTTGAAATCCTTGCCAGTAAAAGTTAGGAATTTTACTTAAGCATAAAAACAATAGGATTAAATTTTTTTTTAAAGTTATCCTGTTTAGATTCATGTGTATTATAGGATTATAATTACAGATCATACATATTAAATATGTTAATCACTTTAATGATACAGTTAAGGACGGGGTCATTTTAATTACCTAATATACTAGTGGATAGTTTGTGAATTTTCCACACGGGAACCAATTAAGTCTTATTTCAACTTTTGAGGCCCCTGGTATTTGACTGTAGGTCCATAACCATGTACTTGAATGACAACCTAATCTGCATAGCAAAGATTTTCATATCAAAGCTCAATGAATTATAGATGTTCCTGAATATACCCTCGCCTTTACATTCACATGTGCTTTTATTTTTATTTTTAATGCTTCTGCCAGGTACTCTCTAGCAAAGCAATGCAGTTTATAGGCAAATATGCGCTGCTCCTTTCTCTACACAGGTTCAAAGATGACATCTGGTGGCCACTACTAGTACTACTAATACAGTAGTAATCACTAATCACAGTTTATTGCCCGAGGGTATGGTATTTTCATTTATCGAAAACTGCCTTACATTATGTTTGCCTTGTCCTATGTGGGTGAATTCTAGGCCAACGCTTCCGCATCCATCTCAACATTTAGACTTTTGGCCCTGAGGAGGTTTTGGCTGGGGATCTGTTAGACACACACGTCTGCAGCCACATCCAGGTTATGTGGACACTGAAATGCAAACAGAAAACAATCAGGACACCAAAAAATAAAAATAAAATATTAATAATAATGATAATCTGATTAATTGCTGTTTTGTCTGACTCTGCCATAACATTATGACCACTGACAGGTGATGTGAATAACCTGATGAAATGGGCAAGAGTAAGGATGGGAGCCAAATTGTGATGGGTCTAAAACTGCAGCTCCTGTGGTCAGTACCTACCAAATTGTATAAAGAAAGTGTCCCTAATGTTGCAGCTGATCGGCATGTTTCTTCCACTCTCATTTATGATTAGTAAACAAGCTCCTCTCTTACCCAGATTTGAACCAGCCACCCACTCTCAAATACCTAGAAATGACAGCATGACACCCTATAGACTTTACTGATAGGGGAATGAAGTGCATTATGCATTTTTGAGCTACGAAGATAAAGTGTAATAGCAATGGGACTATGTGAGCTGGTTCTTCTTTGTAATAGTCTGCCGTGACCCGGATTCGAACCGGGGTTGCTGCGGCCACAACGCAGAGTACTAACCACTATACGATCACGGCCGGTGGAGCAGCTGCGAGATACACCAAGTGACTCTGACACGGAATATATTATGGCACTATATTTGTTGAGCATATTACAGAACAGAAATCTCCGTAAGTTTCCATCATGGGGGTGGACACATCAATACAAACCTGCTAATATGGTAAAATAACACACTGCAGCACCACAACAACCACACACGAACCTTATGATCTGACCATTTAGTGTAAGACTCCGTGTGCAGAAAAGCTGCCGTGACCCGGATTCGAACCGGGGTTGCTGCGGCCACAACGCAGAGTACTAACCACTATACGATCACGGCTGCTTTCTTGGTGGCCAGATGCAATATGTTGAATGGTGTATTTAGAAAATAGCAATATCCCGACTTTATTGTGTACTTCATTGTGTATATTATGTTCGGTCACATCAATATAAACCTGTTGGGTTGACTCAAAGATGTAAATAAATTATAGTAACATTTAAGTGTTTTCCTTCTGCAATGGTTCTGTAAAGTTTAGGGACAGAAAAAGCACGTTAGCGGTACAATAACACTCTGCAGCACAGATGTATATATATGAAATCGTAACCTTTGAGTCTGTGTAAAGTTTTTAACCCATAAGAACCTGGACCCGTTTCTCCTTCAAGGAAAATTATGGGGGATATAGGACAGACTAAATAGAGCACATAGAACACTTTTTTTTTTTCAAAATACACCCCCAAATATCTGAAATGTTACATATATGTTACAACGATATTTATCTGATTTGTTTTATATCAATTTGTTTATTTAGTGTGTTTAAAACAGGTTAAATGTAGTAAAGGACTTGTTATGTAAGCATTAGAATTCTTAAATGCCTTGAATTTCACCTTGAACAACAAAAAACAAGCTTTTTAAATTTGGCTAGCTGTGCTCCTTGTGGTGACCTGGCACACAGCCATCTTGGAAATGTTGTCATGGGAACACAAAGTCACATGACCTGTCACATGGCCTACCGTGATGTTCAGCATGTGTCACTAAAGGACTTCATGAGTTCAGGTTAAGGGTGAAGCTGTATAAGGAACTTTCCTGAACATTTAAAGGGCTTGTGACACCTGTGTCACCGTGGATTCTTATGGGTTAAAAGGCATGAAACACTATTTCAGCACAGGGTCAGTTATGTTGAGAGACAGTAAACCTGTCACATTGACCATCATCGTGTGTGGATGGAGCTCATTCTTTCTTATCTGTCTCTTTGTCTGTATTATCTGTCTCTATTAAAACTGCCGTGACCCGGATTCGAACCGGGGTTGCTGCGGCCACAACGCAGAGTACTAACCACTATACGATCACGGCTGTTTTCTTGGGGACCAGATGCAATGTGGTGAATGGTGTATTTAGAAAATAGAAATATCCTGATTGTGAGACGTGATGTTCAACTTTATTGTGTACTTTATTGTGTATATTATGTTCGGACACATCAATATAAACCTGCTGGGTTGACTCAAAGATGTAAATAAATTATAGTAACATTTAAGTGTTTTCCTTCTGTAATGGCTCTGTAAAGTTTAGAGACAGAAAAAAAATACGTTTCCATACAAAGACCCTAACATGGTACAATAATACTTGGCAGCACAACAATGCTGCAGATTTACCTCATGATCTGACCATTGAGTGTAAGACAACTGTGCCTTGTGGATCATCAGGGTCAAGGCTCGGGATGATAATGACGATGGAGCATCTCTATGTCATGAGATGCACATTGACTCTTATAACTGTGACAATGTAAACGTATGTAATAGTGGTTGCGGAAACCTTCTGTGCTCCTGAATGGTACCATGTTGCCTCCGTGCATCACGTTCAGGCTGGTGATCAAGATGTGTTCAGCATGTTTCACTGAAGTAACTCTTCCTTCAGAACTTGTAGTTGAAAGGAAATTCAAACTGATGGAGGAAACATTATCACATTTCTTTTTACGTTTCTCTGTTGAAACTGCCGTGACCCGGATTCGAACCNATGAAGGAGGCGTTACTTCAGTGAAACATGGTCAATGTGACAGGTTTCTCTCTGCCGGGTCTCATGCTGACGTAATTAACACTTTACATCAAATAATTCAGCCTGTCTAGTCACAATCTCCCTTTTTGAAAAACAAAATATGAAACAATTACAAACATCTGTAGAAGGAGGAGATACATGGCTTGAGAGGGCTTTTATCTTTACACATAGCAGTAAGCTACACTAATGATCTAATGACTAAATTGTCATGTAAATAACAATAATTCATACATTTTCCATTATTGACAGGGTGTTTGTATATTTTAAAGATGGAGGGGTTATGTTATTACTTTATTTTTATTTTATTATATTTGCATATTGTGAAATGGAGCACTGTAGCATAATAATTGCCAATAAAGCACGTCTTATTCTTATTCTGAAACCTACTGTAGATGGCGCTATTAGAGCTTTTTATCGGAGCCCCCTCAGCCACAAAAAAAAAAGATTTATTTTGAAATTGGTAACACAGGAAGTGAACGTGGCGCTGCGGCGCGTTTGACGGAGCAGCGGTTAACAGCGTGTAACCGTTGAATCACGGCATATTGTAAATACTGTACGTTGTTCGAGTTGAGTTCATAACCTTTATTATACATTTACTAAACTCAACAGATTCATGCCAGCTAACAGTGTAACTTAACCGTCCTCCGGTGGAAATGGAAAGCGAGTAAATTAAAAGGTCAGTGTTTTATTTCTAGTTTTTGTTTGTTTTTTTAAATTTGCCGTTGGCTGATTTTTTTTTTAAACGAGTCGATCGCGTCTGTTTGAACGAACTTTGCGTTGAAAACCGTTGATAATAGTGAATGAAATATTCTTCTGAGGTGTCTGTCCACATTCAGAGTTACTTCGACGTTAACTGAGGGCAAATGAGGAACAGCTGCACTTAAATATGATCCTGACTCAGTTTTCACTGTTTTATAAATTTGTCCTGAAAAAAGATACCACACACCTACTACATGTTTTCCCTTATGTTGGCCGCTGGTTCAGGTCAGGGATGATTGAACCTAGTAAATGTTGTCTGGGGCTTGTTAATGGGGGCATGTCACCCGTTTAAGGAGCTCACCGTTTTCCTGTGTCCTAGAACAGCTCAGTAAGTTTAAGTGTGGGATTTCACTGCCATTTTAAGGAGATAGGTTGCCCCACTTATACTGAATAGTCACCTGATTTTCTAGAGCGCTATGCAAAATGTTGTAGCTGTGTTGTATGTTTACAAAGTCTAACCAGTGACTTTAAGTCTCACATGGACAACAGAAATTGCAAAGTGCCGATTTACAAACCATAAATCCATCTGATTTCTAATTGTGCAAAAAATGACTCCAGTGGTTGAAAGTCTTTCTGTTCTGCCTGAGTGTCATTTTTCATAAACACTTCTATTTTGCAAATAGTCTTCTTTCACGTTTTCTCAGTTCTTTGAAATAGTCTTTCCAGTAACTGCTGTGTCACATTATTGCCGATTTCATCAAAGCAGTTTCCTCTCTAAGATATGAAGCCAAACGTGTTTGTTAAAGGTCCTGCACAGCCTCTGAATGTATGCATTTCACAGCATGGGGTCGCCTCCTTAAAGCCACTCTGGCTACTCAAATCTCAACTGTATTATTATTAGGCAGAGTGAGTTGGAGTTATTCCAATCTGTCCTGTTTTTCTTTTTCCTTTTCAAAACCTAATGTGAAATGAAGTTTCGGGGCAGTCTGTCTTTCTCTCTGTCTCAGTCTAACGTTCATGCCATCTTCATTTTAGGCAACATTTCAATGTGTGTGTCTCTGCTCTGTCTGCCTGCAAGAGACTTGTCCTGCCCACTTTGTGTTTGTAAGATGGCTTTAAAAACTGCTTTAATGTTAGACTTTTTTTTTTTTAACTTTATGAGCAGTGATAAAACAGTGACTCGCCCCCACAGATCTGACAAAATTAGGGGTTTTCAGGGAATAGATGACTTAAATGTGTGTCTGTGTGCATTTGTGACACAGCAGGGTGGTTAGTCAGAGGCTGGAATGGCCTAAAGAGAGAAAGAAAGGAAGAAAGTGTGTTAGAAGTTAAGAAAGAAGGGAAAATGGCAAAACATCGAAAGGGACAAAAAGAGAACAAATGGGTTGAAATAGCAAATTAAAACTAAAAAAAGGGAAAAGGCATGGAGATGTGATGGGAGATGAATAGAGAGAAGATCAAAGGAAAGTTGAGCAATGTTAGAGAATGATGACGACAAAACAGTGCTGTTCCTGGGGTTTAGCCTGTAGCTGCAACTAATGCAAGTCAGATGGTTATTATTGGATCTGCTTCAGCCACATAGACAGATGGGTAGGTAAGACTTTTGGTATGAACACAGCAGCGCTCTATGTAGATGATATCTGAACAAGTTTTTGTGCACCGTTATGGTACTTCTGCAGTTACCAGGGTTTACATGGAAAGACTGTGGCTAAGCTCAGTTCAAAGTTGAATTGAATGAATTAAATCATGAAATATCCACTTTTACATAGTTTATATTACATAGGTTCTTTAAAAATAATTTGAGTCAGTCATTTACCTAAATAGTCCAAGTTGTTTTGTTTAAGTAAAAATGCCAAATTTAAATGGGTTATTTTTGGGTATTGTACTGTTGGTCAGAAGAAAGTTCAAGTTGTAACCTAAGCCTCTGGGAGCTTTCTCATTTCTTTCACAAGAAAATAATTGGCAGATTAATCAATATTGCTAATAATTATAAATAGTAGATTCAGCTCATCTGACTGGGCTGTCAGTTATACAGAAGATGGTAAACAAATTCAGTGTCACCAAGTGTTTTCCTGTGATCACTTTAAGGAACAGGTGGTGCAGTTGACAAAATCCTGTTTCCTGCACCATTGACCAAACATCTGTTGTGTTCATGTGTCTCTGAGTGTGAATGTGTGTATATGTGTGTTGACATGCATCTGGAGGAAGTTGTGGCTAGAGAGATTTGTCTGTGTTGGTTTGTTTGTGTGTAATACCTTACAGTAAGTTCAGAGCCAAAACTCCTGTTTTTTTATGTAGTCGCAGCTTTCATTTACAGAGAAACTGCTCAAGCTCTGCTTTTGTTATTTGACAAACTCAATTTTATATGGGATCAGCAGTTTGGGGAATATTTTGTGAGTCATAGACATTTACTGTACATTACATTATAACATGTACTATTGTGAGCTCAGGGTGAGTTCAGAGAGTTTAAGAAACAACATACCTGAATCGACTTGTTAAATGTTCACATTAGTAAAGAAATCCTTAATATCCAACTCTGCATAAAACGGTTGTATTCATTGATTTGCAACATTTCTTTTTTCTTTAGCAGTGTGTGTACTTGGACATGATGGCAGAGCTCCCATCTGGACTGCTAGAGGCATGTGTAGTGGTTGGGGCCCCTAGTGATAGGCTTCGAGATATATACCAGGTCTGTATATGCATACTCAAGGACTAAAGTAAAATAATGTGTACAATTTCAAATTAAAATAGTCACATAAAGTTAGCAAACTAACAGATATGAGCAGCATTTACACTTTGATGCCAACATATACTATTTTTGTTTTATATATTTTTAATATTCTTATTTTAGCAGTGTGAAGTTGATCTGAACAGCCTGAAATATTCAATCATTCATCCATAACACAGCACCTCTGTACAGATCATTATATGTAGGAAGCGCAAATAATTCTTGCTCTAATGTAAGTCATCACAAGAAAAGACAGTTTATATGTTCTCAAAATGTCATCTTACTTCACAATATTGGAAACTACTGCTATTAGATTAATCTTGAACAGACCTTTGCAGCATAAATAGCAACATCGTCTGTATATATAGTAAGTGGCCCAAATACACAATTCCTCCTACTTATACCCATATCCAGTTGATAGTAGAGTTATAACGTTATTAGAAGTAGTATATCATTAGAATAGATGTGGTGTAGGGTATTAATGTATATAGTCACCAGTACATTACCAAAAACAAAAATATTTCCATACTGTGTCACAGCTTCATCAGCAGAGTAAGTTAAACGAACACTCCTTGTTGGAAGCGGAGGTACTGCAGGTCCATGCCCCGCCTTTTGTTTCTAAGGAGACCAACTCCATCCAGACGATTGGTCCAGCTTTCAGTCGTGTCCAGAGGAGGAAAAGCTTCATTAAGAAGGTATACAAATATATATAAAATATAAATGTTTACATTAATTGCCAGTTTGAGACAGTTTTTGTCATTTTTTTTTTTCTGGTCTGAGACTCGTCATCTCATCACCTTCCATGTGGATACAGGTTTGGATACATTTAGGAGTCATCTGTGTTGTTGTTATTGTTATTATTTTACAGAAGAGACGTGATCGTGCTGCAGAGTCATCTAATGGAGATACAGCCAATTGTGCTGAAGCGTCAACAGCGACTGAGGATATCAGTGTTCCAAAGGATCTGGACCTCATTGCGTTGCCACAGCTGTGTTTCCCTGGTATAGTGTGTTTCATCTTTGACATCAAAACAATGAAAGGAATAGCAAATGACACTTGGGTGAAATACTGTGGGATCATGGGAGGAGTCTTCATTGTCATTCCTGAAGTGTCAGTCATTGAGGATGTTTTTATTTAGAGCTGAGTCATCCACAGAGGTCTCAAAACAGACAGACATTTATTCGGTAAATACACTAGTCTTTTTGCTCTGTCAATGCTCTACATGGCAAGGGATTTTACTTTTGCTTGTTGTCCTATATGTGACTTCTTCAGCACAGGGCAGTATGTGTTCAAGCATTGACTGCTTCAGATCTAACAATATAATTTCATGGGTGGGAGCCATAATTTGTTTACATTGTAGATCATTATCTTGCTGAAAGTCCTCAATATAGATTACACAGAATCATCATCTGTGATCTGAACTCTGTGGTCTTTTATCATAACAACAACCTAGCTCTTTCTATTGTCGCATAATTCTATTTTTATCGTAAAGAAATACTGTTTTGACAACAATTTGTTATATCCATTAAATTTGGGCTGATTTACTCTAAGTGATGGACTTTGTTTTGTCTGGCACTTGCCAAGTAAGATATACCCAATGTTCCACAAAAATCCCAGTTGCTAAATTCAAATTAAATGTTGACATGAACGCTATTTGTACATCAGAAACTTACAATAACTCCCACATTACATGACTATGACATATGGCTCTGCTCTACGCCAATCAATGGAATATCTTCTTGATTTTCATAGGTGGCCTTCAGTTAACCAGTGAGCAGAAGGAAGACAGTTATCACTTCCTGGTTTTTACTGACTTGTTTGGGAACAGAACTCATGGAGTTGTTGTGCAGTACTATAGAGCTGTACAGGTACAAATACACACCCTCACACAAAGATAAAAAAAAAAAATTGTGATGGTTTTCTAATACATACATAATGCTGAATCCAGTGAATGCAGACAGTTGATTCTCATTTCCCTGTCAGTCTTGTCAGGAAGGTGTTGCCCAGAATGGCCACAGATGGAATTCATCAAAGACCCGTCTCTACACACCCATTGCTGTCTGTGTCATCTCCAAGTTCCCCTACTATAATGCTCTGAGAGACTGTTTGTCATGGTAATAATGTTTATTAAATTCAGAGTAACCTGGCCCTGGTTAATTGTCCAGTAATCCAGACAAATTTAACCCTTTCTCTGTATCTCTAACATTCTTTCCCACCTCCACCCTCTCAGTCTACTGGTCCAGTTGCGGCCTGCAAGACAAGCTGACTTTGATGAAACAATCAAGGAGTTTTCAGCCAAGCTGTCACTGGTCCCTTTACCACCTCCTGGACAGCTACATGTGGTCAGACAATATTCTGCTTTTCTTGCTTCTTCTACCGTTATCTGAGAAATAACTGATAGATATTGTGTGTGTGTGTGTGTGTGTGTTAGTCCTTCAGCCTCCGTCCACTTCAGGTTGTTCTTCCATCCAGGGATGATCAGGACAGCCCTGTTATCGACATCGACCTGCATCTACCTTTTCTCTGTTTCACGCACACAACACTCCTCCAGGTACTTCAAAACACAGGCCTTAGTACTGCATGTATTGTTAATGCAAGTAGAAGTCTTAAAGTGATTCAAAGGTGAAGGGCGGAATCAATCAAATAGTGGCTGAGAAAGTTTAAATCAGTTGTTAAACAATCGAATATCTTTTTTTTATATACAATTTTTCTGATATTTTATAGTCTCAATAATTCACAGAAGCAGCAATCAACAGATCAATTTATTTTGATCATCATTAGTTGCAGCCAAAGTCCTGACCCTACTATAATTCAATAAAAGTCTCTTCTATCAGTATGCCTATAGATTTCATAGATTTACTGGAACTGCCTATTGGGGGGACATGTAGTTGACACAGGTTGCCCCCTCTCCAGGTGCTGTCCTGCCTTCTTCAAGAGCAGAGGCTGGTCTTCTTCTCCTCTGACTGGTCTAGACTTACTCTGGTTGCAGAGAGTCTGCTGTTGTACCTGCAGGTCAGTGTGAAAGGAACCTCACGTCTTTGAAGTACTAACAAACTTTTTACAACGGCAGTAAATTAACTCTAACGTTGAAGAAATGTTATAAAACTCCTTACAGTGCTCCTACATCCATCTTTCATCTGTCTGTCTCCTTTTGTTTTTCTTCCAGCCTCTGTCCTGGCAGCAGCCCTATGTTCCTGTCTTGGCAAGAGGAATGTTGGACTTCCTCATGGCTCCTACTACCTTCCTGATGGGCTGTCACATCAGTCACTTTGAGGAGGTTGCTGCTGTGAGTACACCGGTATCTCTCTCTAAATTATCACCGCTACCACTCTGATTTTTTTTTTTTTTTTTTTCTCATGATCAAGGATTCCTTGGTTTTGTTGGTGAATCCTGCTCATCTGACCTTCCTTTTCCAAGATGATGCAATGGGTGTTGGCTTAACTTGATATCCAAAAGTGTGTGTGTGTGTGTGTGTGTGTGTGTGTGTGTGTGTGTGTGTGTGTGTGTGTGTGTGTGTGTGTGTGTGTGTGTGTGTGTGTGTGTNTGTGTGTGTGTGTGTGTGTGTGTGTGTGTGTGTGTGTGTGTGTGTGTAGGAGACGGAGGATCTAATCCTGGTGAATGTTGATGATGGTGTCATTCAGTCGTCATGGTCTGAAACCATTGATTTACCAGCTATTCCTCAGGCAGCAGCTGAGAGCTTTATGTCAAGGTGACACACACACACACAATGATGAGTAATGTCCATTGTTATGCTTACTTGTCTTACATGCTATTTATAGTTTGTATTTTGTTTTTTGAATTTTGAATTATTGTTTCTTTTGTTGCATTCTTTCTTTTTAATTTTTTTGTATTTGTTTTATCTTGGGAATATTTGAACACATCACTGTAACACTAGAACCAGCAGAGGAGCCTCACCCCTCTAAATGCCTCCTAAAACCAGTTACTAAGTTTAAGGAACTCAGTCTAAAACGCTGAATTAAATTAAAGTCATTACTATGCTACATAATTCTTACACAGTCGTTGGGTGTGTTTCCAGGGCAGAGTGTCTCCAGCTTCATTACGACTTGGAGCTGTGTCACCTCGGCACAGGCACTGATGCTAATGCCCTGCGGTGCCAACGCAGAGACTGGCAGAGAAGACTGAACGCACAGATACAGAACATCGCCTTGGAGCTAGTGGTCAACATTTTCAGGTAGGGCTCTGTTAGTGTCCTGTGGTCTCCTGGTAAATAGAGTCTGTCTAAAGGTACCTCTATACGTCTGTCCTTGTTTGTCACTCTCTCAGAGGTGTCCAGGACTTTCTAAACCATGAGCACAGAGTTTTTAACAGTGAGGAGTTTCTGAGGACCAGGGAGCCAGCAGACCAGTCCTTTTATAAGAAGGTACACATACACATTTACGCAGGCAAGAGACACACACAAAAACACACTAGCAAACCCTGACTGTCTCTGCTGCATGTTTCTCCTCAGGTATTAGAAACTCATATCTTCCACTCATTCCTGCGAGACAGGCTGAACAGGAAACGCGACACCTTCAGTCGTATGGAGCAAAACACGCGTAACAACGCACACAGGTATGGGGCTGGTATTGCCTAAGGGCAGAGGTAACCAGGCAACATTGAGAGCATAAATTCCACACAGAATATTGGCTGTTTATTAAATTCAAACTGATTCCTTACATCAATGTTAAAGAATTAATGATGAGCTGTCCACTGTCTTAGCGTGGATTTATGGGTGAATCATCACTTGGCATGTCAGACACTTAAAAAACATACTTTTCTTAGGCTGCGCTGAAGCTGTTTTACCTGCTTAACCAGGTAGATTAGTTGATGAATCAATTTTCTGGTTTCAGATTACTCAAAAGCAAATATGTGATAATTTTTATAGTCCTCTATGATACTCAACTGAATATATTTGGTTTCTGCCTTGGCAATGCTATCACAGCTATAAACATGTAAATGCAATAAAAAATTGTCTGAGTGCACCCAGTAAACTGAAATTGTATTACTCATATATCATGATATAAATATTGACTAGGACCATGATGCAACCTACTTAAACCTGCTGTAACCCCTAAATTGTCAGGACCAACCTTAACCTCAGCATCTATATTCTATCTACAGGAATCGTGCAATGACAGAGTCTCCTCGGCGTCCTCCCATGTCTGAACTGTCCAGGACTGGCTACAGCAGCTACACCAGCCCTGACAACAGACTGAGCAAGAGGCTTGGAGCCAGCCTGCCTAACCTAGAGCAACCTGCCAGTGACTCTCTGACTGCCATCAGCTGCAGCAGGCCAGCCTCCCTCAGAAAGATGACTCCTGATATTGGTCAGTATAAGTGGAAAAAAAGTAGGTGGTTAGAGAGTTAATTAAGAGTTAATTAACTTAAATTTTATTTGTCTTGTTCCAGGGTTGAAGTCTCCTCAGAAAGCAGTGGAGGTTTTCCGTCTCCCAGAGTTCCCCCCTCCTTTGGCCTATCATTATGTACAGAACTATTATTCTGACATGGTGGCTTCACTGGGGAAGGCTATTAATGCCACAGCACCTGAAGAGTCTGCTCTGCTGGCCAGGTACTGTGAAGCGTGGACAAAAAAAGCTAAAATATTTTATGCTAAACAGAACCTAAAGAAAAAAAATTACTACTAAAAAATCCTGCAAAGGGTTTGCAACTTGCTGTTTTATCTTGTTTGTGTATGTTTCTGTTTAACCTACAAATCTGTTACTCCAAACAAATCTTAGACAACAGCGTAGAAAGTAGTATCTTTATCTGCTTTTATGTCATGTTATTGTTTTCTGAGGGAAACTAGAAAAACAGGTTATTATTGTTTTGTGAGTATTAAACAGTTTTCATACTTTCATGATTGATGGTGTGTGAATGATTTTGTACTAAAGCACTGAGCAATGATTCAGAGAAAAAAATAATTTTCTGGTGGTGATCATTGATGCGGACCAGAGAAGTCTAAATAAAGCTCCGCACAGAGTAAACCACCCCCCTTCTGTGCAATAAAATGGACCTTTTACCTTTTACCAGACACCTAAACCAATCTATCTGTTTTGCCCAGGTACCACTACCTGCGTGGTTTGGTAAACACTGTGTCCAACAGGCGTCTGGATGCATTGGAGGACTTCCAGAGTCTCTATAAGACAGACTCCGACATCTTCCCATCTCAGATGGTTAAGTCACTGGTCGACTCCCTGTTCGAAGTTGAGCGGTTGCAGGTTAGTCTAGGGCATCATGAATGAGGACACTGCGTTATATTGAACACAGTGATGTGGAGATGCAAATGCTCTACAGTCAATGCATTAAAATCTGAGCTGTAAATATATTGTGTGGTTACTAGTGTCATAGTGCTGTTGTTAGGTGGTATGATAGTGAGGCTGATAATAATATGATAATACTGAATATTATTCTGTGTATTTTACCTACATTGATAGTTAATTCATTGATCAGCAGAGAAACAGTTGAAAACATTTTAATTTAATTTAATTTAGCTTTTTCTCTGTTTTTATCACTTTAAATGAATTGTTATCGAGTTATGGAGTGCTCACTTGACAAAAGTCAATAGTAGTCAATAGATGTTTTATAGACAAAACAGATTGACTATTATGGTATATAAATAATCATTGATTGTATTGGTAGTAATAGTTGAAATCTCTCCACAGGCAGACAGACGTCCAGAGCTCAAACGGCTCATCAGTCGGGTTAAGCGAGAGCGGGAACGTGCATGCAACGGCAGTGGGCATGAGGAGGGTGCTGTGAAACACTTCCAGCTGCCAAAAAAATACATGCAGCTGGAGGAGTTTGTGAAATGTGTCCAGGAGTCAGGGATTGTAAAAGACCAGGGGACCATACACAGACTCTTTGATGCGCTAACTGTTGGTAAGTTCTTCAGTATTCTGCATTTACACAGGTGTACATGTGTTTGTCTCTGTGTATAGTCCATGAAATGGTGGAGTACAGGTTGCCTTGTGCAACTTTTAACCCAAACTTTCACAGTCACATATTCAGCTGTAGCCCTCCTTTGTCCCTTTTCCAGGCAAACATTCATTCCTCGGGTTAATCATTACCTCACTGCTTCTTGAAGAAAGAGTTTGTCATGCATGTTTGGTGTTGTGGGTGTAACCAGGGCTCTATTTACTGGCACTTAGTTGGTGACTCTTGGTAATACTGAGTTATATACCATGATGAAAATGCCTACCTAGTCATTTTGCCATCCTTTCTGTCAGGTGTCTTTGCTTTCACCATTGGGATTGAAATAAACTGCAGTTCAGACATTACAAACTTTTCAAGCAGCCAGATATACGTGACAGCCTCTGTGAGAGCTGCAGTGACCTGAAAACATTCCTGTGAACTCATAATGATTGTGTTAGCAAGAAGTCAAGGAAAAGGTATTTGAGCTACGATGAGTATTGAGGGATATTTTGTTTTTAAATTAAGATAAGAAGGAAGAGAGTCGGTACAAGAGAAACAGAAGTTTTGGCTAAAACTGTGTGCTGGAAAACCTAATGGAGCTTATCTTGTTCTCCACATTACATTACTGTAAAATGCCTTTCACATCCTGTAGGATGTACTGACCAAAACTGGGTTTCCTCTTTTGACCTGCACAGGAGAAATTGACACACACTGTAATATCTTGGTTCCTGTGCAATATTATTCTATATGTGGAGAGGTAAATATCAACACTGAAGTGAGCAGAGATTCTGCTGACGTCCTCTTTATTTAGTGTTTACTTAAAGCCAGAATGAAACAGCGTTTAGAGTGGCCTTTCATTCTGTAATTTATCTTGATTATTATTTCCCGTTGAAACAGGATGTTGGCTGCAACACAATGATAAATCATTTAAAATAGGATGGATTGGCCAGTGTAACACACAATGTCCACATTTCCTGGAACCTACTATGTATTGTTACACAAACTAAATAGACTTCTTTTTATTTTATATTATTGATATTATTATAAAAGGGAAAAAAAACTTTTCCCTTGAAAGGGTGACTTTGCTACTTCTCAGTGGCCATTAACAGAACGCAGTGTCGGTATGAGATGATGGTTGACTGTGGGGGAGCGCATTGACTTTGCACTCTATGCAGTCATTGTTGTAATACAGTAAGGACGTCAACCCCCAACCACTCACTGTGCAGGCATACCAACAGATTGGACTGCGTGGAATGAGAAAAAGAGTTGGCCTGGTCACCTACCAGATGTTTGTGTGTGAAGCAGTGCATTTCCATAAAGGCTGCTCAGCCAACCATTTCTTGGTAAATGAAGATGAAAATAAGCTTTTAAATCTGACACAAAGATACAGGCTATTAAAAAACTTGCCTAATTTTAAAAGTTTGTGCATGTTTCATGCAGGTCATCAGAAGCAAATTGGTCCAGACTTGTTCAGGGTGTTTTACACCATCTGGAAGGAGACTGAGGCTGAAGCACAGGAGGTCTGTATGTTTTGCTTGTAACATACAGTGTAAATGGACCAAAGCTACCATATACTAAGAATAATACCAGTAATGAGCCATAACAAAAGAATGTCCACTTGACTTGTCATTGCACTGATCAGTGAAATCAGCTTGGATTTGGTTGGCTGATCAGCAGAAAGTAAAGTGTTTGATTTTTCATGTGATTTTCAGGTGTGTCTGCCTGCATCTGTATTGGAGCACATTGAACCCAGTGAGTGTGTCTTTAAGCTGTCCTCCTCGGTCAAGACAAGCCGTGGTGTGGGGAAGATAGCCATGACTCAACGACGGCTCTTTCTGCTGACTGATGGAAGACCGGGATATGTGGAGGTGGCACAGTACCGAGACTTAGAGGTGAGACGTAATGAAATATGGAGTAGTCAGCAGGGTTCTGTATGTATAACTCATATGTATATGTATATTTGTTTACGTTCCTAATCAATTTGCAGTGCTTTCATCAGGACTAAAATATTTAAAAATACAAAGTATATTGAACCAGACCCAGGATCAGTCTAAGTGTTGATCCTGTAATAGTGATCTAAATCTCATCTTTATCTCTTTCTCTTTAGGAAGTGAAGGTGTCCTCAGCTCCCATCTTACTCCTGCGAATCCCCAGCCTGAAGCTGCGTGTTCACGGCAGGAAGGAAGTGTTCGAGGTTAATCTGAAAACTGAGACTGAGCTCTGGAACCTGATGGTCAAAGAGATGTGGGCCGGACGCAACATGGCTGACCAACACAAGGTAAAGCTGTAACTTTAAAGGTGTGTGTGAGTGTGTGTGTGTATGTCCAGTATGCGTGTGGGAGAATCAAAAGAGGAGTAAATGCACGTCTGAGTAATTATGTATCCTTTTTACTCATCCATGCTTAAATAATATGCATCAGTTACTCTATGCGTGTGTGTGTGTGTGTGTGTGTGTGTGTGTGTGTGTGTGTGTGTGTGTGTGTGTGTGTGTGTGTGTGTGTGTGTGTGTGTGTCTGAAATGAACTTCTGTGACCTTTGTTGGCTTTGACTATCAATTAATTGATTATAATAAAATTATGGCAATTGCCGCCTTATGTTTTGCCCATATTATTATTTATCTTTTTTTTTTTTTTTCAGATTTTCACTTTTTGCTGAATGTTTGAAATATGCTACATGTCCAATGTATTAAAACTGTAAATGCATATTTCTCTCCAGGACCCACAGTACATGCAGCAGGCTCTGACCAATGCTTTGTTAATGGATGCAGTTGTGGGCAGCCTTCAGAGCAGTAAGGCCATCTATGCTGCTTCTAAGCTGGCTCACTTTGATCGCATCAAGATGGAAGGTAGCAGAAGATATTGATCATTATGATTATTATTGTTTTTCTAGCTATTTGCATTTATCAAAAACTGTCTCTTAAGCTTGGTTTGGAATCAGTTGTAAACCCGTAAGGACTCATCAAAGTTATCCATTCATCACCTGGCAAAGGCAGTGACTTATCTTTTCTCTTCCTGTAGTCCCAATGATGGTTCCCAAAACAACTGCAGAGACCCTAAAGCACAAAATTAATCCTTCGCTGGAACTCACTGCACCTCAGCCTGTGGATGTACTTTTATACACACCAGGTACACACACACATACACACACACACATACACACACATATTGCTCCTAAGGCTGTCCTGTAACCAAGCAATATCTCTGTGCTGACAAGGTCAGGTTCCTCTCTCTTGCTCGCTCTCTTTCTCTCTCTAATTCTCTCTGTTTGGTCTTTGAGTAGGTTTGTGAACTGTGACACCAACACACTGACATATATAGTGACTGACTAAAACACACACATTATGACCTTTGCTTTGTCATTAGCTCTCCCTTACTCACTCTGTCTGTTTCATTCAAACATAAAGACCGACATAAAGCTGCACATAAATTTTCAACACTTTCCTGTGTAGGAAATCTGTATTAGGACATAGATCTTCACAAAACTATGACAAAACAACACAAGTGTGAGTTCAAGCCAAGTTCAATTGATTTGGAAGAAATAGCTTCAAAAAGTAAGGCACTTTATCATAGTTTTCATTATCATTACTTACTGTACAGACAGCTAGAAATTTAAGAAAAAACCCAAAAATTATTAAGTAGACCTACCTTGAAAAACCTTCCATGTGTGCCATGATGGTCCACTGAGTTCTGCATATGCAAATGTTGTGAATCATATACTTTGGTTTTCACAATTACTGTATTCAAGTCAAGCGTTAACTCACCATCATTAAAACACCAAATGAGGAAAGTTTCATTCCTCCACTAAGAACTTCACAGATTTGAAATGCTCTGTGTCAAGAAGCTTTATAATACTTTATATTGGTTGTTCTCTTAAATCTGCCACCCTACTGGAAATACCAGTATTTGTGCTGATTTTGTTATGGGTAGGGGGCAGCAGGCACTCTGTCACATTTCGCGGCAGGAAGACAGATAAGCAACAGCTTAAAACCTACTGAAAAGCAATGCCCTTCAGCGGACAGACCATCTGCAGCCACTTCGATGCCCGGCTGGTGGCAAACTGACCCCCCAGCACTAACACACTCTTGCTCACTCATACTCAGTGGTCCACACATTCTCAGACACTGAACAGTTCTTCAATATCAGTCAGCTCTTTGAGATTTCTGTTTGGGGAAAAGAACAGCTCTGGCTATTCACGCCCTCCCTCCCTGCCTCTCTGACTCTCTCTCTCTCTCTAATGTGAATATAGGTCACTGAATTGAATTCCTGGCTCATGGCCACCTCACTCGTCCTTTTCTCCCCCTTCTCTCTTTCTCCTCTTCATTCCCTTTTTTTATTTTACTTTTTTACATCAAACTTCCTCTGAGGTCTTTTCTCTCATGTCCCACCAGCTTTCTATGATTCTCCTCTAATGAAATACAGGATATTACTTTCTTTGTCTGCTAGTGGTGCTTTTAAATAGCAATGAATACATTAGAGGAAATCTGACCATTAGGTGAAGCCTGGGTGGAGTCAGGCTGTGTATTAATAGTTTTGAACATGAAGTGTTTCCATTCAACTGTACTCGTGACTCTACTGTGTAGTTTCTGGTATTTCAAATGACTAGTCATTGAATTGTTTATTAATTGAAATGGGGGCTGTTACAAAAGTGATCATACATTCCAAAACATTTATGTACGATTTGTAAACACTATATTTAATATTTTGATAGTAATGCATTAGCAAAGTTTCAGTCAATGTTGATATTCACATTTCTCCTTTGCTTCTGAAAGAGTAAACACTGGCAGCAGTAGAAGCAAGTTTGTGATAAGCTATTGAGAAATAACTGATAGGTGTGTGTGTGTGTGTGTGTGTGTGTGTGTGTGTGTGTGTGTGTGTGTTTCAGGCCAGCTGTGGGTGTCTGTGAGTGGAGGGAAGGTGATGGTGTTCGATGCCTCCAGTTGGTCCCTGACTCACACCTGTCAGGTTGGGAATGCAAGACTAGTAAGAAAACACACACACACACACACACACAATATATGTATAATATGCACAAACACACATACAAACATAGAGATGGAGGACACACACAAATACACAGAGGGTGACTGATATAGTGGTGTTTCCAAGTGGTATGTTTATTGAAATTTCCAAAAAAGAAAAAAGTTGGAAGTAAATGTCCTTAATTAAATGTTTCTTGACAGTTTTTTTTAAAAAGGGAATAAGAGTGGCACAGTGACTGTAGGATGAAGTCATAATGTAGGGATCATTATTTTTATATTACCAATGAATTAAGTCTCTATGTGTATGTTCTTTTTGTGACTGAAAACTCAATCTGGTTGCTCCCATCAGTGTCATTTCTAGATGCAGCAGGCACTCACATTCATTTTAAAAAACCTACCCACTGTCCACACCAAGTGTGAGACTAGCTGGTGAACGTGTGGAGCATTTAGCAGCAAAAGCACCAGAGACCAAAACCAAACAGAGAAAAGTGAAGATCGGGGAATTGCTCATTTCATATTTTTTACTCATCATCTTACGTGCAAGGTGATGTAACGTGATGCAAGAGTGTGAGTCATCTCCATGGAGTTTAGATTGTTTAAAGTCTGTGATAATGCCCATAGTAGGGGGATTTTCTGAAGGTAGCATTTCGTTTTACGTCCAGCCATAAAGGTTATATACAAACCTTCAACAAAACAATATTCAAATGTCTCTCAGTTTCTCTCAGAATTAGGCACTGTCAAATTATGTGGGCATGGTTTACCAGTGTCTACACTCTCTCCTGTAAGAGTTTTGGGTCATAGTTAATTTCGATTTCTTCTCTTAAGATATGACAAAAGTTAATGAGATTTTTCCAAGAAAGATCTCTCTCTAGTTTATTCTCACAGATTTTAATGTATGTCACTGTATTTGATTTAAACTAAATTAATGTGACTGTGATATTGAACACAGGTGTGTTGGAGAATGTTGGCTTATTTGTTTTATTATAATGTGTTTATATACCTCACAGTATGGCAGCAGAAGAAGTAATGGGAGTTAAAGCTGTTTTAACTCTAACTGTTGTAGGCAACATGATCTTTTTCATATAAGCTCACCATCATTATATGAAAACACTTGGCCAGTGTAACTTTTTCACATCACTGGACAGAATAAGCAGATAAACAGCACATGCATTCCACTGACATCAGATACACATAAAACTGTTTTCCCCAAGTTTCAAACTGTGCCACTATTATCTTAAGATTTGCAAGCAGATGCTTTGGGGAGTATACTGTGTTTTGAATAGCTTTAATTCCTTCTCAAGTGCACAACATTTTCTCTGCAAATGTTTTCAAAAGAAGAAAATATAAACAAGTATAGGTCGGCAGGAGTCCCTTAAAGCTGCTGGGGGAGAACCAGTAAAACTTTCTGGCCTAAATGAGGTTAAGGATGAGTGTGAAGTTTTGAGGCATTTCTTAGGACTGTGCTAATCACTGACCTGCGCTCCAAGCATGTAGGTCACAGTCACATGAAATAAGTTAACCTATGTGTGTGTGAGAAAGAGTCTGTTTTCTATAGGCTCTTCTCTACCAGATCATGTATGAAACATTTGGATCAGGCCCTTAGATGGGAGGGCTGATGAAAGTAGCTACTGAGAAAAAAGCATTTTGGGAACAAGCTAAGTAAAAGATCTTACATTTTTTGCCTTTGAGCAACATTATTGAAAAGGTCTATAATTTCTACATTGTTTTGTGATGTTTAACTTGACAATAAATGCAGACTTTTATATTGTATGTTATGTTGAGAGGGGTGTTTGCAGCGTATATTGCAATTTAGCAGAACAACGTCACCACCTAGTGGAGAAGTTGGATATTAAACAAAAAGCACCCTCTGCTAAAATCTTTTCCTAAGTTGTTGTGCACTCAGGTTCAAAAATGTGCATCACAGTTGCCTAAAGCTCCAGGTAACCCAGAAGAAAACTATCAAATAAAAGAAAGAAACCCTCAGTGTGGAAGCTGCAACAGGCAAATACTGTGTGTAAACCCTTATATAGCCACCTGATCAGTCAGGTGCCTCTCTGTTACAGAACTGCATGCTGGATGTTGACAAGGATCAGGTCTGGATGGGCTCTGAGGACTCAGTTATCTACATAATCAGCATGGTGTCCATGGTGTGTAACAGACAGCTGACTGAACACAGGGCAGAGGTCACCGGTCTGGCACTTGACACAGACAAATACGGGTAAGATGCACACACACACGCACATGCGCACACACACATCATCAATATATGTAGAACCTCCCTGACAGCCAAAATACGAATCATAATTTGTCATAAAATATGAATGGACCTGATGTTGACGTGTGATATTTTATCATGTTCACTCTTTCTAATTTGAACCATATACAGTATAAAAACATTATTTAGAACTGGAAGGCGTGTAATGAAAAACCTCAAATGGTCCAGTTCACATTTATCAATAAAACATGTTAAACTGCAGTTAACCATAGCAACAGTATTTATTAAACCTAACTTAAGTATGTGTTAAACTGAAAACAATGTTTTTAATGGATTATTTACTCACTTTTTTTTCTTGCCTATGCACCATGATGCACCCCGAGGAGTACATGTTAGGTGTAGATAATTTCTGTGATTTAAATGCTGCAAGAGATTTAATTTTAGATGTGACATGAAAAGTATTCAAATGTATGTAAGTCTGACAAGTGTACTTTGTTCTTCAGCCATAAAGTGGCATACTCCTGCAGTGTAGAGGGAAGTGTGATGGTGTGGGACGTATCTACGTTACAGGTCAGTTTTAAACTAACAACTTGTCAGAGTGGGGATGGTGTAAAGCAGCATGCTATATACAGCTTTAGAAGTAATTTAGTGTGGCTAATTTGAGTATCAAATTGTCACACCGGTCAGAGCTGATCCTTACAGACTCTTTGCCCCTTTCTTCTTATTTTTCATAAATTGACTTCTGTTTTGAACCACTCAGGTGAAGAGGCACTTTCGGCTCTCCTGCGATTGTCTGCAGTCTGTCAAGAGCTTGAACGGCACATTGTGGTGCTGTAAGTTTCATACTTAAGCGCAAGTGATAAACTGAGAGTTGTGAGTAGAAACCAGATAGTGTCTCTTTCTTTCCCTCCAGGCTCCAGGGACAGTGTCATGGAAGTGTGGAGGAATGGTTCATTGAAACGTCGTCTGAATCTACCAGAGCAACAAAGAGGCTCTATAGTGACATTCAGCTCTATACTGTTGTTACCTGAGGTATCACACGCAGCTCTGCACTATGTTTATCTTTACCTTACTGTTTCTGTATTGATGCATTTTTTAAAATTGTTTTATTTAAGCACATGTGACTGATATTCAAGTCTGACTTTCCTCTGTTTTTGGTTGTGTGTGTCAGAGGGAGGAGCTGTGGAGTGTGTGTGTAGACTCAGGAGAAGTGTGTATTTGGCATATTAAGGACCCTACCAAGCCATTTGAGCGTGTGGCGCTGCAGGACTGCGCTGGATGTTACTGCATGATAAAAGTTAAAAATCAGGTTATTACACACTGCTCATGCACAAACACAGAATACACAAATCTACCTTACAAATGCATAAATATTGGGATAGACTTGAAATAAAGCCTTTCTGACCCACACATTTTTTTCTCTAGGCGTGGGTTGGTGGTGTGGGCCGCAGCTCTACCAAAGGGAAGATTTACATCCTGGACACAGAACGGCACCTGGTCCTGAAGGAGCTTCACGGCCACAATGACAAGGTCATGGCGCTCTGCTCTGCTGAGGATCGCTACATCCTCAGTGGCGCTGGGAAACATGACGGAAAGATTGCCATCTGGAAGGTGGAGTAGAGGGGTGTATTGGAGAGATTACAGGACGAGCACAGGTTTAGAGTCTGCGGGAGAAAGAGTGAAGCTCTGTGTTTGGAAAGCAGAGTAAAGGGAGGAAAATCAAATTCACAAACTCACGGAAATATGAAGGAGTCACATGTCAGTCATGTAAAGGAAGTAACTATGAAATGATGATTTGCAGTTCAAAATCACGACATTACTGACACGTGATTTTTTTCAGGAATATGAAGACTGAAAAAAAGAAAAGTGGGTGTAAGTTCTGCTGGATATTTTTTTATTCCAAAGTTCTTCACTTTACTGAAGAGTTAAACATTTTAGTATTTATCGGTAAGTCACACCTTTCCTCATTTAAAACTGTAGCCACACGCTAGTGTTTCGTGGGATCATCATGTGACTGAGCCTCGCCTCCAACTGTGAATTTGAGGCGAATCTCTACAGCTCAAACTACTCTGAAAACAAAACTGTCACTGAAGTGTGGGACCTGAGGAGATTTTATTTTGATGGAAGTTGTGCTTTAATGGACAAGATGCAGCGAAAAGTGGTGGGAAATGTGCAAGATACAAAGTTGAGACTTAAACTTGTGACATACCACTGTGTCGCTACATGTGACATATGGTAAGGTGTGTTTCACAACAAATTAAGGAAGTCCTGCAACAACTGGATTTTTTTTTTTCTGCAATTAAAAACAAAATAAGGATTAAGCCCATAGTACTTAAAAGCCAGATATTTACCTCATTTTTGAAAGAAGTTTCTAAGTTTTTCTTTATTTATGTCTTTAAAAGTACAGTTTTATCTGTGTTATAGGCCAGTTGGTTTTAACAAGATGGTTTTCGGTGTTATGGCTGTAACACACCTTATGCATGTTCAAGCATTTAGTTATTTATAATTTAGAGGAAAAGGACCAGGCCATAAAATACCGCAAATATGTATCTATTTATAATCATTGTTTCATTTTATCAGGATATTTTTACAATAGTGTTATTTGTATTAACAAGGTGAAACCATATAGACGGATGATATTGATTCTTCGCATGTGGAGAACATCAACCTTTCTTACATTTTACTTTTTTACCTTTACGTAAAGTGACTCCTTTGACTCTTGAAAAATTGAGTCAAGAGGAAGTTGCAAGTTTTTTTTTTTGTTTTTTTTTTTCTTTCTCTATTTTCACAAATCATCAGTGGGATCTGAACAAACCTACATTTAGGAGATAGTGTTACCTTAGATTCAATCAAAGGCTCAACTCATCTTTTATTAATGTATTTGCACAGTGTATATAACTGCTGATCATGAATATGATACATGGCAATGCAACAACTCAACCATTGTATTTATGTTATTTTTTGTAACATAGACTTAATAGAAAACTGCTCAATATATTATCTCTAAGGCTTTTAAATAGATTTTTTGACCAACAGTGAACAAATCCAATAGTTTTTAAATGGAGTCTTCAGTGTCTTTATTTTCAACCAGAGAAAGTATCAAGTTTCACTCTGTGCCAGTGGTTTTTAGGAAATAAGAAAATATTTTTTTTCTTAACCATATGATAAATATATACTCACATTTCCTTTGATCTTTGCATTTGGCTCAACATATATATTAATTTTCTTTAAGGGACCAGAAACAAGGTGAGACAGTCATAGATCTTAAACTTGTTCTGTAAACATTTACCTTGTTTATCCTTTGTCCTGTAAGTAAATGGTTATGATGACGCCATCATGATTGTTGTGCACTTCTTTGGGTTTACCATAAGATGGCGCTGTTTGATATTACAACAAGTTAAAGTGGGGGTGTGAGTTTATAAAGCTCAGATATATTCTTGGCTAATCAATTAACTGTTGAATGTTAGAAAATAGGGAATAGATTAGGGCCTAAAGTTATTACGGTTATAAATAACCCTAAAGTTATTTAATTAAGTATTTACATATAACAAAGAAAAGCAACAAATCATTATAAGATGAACCATATTTACCTTCTTTTCCCATCAATTAATCAACTCTCAAATTCAGCTCCACAATATAAAAGTAACTCCACACTAAATATAGACTTTTCAACTCCAGCGTCCTCTGCTTAGACAGCAGAGTGGTGTAGTGATAATGAACATATAATGTAAAGCTAGAACAGACAGGGTTCATCCTGCCTGAGTCGTCCTTGAGAAGGCCACTGAATCCCTGCAGGGGGCCTGCTGTATGTAATGACCTCTGACCTCCCAGTGAAGCCAGTCAAGGCACTTTTACATCAAAGCTCCACTGAAACATCCATAGAAAATACTGTGTGCGTGGACGTGAACTTGTGTGCACAGCATTTGTGCAAATGTCTGTGTGCATCCTGTGTGCTGGGCATTGTTTTATTTACATAAAGCCATAAGAAGCTGTTAATCTCTCACCATACAGGTCTACTCGTGCCTCAGCTGCAGTGGAAGATAAATTGTTTTCTGTCTCCCCTGCAGCTCTTAACCAGTTTCCTCTAATCCACAAACTTTTACTTACAGGAAGCGAGGGCTAGATTTAAGGGAAAAAACACAATTGCTGTTTGTGCTGCAACTTAAAACAAGACCTGAAAAGCGCAGTTTCAGAACAGTAGCACAGTGCTCTGTAGTGTAACGCAGTGAGGGAAAACTATTTCCAATTCCTCTGAGCGTAGCAATGTAGCAGCTTGTGCAGCCTTCGTTGCTCTCTCTGACTGTGAGTGTGTTTTTTTTGTTTGTCAGCTTGAGGCAACCTTCAACATGAATATAAATTGTATACGAATGGAGAATATGCTTGTTCTTAAGGATAAGGCTGTTATTCCTATTCATGTAATTTCAACAAATCCCATCATAACATTTGCTTCTTCTCTATACTTTTTCACTACCCTGTCTGTGCCACTGAAAAGATGCAAAGCTCACAAATATGTCGCTTCACATTTTCTAAAAACATTTTCAGCAAACATGATTCAAATAGAAGAAAACAGTACATTTGTTGGGAACTATTTTCAGTGGTGGATTAATACACATTAGTGAGTGTTTATGGCAGCGTGATGTAGGCAGGATTAGGGTTGACCAATCAAATTGATGAAAGTGTACATTACTGGTTGATCACTGTGGAACTTGAACACAGTATTTCTGCTGTTCACAGCAATAAAAAGATAAAATAATTGCTGAAAAATCACAAAATTCAGTTTCAGGTCTCATGGCTAAACCAACACGGGCCATTGTAGATCTTTAATACAATTATAGAATGAATTAAGTCATATTTCAAAGGAGACTTTTGAGGGAGTTCATTGATCTCTGGGAAACTATAGAATACCACCAGACTTATCTTTAAGAAATAAGATAAGTGCCATTGCTCACTCACAGATTAAATACAAAACAGATTTGTCCTGTTGATGTAGATTTACTATATTATACTTATAAATGCTTTGTGTTCATACAGGTAAAAAAAAAGTTAGAGTTACACATCAGTCATTTGAAGCTCATGATGGTGATTTTGTATATTTATATCTGAAGTCTGCCCCGATAAGTTCATAAAAACAGCTGTGCTGTTGAGTTTAAGTCTCAACAGCAGGTTATCAGGTTCAAACCTCTATCTCTTTTTTAATATTGGGGTGTGAGCTCCTGGGGGCGTTACCATCTTCACCCAACACAATGACACAAGGTATATTTGCTGAGTCTAAATGTATAATAGTTTATTTTTACCACATCAAGAAACACTCGTCAACTCTCACATCGCCTACTTATTCTGTCTCTTTTTTTTCTGTCTCTTCTGGTATCGGTTCCTCCTTAAAATGAGGCCTTAAAAGTCAAACCATGTCATCAGTCTGGATGTCATTACCCCTCAGATATAAAGTCTTTAAAAGATGTTTTGTCATATTTGTGCATTATTTGTCTTGCTAATTTGAAGGTAACGTGGCATTGCATGCACAAACTATAGCTATTACCCTCCTCAAGACCTGGCCTGCAGAGAATCTCACCGAGATGATCAAGTCTGGTGTGCTTTTATCCTCGGAGGCAGTGAACATCACCTAGAGTTATGCACCAGTTATATGTCAGAGCTTGAAGTAAATATTTCAGCTCTGAAACTTGTTTACAGCAACAGGAATGAACTCAAGTTTAAACACATCTGCTAAATCAGTGAGACACAAAATGTTTTATGCCACTCAACTCTTGACATACAAACACATAAGACAACAATCACTGCTTTTGTTGTTACCTTCTACAGAAAATTAGCAGTATTATCTCAATTAACAGCAATATTTCAACAAATTTCAGTATTTAACATTTGACTGAAACAAAATCTAAGGAGAGCAACAAGTGACTTTCACAATAAAAGCATTAATATAGTATTCAAACAAAGAACTGAAGAATGCCCTAGTAAAAGTAATTTAATGTATTGGTGAGCTGAAAAGATTGATAAATTAATTGATTGAATCTATTTTTATTAATATGTATTTGCAACATTTTGACAAGCCAAAGTAAAATGTTGCAAGCTTTTGGCTTTGGTTCCTGTTGGAACCGCAGACTCATTGAAAAAATAATTGATGGATTAATAGATGATGGAGATAATTGTATAATAATTACAGCTGTCATTTCCAAAAGATGTCTGACATTTGTTTTTCTATTTGAAAATTAGTTTGGTAATAATGTCTGCGCCATGAAATGATGGACAGAAGCTACATGGGAAAGTAAGAAACCTGCATTATTACATAATCTTGAGGCCCCTTCTTATAGAGTCCTGGGTTACAATCTAGTTTTAGGACCTTAGGAAAATGACAGGGTTAATGTGGGACCAGTTTGCTTGAGTTTTTTTAATTGACTTAAAGGACATGATAAATAAAGGTCAGTAAAGAAAGACCAATATCATGTGACTGTATGTTTACTGATATGGACATAATATAGATATTACCATTTGTTGGAGAATGTACAGCCATTATTATATCGTATTTAATACTGTACAAAAGTTTTATGCACTACAGATGTTTAGAGTCTTATTTATCATGCAACACCATTTATTCTGCAGCATGACAATGACTCCGAACATACAGGGTCAGGAAGAACTATCTTCCAAGACAAGAAGATAAAGGAGTCCTGCAACAGATGGTCTGACCCCACACAGAGGCCTGATCACAACGTCACGGAGTCAGTCTGTGATTACATGAAGAGACAGAAGATACTGAGCCTGCTAATTCCACAGAGGAACTGTTCAAATGTAGATTAGATTTGATGAAGTTATTTGATTATTTTTTTTAAAGAATCCTCACTTTATTTTTATTCTATAGTCTAGTTTTTTTGTTTATATTCATATAAGAAGAACTACTCAGTACTGACAGTATCAAAGGTTAAAGTATTCATCATAGTCAGTGACAATGTTGCAGTATATGTCAAGATATCAACAGTGTGAGTATAAGTGTAAGTCTAATTTAATTTGATATTTGTCTTAATGCCATCTCATTCCAAAAGAGCTTTTGTCAGCATGCTCAACATGAATGATATTGTGACCACAGGTGCTGACATTTCACCAGTCAAGACCTCTGTTTATTGTCCAACAGACATTCAGTGGCTTTTATAGCGACCACAGTAAACTACCCGTAAGATTAAATGTCACTCGATTTCAATCCGTGTCTGGATTTTAATCAGCTGTTGGGCTCCTACTGAGCATAGAAACCAATCTGTGCTTTGGAGCTGAAATGCTTGATGCAAAACTAAAGTCATTATTCGGCAAAAATGCCAAAAATTTACTGGGACTTCAAATGTGAATATTTGCCCATTTCCCTTGTTAAACTCAGCCTGTTAAACTCAAATGTTGTGTATTTTACTGATGGACAGACACAAAAAAACGTGAACCTATTAAGTTGGCCGTCATTTTTTACTGCAGTCTGATATTTTATCCACTGAACAATCAATTGATATAAAAGAAAACTCCTATCAGATGTATTGATGATGAATAAAGTAGCTGGGTGCAGCCGTGTGAATTTAACATCACACTTAAAACATTTCAAGCTTGATATAAATGTTGGTCTTAAAACAAGACTTCTTCTATAAGATGGGTCACAAGATGCCATCATAACTGATATTCTATTAAAGTTGTGAGCATTTCTGACAGATTAGTGAAAACTGGGGGTTTGGGGCCCTTAGAGGTCTGGGTCTCCTGAACCCACCCTGTAGCTGTCAGATTAATTTGTGGATTTAAAAATGATTTCTCCTTGAAGTGTTGTGGTATAAATGTACGTGACTCTGGGTAAAACATCTGAAAATAAAATAAAATGTAAAAAATCAAACAAACAAACAAACAAACAAACAAAAAAACCTTGTTTATATGCCACCGCCGCGACCACGCCTCTTTATGCAAATCAGCCGTGACGTGGGCGGAAGCCAGCGCTACGTCCCTTCTTCCGACAGATATTCCTTTAAAGGCGCATTTAAAGCCCTGGCTTCAGTTGCAGGAGCAGCGGAGGACCTGTGCAACAAAAGCCGCCGCAGAGCCGAGCGTCTGTCCGAGCGCTCAGCGGACAAAAACACGGAGCCCGCGGCTGACACAACCCGGCGAGGTGAGCGCGGTGTCCGGTTTGAACACCGGCGACTTGGGGTGATGGATATTAAACATTTTCTGCCCGCTGTTAGTCGCAGCTCCGGCAGGCGAAATACACAGCATCTCAGGTTGCTCGCTGCAGAGAGGAGGAGGAGGAGGAGGAGGAGGAGGAGGCATTTACAGTAGTTTTTTGTAGGCCTGTTTCAAAAACAAAAAGAGAGGAGAGGCTGGGGGGGCAGACAGCCTGGGACAGGTCAGGTTGCATAATGAGGCTGCACTAATTATAAAGTGAGTATAATTAGGGTGCTGAATGGTGATGTAGGCTCCGTCAAGAAGGCTGAAAAACAGATAAGACTTGTATGAGGGTGTTAGTTTGGGCACTGAGGACCCTGGTAGAAGAACAAGCTTTTCTTCATTTCTCTCTTCATTGCATCCTTGTAATTATCCAGGAACAGGCAGTTTACTGTAGGCGACTGCATAACACCTGTGACTGTGGGAGGACATAAACAAAAACGAGAGAGCTACTGGTATGCTTGGATTCTGGGCTTCTGGGCTTGGCAGTTGAAAATAAAGAAACTATGAGAAGTGACCTTTCTTCCTATCAACTACTCATCTGTGTCTCCTTTAGAAATGGCTTCTGGTGCATTCAAATGTCATCAGATGTGGGTGTTTTCCACAAGTCTGCAGTGTGACTTGAACATAAAAGACACTAAGAGCAGTGAAGCATAGCTGATCAGTTGAAAGAAAACTGCCGCCAACCATTTTATAAATCAGTTAATCATGGAAGCCTTTTCTTGAGTAAAAATACCAGCATTTGTGAATATTTGAGATTCTCTTTGAGTCAGTCAAAGTTAGCAATTTGAAGACCTCATCTCGGGCTTGGGCAATTGTCTCCGACTTGTCATAGACCAAGAAATTCATCAATGGATCCGTAAGATGATCGGCATGTTAAAACAATAACATAAACTACTGTAGTGATATATAAGTGAAGTCAACAAACAAACCATGTCATACTGAGGTTTATTTACATTAAATGACAATAACGTTCTTTAATATACATCTGTTTGTATTACTTTCCTACTGTGAGTTTCTATTATGCACAATTCCACACATTTCTACATTTTAGTAAACAAATGTGTGTCATATGTGTTTGACAGCTGTGACTTTAACACATTACACAATTATGCCAAAGGCTCGTGAAAGGAGAGACGCCGGAGAAAATGTGTGTCGAGCATTTTTCTGGTTTGCATACGTTCAGATGAGTTGACAACTACTGATTTATTTTCGTGCTTGTGTGCGTGAGACTGTTAGCGCGCATGCCTTGTATTGATTTAATGTACAGACAATGACAAACTGCTTGTGTGTTTCTGTTTGTGTGCACTGTGCTGATTTGCTGAGTCTTAACTCTTTGTTTTGTGTGTGTGTCTACAGGTACGACTTCAGGGCTTAAGATTGCAGCCTGGACCAAACAACAACGTCTCAACGACATTTATGAAGCTTTCAAGGCCTTTTGGTGAGTCACAAATGCGCACACACAAACACTAAGGGGGAAGCACCCATTTTGTTTTATTCACGGTCATCACTGCATTTTTAAAGTGTTATTTTGCATGTGTTATTTTGCTGTTTGGTGGCTTGTAAATCCGAACAAAAACAATAGAAACGTGCCATCGGAAGATGTAAATGGCCAGCAGATGTGCCAGCTGTTGTCTTTGAAGTGTGGTGTGTTTCTATTACGCAGGACAATACCGACTAGGTCTGAATAGATATGCAGTATAAGGCTTTAGCATGATGATGTTGGTTTAGATGGACCAGCAATAACACACACACACTCACACACACACTTCTTCCCTAAGAACCTTTGTCTTTTTGTGTCACACTCTTGCTTTCAACATGTTGTGATGCAGTTTAGGTTTCACATTGCACCGTGCTCAGCTGAAGTGAAAGCAATCGACTTCCTCTTGATGAAATGTTTGCTGACTATCAACTGGTGCTTAGTCAGCATTTAGTTACACACACACACACACACACACACACACACACATATACACACACACACATATACACACACACACACACACACACACACACACACACACACACACACATATACACACACACACATGCTCACACAGTCAACCACATAAACGTAGCCAGACACAAGGGATCACGCGTAGACAGTCACATGAACACACACTCTCATGCACATAAATGTAAATTTGCACTGTTTTGCCAGCAGAGCAAACACCCCTCTGTACATGCATGCACACAGAAAAGCTTTTGTTCATCTATCCACATACAAATCTTTAACACTTTGCATAGGGAACTGGTTCATATTTCCATACACAACATATACACAGTGTCCTAGTTCAGATCACAAGCTGCCAGCATACATACATGCTGCATTGTTCTTTACATGTATTGCACGTATTATTCTAACAGGCTTGACATTAACGGGCGATTGAGGGCAAGATTTAGGTCTGGAACTGAAATGTTAGACTTATGTGGGGGATCTTTGCTTTAAGAACAACTCTTGAGGGTTGAATTACGGTCCATGTACACAAAAACGCACATATTCAATCACCCTCCCAAGGTCAGTCAAACCATATATTCCAAACTGACTCTGGCATGTTCAGAGACTGCTCTTGAATTTGGGCCAACACCAGCACTGTAGCTCCAGATCTGTTCAGTTAAGGGGCTCAACAACACATGAAGAAGATTGAGAGTCTCAGTGGGAGCGGACAGGACCTGGAGTTTCCTCGACCCAACGAGGTGTGCTGCCGTAAAGTGGCTTTATATGCTCATCACGTAACCCTGACACCACCACTTTAAGTCAAGTTAAGTGCTTTCTTTTCCTGCTACTTATTGACATAGCTTCCCTATACAGACTAACAGCCTTTCCTAAACATAGACTAAGTAAAAAAAGAGTTATACTAAAGTTAATCTGAGGAAGGGAAGTTTTTGCAGGACAAAACTATAAACTTTACTGAGCATTTAGACTCAAAACAGGGAATTTTATGGAGGAATATTATATTTTTTGAAATATGCTTAGTTGCTGCATATGAAACAGTAGGCTGTTAGCTTATCTTAGCACAAAGTTTGAACACAGGAGGAGTACGGTGGGTACTTCTTGACTGTGTGCAGTGATTCCTGAAAGTCCGGTGGCTGACCCCAGGAGACATGATGTGATAATCAGTTTTTTTATTTTCAATCTTTGCTAATAGGTTTCCCCCTATTTTCCCCTATATTTGTGCTAAGCTCAGCTAACAGGCCACTGGTAGTATCAATATTCTCATCCAAGTCTTAGCAAGAAAACGAAGCCTATTTCCAAAAATGTCAAACTACTAATTTTTCCTGTAGAGGAATATAATGTGTGTGGGCACTTGTGAGACAGTGAGATCGGATCCATTAGGGCCAGGTTGAATAAAATATCCATGAGATTAAAGGCTTTATAATATCCTGACACAGGATTTTGAGTATGGAAAGTTATCATGGCAACAATCATCATTAATGCATGAACCAGGCAATTTTTTTCCTTTATGCCGATCAAAGCGTAATGGAGCTTGTATGTTTGGTCAAAAACTCATCATTTGTAAATAATATCACCTCACATTGGCCCTTTCCCCCTCCTACACCACCACCCTTAGCCTTTCTCTGTACATACACACTCACAGACAGCAGATCTTCCTTTGTATCCTGAGCCTTGATCCTGTGTGTAGATAACCCATTTCCTACTGATGTGAAGTGAGAGAGAGAGAGAGAGAGAGAGAGAGAGAGAGAGAGGATCTCTGATCAGAGCACAAGACTGTGTGTTTATGCTTGTGTGTGTGTGTGTTTGTCGTCTCAGTTACATCAGTGCCATCAATAGCCTCCCTTATCTTTACCAGATATCTGTCACACACACACTTGTTGCAGCTATAAATGTTGTGTTGTTTGAAGCTTCTTTGAGCCACAGTTTTCGGCAGCACAGGGAAAACAGGACTGTTTGAATACATATAATACATAGGTTTGAAACCAAATAAACTTTTTTTTTTTTGGGGGGGGGGGCACAACTGGAAAAATGAAATGTGATTTGTGTAAAGGTCTGGCATGGATTTTCACAGTTCTGGTGGGTAACAATGACTCTGTTACTTTATTTTTGGCTCTTGGCTGTGCAGAGTTGTTATCTGTGAACTTCTCCTGCAGACAGCAGAGATCAGGAGACAGTGACACTGATGCCAAGGAAACAGAGATGTAAATGTTAGTGTTTGCTTCATCTTCAGATCTTTGATAGATCAATGTCCGCAGGCTGGTGTGTTTGTTTGTGTCTGCATGTCAAAGATGTGTGCGAGTGTGTGTGTTTGGGGACTATCAGCAACACTGCATGCATGGCTGGTTGTTTTCTAGTGGTGGAGGTATGTTATCAAAGTCAATATCAGACGGCTGTACTGTATTTAGCCCTGGCTAAATACAGTACACACACACACACACACACTCTTGAGCAAGAGAGATTGTCAGTAATACAAAATGTCTTCTAAGAGGAGAAAGTTAGAGAGTTTCCACTTTGTTTTCTTGCTGTCCCATCATCTCTCCTCCTCTCTGTCTTTTTTTCTGAATTGTTTTGTGTCTTCCTCTTTTTTCCATTTTCACAAATCTAGAACTTGTATTCGGTTCCGAGTGGTTAAACTCGTCATTTACAGTCAAAAGAAACCAAAGATGTGCAAAGATACATGACATTTATAGCACTCAAACTAAAAGTTTATTCTTGACATAAGAAACTGTTTCAGACAAAAAATCCCCCCACAAGGTCCAGCAAGTTGCTGTTAAGGAGCCTTCAGTCCTATCACATGATCGCTCTCAGCAGACAGGGCTGTTATTTTTTTGTCACCTACTGTTTTCGAGGTTACAAATAAACTTTCATTCTCATATTTGAACTTTTTTTTTTTTTTTTTAATTTATGCACTGAAACAAAATTCAGACATCTACAGTTTGATGACAACTGGGCTAACTCCAGCTCCTGAGGAAGTTTGTGTGAAACAAAAAAACTTCAGAAATTAGTTTGTTGTTACCTCCTGTGTCAAACGAACCCACTTCCTTGTTATTGTTAAAGGGCAGCAGTTCCTTATATCGAAAAAAAAACAAAAGGCCTAAATAGAGGATTTTAAACCTGCCTAAAAATCACACCCGAGGAGTGTTGTTCTCCTCCAAAGTGCAAAGAAAGCCCGCATGAATTGAATCTTGACCTCTCAAAACATAATTGAAACACTTATTAAAGGAGCAGTGTGGCCTTTTGCCTTGATCAGTTATTCATTTTTCTAGCCATTTGGCAATTTGGATCAGCAGCCTGCTTCTCTGTTATCTTGGCTGGATGCTAATTCAGATTATTGTTAAAATCTTTAGTGGAATAGGAGGCACAATTTCTCTTATCAGTGTTTCTGCATAGCTGCTTAAGTCTTTCACATTGCAGATTTTTTTAAACTACAAAATGCACCAAAAGTTATGATTAAGGTCAGATTTGTCCTTCAGGGCAGAGTCCTCTGTCTCAACTTGGATACAATGAAAAGCTTGAACAAATTTGGCACATCCAGACTCGGAGGCTGTTTGGCCTCTGCTGCATGTGGTTAATTTTAATACTCCCATCAGTGAGCTGTGTTTTGCCATGAAACGTGTGCATTTTCTGCCAAACTGTCAGCACAACATTCAAGTTTCTTTTGCCAAAGTTTTTCCCAAAGTCATTTTATTCACGCAGTTTTAAATCAGGTAAAGAAACTTTGCTCCTAAGGCACTTTTTTGGGTTTCCTCCAATCACCGTTCCCATCTTTACTGACTCATCCCGAGCAAAATATGTCCCTTGGCAAACTGATGTCCTGGCTTCCAATTAGATTACCAGAGAACTGTCCAGATGCCAGAGATGACTGGCAGTCACTCAGATCCAGGTCTTCATTGGGGAAACACACCACACCCAGCTCACACACATACTTATCTCTCCACAGTTTAGAGTTTGTGTTTGTATGCAGTACATCCTCACACATGGGAATAATTTTTTTTGTTGTGCTGTTGTTGTGAAAGGCAGATGGCAGAGCCTAACACCCTGTGATTTTGCTGTATATCACTATGTCAGGAACAAACACACACACACATAATATCTGCTTATAGACACTAAGTCTAAACTTACTGGATCATGTGTCTGTAGTTTGACGTTGACTTTGTTGTGTTCCAATACTTGAGAGAGAAGGCAGCGCAGGAGGTTGATGTGCAAAGCGACTGACTACATTACTTTATTGTCTTATCTGTGGAGCGAGTGCAGCTCTATTGTTTCTGCATTAGACATTGTTCAACACATTCACAGAAAACAGTCATTCAAAAATACAATATTGCCACAGAAAAATCCTTTTTAATTGATGTTCAAAGTCGCCCAAATAATATACAACATTTTACCCAACCCTAATGTCAAGTCACAGCTTTACTTCCTAGTCTCTTGTAATTGTTTTGTATATAATGTATGTTAAACTTTCAGAATTGTTGTGTGAGGCTTATGTTTTTATTTGGATCTATTTATTGGCGCCGCATAGAAAATTTCCACATAAATGTTATTTGGAGCTTAAGACATAGATTACACACCAACTATTATGGAAAAATAACTGTTGAAAATTGCCTGGTGGTTGTTTTCATTTTTGATTCATATGGTGATTTATTTATTCTTTCTGATTAATTGACTGATTGTTTGGTTTATAAGATAACAGTGTGACTCTATCACTGTTTTCCCTGATACTTAGATATCAGAGAAAGTTAAGGAGACCAGCAGTTTTCCACATTTGAGAGGCTAGAGGCCAGTGAATTCCTGGGATGTTGTGAAGAATGATGAGATAGTTGCGAGTTGATTTATTTATATATTGTAGATGAAACATTTGAGCTTCAGTGTCACAGACTGAAAGCATGTGTAGCCTGGTAACTTGGTTGAAAGAGGAGACAATATGACTGGCTATGGGCCAGTAATGCCATTAACACCGTTTGTCATGCTGCACTCAGAGAAATCGACACACACATTTGTAATATATCACATATGCGGTATATCGCATAACAGGCATGAAGTCGCCTGTGTGTAACATTTTGGTTTATCCACAGCATCACACTAACAGAGTGTGTTTGTGTTTCATTTGCCCAAAGCTACTTTGAAATACTTGTTCCTCTTTCAAATTCTGTCTGTCTCTGTGTTTGTCACGTTATGTGGTAGCTCTGTTTCACTCAGTGGGGTCGAGCGCAGCCAGAGAGACAGGTTTCACTGTGGCCTACTAAATATAAAAATGTACTCAGTCAGGGCACTTTGAGATGCTTTGGATTAAACGCTCCACCAAATAATTTAATCAGCTCTGCGTGTTTGTGTGGCCCAGTTATTGATTTATACTTAATTTGATATTTGGATTGTTTTGTACACTGTGTCCTCATGATTTTTATTTTTTTTTGGATGTTTACATAAAGTTAGTTTCAAAGTATTTGGTGAAGTGTTTGGTAGAGTCTGACATGAGTCACCACAACCTGTGTGGTGCCTTGTTTGATCATAACATCATGTGTTCGATGCTGCAGTTGAAAATGTTGTCAGAGTAATGTTACAGACTCTGAGGAGAGGAAAAGTAGGTTGGTAGTCTCACCTGACATTTCTTTTTGAGTTGTGGGTGTCAAGATTTCAGTCACAACTCATTTGTCGCCCATTCTGTTATTTTTAACTGACACGACTGCACCTTAAATCATTTATAGTTCACAACACAGAGTATATTACTGTATGCAGAGGACTTGATAGTTTGTTGTTGCTGGTTGTGCATAATTATACAATATCATATACAGTATATTGATTGAAACTGCATGAAGGTAGCTGGTGCATGGTGTGTTTTCATTGCATTGTAGAATAATTGAATCGGCATTACATTCTGTTGTAAGTAATGATTCTGAATTTAAACAGCACAACAAATGGTGGATATACAAACATTTAAAATGGTTAAATAAAAGATTTTTTTGTCAATAAATGTGGACAGACAGTTTCATGGATTTATACACTACTGGACTGCAAGACTGCTTTTAATGTTGGGAGAGATGCCACCAAGTTTTTAGTTCTGTAGTCTGCTCTGCATTGGGGCTGAGTGGCTCTTTACCTAATGAATCAGTGCTACTAATATCATTGGAATCAATACTAAAAGTCTGATCTGAAATACTGCTTGGTGAACCATTTGATGGTAATACATTCAGAAGTAGCCTCATTCTGGTCCGTTATTACTTTGCATGAGAGTGAAACCAGATTTTGTGGTATTGCCCACCTGCACTGTGTTTCTCCAGAGTAATATTGCTTTTGATAATGACCACAATGATAAAAAAGAATTCTACCAATACATGTTATAAGCTCATACTTGTGACATTACTTGTATCTTTATCTTTTTTAAAGCAATAGCAGTGTGTGAAAGCTCTTTATGGTGGTTGCGTGTAACTGGTGGATCAGTGAGTGGTAAAGTCTAAAATTGTGAACGATACACTTTAGTGAATAGCGAATTGTTTGGACACGGGCCATATACCGTGACTGCAGAGTCTAATTGCATTTTTTTTTTTTTTTACAGAATTTTGTATTTCTGTTGTTATTAAAGCATGAAATACTTCTCATTTGTGCAATTGTACAATCTCTTGGTTTTATCTCACAAATGTTGTTGTTATTATTATTATTATTATTATTATTATTATTATTATGGAGTAAAGAAGTATTACATAGAGACTTCTGGCACACATCTACTGACATGATGCTAGTCGTCAAATAGGTTGTATTTGTTTTGAGCTCGCAGGCAGTGTTTGGTGAGACTGTTGGACACAGTTTGGTTTGTCTGCAACCCAAACTAAATTTGTTCCATGTGCCATTTCTCATTCCTGTCGTGATCTGACAGAGCAACAACATGCAAGGAGAGGAACAGAACAGGAAGACAACTTGACTTTAATCTCTTGTCCCACCATTAACAGCTTTCTATATAATGGCTTGTTCTCACTAGCTTGACAACAGGAAATTATAGAGAACAAGATGTTCCTCTATGATTAAATTACACCAAGGCTGAACACTGTGGTACCAGAAATTCATTAAATATTGCTCTATAATAATAATCCATAGATGTTTCTCTACTGTGTCATCACTGAGTGAGCTTGTTTGCATGATAATTAACATGCATTGCACATAGTTGTTTGGCAGATTGTGACAAATTCACTTTACTGTTGACAACTAAACATGTGCGCGTGAAAGGAGGTGCGGGTCAAGAAGTTTGCTGCAGCTGATTTCAGTTGGCTGTTATCAGCATCAAGCATGTGTGCGTGTACGAGGTGGAGTGTATGCGCGCGCTCACACGTGCATGTGGGTCTTAGCTCTGCAATGGAATATTCCATTCAATGTGTGGGTGGAGTTCAAAATAACCACATTGAGGTCTTGTACGATCCTGAACAGGTCTGTGCAGGCAGTTATAATTCTTTTGGCTCCTTGTCAAGCATGCCGGGTTGAAACAATGATGATGGTTATGGGACAACAAAACCGCTTTTTATTGGTACATTATTGTGTTGCTTTTTTTTTTTTAGTAGGCTCATGTGGTAAGATGAGGGGTGTATTGTGTGCTCTTAATGAGGTTAGAACTGACTGAGAGGCAGATTTAGGATTTTAGCTTTGTTTTGATTAGGGAAGCAAAACTGTAGTGTGTTAGACAGTAGTGGAAAGCAAAACACATACAAACACACAAATGGTGAGATACATCAGGTAGTTGATCGATCTGTATTTGCATGCTTTTCACTGTTTAGCTTGCAGCCCTTGTGGGTAGATGCACACCCATCGTGCGCGCACACACACACACACACACACACACACACACACACACACACACACACTCTGTCGACAAGGGGATAGGCCCCCTGAGGTCAAAAAGACAGGATGCAGGTGGGGGGTGCAGTAATATGATGTTGGGTAGGGGGTACTGTAGTCAGAGGGGGCACAGATGGGGTTTGTGGTGGTGAATTGCAGTCCTATGTATGTATGTGTATGTGGTTTTTTTTTTTTTTGCGGTACACTAAACCAGCAATGTGACTCGGATGTAGAAGTAGGCCAAGGCTGCTGTCAGCAGCTTGTCAAAACCACAGTGTTCAGCTGCAAGCATTCAGACCTGCAAGAGTTAACAGAGATTTTTACATTAAAGGGCTTTGATGGTAGCATGTTAGCATGCTAGTTCTGATAAACACTTTGCAGGTCAGTGTATTACATGAAAACGATGCCAGATTTCTGAGATACTGGACTCTGTCTGACATCAGCTGTCTAGACAGGGTCAGCTCAGGAAGCCTGAGAGATTAAAATAAATGTGTTTGTGTGTGGTCTGTTCCACTACAAACAAATTATATTGTGCTACAAATCGTAAATATTGCGTTGTTTTTATAAATCTCTGGCCACCTTCAGCCTGTCTGGACAGAGGCCTCTGTGCTGCTTTAGCACAAAGATGTTTTTTCTTATTGGAAACCCACGGTAGCTTGTGTTAGCATAATGTGGCGAGGAAATTAGCCAACTAGCTGAAGAGACAAAATGAGCTGAAGCTAAAGTTTTCATTTTTAATGCAACTTAACTGTGTTGTGCTAACTGCTCTGGGTGTGAGCTGATGTCAAGGTGAATGTGGGCCAGTCACAGTGCTAACTAGCTAGCCTCTGAGGCAGCTAGGCTAAGAATAAACACAAAGATGACTGAGCTATTACTGGCTGTTAAGCTAGCTGACACAACACACAGCAGACTGCTCTTCTCCTTAAATAACCTTTGCTAATGTTATGCTAACACTGGCTGTATATTCCTTGAACCTGTGCTCTTAATACCCCTCAAAATAGACCTGAGACCCATTTTGTCCCTTGATCTTGAAAACACGGGGCCATTATCATTACATTAGCAACTTAGTTCTTTTTCAGAAAGTGTCTTCAAAGACAGTAATGACTTTCAGCAAATATTTAAACCATTTAAATATGTCAACGGTGGATTAGGGTGTTGGAGGAAAATCATGCAGAAACCAAATTTCAAAATTATAAAATTGACATGTGGACTTATCTTTGCTTGTTCAACCTATAGATAAAACTAAGTCAGGTTTAACAAATGTTAGTTTTGACACTGATGTGATTGAACATTAATAAATGAACCAGAACCTTATTTATATTAATAAGTCATATCTTTCCTTATCATTTACTCACATTGTAAGTTATCTCAGTCTACACACATTATCTGTCATCATCATCTGGTAATGTGTGTTGTAGAAACTAGCATTGCTGTTAACTTTCCTAGTGATGGCAATGGATCCACTGCTGCATTCACATTCACTGGAATTATGGAAAAGGCTTTGGTTGGAGCATTTATGTATGTATGAGCTATTTTCATTGTTACATACTGTATTTGTCTAGTGTGTGTGGCATGTACCTACTTTTTTAATTGAGTAAAAAGACAACACTAGAGTTAATATTGCCATTTGTTCGTCATAGTCTGTTGTCTAACAATCACCCAATTACAGTTACATCACTGATTAAAAATTACTGGATGTACAACTATGAGGCTGACATATCAATGTTTTATCCCCGTGGCTACTCATAATTATGGTGTTCACTTTATAAAGTGAATGTGATTTAATTACAGTAGTTGCAAAAACAAACATGCCTGCTAACGTGTAATGGGTGGAGCAGTTTTATTTAATTCACCATTACCCCTAGGTAATATTGCATTGTCTACTTTATCATGCAACTCAGATAAATCATTTAACACACAGCAGAAACAGAGTTTTGATATTATAGTTCAGAAAACAGCATTAAAAAATTAAAACTTGCTGTCCATGGAATAATAAGTGCTTTGCATATTATTATTGTTATTTTTGTGAGTAGGACACAAGAAAATTAGACACATTTTTTGTTACATTGTGATGATTTAGTTTTGTTCACATTGTTTACATTACACATATATGTCATTTTACCATAGTTAAATCTATATGATAATATTATTGTTTAATATATTATTTGGAAAATATTTCTCCACTACAGGATAAAGTTGTTTTTAGAAGTAAGTGGTTAATTTAAATGAACAAAGTGGTCATGCTTCCTGTGAAAATGCCATAATGGTTCCATTTGTGGCTGCGTTAAAGTAAATGTGTGAGTAATTGAACAAATGTTGAGTCAGACTAGCTTGTGTTATGATAGATTGACTGGAAGCCTGTCAGTAGACTTTTTTTTATAGCTGTTTGGATGTTCTGGTTCTGTCTTTGTAAAACGAAACCTGCGGGAAGCTCTTATAAATGTTGTAAAATGTATGTGTGCCTGAGAAAGTTCACATATGTGAACAGCAGGTATGTTACGTCATATTTATGCCAGCAAGTATAGTGATATAAGCCCTGTGTTATGAGTAAGGGATTTGTCATTGACGCTGGTGCACGTTGATTCACATGTGCCCCCCCCCCGTACTCTGCACTGCAGCAGCACTGCACCATATTGCACACATCCAGTCCCTGTTTACCTCTCTCTCTCGCTCCCTCTCTCTCCCTCTCTCTCTCTCTCTCTCGCTCCCTCTCTCTCTCTTTCTCTCTCCCTCTCTCTCTCTCTCCCCCCTCTCTTTGATGCTTATCTCTGCCATCTGCCTCCCAAAGCTAGGAAAATGGTTATTTTTTATGGGAATCTTAACAACTGCATGGAATGTTTAATTGTTTTTGTGAAAACATGGTTTTGTAAAGCAGCATGTGTGTTTCTCCTCTGTGGGTCTAGATATCCTAAAACTGTCTTATGCTCTTCCAGGTGTGTGTGTGTGTGTGTGTGTGTGTGTGTGTGTGTGTGTGTGTGTGTGTGTGTGTGTGTGTGTGTGTGTGTGTATATATATATACACACACACACACACATACACACACACACACATATATATATTCTTTCAATGTGTTGTTTGTACGGCATATGGATTTGTGTGTGTGCGTGTATGCGAAATTAAATTCAGCTAAATGCTCACACACACACACACACACACACACACACACACACACAACCCCAGCTATGATGTGTATATACCCACACTACCAGCCACTGTAATGATGCATGCTGAGAGACAATCCTAATGACTATTTCTGACTGTAAACACTCATGGGTGAATGAAAACCATCTTGTTACGCTGGGGGTAGTGTAACAAGGTGAAATTAAATAAAACTAGCCCCGATCATTAAGAGAGGACCTCGCAATCAGCAGTTTATAAAAGTACATTACATTATTATCCCTTTTTTCTGTTCTACCTGAAGAAATTTCATGGCCGATTCAGACCAAAATACTTGTACATCAAACCAAATAAAGCAGGTCATTAGGTCTGTTTTTGCCTGATAAATTGTAGCCCAGTGTCTCTCTCTCAGTAACAAAATACTTCTCTCTTTTCATTCACTGTCTCTTGCTCTTTCTTTCCTTTTCACACACACAGATGCACACAAACATCCAGAGGTCTCCAGTAGTATGTGAACTTGATCCTAAGGTCCTCAGCCTTGTAATCTATATCCAGCTCTATATGGGTCACTGCTATGTTGTGCGTCATGTTAGGAGTGTGTTCACGTGTGTCACTAATGTGTGACACAAAAACTCTCTTGTCCAGATGTGATGTTATGGGATATTGCCAGAGTATTGAAAAACGAACAATTGGATAATAGTAAATGATGCACTAAGATGCAAATGTCTTGGGCGGCACTACTTGTATTTGGTCTATGAACTGTCAGAAAGTACAATGAAATGTTTTTTAAATTTCTCCTCAGCCTAAGGTGATGTCTTCAAAAGTCCCCAAATATTCTGTTTACAAACAGGAGCAAAGTATTTTTGCTTGACTCCACTATCAAAATTGTTAAATTGTTCTATAAATAAGTTATGAACTAGTCATTAAAGAAGAAGAGAAAAATTCAAATTCATAGTAAATGATCCAGCTCTGCCCATAAACGCACGGTGATGAACAATAGTTGTTCAGAGTAAAACAGCCACAATTGTTTTGTTCACTGCTGCTTCCAAGGCCAAGAATGAACTCCTGAGCTCTTCTTCATATGAGGTTAAAGAAAGATCAGATGTGTGGTTAAAGGAAACCACTGTCAGTTATTGGTTGGAGATTGGATGCAAATACCAGTGTTTGGCTTGTCGATGTGAAATGCTGTTGTACATTCACACAATGTTTTCGTTGTGTGTTGCCCTCCATTACCTTGAGTATCAAATACACACACAGCTTCAAAGGCTTTGCGTCTTCCTACATGCAGGATGGCGGCTTGATTTCACAGCAGTAGCACCTAATTGATCCAGACTCATAAACAACATTTACACTCCCATTGGCACTTTAACATCGTTCCCACATCATCAAATACAACACTGATACCATCATGCTACTTCCAACAGAGCTCTCAAGCTATTGGGAAATACCAGAAAAATTACATAATCCCTCTGACAAATCAACAAACACGGGTGAAAACAAAACAGTAAAGGTGGAATACATTAGATAGAGGCTTATTTGGGAGGTGTTTCCCCATGATTGACAGATATGTGAGGCAGTTGGCTTAAACCTGTGTGGTTGCTGCTAACTCATCAATCCTCAGCTCCACCCTACTGCCCTAACTGGGATTTCTGGTCTTTAAATAACTGACACGATGGTGGTGATGAGCAAAACCGCCCCCCTCTCCCATTCCCCATTAGCTATGCCCATGTTTCCCTACAGGTTATTGAAGCAACCTGTTCTGCAGAAGAGAGTCATGTCACAGACGGCAAAGGGGTTGCACAACATACGAAGCATTTAACATTTCAAGTCACTGCTTATTTGTACATTGGCTATATGTTCGATACATGATCGGACTTGCATCAGACATGAGACTGTTTTGTAATCTTAACTGCATGTGAGAGACACATGTACTTGAGGTAGAATGGCAACGAATAGGCAGGGAGATCGAGAAGTGAGGAAGACCGAGCTTGCCCTGATTTCTTGCGGGTGTCCCAGGTAATCTGGTCTGTGGCACAGGAATAAACACTCTCGAAAATAGACCTGGGTTACGTGTGTTTAGTGTGTGTGTGTTTTTTCAGTTTCAGAAAGCCTGTTCTGTGAGACACGGGAGACGACAGACTCTTAATTTGTCTCTGACCTTGAACTTTAAAACCATCTGCTTTCCCCCCCTCCTGCTCTTGTTTCCTCTTATCTTTTGTGTCTTCTACTTTTTTCAGTCTCAGATAAAAAAAAAAAAATGATGTCAAATATCTGACTGTCTCCTCTTAGCTGAACTCTATCCTACTTCTCCATTTTTTTTTCTCCCCATACCTTCCCCTCCTCTTTCTCTGCCTCAGCCCCATCCTCTGCATCTTTTCACCTTTCTCTTCTCTCACGTGAGACTGTATTTGGTTTATGTTGGCTCCCAGAAAAGCTGAGGTGTAATTCTATATAAGCTGAGCTCATGTTACGGACACACACACACATGCACAAACACACAGAAACAATAGTACAGCTGACTGCTGCTACATGTGTACGGACCTATAATCAGATAGCATTGACTGCTTTGTGTGTGTCTGTGTGGGACTGAGAATTACAGATGCAGGCCAGATAGTGCTGTCGGCTGAAAGAACGAGGTGGATGGAGAGCAGCACCCTCACTTATCTTTTTGTTTGTTTTTCTTATGTCTAAAAATCACCGAATTACAGTTACATATTCAAAGTGCAGATCCATATATTTACGTGACATAGCACTCAAACACGTCCACAAAGTTGACGGTTTACTCTTAAATCCTGATACAAACTCTCCAAACGGCCTCCGATGTCACTGTCAGAACAGATGGATTATCCGCTCCTGATGTTTACAAAAGTATCCAAATGGATTTAGCTCCTGTTTCATCTCAGTTTCTACTCGAGCTGTTTTACATTTGTTTGATATACTGAGTCTTCTGGCTCATTGTGCCTAGCAGGTGTCCTGTCTTCAGTCTCTTATGGTATTTTCAGTTTGACAAGAATGAGCCAAAATCAGAGCGCAACATATTTAGATATATACATGTATATCTATATGTTGTCAAACTATGGCTTTGTGTATGTTAGGTCATTCATTCACTGACCTTCAGTTGGAAGTTAAAAATAAAGCTGCAGAGATGAGAGGGAACAGATTTTTGGCAAAACTTGGGTGCTGTCACCAAAAGGGTTTCTTGGCAAAATCTTGGCAGTGACTGGCACCAAAAAGAGGAAGAGTGAGGGAAGCTGACAGTTGGACAAGCCAGGGTGCAGCCGTCAGTGTCTCAAACAAAAACTCCCAGAGCTTTTCTTCTTTTCAAGAAGTAATGTTTGAGTCACAGAATCTGCTGTTGAGACTGTGCCCATTGTCTGGGACTTCACTTACATGAAGTTGAATTTGACACTTGAGTCATCTGCTTCGCACCAAACGTTTTAATACAAGGAACAACCAACATTATGTTTAGTCCTTTACACAACTTTCAAGTATGCATATTAGTTGTCTAGTTTTAGTTTTTTTTTTTTTTTTTTTGTTTTTTATGGTGGGGATATGCCCTGCTTTGTCTGAAATAAAGTGACTCTGTGAACATCATGAGATATTTATGGAATTTCTTTAGCAGCTTTGGTATAAAACCTATTAGGTCTCAGGGAAAAAAAGCAGCGATTTTTACATGAAAAACAACACATTCATTAAGAGAGGTAAATGTTTAAACTGTCCTCAACTAACTACATAGATAAAAAAAAATGAGATGATGAGATTATTGGGTCAAGTTATTTTTCCGAGTCTGAAATGTGTTCAAGTGAAGTTAAAACTTGTATTGCCCAGCTGGATTTGTATCATTGCCGGTACCACCTCCACTGACCAGTTTCATGGGGGAAACCTTGGTCTGGGTTTGATTTTTCTACATCATAGTTTGGAGATGTGAAGCTGCTGTGAAGCTGCCAACTCACATGTCAGATATTGAAGCTTCAGTACCAAAAAAAAGCTTATTAACTGATGGTATGCTGAGAATTGAATTATTTTGGTGTTCTTTACACACATCACTCATGTGTACTCAACTGAACTGTTGTGCGTTCCTTCTACTAGATGTTTCACATTAATGTGTGAATCACTGGAAGGGGAGTCGCTAACCAAGACTATAATTTCAGCATCTCCACCCAGTTTGGATGTTCCCAACTTGACCCCGTCAAACTTACCAAACACTTTGTTGTTGTTGTTGTTGTTGAAGAAGTTGTGGGTGTTTCTGCACATTGTGTGCTCTTTCTCTCTCTCTCTCTCTCTCTCAAAGTTGTGGTGTCTTTTCTGGGTTTGTCCTTTAGTTTAAAAAGAATTTAGAGGAGAGTTAGTTTGTATTTGTTATGTACATACTGAGTGTGAGCCTGTAAGAAGGGGGGGGTTGTTATGTAATCTGCTGCAGTGTGTGAGGTCAGGTGAGGAGGGAGCTGTGTGTGTGTGTGTGTGTGTGTGTGTGTGTGTGTGTGTGGATATCTTGAGTGCATCATGAATGTTAATGGAGACATGTGAGAGCACTGAAAATGGAGCGGAGAGGTGAAGAGAGAGGGAGAGAGAGCCCTTATCCATCCATTGGTCTGTCTCTTCTTCTCTTCCTCCCTCCACTTCTTATTCCTCCCTCTTTCTACCTGTTCAACCCGTCCTTCCTTACCTCCTTCCGTTTTCCACTTCTCCCCTTCCTCCCTTCATCTTTCATTTTGTTTTCTTTCTCGATCTCTCCCTAAGAGGCTTGATGAGGGTCTTAGCACTGTTATGATGTGTTTGTGTGTGTGTGTGTGTGTGTTGTTCACGTGGCAAGCATTAGTATGTGCTGGGTGTGACGAAATGTGCCGTCTCCATGGGTTATAATCCAGTTGCCCACTGCACGCACGCACGCACACACACACACACACAAAAAACACACACACTCTTTGGAATTTAACTCTGTGGGAAATGGTATTGAACATCCATGCAGTCTGTTTTCCTCTCTCTCTCTCTACAAGGCGTGTTATTAGCCCGAGGCCTTCACTGCTTGTGCTCCTCTTTCTCTATCTCATTTTTTTCCCCCAATCCACATATCTCCCATTTCTTCTCACCACACACACAAACCCTCTGTATGAAACAGTAGCTCAATTTGAAAACGTTTCAGCTCACAAAACACAATGCGTGCCATCACCCTTTTCCTCACACATTTTCTCTTTTACTCCTATGATGTCTGCTCTGGCTTCAGCCCAGGGCAATAAAGGTGACTGGAATTTTATTTGTGCCACGAATTTCAATCTCTTCTCTGTAAATAATGACTCCATGTCTATAGGTTAGCCACATACCTTACTTTTCATTCGGACTATTTTTTGACTCCTATGAAGCTGTTCACATCTTAACCACAACTTTGATTGATTGATAAAGGAGACACAGTCAACGATGCCTACAAACAGTTGTCAGTTCTTTTTTCCTGCATTTTTTTGTGCATCAGCTCTTCAGAAAAGCAGTAGGATCAGCACATCCTGTACCTTAACTGCCTCTTCTTTGCTTCTCCTCTTGTGCCTTTTGATATAAACCAAACTGTCTAATGCACTTCCAACATTTGACTTACCGATCTAGACACACCTTAAATACTTTACGGCACACTCGACTTAGTGGGTAGCACTCCTGACACATTTATGTGACAGCAAAAATATAGCATTGCTTTGAAAGTTGAATTGCTGTGACTCACTGGTGTTTTTCTCTGTTTTGTTTTTTTCCCCTCCCTATATCCCTCACACCCAATTCAACGTCTGTCTCTCCTCCTGACCAATGGGACACCTCTGATTGCCTCCTCGCCTGCTGCTTGTCTTCCCAATGGTGTCTTCCTCCAGATTGATCAGCCAATCGATGGGGATTTTCAGAGGAGCTCCGCCCACCGTCGCCACCTGCCCTCCTCCCCCTTCCCCCCATGCCCCCACCCTCTCCGTCATCCAGCCCTCCATACGCAAAATGACTCTGGAACTCACTGAATGGTCTTCTATATGGATTTTTACTGCTTATAATAGACAGTAGAAAAAGAGGAAAAAACCTCAATGACAAAAAAGCCATAGACATACATCACACACACATACACACACACACACACACACACACACATACAAAAACACACCAAAACACACAACTTGCACACATGAACAGGCATTTAAACACTGACATATCCACATACCAAATAAAGCTGTCAGGATCTCACACACCTGATAAACACACACAAAGAAGCTAACGCACTAACTCACTCTTGGAATGTACCGCACAATCTTCCTGTGAAAATTCAACTGCTTCCTTTACTTTCTGGATTTTCTACAAGCATTTGGAAAGCTGATTTTGTTTTGTTTTGTTCCCCCCCCTCCTCCACTCTCGGGGCAGAAAACAAGGCGGCGAGAAGTGGATTAAAACCGTGTTGAATTTGAAGCTGCAGTGTTTTTGGACAAGTCAGGACAACTTGTTTAGTGGACAAATGATTGCTGATTGACTTTTTTTTTTTTTACTTTAGCAGACCTGGAAATTGTGATTTATGCTAGATCTATAGATAATAGATCAGTTTTTCTTCATTTATTTCATGTCCATGGCCCTTTTTAATTTTAGCAGGACACAGTTTTAGATACATTTTGTTACCTCACATGCTGGGACACTATCTGTTATTGTCTTTTTGTTTTTATTCTAGTGGTATTGGCACTCCATCACTTCTTGAACATCTTTGACAGCTTCTTTTTCTTCTAAAGCAGGAATAGTTAAATCTTGTAGCCTGTAAAGATTGTAATTAAGTTACTTCCATTAAGTCTGTTCTAGTTACTACAAGTAACTTGATGCAAATAGTTTGTGGAAGTGGGGAAGTGGTATTGATTGTTCTTTGGTAGCTTCAGATAATTGTTCTTAGATTTGTGAGTGTGTTAGAGGGGGGTGCGCTTGTTTTCTTGTTGCGTGCATGCCCTCCACCATGCCTCCCCAGAACACAGAGGCTGACGCTATGCAGGTCGGATCTCTGGCGGGCGGGGTTAATGACAAAAACTCCAGCTCGGACGAGGAGAAAGGAGGAGCAGCTGGCGAGACGGATGGATCGGGAGGAGGGGGAGGAGGCGGTCGGGCTGGGGAGGAGTCAGCAAGCGAAGGATCGATAGAAGGCATTCCTGTGAAGAGATGGGTGATGCACGGGGCTGTGATGTTCGGCCGGGAGTTCTGCTATGCCATGGAGACAGCGCTGGTGACGCCCGTACTGCTGCAGATAGGTGAGTGAACAGTCCACAAACACACATCTGCAGCCCACATTAATGCATTCATATAAAAACTCAATTGCACTACATTAAAAGACTTGTACAACATATGACATCAGTTTGAAAAGATCATCTCTTTGGATCGTTCCATGTAATAGAAAAGGTCCACCCCACAAGGTAAAGATAAAAAGACTCACTCCTTTACTTTTGACTGTTTAAATAAAAAATATTTTTTAACAACCCTTTAAATGTTTTGTTTGGTGCTTAAGGCACATTTATGCACAGCTGTAAGTGTCAGATCAGTTTTATTCGGATATATTAGTTGAAGCTTTGTGGCTGAAAGCTGTGGAAGAGCTGCAACCATTGAGTTGATGTTTGTCCAGAAACCTGGGATTCACAACATAGCAACCATATAAATAGTAATAAAAAGGTAATATTTAGAAATAAAAAAAAACTATAAACATGATATGTGAGAGGGAACAGTGAGTCTTGTTGGTTGTCCTGGCATTTAAGAAGAAACCTTGGCAGCAAAATATATCTGAGCAAGTATGCTGCCTCCTGTTCACCTTGCTCACACACACACACACACACACACACACACACACACACACACACACACACACACACACACACACACACTTGCACTGAGTCTACTGTCCTTTACACCCAGCATCATCTTTAACAGCCTTTTGAGAAGAATACACCAAGTCCAGTTTTGCCTGGACTACACTGGAGCCCATGGGGAAGTGTGTGAAAAGGGGGAGAGAAAAAAGGGAGCATGAGAGTGACCAGGGGAAGGAGAAAGGGGGAGATAAAAGCCCGAAGCACCCATAATTTAGTTTATAATTTAAAGTCACCATCTCCCACACTTAACTTCCTTTTCTCTTCAGATCTGTTCTTCCACCTCAGTGATGCCGTGTGATCTCTCGGGTTATATAACCGTGGTGACATGAGTGGCAGGTCGCTCTGTGGCCACTCTCACTCCTGGCTGACTCAGGATGAGGCGCCACAGGGAACCAGGCTTTGAGAGACTTGCTTCCTATTTCTTCTTATTTGAAAAGGTCAATGCAAAGATCTGCCAAGTGCTGGAACTAACTATCAACCTAACTACGTAAGATGTTACAGCAGCAGCAAAAGCCATAAAAATCCTAAAAAAAATTTTTACAGTGAGATTCATTAAAATAGTCTCTCCCTTTCTACCATCATTACTGGAAACATATATCAGGCTTTTCTCCTGTGGTATCAGACCAGGGGGGTTTCTATGTGCTTCTATCTAGATCTGATTTAGCTGTCCTGACCTATTTGGTTTTTTACATCAGGATATGTCTGAGCTCTGCTTAGTAGATTTTGGAACTGCTGGGAGGTACAACTGCTACAGATTAGTCATCTGAAATAAATAAAACCAAAGCAGACAGAGTGGTGACTTTGGTGTCTCGCTGAGATTCATCACTAATGTGGAGAGTTAATCCTGTCATGTCAGTCTTTTTGTGTCAGGCTAATTGACTGCCTTTCATTTTGACCTTTAACACTCATCATCAGTAGAGAGGATTGCCTACCATCCAAATGAATTATAAAGTCGATGGTACTCACAAGTGCACAGATCCCAAATGCAATTTACCTGTCAAGCAGAATGACTCTGCCAGAAATTGGACATTTAGTAGCTCTAGTAAGGTAACATATAATTTCCCGCTGTGGCTGGAGACAAGGTTATCGAGAAAACACTGCAAAAACCAAAACTGTTAGCTGTAGGAGGCCAATATGCTCCAAACCAAAATAGAATTCAGTGTGGAAAGTTTTTGGAATAATTGGCAGGATAATAATGTATAAAGTGGAAATTAACTGCATACTGAATATGATTTGACATAATGGAGAATATACCTCTTCCCTTTGTATCCTTATCAGCACCATGGATGTAAAGAGCTTGATATGGTTTGTGTTGCCAATTTGTCCCAGTTGCAGTGTGGCAACAAAGAAATCCCCTGTGGCCTAAAACCATTTTCCCATAAAACACCATTGTAAAAGTGTTGACAGGACCATTGTAACACAGTTGAAAAACTGTTGACAGAACAAACAAGGTGGAAGCAATGCAGAAACAAACTATAAAGAAGAAAAATGGCTAATGTGTCGGGTAAGCAACAATTGAAGTTTTTGAGTGTGTAGCCAAACCCGCTGTGTTTGCCTCACCCCCACCTGTTCCCCCAACCAACTTCTTGACAGTGGTAGATTTTGTACAGATTCATGTTTTCAGCCTGCAAACAGACAGACAGTGAGCTGACCCCCCCACCCCACCCCTTCCACCAGCTCTTTGCCATGCTCCATGCATGCTGGAGACTGACTGTAGCTACTGGAATTAGCTGGATAGCTGGTAAGCTGGCTGGCTTGCCCTGAGTGAAACCATTGTGTGCGCAACCCCACAACGTTGGGGTCAGAGAAAGAGAGAGCGAGCGTGTGTCTGTGTGTGTGCTCAGCAGACACAGAGTGGTCAAGGAGCCCATATTTACACAACCCAGGGAAAGGATAAGAAACTGCTACCTTACAAGGTCTGCTGTGTCTCCGTTGTGTCTCTGAGCTCCTGGCAGTCGTCACTCAGAAGAATACAGGCTTCTCTAAAGGCAGGGACACACTTAACAATGGCTACAGCTGATTATAGTTAAATTTTTAAGATCAAAATTGGACCAAGTTGAACAAAGTCTGTCACAGTCTGGGCCAAGTGGTGTTGACAGTAGGGAGATAAAATCATTTAGTTCAGTTCACAGTTTAAAGACTGTTGTTTTTGTTTCCTTATCTATAACTTCATCTAAATTCAGCATTATTACTATATTTCTTCAATTTTCTTTTCTTTCTTGCTGTAAGTAAAAACTATCAAGACAACTGTCTGTTGCTGCTTTGGTCTGGATCTTGACCACATCAGCTATAATTCAGATTTGTCCAGCAATTCAATTAGGCGTGGTATAGTTCTTGTGGATGTTTTCTGTAGTTGTAGCAACAGTTTCCCAATCAGAACTTAATCAGTGAGATTAAAGTAATACTTCAAAGAAGAAAAAAAAATCTCTCAACAACATGAGATGGCCAACTGGAAGAAACCAAAGGGTCGTAGCGCAACTCCTGAGGTTCACTCAATGTGCATCCTGAAGGGATATAGTTTAAAAGGTACAAGTAGTTGGCAGAAAATTGCCTTTGTATCCAACCAGTCAGCCACAATAAGAAGATGATAGATAATAAAGTTTTCAGGGAGTTTAAAGTGTGTTCCCACCTGAAGTTGCCACACAAGCAGCTTGGGGGTCATTTTTATAGAGATTCTACTCCTTCTGCCGTGGCTTTGTTTTATTCTGTCTGCCCTCTAGATATACTGTTTGTCTTGATGAAATTCGCCCTCAGTAAGAGCATCAACTAATGACTTAATGCAGCTAACAGTGAGATAAGCACGAGAGAGAGATCGAGTCAGTGATAGGAACGGGATTAAGAGAGATGAGTGAATAGAGCGGGAGAGAGGGAGGGAGAAGAGTGCCTTTGAAAGGAGAGAATGGAAAAAGGAGGAGGAGAGGAGGTGGCGAGTGCAGATGGCGTGTCGTGTCTTTCTTTTTGGTCAGGGGCATGGATGGTGCATTACATAACAAGCTTTCTCAGAATTGAGCTCTAAGTGACACAGGAAAAAAAAACTGTTTAAAATATCATGATTCTGATTGAGGATAAATCAGAGGGGAAAAAGCTGTCAACAAAACCTTGCTTGTTCATTGACCACTGAGGTCTCATCAGCTACATATTAACAGCTTGGTTGTCTCTAAAAGGACATTCACTCGTCTCAGATTAGGGATTGTATCAGACACTGAAGAATACCTGCAGAGACTAGAAAGTACAGATGAATGAATACTTCAATTGAATTAGGATTTTATGGTTGTCTTATAACAGTAAGACATTATCCTCGTTCTTACATTTTGAAGTTGATGAGAATAGAATATAATTTTATTACCAGTGTAAAGTGAAGTATTTGTTGAATTTCATCCATTTTATTGAAGAGAAAAACCTTAATTCTTTTATATATTCGAGTGCAAATACTTGACTGACTGACTGGATACTGAAATTCTTGCACAAATTAATTTTTGCTTTTTGTAAACAGTTGAAATATTCATATGGGACTGATAGATGAATCCATCTGGTCAAAGAAAAGACTTTCAGGTCTCAATAATAGACAAAAACAGATGTGATATTCTTTTTCAGTTCAGCTCCATTTAAGTCAAATGTTCTGTTTGGAGCTTGATTCGATTTATTTGGCAAAGGTTTGCCTCTAAACACATTAGTCTTATTGGGTATTTGGAGCAGCATAATCTGAAAGTGACACAAAGGTTGCTTTTTCACCATTAGTCTTGTGAATTCTTAATCTTTTTATTGGCTTGCTTGACTAACTACAGTAGCTGTGCATGCAGAAGCAGCAGCTGTGCCACCAGTGTGGTACCCAAAACAGTCCATGGCTGGCAGCTCTGCGACATTGTTGTCCTTCTTTGGAGGCCTTCTTGGCTTTACTTAAGGAGATTACTACAATCCAACAGGAAATGTCCCTCTATTCATTCAGGTTCTGTGGCTGAAAGCCCCGGCTCACTGTATTAGTGTCTTTACTTTATTTGATTTCCTTGGCTGAACGTCCCACTGCTCTGAAACACCACACCGCAGTACTATTCACATACCACGACTGAACGTGATAATTTAGAAAGCATTTGAAAGTCAAAACAAACATCATTGTCATTCTTGTGACCCACACATGCCCTCCCCGAGCCGTGCAGGACTTCTCACATCATCTGTGAAATGTGACCTTGCCTCCATTTGTAAGCAGTCCTTGCAGATTGTTTCTGTGAAGTGGACCGCCTGAAAACCTCTATCACATGCATTATCATACATGCATTGTATCTTGTAGCATGCTCACGTGTAGCCCGAGCTTTGCTTTAGCTATGTTTATCTTTTTCATTTGCATCTTCGTGATATTCACAGCCTTTTTCCTTTTGTTGTTGTTGTCATGCTAAAATAAAATTGATAACTAAACTGACTTTTCTGCTGGATCATATTACAACATGAAGAAGCCCATGTGCAGCAAACCAGCGTGATCTAACATTGTTTGTGCTAGCATGCCAGGTGACCTAATCCACTGAGTGATCCCATCATGTAGCTGGTCTAATCTGGCAGATGACCTTGCAGACTGTGTAGTACAGGGTTATATAAATGACTGGCTTGATGTCACACAGTGACTAATCAGCATAATCTGACCCAGTCATTCATGGGACAGACTAGACAGAGGACAGATATGTGGTTGAAATGTGTTTTTTATTTATCAAGGGGGGATGTGAAATATGTGGGAAAAAGGGAGAACAAGTGAGAAATTGAAACCAGTGACTGTGAATTATATTCTGTCAGTCTGCAACAGTTTTTAACCACAATCTTCTTTTTACACTTTTGTCTGTGTCTCCTCAGAGAGAGAGAGAGAGAAAGAGAGAGACAGGCAGAGGGCAAGACAAATACAACAGTCTAGTCAGTTATTTTAAGCCTTTTTATTTATAGCACATTATGTAATCACTGCAGTAACTTTATTCATTTATTAATGTCATCCCTGTACACAAACAGAGACACAAAGGAGTTTTAAAGAAGGTTATGTGCTCATGTCACCAGTGTTACAGGGCGGGCTTATGAGTGTAATACTGCTGCAGTGAAAGACAAGACACATAGCAACACTAGCATGCAGTGAGTGATGCCAGCAGCTCCCAAAATGTGGTCTGTGGACCCTGCGGTGTACAGGTAATATAACCTGTACAGCAGTTCTGATTGCGTTACAATGCCCCCCCCCACAAACGCACAGTGTTGTGTTTGTCTGTGTTTTGTGATGTGGAGTCAGCAAATACTTAAGTCTTGGAGACAAAGCATGCGGGTGTGCATATTTTTCCACACAACAGGCGATAAGCTAGGTATGTGAGTGCTATTAATGTAAGATATGTGAAGAATGCAGAACTGAATGTGTGTATTTGTTTGTCAGCACATGCCCCCCCCCCCCCCCCCCCACAGGGAGGTGATGTCCTCCAAAACAAACCACCACCAGGGCTCTCAGGTGATGATGAGGGACAAAGAAACATCAGGGGAAGCAGATTCTTTAAGCAAGGACTAAAACTAATTATTTTCTCATAGTCCTCATACTATTATTTTGATAAATAGAAGGTAGATACGAAAAGTCAGATGTATGTGTAGATTTAGTAAGATTTGTGCGGCCTCCTGTCTGCCCAACATGGTAATGAACACAATAGCCACACTTCACCTCCTGTTTGTCCCAAAATTCACAGCCAGTGACCTGTGAACTGAGCAGTGATCTCAACATGAAGCTAATGGGACATAAAGGTTTTGCTTAATCAAATGAGGGTGTGACTCTGATGCTCTGAATCACTCTGACACAAAGTAAAATGATAAATCATAACCACACCATGACCCTGCCAAATGAGAGCAAAGAAAGGAAGAAAAAAAAAACATCTCATATTAATTATTAATGATCTATTTAAACAAAAATATTTGAGCATAATTCTACTGTTTCCACTTGACATTTCTTGTTATTTCTTAAATCTAAAAGACACAATGAGTTGGTCTGTAGTACATTACAGAGCAAAGTCAGTCAGTTCAAGAAAATCTATAAAACCCAACAGCACAACACACACATAAACACACACAACAGGCCTAATAGCAGCAAGCCAGCGCGGCAGTAATGGCTGGCCTCAGGGTTATTTTGTGTGTGTGTGTGTGTGTGTGTGTGTGTGTGTGTGTGTGTGTGTGTGTGTGTGTGTNTGTGTGTGTGTGTGTGTGTGTGTGTGTGTGTGTGTGTGTGTGTGTGTATTTAAAGGGGGAGTATAAAAACATCTGCTCTCTCTCACTGACACTTGTGACTTTGACAGTGTATAAATTAGAGAGTGGATGGATGATTACTGACAGATTAATTCTTGTGTAGTCGTATATCCAGCATTAAAGGTGACGGTGGGAGTCATTTAAGTACAAAAGTCATAATGTTGTCAGCCATGATGCTTCACCCAACAATTTATTACCTTGGTTTCCAATTGCATGTGTGGTTTGAGATAAAAACTAATCACAGAACTTTCTACAGTTTTCAAAGTATTACTTCAGGCGGACAATACTGCAACTGGCCATGATGTGCTTTTTATGGTAGAGCAGAAAGTCAAGTAAAGTAGGTTCTTCTGGCTGAACTTGAATCTTCAACCAGGAAAAAAATCTTGACAGGAAGTCGGCTATAATCTAACAAAATAAATGTATTGGACAATAGCATCTTATTATCATCACCAAACAAGTTTAAGTCATTTTATTTGTTTACTTACTTTACTTACCGTAATGTTTTATACTTTATTTGGTTCAGTCACTGAACTTTAACGTGGATATGCAGGTAGTGCAGTGGAGAATTCTTGTTCCCCCTGAACAGAAACCACAAGTGATCTATATCAGTGTGGTTTAAGGAAAATGAAAATAAATATGAACAAATTCAAAACCAAATGAAACCATATATTTGGTAAATGTTTGCCAGTTGAGCCATTATTTTTTGAAGGGAAATATTCTAACTCGTAAACTTGAGTTACCAACCAAAAAAGCCATTAGGTGACATTTTGAATCGACACCTGAATGCACCCTGACCTACTGTACTTGTGGTTACATAAGATTACTGACTGATCACTGCTGATTGGCTTTATTGATCCCTTCTTTGTTAGTGAAAGGGCTGGTTGATGCTGGTGTGAGTGTTTGCGATAGGTCAATCACAGGCAGAGGCCCACCACCTGCTGTCAGTTAGATAAGGCTGTATGTTAATGTGATTGGCTGATGTTATGGTACAGTACTAAAATGAACAGGCCTAGATTTACACAGTTTATAGATTTAAATGCGAATTTGCCAGATTTCACACTTAAACCTTCTTTCTCAGTATCAACCTCTCTCTCTCTCACTCCCTCCCTCTCCCTCCCCCAGCAGGAGGTCAGTTTACTGCAGTGGTGTTACATAACTCTGCTGACTGGAAGCAGCTGCGTGCGTGTGCGTGTGTGTGTGTGTGTGCATTCGCATACATGCAATCTTCATGAAATATTAATGCCACCTTTTACGCAGAGAGAAATGGTTGGTGGGTTTTTTTTGTTTGTTTTTTTTTTTTTGGCCCATTGTACACACACACGCACACTCTCACACATTTAGTGGATATTGCACAACCTTTTTTTGTGTGAAATGAGCTGGATGGGTAACTCCAAAACCAGTTGTTTTGCCACTGTTGTTCTGCTGTGATGATTAGCAGAGTTTTGTCATCAGCTGTGCACACAACGAAGCATCACTCAAGTATTTCACTCAATAAGGCACTTTGTTAATGATAACCTTGGCTGTGCAGCTTGTGTACCTTGTGTCTGCATTTGTTGGAGTGTGCCTGGGTACTGGAGTCTGTATGTGCGTCTGTTGTGTGACTGATGTTCACGCCATCTCTCACTGCTGGGAAGCTTTATGACTCACTCCTCCTTTCTCTTTCCATCTCCTTCTCTCCCTTCATTATCCTTGTTAGACAAAATGCTGGCTGCAGTTAGCAGGTAGCACAAGCTAATTTTTTTATTTGCTATTATCTCAGCAGTGTTTGGGTCACTAGGTTTCAGAAATATCTACAGGTGTGTCGGTTAGAAAGCTCCACAACTTACAGTGCCTATAAAATGCTTGTATGCAATTAACTGGAACTAATGTCCTTTGTTTTACAACTTAATTATATACAGTGGATTAATTAAGATTCATTTTTCAGAGACAATGAAAAATAATTGTACAAATTGATTAAAATTTACCACAAGTATTACAAAACAAATGAATCCTTCTGTAGGGTGCAACTAATTCTTAATTAACTGTTAAATATAACAAACAATAGCGTCAGATTAATTTTCACTCATTTAACTAATTGATTAGTTGAATAATTGCTTTGCATCTAAATCTCTTAAATAAATAAGAGCATGAAGTTAAACTAACTCCTAAATTAAAATGACAAAGAAATGCTATAGGACAAAAGGCTTAAATTTGAAAGTAAGTAAATAAGTAGAAACATACATGTAAACAGTTTCACACACAAAATGAGATGATTATAAAGTGCTGCCAGCTACTTTTAAACATCTTGTGTGTCACATTTGTGTATCACAGTGTCTCTAGTCACTGTAGCTTGTGCCTTTTATTGCTGTCGTGTCCTCAGGTGGCCTCAGCAAGTTGCTGTCATCAGTGTGTGTTAACAACAAATGTTTGCACCACATCTTCCATCTGACCTTCGTATGCTCAGTCTTAGGTTTATGCTGATGCAGTTTGTTTTCTTTGTCACTAAAATCCCCCTGAAAAGTATTGGGACCAGTTAAAATGTGATGTGACACCACAGCTGCTGAGTCACTGACCTTATAAACAGAACTGATACAGGCCTCGTTTTGTACTGATCTGTGAGTCAGAAGCAGCTTTCACAGTCACAGCGGACTGATTGATTTTGTGTTACTGGTAACCAAGGATGGTCAGCGACTACGACTCAGTTGAAATGATCAAAGTAGGAAAAATAACTAGTTTTCCACACTGTGTGTATCAGTATAAAGCAAAGGGTGTTGTCCAAGAGGATTCTGGGAAAAGAAGTAAATCACTGTCTGACGTCAAGGTAGGCAAGAAAACTAAACTAAGTCCACCTTAACTAGAAAAAAACTATACAACCTGCAATCTTTTTAAAACAAACTCTCTTGAATCATTTTGAAATTTAAGAAGTAAACTTTTTTTTTCTCTACAGATACACACAGAAATGTTGCTGACTGAAACAAACCTTTATAAACCTTCAAAAATCAATAACTTGGATTTAATTGGTGTCTCAAACACCTGCCGATGTATTGATTTTTGGTGCCACGACAGCTGCTCATTTGCATTTGTTTCAGATGATTGTCTCTTTACATCAAAGCAAAATGCGAAAGTGATCTGCAGTTACACAGAGATGGGTCAGTGTGTTCTGGGAAACCTCTGCAGGCATTGGCATTTGGCATCAAACTTGCAACCAGATGCTTATCAATAATAAAATATTGATGTTAATATTTTAAATCTGGTCCCAAAGACCATCTGTAGTTAGCCACATTTTTTTTTCCTTTTCTTTCCTTTCTTTCTTCCTCTATGAATAACACACCTGACTTGGTTCATATGTTTTGTTTATTCAAAAACACCTGCTTCCTCCTTTCCTTTCCTCGTGCTCCCTGTCTCTCGTTCTCTCCCTCTCACCCTCCTTCCTTCCTGCCCACTTTCTCCCTTTGTGACCTCTGCCCTACTCTCACTTTCGCACCATTTCTCTGGGCCTTTTCGGGGACGCTTGTCATTTTTCTGGTGCTTTTCTCACGCTGGCACAGGATATGAAAAGATTGTTTTGTGTTTACGGGAGAATGGGAACAGGAGTGATGGGAACAGAGAGAGAAAGAGAGGAGAGGTGAAGGGAGAGAAGGGGAGGATGAAGCTGATTTTTGCTGCTTTGTCAGGGCAAAGTCGGTTTGTGAGAGCTGGAAGGAGATATTGAAGTTTAATTTGTCGTTGAGGAGACGCTCACTATCAGTTCATTGTGTCTTAGAGGAGAAGCAGTGGTGGAGGGAAAGAAAGATGCAGACGTGAGGATAAGATGCTGGTTGGTTTTATGTATTAGGCAGAAACACAGCGTCATCAGAGAGGAGGAGGGGTCAGAAAAGATGAGATGTGATGATGGGACAAAACTAAAACCAACAGTGTGTTTAGACCATCTATCACTTCTTGATGGCTCTTGGCCCCAGACTCATTTTTTCCTTTTGAAGATACAGTGGTTTCATTAAAAAAAAAAAAGAAAAAAAAAAGAAAGATGAAATGATTTCCTGGCCCCACTGTAGATTTCAGCAAATGTCACTCAAACAGGAGTAAATGGAGCAAACTACTTTCAGCAGTGTATAAATGCTCATCCAGTACAGAGCACAGTAGTGGCAGGATGGTGTGGCACGGACTGAAAATAAAGTGGCCATGTTCATGTGGTAATAAATAGACATGTCACCCAGTGCAATGGTGTGACTCATTAATGATATTTTAATAGCTTTTATACAACAATGCAGTTCTGTGGAACCAGCTACATCAGTCTTTGGATACACAAACAATACTTGTCAGTGAGATCAATAATTTATTGATTTTAGGTTTTTCAAGGGATGTGTGAAGTAAAAAAAAAACAATGGGGGGGATGAAAAGTCATGTTTTAATTTATTTATGTCATCCTTGGGTACGCTGCATGAATTGTTGTCTCCTAATGTATCTCTTAGCATTTTGTAACCAAAAAGAAATGTGTGCACATCTCAGCAGTTAAACTGGTTCTGACTTTGTGTTTGTCGAAACAGGCTGAAAGCTGATCCCATCATCAGACATGACCTAAGAGCAACTATATAAATTCCAGTAGGTCACGTCACTGATAAGCCACCATATATATTTATTTTAACTTAATTTAATCTTTTGATGTGATGATTTTTTTTTTTTTTTTACAAACTTCATGTTGCCAGAAAAAACAAGTTCAGATCAAAACATACAGTTGCAGACAGATAGATGTACAGTAAATATATATATTTAAATTAAAGTCTGTAGGTATATGGGTCAAGTTATGATCAATTGATGTTGGAGATGAGGCAGGAGAGAGTTACTGTCCTTCTGAGTTCAACATGAAATTCTGGGTCCTGTGATTCTCTAAGGCACCGTTCTCTTCCACTGGAGATTTCAAACAATCAGACAAACAGCAGGAGCCAGAGTTTTACTGTCGCTGCAGATGCGACGTGGAGAGACGCGCAGTCTACGTAGAGGTTGTGATGAATTGGCAGTGTGTGCTCCCAACGGTCACACAGCGAGCTGCATTTTTAGTGGGTATGTGTGTGTGGAGGAAACATGCGTAGTAAAAGTGAGTGTTTTTGAAGATAGATTGAGCAGACTGTAAATTTTTCTTTCCCACGATCAATCAACAACCCTCACTTCTGTCTGACAGCCTGAACATGAACCCTATCTATTGCTCTCTCCATCCTGTCGGCTCTCCCCCTTTCTGTCCTCCATGTTTCCTCCTCCTCTCCTCACCTTATCGTCTCTCTCTCTCTATCTATCCCTCCCCCTTTTTAGATTTCTTTGATCCTAATCCTTTCTCACACTCCTTCGCTCTCTCTGTTTTCCTCTTACTCAACTCTTTTTCTCTTTTTCCAAAATACTTCCTGCGTCTCAATTCTCTCAGTATTGTTCCCTGTGCATGTGTGTATTTGCACATACAGCATGAGGACTGTGTGGGAACTCAGCTGTGTGTTTTTTGTTTTTTTTTTGACAGGTGTGTGTGTGTGTGGGAACACAGACGTGTCTTTATTTACTAGGTGGAGACTGTGTTTTACTGTATCATTTGTGTGTGTGTGTGTGTGTGTGTGTGTGTGTGTGTGTGTGTGTGTGTGTGTGTGTGTGTGTGTGTGAGGGAACTGTTTACTTGAGACTGTTTTCCTGTTTTGATGTTGACAAACCTACAGACAGACAGATTCCTATCTGCCGCTTTGTCTCCCACTTTATGGCTGTGCCTCTGTTTTAACAGGTATTGTGTATGTGCCTTTTGTATGTGTTTCTGTGCGCTGGGTCTACTCAGTGTCTTGTTTCACTGGGTACAAACACACACTGAGGTGAATGCATGTTTATGTATCTGTGTGTGTGGGAGAGGGGGGCAGAAAAAAATAAAATAAATGTGAGACAGACGGAGAGAAACAAAGCTTTCCTTCATCCGAACAAATCCCACAACAGGAAGCCCTGTTTGAATGACACGGCCATATTAGGAGCCAGGAAGCGAAGGTGATGGAGTCTCCGTGGTGACAGGGTTCCCAAGACCTGGTCACCACGGCGACAAAGGGTCAAGCCCTGTTTATGACCATCTCATGAGAAACACAGAGGTCAACAGGAACATGGCCTGTAAAGTTTGAAGAGAAGCTATAGTGTTAATACAATGTGTTTGGAATCTTAATAATCACGGCTCTAACTGTGAGGAAATCGAAGCTGACAAGGCTTTTTGAATCGGGACTGCTGATCATTGTTAGGTTGTTCCCAGAACCACTTGTGGTTTATTCAGTCTGCTGACAAACGTGGTAAAAATTTCCCAAAATGTTGATTTAGTCAAGCTAACCTTAGTTAAAATTTAACTAACTTGCTGCAGCCTGCAGCTACATCACAGCGAAGAGCATTATAATCCATTTGTTTTGTATGAAGGTCTTTACTTTGTACTCACAAAAACACTAATAAGCCCAGAACTCTCCCCTTTGACTCTCATGCTTCTGCAGCATCTATCCCTCTTTTGTTGTGTGTGCCACTTTTTAATGTTAGTCTATTGTGTATACACAAAACAATTATTTGATCAATCAAGAAAATGGTAAAGGAGCAAACTGTATTTGTAGGAGAGCATTCTTGTCTCTCTCTGCTGTCAACGAATGAAGGTCAAAATATTGAAGTTATTTTATAAAAATAAAAAAATGTTTTGCCTTATGGGCATGAAAGTTGGAAATCTTTTCAGTCACTCATCTTGTCCCCTGTCCCTGACGCTGGAATGTCAAACATCGTTTAGACAGACTAGGAATATTTTAATAAAGATGACTGATATTGACAATGATGCCTTTGACTAGGACCAAAGCTCCTACCACTGAGAAACGTGATCTATCAACAGCATTGAAAACTTTACATTCAACATCACAGCAGCTAGGTTTTTACATGACAGCAGCATTTTGCAAACAAACAACCCCCCCTACCACCACAAGCCTCCAAACTTCTAGAAAATCTCACATGCTCACATCAGTTTCCTCAGCACAAAACTCAAGGAGACTGACTTTTGTTGAGTCATGCAAAATGTTCCTGGATTTACCAACCAAATGAGCTTTCTGTCTGCTGTGCTCTTGGCAAAGAACCAGTCAAACTCTTCTACTGGATGTGCAGCTGTAGTCAGCAGGTGAAATATCCAGACAGACTGGGCCACACCTCAGACGATTCAGTGACTGTACCGATATAAAATGCTGTCAATGGCTCTGTGTAGGAGGTGCGGACATTTCAGAGAAGCTCTTTAAAATTGAATATCACGGCACTCAGTTATTGATGTTGGTGTCATTATAGAGATCTGTTTCAGGAATATGAACTTGCATTTTGAATTCATCAGAGCCTAATGTCCTCTCTATTAAATTAGTTGCCATTTGTACATTTCTTCCTTCTCGTTGTCTATATAAATTATCAGCATCATCATTCTTGAATTAATCTACAGTATCTCGAGCATTGCTTTGTCTCTTACTGCACATTTTATAAACATTTTTCCTTTTCACACAAACTCACAAATATTTTTTTTGTGTACAACTCCCAGCAGTAGAGTTAGAAACAAACCTTCGCCAAAGCTGAAGGTTTAATAAAATAACTGATCAATACATATGAACTCCTCAGACTTACACAGTAGGTCTGGAGTAACAGCCTAACCTGCATATTATAGTTGGCCTCTGCACAGACTGGCCTTTAGCTCTGTCTAGTGCAAGTAATATATTTTGCATAAAATAAAATTGATCATTATTTGGACCAATTCTGACATACTGGCAAAGGCATTAAAAAGCAGAGGCATTGGGGGAGACATTTTTAGTGTCTGTCTCTTGCCGTTTGTCTCGTGTCTTTACGTTTAGTGCCCAAAGGGTAATTTATTTACTTTCACTAAGTTGATTAAGTAACACTTTGACAGATATGATGATGGAGTTCTGATTGAATTATTTGTGATTCAGCAGACTTCATTTGGTTGATAGACTGTCTGCCTCCTCACCTTCCTCTCAGAAGATCGAGTCAAAGAGATGTAATCTGATGTGGCTTTCTTATTTTTGCATTGATAACACGTGGGTGTGCGAGCACTGACTGATAACTGATTTCAATGTGTGAACACAGTGAGGTTACACTTCTCTAAGTAACAAATAATAGCAATGCTTCATTGGGAACAATGATTTAATCATCATCACTCCAGGCTATAAAAACTATAAAATTTCAGAAGTTTTAAAATATTCTGTAAAACAGGTTGATCATAACGATGTTTGTGTTGATTGTGAGTTTAGTGAAACAATATCATCCTTATAGGATCTACCTGATCCTGTGAAGTCCAGTGTTGCTGATGCGCAAAAATTGCAGTCAGCTATTTTTGTTGGACCAGGAGGCCACGTCACACTCAAAAGGTTCAGAATTTAGGTTTTGGTTTACGCCACAACATCTGTGAGCATCACTTGGACCAGGTCTTGTTTCCTGCTGCAAACTGACTCACAGACTGAATGATCTACCTTTTACTTAACCTCTTGCTTTGCATAACAAACAGGTGTTTCTCCTCACAGGTACAGTGACAATCCTGGACTTTGATTGGCTGACAACATATTCAAATTTAGCAAACTTGCCCAATTGCAATTCTGTTTGCTTCTCACAGTCCTGATCAGAAACATTTTCAGGATCAAAACCATGGCAGATTATTATTCACTATGGTATGAAACTGTGCGGTCAAATAAGGTAAAAATCTTGATGAGGTATAACGTTTAAATTTCAGTGATATTTGGATATTGAAAATTTCAAAAATAAGTCCTCAAAAAAGTTAACTTCAGTTTTAATCAGGTTTCCATGAACATTATCTCTATTGTGATGATGTGCTGCTTTGTCTGGACAGACACTTTTATCAAGTTTTGTGAGGAGTTAATCAAGATCTGCTTTTGATAGTGATGAAATGTGTCTGTGTGTATGTGTGTGATGGATTTACAAGCTGTTGACTCATATTATTCAAAGGTATTGAAAGCTTGTGTAATGTACAGTGTGCTGTATGAGTTTCCATTATGTTGCTGTATCCTGTGTGCGTGTCTGTTTAGTTATTAGTTATTTCCATTGGGCAATGGTAATCTGAGACCCTGTCGTGCAGCGTGTGTTGTAATTCTTACCCGGCTTTTAAAGTGTAAAGATCAGCCAGAAAAATAATTAGATATGCGTTTAGTGATGATGACAGATGAAATGGAATTTTCTTTTAAACTTTAAAATACATTAACAAAATCAAGAAAGACTTGGCATCAGGAGAAATGTCTGTTTTTTCTATTAGCCAACATTACTTTAGACCAGTTGTTAAAAATGACAATGATAATGACAACTGCACTTAAAGGCTTTTGTTCTTCTCAACAGAAGTAACACAAAGATATGTGTTTCCTCCATCTGTGCACTCATAACCACAATATTCCTGGAAGACAAATTCTCTTTGTGGCATTTCTGTTGAATGCTTGTCTCACAAAAGCCTGAGAAACTTGATCACAGAGTCCCCGCTCTCCTGCTTATTTTGTCTGCATTAACCAACACACAGGAGTGGATACTGCAGCCCTTTGTGAGATAATCCGGGGTTGAACATTCACAGAGACGTTCAATAGACCTGAGATAAATCCTCCTGTCGTGTACGGCTGCCGCTGCCTTTTCCTCCTTTCCCCTTTGTGTTGGTTTTAATAGAAGGTGTTGAAAAAGTTCGCCGCAGGTCAACTCTTAGGTAACTGCGTTGGCAACACAAACACAATGGCACACTGGGTCCATTTGCAGTATTAGGAAAAAGTACAGTTTTAACATGTTATAATATATTGTGATTAGCATATGAATATTATGAACAGAAATTCAATGATGGTTAACAAAGTCATGTGCATCACTCCAGTTGTTGGTTTTACTGTTGAGCGTGAAATATCATGGTATATTAAAGGTACAATAAAATATTGTGGCTCTAACTGGTTTTATTGTATTTAATGCAGCGATGCTGAGCCTAAGAAGATAATAAATTATCTCATCCCGTAAATATGTTTAGTAATATTTGAAAGTTCTGCTCTCCTTTATTTCACCATAGCCTCATTTGTCTTTTATGTGTTTTGCAGAAGGAAAGAAAGTTAATTGCAGAAAATACAATGCCTACCATCATCTTAGGCCCCAAGGCTGATGCCAGTTGAAAAATACTATTTACTAATAGTTTAATTCAAACTAATAAAATAAAAATATTGACTCACTCCTACAGTTAGAATGTTACTAGCGCCCCCTGGTGGATGACAGAAAAACTCTATGATAATCTCTCACTTTTTAATTGTTATCTTTTGACATAATATATATATATAAATCATAAAATAAAAAAAAAATCATAAAAAGCTTTTTCTACATCTCTGTCTTTAGCTCATGTTTGTCCTTGGTCTGTGTGCCTGCAGGTCTTCCAGAGCAGTACTACAGCCTGACGTGGTTCCTCAGTCCGGTCCTTGGCCTCATCTTTACCCCTCTAATCGGCTCGGCCAGTGACCGCTGCACTCTGCGATGGGGCCGGAGGAGACCGTTCATCCTGGCTCTCTGCATAGGAACGCTGATAGGAGTTGCTCTGTTTCTGAATGGATCGCTGATAGGTGAGTGTGTGTGACACAGTTTTTAGATTAATGACTCTTGTTAACAGTAACTATTCTTAAGTTACATCTGCACATGATGCCCTGGACTGAGCTAAAACTGCACTTCATCGCAGTTTAATGATCACAGGCTTTAATAAATCATGCATGTAAAAATCAGTTATTTTTATAAAATCCAATAACCAAACTTCATAGACAAATGCATGAGTTTATATCTTATGAATATATATATATATACACACACATATATACGTATATATA
>CM076663.1:9350014-9373274 GCA_038496675.1 Rachycentron canadum | reverse complement strand
GCATATATACGTATATATACATATATATGTGTATATATATACATATATATACGTATATATGTATATATATCAGATATTCTAGAGCACAAAGCAACATCATTAAATGTCCTGATTTTCCAAAACACAAAAACTAAAGCAGCACATTTTCACATTTAACAGTGTGGAACTATCAAAATTAGTCATGCAGTCAACGAAATGTGAGAGCCGAAAGTCGTCTCCTGACGTGTTTGCTTTGTTCAACTCAAAACTGATTTTATTAGCTGCCATCAAGAAATGACTACGTTGATCTAAATAGTTAAATTTTCCCATGATTGTCATTGCAGCTCCAGTTTCCATCTCAAAACACCATCTCAAAACAGAACAGCTGATTTATATAAAATAGAAATCCATGAAACTCCACGCCTACTGTTGTCAAACGTTGGCCTGAAGTTACTTCGTGCCATCTGCTGAATGTTGTTATCTAACAGCAATGTTATCTAAACCACCCGAGAGCACCACAGCCGGTGGGAAATAAACCCCAGACTGACGATGAGAGCAGCACTGTTACTTTACCCAGCATGCACGTGTCCCACAGATGAAATATAGGAGCAGAGCTTCTTGCATCATAGCAACACTCGCCCACTGAGTCATGTCCTCGTGGTGTTATCCCTCGTCAAGCCCTTCATTCATTACATCGCTCAAATGTTATTACAAGGTCATAGTCTTCCAATCCAATCAAACTAATTGATCAGCTGTCAATCATACCACACAGATATCGATCTCAGTGTAGTTCCGGCTCCAATGTCATTAACTGTGATATATTGTGGCTACACACATGTAAACATACACATGTGAATGTGACAGGGGGCGTGAGGTGTGTTATCAGTGGCTGGAATTTACAGATGGTGACTTTTAAGAGAAGTTGTGTTATAACCAGCAGCTATTTTTTTTTCTTAGATTAATTACTAACTGAAACAATTAGTCAAAGAATTTGTTGATCAACAGAGAAATAATCAACTATTTTATCATATCCAATTTATTGTTCAATCAGTTAATCATTACAGTAATTTCTCAGGAAAAATAGTAATAAATGCCAAAGATTTGGAGATTTCAGGCTCTGAAACTGAAAGATTCGTTCAAAATTGTGTAAATTTTTTTATGTTTGACTAAACAGTTAATCAATGAATTGACAGAATAATTAGCAGATTGATATTTAATGGAAACAGATGTTAGTTGCAGGTCTAACTGGTTATTGTATCAGTGTTGCCCCCCACTTCAAAACCAAATCCCATACTGGAGCATGTGACTTTGACCCTTTGCCCACATTGAATAATTGAGTGCACATGCTTCATATTTAAATGTGGGCCAAGTGGGTGACAAATGTACAGTTCAACAATAGCAGACCTTTAAAATTTCTTTAAATAGAGCAAAGTGAAATAAATTGTCAGTGGATATATAAATAACAAAACCAAAAGCTGTGTGAACAGTTTTTTGTCAGCAAACTTTTTTCACTTCTATTCAATTCTCTTCTGTTCTGTCTCCATTCTTCTGCTCAGAGGTTGGCACTCAGGTCACTTTAGGGCACCAGGGAATGTGCGTGTGCTTGTGCGTGTGCGTGTGTGTGTGTATGTGTGATACCGCTGACCTGTATCCATACGAGAGGAATGAGAGAGTAAAAGAGAGAAAGTGTATGTTTCCATGGTTGTGTATATATGAATGTGTGAACAACACAGGGTGATGGGAAAACTGTAGTAATCTGTGCATGAGTGTGTGTGTGTGTTGACATGGGAACACAGAGGCAGGCAGTTCACAGGGAAATGCTTCCTGTTTGCGTCTGTCCTTCTACCAATCACAATTCACTTCCTGTCTGCCTGCCTGACTAGTGAGTAGTGTGACTCTATTGTCCCCCCCCCACACACACACACACTTTGCCTACATTTTTGTTTCCCTAACATTAATAGATTTCAGCTTGTGAAGTCATGCTGCGTCACTCCCTCGCGATCTCTCTATCTCTCTCTTTCTGTCTCTCTCTCTCTTTTATATACAGGTTACTAAATCTAAATCCCATGTCACACCATGTGTGTTCTCATACGCTGATTCATTTCTCACTCAGGCCAACAGAGACACACTGAGCAGCTCAAGGGGGAGACTGGGTCACAAATGAAATGACACGCACAAGGTCACACACATCACATAGAGCAGGATGGAAAATGTGCAGTGACCTGTGTGTGACAGTTGTAACTCAACAATCAGCCATCGATCATACATGCTGCTCTGACCAGGGTTACATCAGTATTACACTCACAAGAAAACCTCCACACTTATCCACTTTTTGTGCTGTTATAAGTTATTTATTTTCTTTTCATATTTAATTCAATGTATTCACATTAGAAATGGTTTAACTTTACCATCAATTTAATAACTTTTTATACAAATCTTCACTCCACTGATTATAAGATGGAGAAAAGGCAATGAAGCAATTTAAATTATGGTCAAAAAGAAAACATTTCCTTCCTACGCTCTGCCTACCTCTGAACCACTGCTGACTTATGCACCTTGTTCATATCAATTTATACTGTTTTGCTTTTTGTAGTTTAATTTCATTTATATTCTATTTATTTTATTATTCATATATTCCGTTACCAACACTATTAGACTATGAAGAATAAAGTTGTGAAATGACGTGGAGCTGATCAAGTTAGATACAGCATTCACTGTACACACACATTAGATGATTTACATCTCCTCTCCATCAGGCCTGTCGCTAGGTGACGAGCAGGGGAGACAACCGATAGGCATCGTTCTGACTGTGCTGGGAGTCGTGGTGTTGGACTTTTGTGCAGATGCCACTGAGGGACCAATCAGAGCGTACTTGTTAGATGTGGCTGATGCAGAGGAACAAGACATGGCGCTTAACATCCACGCAGCCTCAGCAGGTATGGCTGACTCACACACATATGCATGCACACCATAGCTTTCACAGTCGTGTAGTGGCTAAAAAAACTTGAAACAGGAATTCACTGAGCTGGATGGACACAAGGCTGACAAACACTCTGAGAGAGGAAATAAGATTTCTTCGTCTTGCTCGTTTCCTTCATGAAGTCTTAACCTGCTTGTGTGGCTGCGTTTGCAGGTCTTGGCGGTGCAGTTGGTTATGCTCTCGGAGGTTTAGACTGGACACACACCTTCCTCGGAGCAGCCTTCAAGTCTCAGGAACAGATTTTGTTCTTCTTCGCCGCCATCCTCTTCTCTGTCTCTGTGGTGTTACATCTCTTTAGCATTGAGGAGCAACAGTACTCACCCCAACATGACAGGCTGGACCAGGTACAGCGTGTACCATAAAATTCAATTTTAATTAAGAAAAAACCCTTAAAGCTCAGTTTTCCATTATGTCTTTCCTCTGTTCTTTCACCAGGAGAGTCCAGATCCCACCAACCCTCAACCATCGGCCAATGGCAGGATTGGACTTCCCAAGTTGGAAATGATCGGAGAGGATGAAACAATGGACAGCTACGACCTCTATGACCCCTATGGAGATGACCAGTCAGAGCGTGGAGATATGGACATGGACTTTCTGGAGGTTGAGCTTGTGAGAAGTACGTCTTATCTTCTATTCACATCTAGAGAAACTTAAGCTGTGGGATGTTTTTTATTGTCACAGTCGCCACTAACAGGTCATTTAATTTTGAGACCGTGGTGATTAATCAGTTTCCTAATCAAGCAAAAACAGAAAAGGCTTACCTGTCTGTTTTCATTCTGCCTCCTAATAAAGAGTGAGAGGCCTCTTTATAATGACAGCTGTTACTTGAATTCTCCTTTCCCTGCCTGCTTGTTTTCAAGTTCTTGGATTTTCACACCTTAACTAATCAGCTCTCTCTTTGTCTGTCTTCAGGTAAAAGTGACAGCGTTCTTGCCATGGCAGACACCGCCCTTGACCACCTGGACCATGACGCACTGTTCCTGTGCCACATAGAGCCGTCCATCTTCGCTGACCGCCTCTCGCCCTATCACGGCTCGCCGCCCACCACTTCTTCCCTCTTCAACCCCAGTCACAGCACCCCCCCTCAGCGGCTCGCCAACATCAGACGCAGCAGCAGCACAGGCAGCCAGGACCTGCTTCGCCCCCAAAACAACAACCACCAAACGCACACTCCCGCCCCCAGGATATCCCGCCTCTCTGCTTTCTTACAAGAAATGGAGAATGATGACGGGCAGGAGGCGCTGCTCAACAACCAGCTTAATGAGCAGCGGACACTGAATGGGCGGCTGTTAGCCAGTGTAACTAATGCTGACAGAGTTAGCTCTAATAGGCTGAGCTCTAAAGGCCAGGCCCACCGTGCTGGAATGGTCAAAGGTCAGTATCTTCATGCCATTTTATACTATAATTATTGCAATTATCTTGACGATTTCTAAACCAGTTACAAAGAAGGAGAATAAACTGTCCCCGTACTGACCCGTCTCTTATTCCAGCTGCCAGCACAGGAGCTCCCATGAGGCAGTCACGTCACCATCACACCTTCTACCGCCAGCCGTCCTGCACATTCTCCTACTACGGCCGAGTGGGCAACCACCGTTACCGATACCGCCGGGCCAACGCTGCTTTTCTCATCAAGCCGTCTCGCAGCATGAATGACCTTTACGAAGTGGAGGCCAGACACAGGAGGAGGAACAGACAGAGAAACAGACACCGAAGTGGAAACACAAACTCTTCCAGCGGAGATACAGAGAGCGAGGAGGGCGAGGTGAAGAGTGGGCGAAGGAATTTACAAGTCAAATAACAGCCAGTGATACTATTAATACAGACTGTGATACTATTAATAACAATACTGCTACTTTTAATGCACTGGTAGGAAAGCAGCACAGCTCATAATGAATACTGGACAAATACAAATCCAAGCAGTAGAGTCATCTAATACATTTTCAAGTGTTATTTTTTTGCCACTAACCATGGCAACAAGACAGTCCTGTCTCTTTTTAGGTTAATATGTTGTGTAATGTTTCCTCTCCCACTCTCTTCAGGTTGAGACCACTGTGCGGCTGCTGTGGCTCTCGATGCTGAAGATGCCTCCAGAGCTGCTGCGACTGTGCGCCTGTCACCTGCTCACCTGGTTCTCCATCATTGCTGAGGCCGTCTTTTTCACCGACTTCATGGGACAAGTCATCTACAAAGGAGATCCCACCGTACGAGCATGAGCAGCTAAACACGCAGACACACACATGACCACTTGTCAATACTAACGTTGCTATATCTCTCTCTCGCAGGCGCCTGCTAATTCTACTTTGCTGATTGATTATCACAAAGGAGTTCAGATGGGATGTTGGGGGCTGGTTATATATGCCATGACTGCTGCTACATGCTCAGGTAACAACACACAAAGCTACTTCTTGCATCATATGGACGTTATGTGCATTATCAAGTGTGACTGTCAAGAAAATAAACTCTCTGGCAGTTTATAAGCTGTGAGGTGCATGTCTGGACATTAAACACTGGACTAAACAACTGATTAATCCACCTTTTTTTTTCCAGCTGTTCTTCAGAAGTACCTTGACAACTTTGACCTGAGCATCAAGGTCATCTACATCCTGGGGACACTTGGATTTTCCATAGGTATGAACCACAGTGCAGAGACAGAGCAGAACAAAATCAATGTGGGCAGCTAATAAGTAACTAGATTAAATAATAAGATTATTTCTCTTTTTCCCTCCTTAGGAACTGCTATCATGGCAATCTTCCCTAATGTGTATGTCGCTATGGTGATGATCAGCAGCATGGGCATCATCTCCATGAGTATCTCCTACTGTCCTTATGCTCTGTTAGGACAGTATCACGAAATGAAAGAGGTACAGACTTCTACACTATAATTTAGTACAAACCCTGTGTTTTCCAAAAATGCTCTAATTTTATAAATAAGCCACATTGTTTCACTGAGAGACATAACTCTGAACAGGCATTGTAGTTTCTTCTGCCATCCTGCTGCTGTGCACATTCACCAATGCACCAAATATGTATTAATCCACAGCTAAAAATAGTCCCCAAGAAATGCACCATTTGCTCCTGTTTCAGAAATGTTTACTGTTTTAGGAGAAGAGTTATGTTTTCTTTAACAAATGTATACATTTGTGACATCTTATGCATGTTAAGTGACAGACTAAAAAAATGTTTTCTGACAGTGGGTAAAATATTGGATAATGAAAAACTTGTGATTTAAAGGAGCTATTGGTGGGTTTTGCTATTGCTACATAGCCAAAATTAGCATTAACAGCTGTCACCAGTCAGCAAGTTCAGCATCAAACTTCATTCCTTTACTCGCCAAGAGCTGTCTGCAGTGGTGGAATGCAACACCAATATTAACTCTTTTTTTCTCCTCTGAACTTAGCATGTTAACAAGCTGGCCCCAAAAATCTTTTACACTTTCTGATAGCGACTCACTGTAGCCTCCGATTTGCCCTCAAGACATAGCTTTGCTAATTCAAAACTTTTGTATTGTAAAGACAACGATAGCCAAAGCTCTTGTGAAATAAGTCACTAAGTCACTGTAACTTTCTTTGCTTGCAGTACATCCAGCACAGTCCTGGTAACTCCCGGAGAGGCTTTGGCATCGACTGTGCTATCTTATCGTGCCAGGTGTGTGTTCACATTGTCCTTGGTATAGTCTTATAAGGCCCAGTAAGATAAAAAAAAAAAAGTGGGGGTCTTATATTGTCTTAATGTGATTTTGCAGGTCTACATCAGTCAGATCTTGGTGGCCTCAGCTCTGGGCGCAGTGGTGGAAGCTGTTGGCAGCGTCGGTGTCATTCCCTTAGTGGCCTCTGGAGGCTCCCTCCTTGGATTCCTTACCGCCTGCTTCTTGGTCATTTATCCATCTCCAAACAACGGGTGAGAAGAGTCATTAGAGAGATTAGATACCACTCTTGTGTTTGTTTGTGAAATATGAAACTACAACCAAAATCCAGTTTTACCAAAATGTCAATCTATTCCTTTGAGGTTCAGATTCAGTACTAACAGTTATGATTTTAATTGTGGTTGCCAGGGAAGGGGAATCAGCCAAAGCTTCAGAGAAACAGGCCTTGTCAACGCTCGAAAAGCCCAACAACAATGAAGCGGCTGTAACCGCGGTGATCGAGAAGCCCAGCTTCCTGAAACTCAACAAGGAGGGAAAAGCCACCACCACCACCACTTCCTGTCACATGGAGAATGAGTCTGTGCTGTGATGGGTTGGTTAAATTGACAGACATATTGCTGCGGACAAAACTAAATTCATTTTTATTGTCAATGCCGTTGGGAAAGACTTCAGGATGTGCCACTGTCCTCATCGTGCTGTAGCTTACAGATATTAAGAAGCGAGAGGAAGCAGTTGGTGCATTCTCATGAACATGATTTTTCTGATTTGGTGCATCTTGATTTCCTGCAGAAAATAACTTAATATGATGTGGGACCACTGCCATACCAGACCGACTTCCCCCCCCCCAAAAAAAAAATCATTCTGGTCCCAGTGCTGTTTCAGCTATCGCTGAAATTCCTTCCACTCAACCCTCAAGGACAATTGACTGATCCATCAGGGGCGTCCACAAGTGAGTAATCCACAGATCATGGGTTTAAGGAGAGGTCGTCTCTGTGTCTCAGGGCTTCTAGGAGGTGCTACTGAGAAGCCGCCTGGACAGAAAACAGGAAACTTCAGGGGATTCACAATCATACATGTAAAAACTTACCCAAACACGCACACACACCTCTACATCTAAATCACATGAACACCTGAATAATGAACTCTGCTCATTAGTCCTCGAAGCTGCAATCATAAAAAAAAAAAAAAATGCTGAAAATCGTTCTTCCTCGCTGAATCTTTGCTACATGATGTGGACCCTGATTGACAAGAGTGCATGTGTGTGTCTGCTGACTTTGCGCCTCCAGTGGAGGCACAGCGTTCACCAAAATAAACCGAACACACTCAGCTTTGCTGGACTTTTACAGCACTCTGCGACAGTAGCTTTAAGACTCTTGAGACGTTTGGAAGTGGCATTTCTGAAACGAAGATTCTGAAACCTGGTTCCTGGGGCAAATTGTTGAACTTGAGCCCCTGAATTGATTGTTTTTGCCTTCAGTCACATGGCAAAGTGCAAAAATCTTAAATTTAGCTTGCACACCAGGGCAAAGATAACAATATTTAAGAGGCTCTGTTTGAAAGTACAGAGCATGAGTGGGAAGTTGTATATAGTAAAAGACTACAGATGTTTATTGAGACAAATTCCAGGAAAGAAAGAGCAAAGATGCAATATGTGCAGCATCCAGGGCATTACAATCCAAAATACTATTTTCATGAGGACCCAGAGAAAATTATGATGATGATGATGATGATAATGATGAGGATGCTTCTATTTGTTTTGAATAATCAGACTAACCTACATGCTGCATGTTAGACGAGTGGAGAAGACAAACCAAACAGCAGAGGAGAAGAGAAAAGAAATGGAGTTGCTCTGTCTCTCTCCTTTGTTTGACTGTTTATTTTTATTTTGTTTTTGCTGGTAACACCACGTTTGTCACTAACTGCACATTAGCTGAGTCACTGTTGAAAAGAGTGTTGCAGTGTTCAGTCAGAAAAGCGAGACTTGAGGTTGTCGTGTTTGTTTGTCTTAGGTTACCAGCAGGACGGAGCTTCCTGATTCTCTTCTGTTCCAGTGGATCCAGTAACTGTACCAGTAATGACCAGTGTCGGGAATGGGACACAAACATATTAGAATGGATCCTAGTTAATATGAAAGAAAAGAATTTGGGAAACCTCAGGTTTCTGAGGCCGGTGTGATGTAAGAGAGAAAAACAAAATAAATCCCTCTAATGGGCCAAATATATAATCGGTAGAGAGAAGCAGAAAATAGCATTTTAGCCGCTAATTACGTGTGTGTGTGGCATGAAGTGATATTCAAGACTATGTAATGTTTTCATTACAATAAAATAGTTCAACATCTTAAAACATGTTGAGGCGGACGGATGAGAAGATTGATCCCACTTTAACGGTTGTACAGTAACTATGAAGCTACAGTCAACAGCTGGTTAACTTAGCTTGCCCTCTCCAGTGGTAACAAAGTCTGCCTACAAGCATCGATTTTGTTTTTGTCCAGATTAAAATAAAGTAAAATTAAGTGTTACTTAATGAGTTTTAAAGGAGGCGTTAGGTGGGTTTTGTTACATTTGGAGAGAGCCAGGCTACGTCTCCAGTCATAATGCTAAGATAAACTGGTCAGCTGCAGATTTTAGCTACATAGTTAAAGTAGACATGAGACATCAGGGTGATATTAATCTTCTTAACTGACTGGTCAAGAAAAAAAGGATCAACCTTCTGCTTTAAATATTCCAGTTGAAGCACGATGTGAAAATGTAAACAACAAGATTAATTTACCAAATTTACCCTAAATGAGAAATCATTATTTATTAAAGATGGTTCTGATCCATTTTGCAACACAACAGTATAAAATGGCTGCTGGTGCTGTTTAATGAGGGCATGGTGGTGGATGAGGAAATAAAACTGAGCAACTGCTGAGCACGGCTTTACATCAGCCCTGTTAACATCCTTACACAGAGGTGAGACTAACAAGCTAATCACAAAAATATCTTATTAAAAACAGATGGGATAAATTCAAGTTATATAAAACTAATCTCTTAATAGTACTTATTAATATTGAGCATAGATTTCTGAAGTTATATAATCTTAATCTTTGTGATGTTTTCTCAGCCGATGATGCTGGACGTGTAAAAACAAACTTGAAGGGCAAAGTCAAAGATTTTATTGTCGTTTGTTTTCTGACAAATCAGATTGTCTGTTGCAATAATGGCCTCTGTTAATCAGCTGGGGGGCCGTGAGAGGTGTGTGCGGGCAGAGCAGGGTTGTTTGTTCCAGGTGTTGTTTGCTGCCGTGTGAAAGGCCACGGATTTGGGTCAGTTTTTCCTTTCAGCTCAATCAGCTGAACAATGCAAATTGAAAGGAATCGAAATGGAAATTGCAGCGAGTTCATTTACGAACGAAAGAGCATGTTTTAAAGAATTTAGCGTGGGAACTTATCTTAATTTTTTGGGGGTTTAGAGGAGAATTTACTGATGTTACTCACTGATGTTGTGGTTGTTATTGTTTTTGTTTTTTGGGTGGGTGTTGTTAACAAATTAGATTCCTTCCATAATTTCAGGTACATTCAGTCAGTTCCAGAGCAGAGCAGAGAGGAGGAGTATTTTGCTTCCTGGGTTGACCTCTGCTCTGGCTGCAGTGCTGGGACAAAAAGAATAAAGTAGAAGGCAGCGTTTGGGATGTCGACAAAAAAACAAAACAAAACAAAAAAAAAACAAGGAGGTACAGGTGCCAGAGTTTTGCATGGCTTCTGTAACCACTAGGGCAATAAAATATTCTGGATAAAAAATGGACACACAACTTCAGTTTAAGGACGAACATGAAGATTTAAAAAATAAAAACAAAAAAACTTTGGGTTTGGGAGGTTTGCATGCGATGATGCATGTGTGGAACACCAAAGTATGACTCTGTACAAATCACTCAAACTCTTTTCTTTTATTGTCCTAATAGGTCAGGGATGTATTTTCTAATGCATGGCTGGATGTTTGTGTCTTTTTGTTTCAACTTAAATGTGTTTTAAAAAAACAAACAAACAAAAACATGTAATCTTTAAGCTGAAGCATTGTGCTCGGTCTGGGTCAGTACACTCTTAACAAGCATGTGACTTTTTACATTTTTGCACATTAATGAGTAAAGTTTTCAGACATCGCTCATCTAGTCGCTTTTCAACACAACACACGTGGATGGAAGGTGTTGAAATGTGTAAAAAGACGAGACGTGTCAACACTCCTTGTTAAAAGTGTAGCGGTGAATACTTGAAGCGCAACATGAGTGTTTCTTTTCCAATGCAGTGGAAAGTCTTCAAAATTTAATTTTTTTTTCTTGGAGGGAGGAGGGGGAGTTGTTTTTAATGTCCCAAGCCTTTTTACCATTGACTCTGGAATGTTCAGACAGCTTGGCCACTCGCTCGGCCTGCTGGGAAATTGAGTTCTTACTTTTGATTACATCTGGTGACTTAAATATTTTTTTGGGGGGAAAAAAGTAAATGAATGTGAGTTGATTTCAGATGAAATCATTTTTGTTTTGATCAAGAAGTGGGGGAGGGGGTCTGACATTGCACAGAACTTGCACATAATAAGTTAAAAAGAAAATACAAAAACAGTAGAATTGTGTTACAGAGGAAAGAATAACTGGATATTTATTTTTGGAGTTTCTTAACTATAAAGGACACTTTTCACCTAGTTTCCAAAACAGTAAAGTTATTCTGTTTGCTCTATTTGCGGGAGATGTTACCTAAACGGACTGGATTCTGTGTGTGTTTGTGAGCAGTCGTCTCACACCTGCTTCACATTTAAGCAAAGTGTGTGTTTAAAAAAAAATCTCAGTGTTTGTATTTTGGTTCTTGTTCTCTGTTCTTTGCAATCACTTGGTTTACACTTAACTCTGGAGTCAATGGCTGCAATACCGGAGTCTTTTTGTCTCTGTTCTGTTCTGGTGTTTTAACTGAATTTTTTTTTCTTTTGTATCTGTTCTCTGACTTTTAGGCAGAGCCACACACAATAGTTTGGCCTTTTGCACTTTTTCAGTGGCAGCCATGTTGGCTCCACCGTCCTGATCACTGAATGAATGTGGGGATGTGGTGATGCTGTTTCATACTTCCAGCCTGCAGCTGTCCGTGGCAGCAGCGTGGCAGCCACACAGTTAGTCCAACCTGGCTAAACTTGTTGTGTGTGTGTGTGTGGCTCTGCCTGTAGTAAACTGTGTGTGAATGACAGAGGAGAGAGATGCCTATACACTTTGATCTTTACAGAGATTAAATCAAGAAAAATGTTTAAAGAATGGGAAAGCAAGTATGTGCAGTGTACTATATATGACATGCCTTGTTATTTAGAAAAAAGTGTAAATATACATATTTCTCTTTTAGTTTCTTCTTTTTTGCTGCTATAAAAAAGATGATTATTTTTGTTAGTAGTTTTGTTTTCTATATAAAGACTGTATATATCTCTGTCTTCTGTAAATATGCTTGAGCCTTCATATGTAGGACTCTGGATGAACACTGTATGGAGCGCACCTTTAAAATCTGTTCAGAACTTAACCAACGTTGTCTCATTTCATTATTTAACATTTTTCACTCAAAAGCCAAAATGTGAGAAAAATCAGAAATGGAGAAGGGTCTTATTTCACATAAAAAAAAATCCTATGGCCAATGAAAAACTACTGGTATTCAATGCAACATTTTCTGCTGGTGGAGGGAGAGTGTGATCTCTCCCTCCACCTCAGGAAACTCTCAAGGAAACTCATGTCCAGTGATTACAAGTTCTACATTTAGTTAGAAATTGTTTAGAGGCTTTTTAAAAATGTATTATTTATTATTTTTTAAGAAATTATAACATGAGTGCATGTTAGTAATTGGCATTTTCACTCTTATTACATATATTTAATTAAAGTGAATAAACTACAGATCTGCACCATAAAACAGAGGCATGTAACAGGGAATGTTGACAAAAATACCTTGCATAACAAACACAGTAATTAAGTTTCACATTATTATATGTTAAATATGTGCAACAATGATTTAAATGACCTAAAGCATGACATTTTGGAAACAGAAAAACCTTTTCAGGCATCCTGTGGCAAGGCAAGAAGAGGAGTTGAACTAAAAGCCTTTATTCTTCATCTTCATCTGGTCTGATAAATGTCCAGTTTTCAAGGTCACCTTCATTTTTTAAAATGAATAATAAATATACGCATATATTCATTCTTCCATAAAATCCCAGTTCTGATCTACAAGAGTTAATCATGGTCTTACTAGATGTGTATGTCTGTTTTACCATGAGAATTGAAAGAAAAGCTTAATTTCACTTTACCAAGCAAATGACCAGGAAGTCATATACTCACAACACGGTAAATCAGTAAGTACTGTGTCTGATGTGTATGTCTTGTCATCTATATATGATTTGTTCTGATTTGTAACTGTTGTCAGTTATACCATTATTATACATCTGATCAGATCTAAGGAGGAAAAGCTTGATGGTGAAGTCATGATATGGTGAAATAACCTGCAGTTATCTGCAGTTTCAGGACTGTCTTTTTTTTTTTCCTATTTCTGGCCAAAACAACTTAGTTCAGCATCTTTAGGCCAGCTGACTGGTTTCCCATGATGCTGCGGCTTCAGAAAATGAAGAAGGAGCAAAAATCTTTGTTTCTGCAGAATCAGATTTCTGTCTCACCCACAGGCTCTCTCTTTCCATCAGAGAAACCAAAGGAGGAACCTGAAACTAATGTGAGTAAGTGAACTATAGTGACCTGCTGCCCCACCAGAGGGATTACAGGGAAATTCCACTTAATTTAATGACATTAATGACTGACCCTTCACCTAAAAAATGATCAACCTGAACAGCTCTTCTCCAATTTGTAATCAAATAAAACTACAGTCCTCTCTAACAGATTTTATTTCAAATGACAGAAATCCATGTACAGAAGAAAGGTCTAATAAAAGTTTGATGAGATGTTTTGGTTGAAAATATAAAATGTTTAAGTTTTATAGAGTTGAGCACATAGAGTGTTATAGAGTCACAATATTTACATGCCCTTTAAATTATGCAATTATCATCTGGTTGATTAAAGCTGTCAGTTTTCATCTACACAACCTACAGCTCATCACTGTAAATCAACATATCCCAGACATCACAACCTGCTGTCGTGGTCAGACACTGACCTCTAGTGGAGGAATCCAAAGTGACTCTGACGTTTGAGTCATTTCATTGTTTTAGTGATTCATGCTTTCACGCTTCATATTTTAATTGGTTGATCCCCATAATGAACTGAACTCATAAGTCAAAGTAATTGTGTGTTTTTTGTGTAGGAAAAGTGGTTTTAAAGCTCAAGACCAGCTGTAGAGTCACTGCACGACTACAAAGAATAACATGTTTAGCCAAATAGGTTTTAGAGATGTTTGAATTTAACAAATACAACATGATGTCAAAAAAAAAAAAAAAAAAAATCAAATAGAATAAATCATTAAGAAATGCTATGCTACTAATAAGCAGGTGACCTTTAATGACCCATACTGTAGTGTTAACCAAGCTTTCTGTCGTCATTGTATTTTTTTAGTCTTTTGACTCGCTATGTGTTTTCCCAAATTTACATGAACTGGAAAAAAACAACACGAATGAGCACATGTCGCCTAAACTTTATAAAACAACAACAACATATGGGAAGCAGAAAGCATGAGAAAGCAATGTAGGAAGCACTTTAAGTATCATAACTGTGGACTCTATGTTCCTGTCTCCCAGATGTTTTATGACGCATCAAGAGCAACTGAACTGGGGAATGTTTCATTTTTATGGATCATTAAAACTAAAATTCAATAAAATTGCAGTTTTGTTTTTCATGATTTCCTTTAAAGTTGTTGATGTAAGTTTTCTGTCTGTTGCCGACGACACTCCATTAACCACTTAAAATAACACACAAAGGCATTAAAGAGAGCTGTGCTATGTACTTGAAAGACGTGTTTATACTTCTGAAGAGAGCTTTGCTTCTAGCTTATTTAATGTGTTGACTCAAGACTCTGTCTCATTGTATAACTCTCTAACTCTTTCTTTATGTCATTATGTATTTTAATGTTGCTGTCGTCATCTTTTCTAAATGTTTTTTTTTTTTTTTAAATCTGCACCACAGCAACATGGGCCAAACATAGTGACGGAGAAGGTATGCAACAAACTTTCCATTTAAACCGTCATGGTTTGACCACAAGACTCTTTCAGTATCTGACATCACATTTTATTTATTTATTTAGTTTTATTTAATTAGTTTGGTATTATATGCTTTAGTTAGTTAATTAGAAATGACAGAAAATGAGAGAGAGAGATAGAGAGAGAAAGAGAAATGGTAAATGACATGTAACAAAGGTCTCCAGCCAGGCTTCATCCAGGGCTGTTGCAGGCCACAGTCACTGTTTTAACCCCTAAGCCACAGGGGCACCTCTCCACATCACATTTAAAGAAGCATGTGATATTTCCATTATTTTATGAGTTCACCAATTTCCCATCAAAACCATCCCTTTGTGTTCCAGTGTTGTCCTAACCAGCCTCGAGACAACGTCCAAACAAGGTCAGAGGGAAAGAAAAGTGTAAACATGGAGAGACAAACTGATGAGGGTGGATGAAGCCATAAGTGGTTAGTTTTGTTCATATTGAAGAGAAATTTGCTGTGTTTATATTTTTGCTTTTGGGGAGGAGAACACCTGTCTAAGCAGACTGCTCCACGCTGGCTGCAGAGAGGGGTGTGCTAGTGAGAGTGAGAGTGGCCACACTGTGAGATATCGCCAGCACTGTCACCGGACATTTATTCACAGAGTTCCTCTCCCCTTCTCCCCCACTCGTATGACCGGCCTCCCCATCCCCCTCCCTCCCTGCCCTTCTCCTTGTCCTCCACACTCTCTTGAAACTGTCTGTCACAAAGCAGTAAACCACCGGGTCCAGGCAGCTGTTGAGGCTGCTCAGGGTCACTGTTATATGATAGGCGAGCACGTGCCCGGCCCCCTGGCCCAGCCCCTCCCCTCCTACTTTGACCCGGAAGTAAACCAGCACCTGGCGGATGTGGAAGGGTGTGAAACAAACAGTGAAGACCACAAAGACTGTGGCCAAAAGCCTGATGGCACGAGCCCTCCTCGCCCTACTCTGCTGGGGCATCAGGCCATGGCTGGAGGAGAGAAAACAGGCAACGCGCAGTGTGAAGCCCACCACAGCAAGGAGGGGGAGGAGGAACTCGAGGATGGTGAGGTAGAAGAGGGCAGGGAGGAGTACGCAGGATGAGCTGAACTCCAACGCCGTGGTCTGGAGAAAGGATGACAGGAGGCGGGTAGGTGAGATATGGCTACATGTCAGGTATAAAGTGTGTTTCATATAAAGTGTTTTCTCCTTTAAATGGATTATTCACCCAATAGAACATAACAAGGATTTTTGGATTTAGTCTGGTTTCAGATAAGACAATATATTAGTCATATACAGAGATTCAACCTTTTCTTCCATTTTTGTGACATCATAATATGATAATATATCATCTTCTTTAAACCCCCACATCACAGATTATATCCTCAATGTGGACATATGTTGTGAGTAGTTCAAACAAATAATTACTTTTTATTCTGAGATGATTTTATTCCAACATCCGTTTTTCTGAAATTGATTTCTTTGATGTTTTTCTGATAGCGTCCACTGAGATTTGAAAAGTTTAATGTGTTGCATTTGAGATGCATATACAATATCTTCACCTGGAAAGAATAGGTGACCACAACTGCAATGAACCACACTGTGGCGCTGACACACCTGGCTGCTCCTGTGGTCCTCCATCGATGGAGAGTGCTGGATGTGTGGACAACAGCGAGGTACCGATCTATACAGATACTGAAGGGAAGGGAGGAAGGGAAGTCATGGAGAAAAGAGGAGGTGAAGAAAAATTTGCAGTGTTCATTATTTTTAATGCTGAGTTGTGTGACCCACTCACCTGGTCAGGAAGAGGATACTGCAGTACATGTTGACGAAGTAACTGAAGGTGTGAACGTAGGAGCAGGCCACACAGCTCCCTCCACTGTGGTACAGGGCAATGCGAGCAGGCAGTGAGAGCGCCACCAGCAGGTCAGCGACAGCCAGGTTTATGGTGTAAACTACAGAGGCTGAGGAGTGTGTGGACGCCCCGCAGAAAACATAGAGAGCCAAACTGTTGAGGACCACACCAACTACGAGCATCAGACAGTTACACACCTGCAGCAAAGAAGAATATAGTGTTTTAAGGTTTAGTGCCTTGCTCAAGAGCAGTTTGGGGAAGTGTGTTGATCCTTCACTCGCACATACATGTTTTGCACTTAATATCAATCCTAATCAACTAATCTAACCCAGTTTAAGTTAAAAGAACCAAAAAAAAAAGTTTATCTCACCATAAGAGAGACCCACACAGCGTAGAAGTCCTGGTACAGCTGCACATCCAGGTGGGCTAACCTGTGCAAGTGTGGCGCACCCCACCGCTGGTCCCAGGCGCTACAGTTAATTGCGTCTGGAGTCAGCAGGGGCTCAGTGTAGGGAGTGGAGCTGATGTTGGTGGGAAGACTCTCCATTGGTTGAAAAGGATTTGTGAATAGTGGGTTGACCTCTGAGGGGCAGAAGGGGAATCGTGAGGTGAAAATAAAAATAACCATCACTACTATTATTATTATTATCATTACTATTTATTAGTGCAAAAAATCTCTGCTTTTGGTGAAAAAAGTTACTATGGTTCCGAATAATTTGAAATATGGTATAATCATATACAAACTGTACACAAATTGGCTTTAATTGGTGACACAAATAGACAAGACATCACAGTGACAAAACTATGACAAAAAGCGAAATGAAATATTGACTTAAAAAAACAATATTGTTATATACTTTTGCTCTCAAATGTGTATGAGGGGAAAATAACACCCCAATGTAAAAGGCCTTATAGATATGCTCACTGTATGTTGATATACTATAAACTATACCTGGGACGTCAGATTTAGTGGCACTGTCGCTTCACAGGTAGTGGTCTAAAACAGCCAAATAATTTCAAGGTGAAGAATAAACTTGATGCTTAATTTTTACAACAATGTTGCGCAAAGGCTCAGTGGATGTAAGCATTGTTCATATATGCATGTAGAAACACTATAGAATAAATTGTAATAACCATTAAAAAACATTCTGTTTTATCCAAATAGAAATGTAAAGAATAACATCATCTGCATAGAGAATAATTTTGTGTTGCTTACTGTCATTAATGTCAGTATTAGCTTTTCCTGACAGGCAGCTATGAAAGTTATTAGAGCATTAGTTGAAAGGTTAAACAAGTGTGTCCAAATTTACTACATTATAATAGTATTATTATAATAGTATTATTACAATACTACAATATTCAGCTTCTGGCCTGTACACACTCCCAGCAGGAATCTTAACTAATGACTCCTGTAATGTTTGCTGGAGACAAATGACTCAACCTTTTACCCTGGAGTCAGCCATAGATATTGTATTGTAAATAGACATAAACAGCTCCAATCTAAAGTGATGGGGAGTGCTCCATTTAGTTTAAAACAACTCAATAGCCCGAGCTCAGAGAGAAGACACACACACATACTAAAAACTCAAAGAGTAATGACTTCTAGTGATGAAAAGTGGTCAACATCTGCAGAAGTTAATCCAGAGAAAGACTTTTCTTATAAACAACGTCCTCTCGTACTGTGGAGATGACTGAATCCATCTTCATATGCTCTCTAAAGGGATGTGACACTTTCAACAAAGTTAAGTACATGACCTTGTGTTTTATTTTAAACACAGTGCATTATATCAATACGAACCATGTCAGCATGTGCTGTGTTTTAAAGCACCGTTAGCACATTTTATCTTGAGCACAGGATTTATATATCTTCAGTGATTCATATAAATGTGTGTGGCACATCCTGTTTAAAAGGGGGGAGTATAACCTTTTTTTGGTTTCAGATGAGCTTTACAATATCCTAAATATAGACTAAGAAATTTAGAGGAACTCTGGTCTGTCTTCAAGGATGTGAATAAATGTGAATAAGATAAAATTATGTCAAATAAGTTGTTGTGGTTGCAAATTTGTTTTAAAACTTTGTTCTACGTTTGAAGATGCAATGCTCAACATGTCATATGGTTATCACCAGGGACTGGAGTGCGTCCCCATCAATACTTCCATAAATCACTTGTTATGAAGATTAATCTGCTGATATACAAACACTGTGGCTGCTATGAGTTTATACAGTCCACATTGGGACAGTTGAATAGATATTTTGTTACTCTCAATCAAATCACAAGACATAGTCCTGATGAAACAGATCAGCTGATTTTTTTTTTCAAAAATAATATCTCAGGATTTTGTTGTTTATTTAGTCATAAATATTTGATAATATAAGAAAAATATGCTGTATTTGAAAACACATTTTCAGGAGCTTTTAACAATAAAGTACATTGTTGAGTTTTGAAATAATTTTTGTTATTGTTTTAAAAAGGAGAGTGTCATAGATGAATCATATTTTATTTACACTATAGAAATGGAGACACTGATATAATTCATGAATTATATTGTAAAAAATAAAAGTGCCCAGAACTTTAAGTAGTTTTTTAATTGTTTGTAGTTTCAACTGTTCCTTTTTCGTTTAAGAGTTATGAGAATATGTGTGTGTGTATATATATGTGTAAAATATATATAGAGATTTTTTTTTACAGGTTCTACAGTAAAATATATATATAGAGATTTTTTTAAAACTTATATTAGCTTATATTCATTTTTAAGGTATAAGTTGTTTAAATGTGGAAAAGCACTGATGAAATTTTTATGAGCTTAACACCTGAGTGAACCCTTTTTTATGTTCTCAAGCTGGACTGGGAAAGTTAAAAACCAGATGGATTTTTCCTGAATCACATATTATTGTTAAACGTTACTTGACAGAATCACTGGTTATGGTCAAAAATGTCTTTACTCTCCTTATAAAGACCAGAGACAGATGAGTTCCTATGTGTTAACACGTCCTGCCAAGGAAGGTCTTTCCACTCTTCATCATCATCATACAGACAGTTGGATAAAACATGGCCAGGGGCCTGGATTAAAGAACATAAAAATGTCTTCATGTTGCTATTTCTTTACCAATCATGTTTTTATTTTTAAATCCATGTAAAATAAACAAAGAACTGAGAACAAGAGGCAGTGCATGGATCTTTTCTGTCTTTTTGTGCAGATTATTGTTATCCAACATCTTGGACCTTGCTCTCTGTTTGTATTAATGTTTTATTTGGATATCTTTTACTGTGTGGACTCCAGGAAGATGAGAATATTTATGGCAGAAGGTAATGGGGACCAATAAAATAAACAATAAAACTGCAAAACAAATTATGGATGTAAGTGTGTTTCCAGTTGAATGCCTGGTGTCTGGATTGACATTTGAGCATAAGGATTGGATCATGTGAACTATCAAATCCATAACTTCCCTTAAGACAAATGTTGAGTCAGCAAATCCTAGCGCTTTCAGAATGAACTGTGAAGTTCACTTTTTGTAATTTTAAATGAATGTAAGCTCCTGTTTTGCAACATCCCACTCAGAAAAGAAATCAATAAGTTGCATATAACCTATAGGTGAGAGCAGCAAAGAAAGTATTAGTCTCCTTTTCTTCACATGTGATCACAGTGGGATGCTTAGGTGCATGATGCCAAGTCAGAGTTATTTGTTCAGCAGCTTAAAACTGTGGAGCTCTTCAGTGTGACTAAATTCATAATATTCTGATGTGATCTTATCTGAAAAAAAAAAAAAAAACAAACAAGAAAAACGAAAAGCAAACAAAAAAAAACTCAAGGGGTGAATTGAAATCTTTCTGAAACATACCTGATGAAGACAAGGAAAGAGTGAAAAAGTCCTTTTACACTAAATCCACCCACAGTTTCTTAGAGTTGAGATGTTTTTGAGATGTCTTTATATCAAAGTTGTAAAGTTGCTGTAAGTCTTCTCCTTTTATTTCTTCTTTTAGTCTTCTGTCGTCTTTCTGTAGTCGGGGAGTAGAAAGACAGGACAGAGTGAGTGTTTGGATGTGAATCTCTCTGAGGCGGGATTCCTCCAGCAGAGTAGGCAGCTGGACCTCCTCCTTCATTTCTCTCTCATGTCAAATATTATCAAAAATATGGAAAAGAATTTCTCCTCTTTTGATTCTTTCCATTTTCATCCTTATTCTTTTCTCCTCTCCCCCTCACTCTTACTAATGTTTTCAAACTTCCCTCAATATTTCTTCCCCTCATAATAACTCCCTTTCCCCTTCCCGCCTTCTTTATGTCTTCTTCCCTCTGATCTTGTGCTCTTTCTCAGGCTCCCTCTGAAATAGTGATTTGGGAGAATCACATAATGAGAAGCACATAACGGCTCAGTATGACAAGATTTGGGCCCAATATGAATCACAGACAAGGCAAATCAGGTAAAAACAAGTTTGCTTGTTGAGGCGGACAAAATGGGTGGGGAAAAGGGCATGAAAACTTGAATGGATCAATACATGATCTGTGATGGTGTAGAAGGAAATCAGTAGGTGTATCAGAATAGGATATGGGCAAACCAACTGCTGGTTGGTTTGGGAATGACAGGATCCTGAAATGAGCAATAGACAGGAAAGGAAATGTGCAAAATGTAGGAGCTGGGTGATATGACACAGAAAGGATATGTTGCCTTTATGAGGCAAAAGAAAAAAGAGGCCAGAATAGAATATTTCATTCAAGTGTGTTTTAATAAAGTTTATTTAAAGCTGTCTCTGGGGTGGTCCAAAACTGCAAGGGTCTCTATTTGTTTCTATTCCAATAACTGGCTCAATCAGAGAAGAGGGGGGGGGATTATAGTGAAAACCAGACAAACTAGTGTAAACTGTTTCTGTAGATGTTTCTACTGAGCTGCCAGCCTGTGAACCAGTTACACATAATTTACACACAGACCTCCAGGAACTGAAAGAGAAAGAAAGAGCGTATTGGTGGAGTGGAAAATGCACAGGTCTTTTACATTCATTCAGACACAGATATACTGTTCCAAGAGAAGCAGCACCTCATAAACCGCAGTAACATAAACAGTTTTAGAGGGAGCCACTCCACCACTCTATACTGTGTGTGTGTTAATGTATATGCAGGTAAATTTGTGCAGTCTATTAAACAATACAGTATCAATCCTGAATTAGTCCAGTATCTGTCCAGTCAGCGTTTTGATTCATTTATCCCCATTATTAATGTCATGGTGCAAAGTGCCTGGCTAATGTTTAATCAAATGTTTCTCAGCTTGTTCAAATATTTGAAACCATTGTCAGATCTATCCTGGCCAAGTTTGTTTAAAGTGCTGGAGATGGAGAGGAAGGATGTCCCACTTGACAGTTTAGTGGTATTCAGTGGGTGAAAGAAGTGCAGAGATATAGTTCTGTAAGCGAAATCTATTTTTAGAGACTGTTGCTATTATTGTATTTGGGAATTAAAAGGGTACTCCAACAATTTTACATTTAAAAGTCAATTTATTTGTGTACATGGAGTACTACAGGCACTGAATCAGTTGTTTAATGTCACATGTAGTTCTGGAGGAGTTTTCTCAAGCCTAAGGAAATAACATGCTTGATTATCTCAGATTGGACTTTTTACACAAAGCTTTGTGTTACAAACTGAGACCAGAGAAGAAGTTTTCAAGTTGCATTATGTGAAGTGTCGCATCCATACTAGGGATTGAAGAGGGAATATTTGTGCCTCTGCTGCATCCGTTTTGACAGCTCAAATCTGTCTCTACAATTTAATGGAAGTGCAATAATAACTGAGTCCAATTTTGACTGGTGTTCTGTTCATAATTGCCAGTTCACTCCAGCTGCCCTGCTACAGAGTTATGATATGATTTAAGTGACTTTGACTGTAGCATGATTGTTGGTACCAGATGGGCTGGTTTGAGTATTTCTGGAACTGCTAATCTACTGATGGGATTTTCACACACAGCAGTCTCTAGGGTTTTACTCAGAATGCTGCAAAAAAAAAAAAAAAAAAAAAAAACCTAAAAAACGTCCAGTGAGGAACATTTCTGCACATAGAAATGCCTTAGGCAGACTTGTTGGAGCTCACAAAAAAAGGCTTACAGGATTTCAGATAACCACTTTTTACAAATACGATGAGCAGGAAAGCATCAGAATGTACAACGTGCTGAACCTTGAGGTTAATGACCTACGTGAGACCACATTAAGTTTTACTCCTGTCAACCAAGTAGAGAAATCTGAGGCTGCAGTGATTCAGTGAGGTATATGGATAGTAGGGTTAGAATTTGGTGTCAACAGCATGATTTCATGGACCAACTGTTGGTTGGTCCATGAAATCATGCTGTTGGCTATTTATATAATATTTTCTTAAAACATTTTAAAATCATTCAGTCGTGGTTTGAATGCCACAGCTTGTTTTAGTGTTGTTGCTGACCACACCATCATGTCATGGTAATGCATCATGTCACAAAGCAAAAGTCGTCTCTAACTGGTCTCATGGACATGACACTAAGTTCAGTGAACTTCGGTGACATCAGGTCTGATTCCAATAGATCACTTCCTCGCTCAGCAGATGGAATTTCTCAAACAATCTCTACAAAATTAACCTTATGGTTTGTATAGTTATAGATTGTATAGTTAACTACTGTCTCTAAGGTATATATATATATATATATA
>CM076663.1:9267652-9349621 GCA_038496675.1 Rachycentron canadum | reverse complement strand
ATATATATATTATATTTATTATATTTATTTTGAATTAATTATGGACTGTGTAGGATGGGGCGTGACAAACTTTCAAAATTTATTAGCCTACTGATCAATTGTTAATTGATTGGTTCATTCATTAATTAAGAGGCTCGTTAACGAAATTAACTAATTGATGTGGGAACGCCAGCATTCTGTTGCTACGGCGACCGAGATGCGTCACCGTTCACGAGCTACTGTAAAAAAAAAAAAAAAAAAAAAAAAAAAAAAAAAATTAAAAAAAAAAAAAGGCCACGCGATTCTGTTCCTTAGCAACACCAAAATAATAAAGAGGTAAGAGCCCATCCTTTCACTTTGGATGGACAGGATATGTGGTGGTGTGCGTATCTCAATTTAGACAATACAATTGTTTTGAAATTTAAGCTAGAGCTAGAGTTTTTTTTTTTTTTTTTTTTTTTTTGCGGCGGAACGGATGATCTAGTACCCCACGGAAGCGGTAGCGTTAGGAACGGAAACCAAATCTGTAAACAAACGCAATCGCCTGTTGTAGTTAGGTCCAAACACATGTGCGAAACGACGGTGAGCTAAACTCTGAAGATGTTTAAAAACACATTTCAGAGCGGGTTTTTATCTATCTTATACAGTATCGGCAGCAAGCCTCTTCAGATATGGGACAAAAAGGTAAGCAGCAGCGAGTGGACGCCTTGAATCTATCCCGACCTTCCTTAGCACGTCGTGCTAAAGCTAACTAGCGTTGCGTGTCTTTACGCCTGATAATATCACAGTTTCAATCTCTGGTGTAAAATATTTAGGATTTGTTGTTCTCAAACTGCTGACTAATGACACCCGAATAACTGTGAAGGTAAAAATAGCTGCAATGTTTTATATAAAATGGGGCTATTTGGCTCCACTAAAGTACAAATGTATAAATGCATTTCAGGTTTTATTTAGTTTCCACAGTTTCTCCAACGCTTTCAGATTTGTGTTTGTATTTTCCTGTTGTTGATTCTTTGAATTCAAGCTCACACTCGTGATTCCAGTCACCAATAGTGATTTAATACATTCCGCTGACTTGTTGCGCGAATTAATTAAGGAACTCTGACCCGAGTATTGTTGTTTATTTGAAATAATATATATTCAATAATCTATTCAATTCACAAAGGCCCAGTTCTTACTGGTTGGTAAATGTGAGATTGGCAGGGTACAAGGTGGGCCAGAAGTCGCCGTTGCTAAGCAACACAATAATAATGGAGACAGTGGAGATGCCATTTGTTTGAGACTGAGACTCTTTAAAGATGTATTAAAGATAGTATGTATCATCCTGTCTGACTGCTACCACCTCAGCATCTGAACTATAGCACGGCCGATAGAGGTTTTCAGGTCAAATTCAGAGTGAAGAGATTGTGACACCCTGAATGAAAAAATCTTCCCATAGCTTCTTGTTTTTTAACCATCATATACACAAAAACAGATATTTTATCACCGACAAACTTATATGTCTAGCAGAATGATGATGATAGGTAATTTCTCCATTAAAACAAGAAAGTGTAATATTATTGTGTTCACAGGTGAGGAATGGCCACATCAAGAGAATCACAGACAATGACATCCACTCATTGGTGTTGGAAGTTGAAGGGACAAATGTCAGGTGGGTTTGTGTGTGTGTGTGTGTGTGTGTGTGTGTGTGTGTGTGTGTGTGTGTGTGTGTGTGTGTATAACTTATCCTTCAGCTAAGGTCAACTTGTGACGCACACGCACACTCACACTCATTGTTCCCCTCTTTCATGTTTTCCCTGACTCCACAGCACCACCTATATAACATGTCCTGCTGATCCCAAGAAGACACTGGGCATCAAGCTTCCTTTTCTGGTCATGATCATCAAAAACCTAAAGAAGTATTTCACCTTTGAAGTCCAGGTTTGAAGGCATTTGTTGTGGTGGCTTAAATAAAAAACAAAACACACATCTTGTATTTGTGCACATAGCAAACTTAGTCTCAGCAATGACATTTAATTTTGGGTTTTGTTCCTTTTAGTGTTGCATTTAATGCTCACTAATGCTATCTTTGCAACTCTCAGGTGTTAGATGATAAAAATGTTCGGCGACGGTTTCGGGCAAGTAACTATCAGAGCACAACACGAGTGAAGCCGTTCATCTGCACCATGCCAATGAGGCTTGATGATGGGTGGAACCAGATTCAGTTCAACCTGTCGGATTTCACCAGGAGGGCCTATGGAACTAATTATATTGAGACACTGCGTGTACAGGTCAGTGCACAGAGACAGCCCAGGAACCAGCTGTCCTCAGATACTACTTCCACTAGTGAGATAGTAAGATCTTGGTAACCTAATCTGTTTTTCCTCTTAGATCCATGCCAACTGTCGAATTAGGAGGGTGTATTTCTCAGACAGACTGTATTCTGAGGATGAGCTTCCAGCAGAGTTTAAACTCTATCTGCCTGTCCAAAATCAGAAAGCCAAGGTGACACGTACCTCCAGACACAGTAAACTGTGCATTGACTTCAATAATTATGCAGACAAAGGACAAATTTTAACAACTGTTTGTCTTTGTTTCTTGCAGCAGTAAAGCTTCTCCACCTGCACCATTCCTCAGACCTGATGTGACCTTTAGCTATAAGATTTTCTGTGTAGAAATATGAACTTTAAAGCTTTGTAATATTGTAATTTTGTCTTGTGTTGCTCTCTGCACAATAAAGTTTTTTATGGGCTGATTGTGATAAGGATCAAATACTTATAGACAATAGATCGAGACAAATACAGATTCTACAACAACCATTTTCTGTGTGCTGATGAACAATCAGAAAATCTGATGATTCACTGTTACTTGGCACTAGACTGAAGACCAAATGCTTGTTTTTAAAAATACAAAAATAGACAAATCCATTCATCAAATATAAATAATCTTTATCAAACAAATAATTTCAAGTGAAAGGCTATGAAAATTATTTTCATTCCCAAAACAATCTTTGTTTCACTTTGGATTTCAGTTTATATTTGTATGAACAAATGATCAATAATTTTACATGTTGCATCATATAATTAAATGGCAAAATTAACCCTTGAAAGTTAAACTTAAAGCTGTATCTTTAGCTTTTTAAACTCATATAGCAAAAGCAGTAATAATGTGAAAACAGGAAGTGCTGGGTTTCAGAGAAATAACAGAAAAAGACAAACAGACATTAAAACCTCTTCAGAAGAATTTTGATTACCCCATCTCAAGACATTTATGTTAAACTCAGGGATCGGCATCCTGTTACCTCATACTTTTCAGTTGTCTCACGAAAAAACAAAAGCAAGGTAAATTTTGATTACTTTGGTTCTGGACATACATTTTTCACAAGGGTCATGCAAAAAAGAAAAAAATCCACTGTTACACTGTTAATTGAATTCTATTTACCAAATGAACCAACTTGTGTAAGTAGTTAAAATTTCAATTTCATTTTCTCAAGAAGCAGATCTTTTGCAGTGAGTTGTTAATATTGTACCAATAGTACAAGTAAGAAATAAAGGCTGAGCAAATATTCACTCATTTCTGCTCACAGACCACACGCTGGCTCGTGTTGATAAAAGTGGATCAGACTAATAGATATTAAAGCTGCCATTTGTGTGCTGAAATACCAACAATGTGATAATATTATGCATGGCTCTTAAATAAAACTCTCCATCAAGCTTTTGTTACATTTTTTTGTTATAAGAAATTTCGGCTTTAGGTCATATTTGGACAATAATTCAAACTGAAGTTAGTGGAGGTTCCAAAATACTTCAACATACTGTAAATATAAATATATTGTCAATCTCTTGGCTACAGAAAAGGAAAGGATTTCCTTTAGTATTTTTGGCCTCTGTTTTGTTTTTTTTGTTTTTTTGTTTTTTTACATTTTGAGTTTGAACATATTTTTACAGCAGGCACTTATAATTTTTAACAAGGAATGTGAACACTTTTTTTTTTTTTTTTACTGGTGTTTCAACAACAGTGTTTTACCTGAAAAGTGATCAATGATGAACTAATACAGGATTTAAATCAAAAGACTGATTTAACATGGTCACTCAGTTCTCATTGGGTATTCAGAAAACAGATTAAAAGGCAAAGTAAAATAAAAAAATGTGTTCCTATATTAACTTCTATATGGCAATATCCATATTGGCAACAGTGTCAGGTTGTAGTAACTTCAACATCAAATCAAGAAAAATCTAGTCAGTTCAACACTGGAAAAACCTCTGGCATGAAAAGGCAGTTTGAAACTCCAAGTACTCCTGCTGCATCTGCTGTTTTACTTAAAAAAAAAAAAAAATGAAATTGAGCCAAGGAAATGTCAACAAGCAAATTACAAAACAGAAATTATTCCAACAAAACACATTTTCCTTGCATGATTGATACAACTTAAGGAATACATTCATAGAAATCTATTGCTTCAACAGCATGCATCTCTTTAAAGTGCAAAAAAAACATTCATTGGTTCAGATCAGTAAATCAACTAATTCATTAAATCATTTATCATAAAATCCAACATAAATAATAGTTTCAAGATGGCAAAAAACCGTCACATCAACAAATAAAATTATACAAATAAACCATCTGATAACTCCAGTGCAACACAAAAAAGCCAATAAAGCCAAGGCAAATAACACACCTGTAGCATGTACTGTTATACTAAGAACTTGCATTGATGTTTGTAGTTGTGAAACAGGAGAGGAGGCTGCCTGCAGGTCCATGACTGCCCAGTCACAAAAACATCCTTTTACCCTTTTTCACTGTTTTGAGAAAGGGGTCCTTCATGTTTTTTTTCTCCATATGTTTAATATGACACAATAAAGTCTGTGATACTTGACAGCAAACCCTGTTGCCTTTGGATTCAGCCAATTGGCTTCTCAGCCAATGATACAGAAACAACATTTTCATAGTGGCTCTGTGGAGGCAGGATCCTTTTCTGGCTTGGGCTCACTCGGCAGTGGCTCGAATTTGCTGCACAGGATGGTGTGTGCATTATAAAATGTCCAGAGGGAGGAGTGCTTGGTTGGAAGCTGCGTTTCCACTTTTGAATGCATTGAAGTGCTTTTGCAGTTCAAGAAATTGTTAAAGCTTGAGTAGGACAGTTTCAATCGGGGAACCTAACCTCTGTATAAGCTCATGGATCATCGACCTTGGCACCACACACTTCGTTTTTGTTTTTGATAAAAGCACGCTTCTAGCAAAGTGACGAATCAATCCGAATAGTAGAAATCCAAGTGCCATTAAGCACTATATATGTTTAGACTTTAAACAGCCTAGAGCCTACAGATATCGAGAGCTGGTACTGATGGTGGCTCACAAGGTTTGCTAATACTACCAGCTGACCACAAAGGTGTATGTCATACCAAAGTGAAATATTGCTTTGAATCAAGCACTTCTCATGTTATTAGAACACGGTCCTGACATACTGTGGTCCATTTCTCAAGTGCAAAACTGAAAAAGTCACAACAATTTTCCTGCTGTTGCTGCAGTTTACTGACAGCTTTTGTAGGGCTTTACATTGTAGTCACCTTAACTTCCTCAACATTCACTCACTCACTGCAGGGTGGTGTATGCGTGTCTGTATGTGTTAGTGTAGTGTCGGAGCATGTGTTCATTCTTCTACTACTATGTGGTGCTCCCATAATGGATGACATAGTAGTCATGGACATACATCAGCACAGCGACAGGCTGGCCGATGATGAGAGATATCCACACGGCGGCGTTTCCATAGTTTCCATTCAGAAAGCGACCCACAAACCAAGCCAGAGGAACCTGCAGGTTAAAGTGGAAATGTCATGATACGCTCGTCTGAGTGACAGTGTGGAGTGAGAGAGAGGGACCAAAAACAGCAGCCAAGGAATAAAGTTATTTCAGAGAGAATGAGAGGGATTGACAGTATGCCTCACCTGAGCCATCATCCCCATAAAAGCCCAAAGTCTGAACATCTTCAGAGGAATGCTCACCAGGTACTGGCGAAGAAAGAGGCAGCATAATAGTGAATAATAATTTTTCTTTTTGTAGGAGTCAATATGTATGGATTTTCTCTCAGTAACGCAAACTCTTTCAAATAACACAAAAAATTATTAACACTATTTTTATATTTATAAGTTGTTGCTGTTAAGTGTGACTAGAACAGCTGAGTGTTAAGCATAAGAAAATCAACTAGTTCTGAAGCTGAATGATCATAAACAGAGACAGTAGTTGACTGAAAACTGTTGTTTTACCTCATGAAAGAAGGCAGACACCAGAAATACAGCAGTCTGAGCCAGAAACTTATTGACCCCCTTCCTCAACATTGGCTTGTAGAAGTGTCTGTAACACACAGGGACCAGTGAATGAATGACACAGACACTCCAATTACAAATTACATTGACCTTTATTTCTAAAATCTGGCTGAAGTTACCTTTAGTAAATGGCAGTCCATATCTTGATTTCTTTATTATTGTAGTTTTGATTTATATTCACAGCCAGAAAACTGGCAGAATACATTATAGAAACTTTGGTGCTCACCTGAGGCACCACTTGTGCACTGGGATGTTCCAGTTGGCCCAGAAATAAGTGACAGTCTCAGAGTTCCTGAAATAAACAAAGAAAAACAGATTGAGTATCCAGCTCCAAGAGCACTGTGCTCTAAACGATGGCTCGCCATTTTACGTTTAACAGCTGGAAATATGTGACATATTAACTAGACCAAATTACAGAGGAGAGTAAATGGGCCACGCTGAGCATGTTTAAGTGGGTGCATGGCTTTTATGGAGATTGGCTGTTCAATCTCTGTACTCACCACCAGTCCCTGTAGAACTCTCTGTCTCCAAACTGCAGCAGCTCTGCCACAAAGTTCAGAGAGGAGTGGAAAAACCAATAGAAGAATATTAACCAGATCAGATGGTTAGGGACCTGGGAGAGGAGAGGAGAGGAGAGGAGAGGAGAGGAGAGGGTCATGGGAGGAGTTGAGGAAAGGCGTCTGGGTTGGTAAGATTTAGACTATTTAGCCACGTTGCTGCTACTCCTTCTCCAATATACAAAGTCCTGATACACAGTATCAGTAATCAGACATAGAGACAGCCTCAGAGTTCAAAACGAAAGGTCAAGTGGTGAAAGTGGTGTATTTTTATTTACCACAACATTTGTTTGTTGTTACAAAGTTATGAAAGGTCATTGTTGTGTATCCTGTGTAGCTCTGTCATAGTACTCACAGCTAGTTTCAAGAGGCGCTCCACCATCCTAGAAAAATCCATTTCCTGTGAGAGATGCAAAGAATAAAACCTTATGTTTTTGTTCCATTTTATCTTTTTACAAAACACATTATTGCACACTATTACTATTGTAGTCCACAGCTTATTGTCACAATAAGCCTTTTGTGTTCATTTCCTGTGACATTGACAGACTGCAATGAGTGTATTTAGGGTGTGTGTGTGTCTAGACAGTATACACACCTGGAATGGTTTCATTGAGTTCTGTATGGTGGGAACCATCCACTGAAAGACACACATTTGAATTACTTCATTTTGTGCTGTTTAAGTGGTGAAAAGACATTGATTTAAACACTGCAGGTAAAAATTTGTACAGCAAATGACCGATCCATATGTCTTAATATGTGTGCAGTGTACACTCTGAAGACTGTGTGTCATATAAATATTCTGCGTACCTGCTGTATTAATCCCACCAGCAGCTGCATGAAGAAAAGCTGCGAGAAAGGACAAGTTATGATGAAAACAAGACACGTCTGTGTCGTCTGAATAACATCATTAACTGTGAAGGTTGGAGATTGTGTGTGTGTGTGTATATATACACGTGTATTTGTGTTTCTTCTCACCATTTCAAAAAGTCTTCTCATCAGAAAACTTTTACGTATTCGAGGTGACCGTGGGAAGTTGAGTTCGTAGCAGAGAGTTGGGGCAAAGACAAAGTAGTACATGTCTAAAGACAAACAAAGAAACAACAATGCTCATTAAAATGTTTCATTTCAAAAGTGTGTGGCTCAACTAGACATCATGGTCACCTCTGTGGGTGAGGTTGCCTGGGTAGGAGACATGAGTGTGAACTGCTGAACCATTTGACTGAGCCACGGACGGACCTGAAAAGCACACAAACGCAGATGGATAAGTAACTGGGAGTTTCAGTCTCATAAGATAATTTTCTATTAAGCATCTTTCCCATGTTTTTCAAAACAAAGTAATCAGCAATCATGAATAGTAAGATGTCTGTCGGTCTGATAGAAGGTCATCACGTAATTCAAATTCCAGGTTTAAAGCAGCTCAAAACCACTCAGTGTTAACACTGCTATAGACAGACAACTATGATCTATGTATGTGTGTGTCTGTTTGTGAGACAGTGTGTTGTTTACTGTGTTGTTTACTATGCCACCACTAGATGGTAACAGCAGTACAGCAATAAATTACAATCAATCCTCTTCAGTGTGCAGGGGAAATTGTGTGTGTGTGAATTTATTATTCAATATAGTCAATAGAGTTATGATCAGTTTGCTGAATGTGGTTGAGATGATTCAACAGTTTCTGTGTGTACGCGTTTATTTTGTGTGTGTGTGTGTGTGTGTGTGTGTGTATGTGTGTGCATGTGTGTGTACTTACACGAGTATGATCGTGTCATTCTTTTGGCTTTGGCTTGTCTGATTTCTCTGCACCACCTGTTGGTGTCTTGGTAGGAGTACAGCTTGAGAAACAGCACTGTGTAGACTCCTAGGGAGAGAACGCCACCAACTGACACACACACACACACACACACACACAATGACTAAGAGCAAAACATGATAGATAAATAAGGCACTGCATCCTGTGTGCGTGTCTTTTTAGATGTTACATATAGATGTCACATTAATATAACATGTACATTCTTGTATGTATTTATATGTACCTGGGGTCATGGAGGTCACAGTGAGTACTGTGGCTGAAGGGAAGATCAACATGGATGTCAGGTTAAGAATGTGAAGAATTAGTCCTGTAGGTTTGGAAATTGTACCCTAGATAGATGAAAAGAAAAACAGACAGGAGAATTGTCACTGTGAAACAACTGTCACTAATGTTTACTGAAAGCAAAGCAAAGCAAAAGTGTGTGTGCAACACTGGAACTCATTTCATGTGTGATATGCTGTATCCGGCAGAAGTGTTTTTGATCATATAGTCTAATCTGGATCAGCAGTTGTGTTCTTATCAGAGGTGAGAGCAGGTATGAAGAGGGCAGGGCTGTAATTTACTGTGCAGACTCCAGGATGTAGCTATTTCAAGCAAATACCCTTGGGAAATACCTGAATGACAAGCAAACACACACTCCTGACTCGTATACAAATCATGTAATAGTACAGCAATAATTTTGTTCATCAAACACCAGGTCTTTGGGATCCAAACAGAGGCAGAGCCAAAAGTTTTTTGCAGTTTGAGTTGCCTGTAATAATGCAAAGAAAGTATGCAAATTATTGCGAAGACTCACCACAGCTAAACGTCTCTCTGTGTACAAGGCTGCTAAGATAAACACATTAGACGCTGAAACACAGAACAGAGAAAAAGATCAATCAACTACAACAAAACACACTGTAGACATGAACCATAGTAGTTTAGTGTTTAAGGTACTATAATAACTGAACAGAATTATTATTATTACTATATAATTTCACTCTGATTTGTTTTCTTGCGTTAATAAATCCAGAGTCAATGTCAGAAGCCAACTTTCTTTGGACAAGTAAAGGGTGAATAATCAATATTGTACACTGGGGCTGATGCTAACAATGCCCCTGTGAGCTATCTTAGCATCTGGCCTTTTCATTAATTAATTGACCATGTTTCATTACAGTCAACATTAACACTTGTTAGAGAGACTAATGATGACCTGAGGAACCTGATTTAAGCATAAATAATACAAGTACACACACTTGTGTGCTCAGGTGCACAAGGAGAAAGAAATTATTGGCCATATAGTTAGACAATATTAAAGGCAGTGAGATAAAGGCTCCGTACCAATAATAAGGCAAGCTGCTGGCCAGCTGTAGGGGTCCTTTAAGAAGAGAGACACGACTTGAATAGGGTCTACCAAGATACCATACCTAGATGAGGAAAAAGAGAAGTGAAATTATTGAACGCATCGAGTGAAAGTAGAAAATTTTTTAAAAAAGGATACAAAAAGGGACAGTGTAAGCCTTGGGAACTTCAGACCAAAGTGTATGGCTAGAAATGGTTATGTTATGTGCAGGTTGGAGGTTAGCAAATAAAATAAGAACGAGATAACAATGTTAGCTAAACTGGACATCGAAGAAATGAACTGTCCAAACTTTGTTGATGTCTTAAATGTAATATACATTTCTTAAAATAACTGTCCTGCAGAAGTAGGGGGTGGTGGTGAGATGTGGGATGAGAGGAGGAAGTCAGCACTAGTTTAGGTATATGCACTGCATGCTGCAAAAGTTAGTACAGTATGAGTAAGTGTGTACTCACTTTATAATGTTCTCCAAGAAGAGACGTGCATTACTCAACACCTGACAGAGAGGACAAATGAGCCCACAGTAGATAATGAGTATAATTCACAATATCAATCAAGAATCATACAAAAGAAATATTTAAGGTTGCTTTGTATCTGGACATTCACTGAAACTTTGTATACAGCCACATAAAGTGCTTTGCTGTAAATCTGGCTTATTATTTTCTTTGCACACAGCTCTGCTCACGGTTAGTCTGCAGATTTAAATGTGCTGGTTCATGTTGGGAACAGGCTGGTATCTTCCAAAAATAACTGTGGTAGTTAAGCAGGTATACACACCTGTTTATAACTATACTGTATATTAAAGTTCAAGGTCTGAGCTCAGCTTTATCACTGTCATCACTTATCTTAGCTTCTCTGACATAAAACCTAACACTCATTCAACACACAAAGAGGCAACACTGTACATGTATAGTACACATACCCTCTCAGATAATATTTATGGCAGCAAAGATCAGCATGTGAGTGAAAGAGGCAGTTAAGCTAATGAGGACAGTGAGGGTATGACACATGATAAGGTCATGGTGTAGTGATTATGTGGCATGTTGCACCTCAGCCCATTGGTCAGTCACAACCCTGTAGCAATGTGGTTTTGATTCAACTATGCATTTTGTCCACAGCACTAACCTTTGCCTCAATAACCTTCAGCACGGACATCACTTATAACACAATGGTGGCTGTACAGAGCATTTATAAAGAGCATTGCAAAATCTGATTTTGCAATGCAATATTTAACTGTACAATTGAGTCTTTTTTCTCATCCCTGTCCAAACAAAGGTCATTGTGCAAGGTAGATATAGAGCAATACCCTGGGAGTTGGCAGGAATTCAGATTCTTGCTCCAAGATACTTCAGCAGGGGGTAAATGAACTGAACCCAGGCAGCCTGCTGAAGGAAACTTTCTGTCCAGTGTTACACTAGTAATTGCAGTGAAGACGATTTTATGCAATAAGTTACCTGTCTTTTAGTCACTATTACCCATTATATAGAGAAAACTCAGTGGAGCTGTTTACATGGTTTAATTTGCCTAAACTTATCATAATTTGAACATTTTGTTATCTAATTCTCTTTATCATCGTTTACAATTTCCTAAGTAATAAAACATGATTTATATATCTATATATAGAGAGAGCGATATAAAGATATAGATATATATATACCCTGTGAAAAACTGAACATTTTGGATCACCTTCTGTTAAAGACACTTCAACACACAGCAAAGAAAGTATACAGCTAACAGGCAGGTGGCTAGTGACATGAACCCACATCTCAGCAAATTCGACTCATGATCCAAAACAACTAGCTGTTCATTTTCACACTTTTCCCATCTGTTTTACCAGTCTTGTTTTATGCTCTGAAACAAATTTGCAGCTGACAGCAATTAATTTTGCTTTGTTTTGCTCTGACCTTGTCAGCCTGTGGTCATTTCAGCTATTCACATGGTTTTTGGCTGCACATCAGAGTGAACTATGATATGACCCAGCTGAAGCATCAGTTACATCCTGAGATGATTTTTGCTTGTCAAGGATCAACACTGTGTCATATACCAAACATCGACATATCTAGGCTAACTGAGCAAGGGACAGTGTCTTGATGAACTTATCTTTTTGTTGGTTCGCTAGCAAAGATGTAGTAAGTCCAGTTCTGCTCAACATTGAGTTGGAATGGGGAATTATGTCTTGGGAGTCATAACCTAGGGTAATAATTTGCTATGTTACAACCAGAAAATGTGAAAACCATCTTAAAAAGTGTTTTCATTAGAGCAGATTGGGATAAAGTTTTTAAACTTTTCATTGATTCCCTGGTCACCACAGATGGAGAGGTCATAGAGGTACAAAGCTGTTATTTTGTCCTCCACCAACACTTTATTGTGTATCAATTGCAAACATTACTAATCTGGAAACACTTGGCATCAACATTCAGGAGTGCAAAGGTGAAGGAGGTAAAATAGCACATCTAAACTCTCATCTTGAAAAACGTAATCTTGGGGTTGACATTTTGGTCCTGGTTTTTAAGGACAAATTACACAACTAAACTAAATGTGTACACAAACACACACACACACACACACACACACACACACACACACACACACACACACACACACACACACACACACACAACTCAGAGGTTCCACCTCACGCTCTTACAGCCTAATCCCGAAGGCCACAGCTGTCCCTGGTGACCACAAAGTGGAGGAAGTGGTCGTCACAGCAATAGAAACTTTCAAAGACGGGATTAATTCTTACAGAGCTGCAAAATTAGACCTGATTTAGAAAAACTCACAAAAATACACTGCAAACACAAACACTAACACATGCGCACAAACCTCCAGACGCACTCACATATATTGCACACAAATGCAGGGACATGTGCGTGTATACACACTTCCACCCATGTTTCAGTTCCCTATTTATAGTCTGGGTCCATTTCAGTTACATTAGGATTACAGCTAACTGAATATTTGTATCCTCTATGCCCATCAAAATGCTAAAAGTGATTTTCAGAGGCACGCACGCTCGCACGCACACACACACACACAGACACACACACACACACCCTTGAATCTGGCCATTGTAAGGGGGCAAAAAGTTCATTTCTCTGCAGACGGCCTTGTTGTCCTTAAGTGACCTCAACCCAGGCGGACATAATTAACTGTGACACATCTGTGATTAGTAATCCAATGTGTTTCTGTGTCTAACACAAGATTAATAATTCACTAATTTAATTGTTATTGTACGACATTGTTGCAAGGCAGGTTTGGGAAGGCATGCTTTCATGTTTTATGATATCCATGTTGGTATTTGGTTGGGGGCCAGTACTCTGAACAGACAGAACAGCCAAAGGCAGAATCTCTGACACTGACATGTCATGCATCATGGCAACCACAGCATCTTGAGCAGTGTCTAAAAGAGTGGCTGCATACATTTACAGTATGTGCAAACAGTGTAGCCCAGCCTTTCAGCTGCTAGTTCATTTTCTTGTCATTTTGAGTATTTCTCTCATATCTGATGCTGCTTTGAAGTGATCCCTCTGAGCTTGTACTAACAAAGATTTGTGCATCAACAGTTCTGCATTCAACAACTATATTTAAAATTGTTTCTCCAAAACGATTTGCCTTTGGCTTTAGTGCCTTATTTCAAATTTTCAGAATCAGCTTGAATCAAGTCCACTACTCATGAGAAGTGAAGTTCCATTTAGAAAGAAACTAAAATTAACCCATCACCCAAAATCACCCATCAACCACCCGTGGAACAGGAAATCAAATGTTGACTTTCTTTGATGCATATGTGGTTAACATACTGGGGTGAAGAGTGATAATAAGATAAAACCAATTTATCACACTCCTACGGACAACACCCACAGAAACTGAAAGTCACTGTGACAGGTCCCAGTAGTAAGAGGATGTAGAGTGGGCAAATGTGGCTGACATTTCTGCTTCTGTTGTTAAAGTGTGTCGTATTAATATACAGTATGTGGAAGTGTTTGTGTGTGTGAGACAGCAATAGACATAAAATGGAAGATAATAAAATTACTCTTTTGTATGTTAGCACATGTGCTAACATGCAAAAAGGCCAAAGACAGCACTTTGAGGCAGCGTGAAACAGTCTGAGCACTGTTTGTACTCTTGTACAAGTCACTCTTAGACTCACCAACAGTAAAATATCAAGAGGGGTACTTTCTAGTTGTGTCTGGATCTACATTGCTACTCAAAATGTTCAGTTCTAAATGCAGATGTGTTTTACTCACCAGCATTACGACACACCAGTTGAGGATTCCTCTGTAGTTGCTGTAACCACTGGCTGAACTCAGGAGGGACTCCTGGAAGACGTGACAGCTGCAAGAAACATGAACCCAACAATTTTACTGGTTGAGCTCTTAGTCATCTTTCCTTCCTTTTGCATAATAATGAACTCAGGCATTAAATCATTGTGCCACCATGTACTGGACACTTTCAAACCACAGTTAAGAAACAATGTCTGGCTCTTTACTTGGTTTGAAGAAGGCAGTACGCTTCAAATTTCACACAGCACTGATGACTCATAGTAAGTCAACTCATTATAGACCTGAAACCTTTAAAACATTTTAGTCATTAGACATGACAATGTTCAGGACCCACCACTGTTGCACAGTCATACTTTTTTTTTTACGACATCTAAGTAGTTCTTTTTTTTTTTTTCTTTTTTCTAATTGCTTAGTTTGCAGCATTTCCAACTAGGATGACGCTCATTAGACATACTGCTGCAAAGGCCAAACAAATCTTCATGTCTGTGATCTCTAGATTATTATATGACCCTTTATATGGGACCACAATCCAGTGTATTCCTGCTAGCAAACAAATAAAAAGAGCTCCTTGGCAGTGCTAATATGAAAACAGCCAACCATATGGGTTTCTTTTGACAATAAATTTAATCTAAACCTAAGCTAAAAAAAAAAACAAAAAAAAAAAACAACTTGATACTTTCTCGTTTATTTTTCACTTTTGAATAATGAAGTACATGTTTTGTTTCCACAGCTGCATCAGACAAGGAAAAAGTTCTGAAAATGTAGGTTAAAGGCATTGTAAAAACTGAGTTTACTCATTACATTAAGCAAGAATTTTTACACAACTGTATACGACAGGGAGCCAACAGAGAGGAGATGAAAGAAGAGGAGAGCAAAGAGCAGGAGGGCAAGTAGATTTTGTAAGGAGGAGGGAAAATTGGAAAAGAAGAAAGAAGAAGAAAAGGGAATATTAGAGAGGGAGCTAAACAACTGTTGGAAGGAGCATTTGAGGACAAAGATGAGAGGTTCCTCAATGTGGCAAGAGCAGACAAGCAGAAGAACGTGCAGAATGACACAGAGCTAGGCACTGTATTGCAAAAGCACATACCATTGTTGCTTCTCAGCCACTATAATACATGGCACACTGCACACGCATGTCAGATACCTCATCTGGCAAGACTCCGGTTAAGGTATTACAATCACTGTATTTCCCCAAACAGCTCGCAGTGTGACATAAACTTAGGACTTCACTCCTCACATCTTTTGGTTTGTCTCACGTCGTTGAGATTTGAGAATAACAGCACCTCAGTCCTATAGAAATGCATGTTTTCAGAGGTGAGGGTATATCTGAAGAGGTTGGTGTGTTACCATAGAATGGATGGTTACATTAGGGTATGGGTCAGGCTATTGTGTGCTCAAAACTATTCTGTTGATATGCATTGTATCCAAACCTACAGCTACCCCTCCTTCTTTCCTCTTTTCAAGAAAGGTTATAAACTGTAAACTGTAAGTACTCAAATTCTTGATTTTATTTATGACATCTAAATTAGGTAAATAGTTTTTATCAGCTGATTATTTTGTTAATAAATCACAATTTACTATAGCCAGAGGTGACATCTTCTGATTGCTTGTTTTGTCTAAACAATGATCCAAAACCAAATGTATTAAATTCACGATGACTTAAAGATGAGAAAAACCAACAGACTCCACACAGGTTCTCTGGAGCTCAGCCAGGAAGAGTCACCATCAGTTTCTTGGTCACCAAGGTCCTTGTCCCCTGACTGCTCAGTTTGGCTGGGTGTCTGGCTAAAGGAAGAGTCGTGGTTGTTCCATACTTCTTCCATTTAAGACTTATGGAGGGTATTGTGCTTTTCTTGCAGCCTTCCCCAGATCTGTGTCTTGACACAATCCTGTCTCTGGATGCAGTTCCTTTGACTTCTGGTGATTTTTGCTCTGATATGCACAATCAGGTCTGAGACCTTCAGTAGACTGGTGCGAACCTTTCCAAATCATGTCCAACAAACTGAATTTGCTACCTGTGCACTCCAACCCAACATCTCAAAGATGATCAATAGAAATGGGAGATACCTGAGCTAAAGTTCAAGTGTCACAGCAAAAGGTCTAAATAATTAAGTCAATGTGATATTTCAGTTTTTCTTTTGTGATATTTTTACAGAAAGCTCTACAATTCAGAGTTCATTTTTCACAGTTTTCCCCCATCTAGACTATATTTAATCAGGACTAGATTAAAAAAAACTATACTTTGATTTGTCTACCCTGGTCTAGATTACCATAGAGAGAATGCAACCTTTAAAAAACACGGTTTAAAGCTTTATGAATTTTTTTTTTTTTTTTATCCCCCATCTATATAACATCAGGGTCTAGATCAAAACCCACTACACTTAGACATGTTGTGTCTGGACCCACATTGACTCAGTGAAGCAAATGTGTGGCACCTGATAAATTTAAGGTGAATTCAGCTTCCTGTTCTTATTGATATTATTCTTATTGTTTTACTCACTGGTTACCTGAGTCTCTCGTTGATATCTTCCACAGCATTTTTCTGTTTCCTCGGTGTGTTTGTGAGCTGCTGCTGCTGCTGCTGCTGCCCTGACATCCCCGTCTCTCTGTCCATCTTCCCGTTGTTGCTCGCATGCCTGTACACCTCCTCTTCTGCTCTGGCTCTAGCGGGATATTGTGGAGGTCTCTCCCCCGCGTCGTGCCACTTGCTGCCGTTGGCTTGCTTCGCGTTGACCGCTCCGCCAGTGCCGGAGATGGTCGTCCTCCTTCGGCGGGTGACGGGCCCTCTCATCTCGGCTCTGTCGCTCATTTCCGTGGCTTCGTGCGGTGTCTCTTAACTGCCCGTCATTGCTGCTCAGACTAAAAATCACACACCTATTTCCGTTTCTTTTCTCGGTGGCTTTAAATAAACACGGGGCAGGTCGCGTTCAGTTTGGTGCCATCGCTCTCACTGAAGAAAGCGCCGCTGCGGTTCAAGGTACGCTGACAGTGGGGTTGCCAGGTTTGCGTTTTCGTCTGACATCCCCCTATCGAGCTAAAGTCCCAACCCATTTCCGGATTAGTAACCTAATACTGGGGATTCCTGACTATTTTTAGTGAAATGCTTAGAATTCAACTTTTTTTGTTATCACAAAGTAACAAAAGCTAAACAAATAACTTTATTTTACATTCAACGACCACGGATCCTATAATCGTTTAACAGGATTAAATGAAAGAAAAATAAAGCTGAGCTATTTTATATTTTATTTGTGCATCAGTATCTTATTTTGCTTTCTTAATATTTGTGATTATTCACCACGTCATTCATTAACCAACGTACCAAAAATATAGATAAAAATCTTATTATGCCCTGAGTTTAGCCTTTCAGGCAGCGTTACTCTCAGCACCAACCCCCATCAGTCAATTAATGAGCATATATGAATACATGCATAGACAGTAGAGGAGTTGCAGAATGTGCAGGGGCAAACAACTATGATCTGCATGACCCATGTCAAACCCACCCTGTCCTGGATATGTTTAAGAAATAGTTTGGTGTCTAAAATCACGCTCTTCCAGTCCTAGCCATTTTCTAGCCATGAGAAGAAGGTATCTCTCAATTAAATTGTTATATTTGTTTGTTGGGGTCAAAGCCAGTCCTGGGGTTTGGATTTACCACGATGAGCAAATTGTTTGTGCCCTACCAAGAGCTACCTGATGGGCAAAACTCAGGGCACTGTGATTATTGTGATTACCCCCTGTGTGTCCTAAATGAGCCTTCATCTGACCAGTGAGTAGAAGCTAACCGGTGGCACTATTTATATTGCTTTAATGTAGTTTCAATGCAATTACAATCATACCATCAGAGTTGATTGAGTTTAATTTAATCACTCTAAGTTAAAGTAAATTAATCCATTGACTAATCAATAATAAATTAATGTGAAAATTGCCTACACATATTAATATTGCATATTTCAACAAGTAATATGGTTTTCTTTCGTTTGTGGTTTCTACCAGTGCCCAGTCTCAGTGTCATTTATTTCCTCATTTAATGTGTAGCGCCTGAAAACTTTAATAATAACAGTAATTGTGACAGAAACCACACTTTAACCGAGCGTATCCATTTAAAATGCTAAGCAAAACAAGCATCGTCCGCAGAACAACACAACTACAATAAAGTCAGTTTGCTGTCCGGGTTGACTGAAAGCCAATAGTATTCGTGCGCGATGTCACGTGTCACTCCTGACCAATTGCAGCGAAGCAGTGGCGGACGTCACCGTAGGTTGCTTCCTGTAGCCAGACAGCTGTTTTGTGAGACGTTGTCGTCGTGCCCGGTATTTATCAGCTTTTTAACCCTGTTTAGTGACACACTTTTTGATATTTTAACTTGTCTATGGCACAACACACACTTCGGGATCCTGTAGTCTGTTTTTAAAGGGAATGAAAAGGCTCAAGAGGAAGAAACAAAACGCCGGTGTTGGGCTGAATGGGAATGGATCTGTTCCAAGAGGTAAGTCAACCTCAGGTACAGTAGCTAAATATTGTTTAATAAACGTCTGCTACAGTAAATATAAATACAGACTAGTCACACAAACCCAGTTCTTCCGTGAAAACACAACCTTGGTATTTCCGTATGTGGATTTACTCTGTGTACAGACAGGAACGTGACCAGTCGAGCCAAGTTGAGCAATGGAAGAGAACTTAACACTATTGCTGCAGAGCTGCTGACACAAACTGTTCAGACACCAGCCACAAGTTGTCCGCCGGTTTTCTAAGCTGCCGGTTTGTCTTTTTGTTTGCGCCGCTTTTGTGAGAGTAAACTACAGCCACGTATCTACAGGTGCTGCTTGCGTGGCAGCCTGTCAGCCACAGTGGACAGGGGGGAAGCTCTCAGCTGTCAGTCAGGCAGAGAGGAGATGGAAAATATCCATTTATCCAGTGTCAACACTCACTTTCGTTTAACCAGTCAAGCCATTCAAACGCTTGAGGTTATGCTTTATGGCCATATTTGAGACTATTTATGATCAGTCATTGATTCACTGTAATGGCATTGTTTGCATGGCAGACATTAAATTGGGTAGGGTAACAAATCTAATTGTTCAAACACCTCCAATCTTTGCTTTCCATTTCAACAGAAACATTAATTGTAAAAAATATCTAATTGCAATATTAATATAATTCACTGCTATTTGGTGTCAGTGTATTCAAAACTGGTTCCAGTTCCAACTATACTTTCAATTCAATCAAATGTTTGATTATAGTAAATTAATAATAGAAAATTAAAGAGAAATTTTGATTGTTGATTAATTGTTTACAAAAGAATCCTTTTTTTTTTTTTTTTTTTTAGGTCAAAATGGTTTACAATTAATTGGTTCCGGCTTCTCAAATGTAAACATATGCTAAGTTGCTAAGTTTTTAGTTCCTTTAGTGTTTCAGTATCTTTGGATATTTCACTGACTGTAAATAAAATTACATTTTCACAGCTTTATGACATTTTATAGACCAAACAGTTGATTGAGTTAATTGATTAACCATGAAAGCGATACGTAAATTAATTGATAGTGAAGACAAGTGAAGATGTTGCAGTCTTATTTTTGAATGTATGTGTCTGTGTTTCACCTCAGATCTTTGCTAGCCTCTCTTTATAATCTTGACATGACCTCCGCGCACCTTTTTGTCCCTCTGCCCCACCTTAATACTTTCCTGTTTTTTTTATTCTGTGTCTCCCTCACGCTGTCTTCTCTCTTTCTTTCTTTCATCCCTCCACTGTTTCTTTTTCTCTTTCTCTTACCGCCGCTGTCACTCACACCACACACATATTTCAGTCATCCTCACGTCTATGTCTCTACTTTACAGAACCAGATTCGGGGAGAAAACAGAAGTTGGCTGAGATCCATCAGGCTTTGATTAGGTTAGAATTATATTACCATTTACAGTGTTCCTGTTAAGCATGCTTACTCTTTATTTGGCCTTGAATGTCATCTTTGAGGACATATTTGTTTTAAAACTGCATATTTAAAACTGCTTTAGCCACACAGAAATTTCTGATTTCTGATATAGAATAACTTTGTTACACTGAAGGGCTGATAAATCAAATTTAAGTATGCGGTTACAGTGCAGAAATGCATGTGTTTGAAGTGCACAATTGGCTAAGGATTGTCCTGCAATGTATACAGAGTATGCCAATACCGAAGTTCAAGGAGATAAATCATAACCAAAAATAGTCTGGAGGCTGGCCAAAAAGAATGAACGGAATGGATGAAGTCTCAGCCAGCCACACAGTGGGCCGTAGGACCCAGAACTACCCACCCTGACTAACCCAAAATAAATAATGATTAAACTGGCAAGCAAAAACTAAAAACAGGATTACCAGGCCTCCATCCCCAAACCAACAATACAAGCAAAAGAAAACAGGCCTGTAGGCCGCTTGCATGCATCAGAGAGAGAGCTTCTCTTCCTCCAGCCTCCTTTAAATCGGCTGTGGTGGGCAGAGCCATATACTCAGTGTAAGCAGGTGCACCTGAGAGGAGGGATAAAAACACAAGGGAGGGGGAGTGTGTAACTCATGACAAATATTTGACTCTTGGTGTTGGTGTTTTACCCAGTTGATACAATGTTCTACGTTCTTCACCCCTAAAACACCTGTCTTTAGAATCCTATATTGTATACCTTGAATATAAAGTTCTCATATTTCCATTAGCACCAGAGCAACAAGCCACATGGGAATGTCTCCCCCTCTCCACCTGCTCATCCCAAATGCAGTTCCTCAGGTAGATGACATGCATTTATTCACAGAAAGTGACCTTCATCACTCCTAGCAATGCTAATTTCACACATGAAGGTTACTCACACATGCTCACAGGACCAGTGTCATGATGGTCTTGAGGACCTTGGTGTCAGGGGGAAAGTGAGACCAGATGTGAAACGACACAGGAATGCAGGATTGAGCAAGATTATGTATTCTCTTAATGCCCTAAAAGATCAGATTAACTGTTTACAGAAAAGCAAGACAACAGTTTTCTTTGTCCTTAATACATGGATATGTATTACACTACCGTCAGTGCAGGACAGATGCCACAGTGATTATAGCAGTTGAATCTGACCATGTAAGATTATCATTACTGTATTAGTATTAAAAAAATGGCACTTTCAGTACACTGGAGTAAGTTAACTTGAAACAGAGATGGTTGATGTTTAAAGCCATTAGCTGATTTTTACTTGTTTTGTTTATTGCTACATGGGGGGATTTTAAAGTTGTGCATTACACTTAATATTGTCCAATTCTGACTTCTCAATGTACAGTGATCCAGTGGACATTGAGACCCTGAGGAAAGCAGCAGCCAGTAAGGGAGGACTGCTCACTGATGAGATGAGGAGGAAAGTCTGGCCCAAACTACTGAACATCAATGTATATGATTTACCATATAAACCTGGTTAGTGGCATATTGTTAATATTTACTAAATGTAAGAATACTGTAAAATACTATTATTATTTCTGTTACTAATAACAATTATAATATCAACATTAACTCTGTTGCAGGTCGAGATGTGAGGGAGAACCACAAGGACTATAACCAGGTCCTCCTGGATGTCAGGAGGTCCATGAAGCGGTTCCCTAAAGGTGTGTGTGTGTGTGTGTGTGTGTGTAATCTTTAAAGACAGCAGCATAGGTGACACTGCCATCTATTTAATTTTATTCCTGTACTTACAGCTATATGCAGATATCACAAAGTTAGGAGAGCAACAGAGGAAAGTGTCTTATCTAACTAAGAGACAGTCAATTTAATCCTAGTTATAAATGTTTCTGCCCAGAGGAAGCAAAACATTAAACATTTTCAGAAAAACTAACTAAAAAAAGCAACAAAATCCCCACCAGGGAACAAGGGGAAGCTGGGCTCATTAATTTATACTACGCTTCTCAACAAATTTGAAGGTGCAGAATATATTTGTTTGATATTTATGCACATGGAATAAGGAAGTTATGTTTCATACAACAACTGTAAAAAACCCTAGTTATAAGGAGCCAGATTGGATTAATAATCCATGTTTACCTATTGACAATGGTGAACACAGGTATTTCCCAGGTTTACGTGTGGATATGTTTTTTTTGCTACATACAGAACATGAATAAGATAATACTGTAATGGCAAAGCTATATAGTGTGTTCTTGACAATGTCCCAGTTGCTGGCCGGACATTTATCAAAATCTCAGAGAGAAACGATTGCTGTCCCCATGTTTAATAGCGTTATGTGTGTGGTGGAATGTGCTGATCCTTTGCTCTCCCTCAGGTATGCCAGCCACGGAGAGAGCCGTACTGCAGGAGCAGCTTACTGACATCATACTGGAGGTTTTAAAACGCAACCCTCAGCTTCATTACTACCAGGGTTACCATGATGTGGCTGTCACTCTGCTGCTGGTAGTTGGGGAACGAATGGCCATTGCCATGTTGGATACACTCTCCAATTATCACCTCAGGTTCTTTATGATTTCTGATATATCCACTTATCTAGAATTTTTCTTTTTATTAATGCTATTGTTAAGCATAATTAAACTCACACAGTCATATTTATATAACTTCTGCTTCTCTTCTTTGTCTGTAGGGATTTCATGGATCCTACCATGGACAGCACTAAACACATTTTAAACTACCTGATGCCTATACTGGAGCAGGTCGATACAGAGCTACATGACTTCATGGTCAGGTATGCATCTATTTTAAAATAGATACTAGCACTTGCACTTGTCTCATGTTAAAACCAAAAAAACCCAGAAGCACTTTTATTATAGTGCTGAACACACTTGATCATTTAGGACAGGATAGTTTAAGTTTAAGTTTCATTTAATTGTAGGAAGAAACTGGAAGAAAAAACAGTGCCAAATGAATGCAATGTAATGTAGGTAAGCACCACTAGAGGGCACCAAAGGGTTGACTTTCACCTGAGCTCTTCACAATAAAACAAAGTGCTGAGTGGTTTTGCAAAAATTGCAAAATGCATCTGTCTCTTTGGGGAGTTCTGGTGTCAGATGGTCCAACAGCTGTTTCAGAGGCCTTTAAGTCCCACCAAGGTGTGCGCCATCTTCTTTATTTGTGATGTCCTACAGTGTAATTAGCCAGGAATGATGCATGATCCATTTGCAGGCCATTGAAGTAATATAGACATGAAAGCAAATTTAAGATACAGTGAGTTACGGTAGGTTAATGTTGGGGTGTGTAGTGACGACTGGGGTTTGGTAATTGTCGCAAATCAATTAATTGTCCTCTAATGTATTAATCCATGTGCTTGTGTGTTGGTTTGTGTAAGTGTGTGTTAGCCTCAATCTACAGCACCTTTGCTGTCTTGTTGCCTGTTCATAATTGATGCTCTGCTGGCAACGTTCATATTTGCAATCTGCCCGTCGACGCACATACAAGCTCACACAAACACAAAAAGGCACAAAAAACAAGACGGCGCACTCGCAGAAAAACGTCAGGATAAACAACAACGCACTTCAAAGCTTGGAACGCTCTTTTTAGAGCACAGTTCCTCTTCCCCTTACATCCCTTCTTATCTGTGCCTCTTTTATTGTCTCCCCCTTATCCTGCTGTCTGTTCCTTTGTTTTCTGTCTCTTTCACTGCATTTTATCTCTCTGTCCCTCCCATCACACATGCTCCTTGCCCTTTGCTCCTTCTCTTTACCCCTCCCCCTGTCCATCACTCCCACAGACATCTTTTTACTTGTCCTTCTGTTCCCCTCTTCCTCCCTGAATGCTCCTATCTAATATTTATCAACAACCTCTCAGTCTCATTTGCTTAAGACTTGCTTAAGATAGAAAGTAACTACCTATTTATGCAACTACCTAACTACCTATTTATGCAAGCAACCGACTGAAAGAAGGGTTGTAAACCGTGTTTAAAGAAAATTATTTTTGCTAAGTATTTTAGAAGTTGGTGGGGCAATGACACATTATTGTAGCCCCAATGTTTCATGACAGTGGGATTACGGGACAAACTATTCAAGAGGATGAGACTCATGCTGAGCTCATGAGCTCATTCTTTAACCCGTGTTTGTGACGAAATAATACCAACTCAGAGGCTTCTTAGCTTTGTAGTTTTTCCCAGGGTTTCAACCACATCTCATCAGCGAATGGTCGCAATGCAACCACACTGACAATAGCGGGTGGTTGTACACAGAGAGATTGTAACTCCTGTCTCGGTGGATGCGAATGTCCTCTTTGACCTTTCTCTTGTTGTCCACCACTAGATTGATGACACTGACCTCCTTCTAGTTATGAAGAGGAATGTTGTGGTATTTAGGGATCATGCTGTTGGTTTTCCACATTTTTTTTATTCAACTAAATAAATGACCTTAAATTAGCACCATTAGTTATAGGAATATTCTCCTGCCTTGCAATCAACTATTGGTTTTCATTAATTTCATTCTAGTATGAAATACATCTTGCAGAGAATTTCTCACTCTGATTTTTAATTTTCATACCAATGTGAACCCACCTGTTTGGAAGATAGGAGGTGAAGTTAGTGCTTCCATTTATATTTGCATGGTTTTTATTGCCACTTTTATTTATTTATTTTCTGTTTATGTCATTACTTTTTATCTTAATGCCAATAAATATTTGGCCAGAGCACACTTTAAAGGGACCTTTTATTTCATGAGGCTTTTTAGTTTAAATTAAGGTCAGATAAAAATGAAAATAGAAAGACAAGATAAAAGAGAAACACAAATTTAAAATAAAAGATAAACAAACAAAACTTTGCAAACATACTGGGCTTGACATACTGACCTCTCTATATGTTTGACTTTTCTTTTAGAGCGGAGGTGGGAACCATCTTTGCGCTGTCCTGGCTCATCACATGGTATGGCCACGTCCTGCCAGAATTCAAACACACACTCAGACTCTATGACTTCTTCCTGGCTTCACATCCACTGATGCCCATCTACCTGGCAGCTGCGGTGAGAGGACGGCAAAGCTAACAGGGAATGAACAAGAGGCTGTGACTTTGTTCGCCTGTAATCCAGGATGCTCACAAATGAATACACTCAGGCACACACTCAGGCACACATTCACACAGTGAGGCAGTGCACTGTGAAGTCACTGGACTAGTTAATTAGATACCTCCTAATGAACAGCAAGAGAGTGAAAGACGTGTACAGAGGGAGAGATACAAAGGGGAAGGAGAAGATAAAGGGTGTGGGCTGCGTCAGAAACCAGAATGATGAGGGAAGCTGACTGATGTTTGATGGAGAAGGAGTGAGAGAAACAGATCACAAAGGGAAAGTGTTTTTTTTTTGTTTGTTTGTTTGTTTTTGTTTTGCTTTAACGTTTCTGGCTTTTTTCAGTTGTGCCACTCTGGAGTAGCTGCTTGGCACAACTGTCCCCTGTTCAACATATATGTTTACATGTGTTTTTTGTGTGCTCTACTGTATTTGTGTCTAAAGATGCCTTATTTAACTAATGGGTTTTGTGCATGTTTATTATTGTTCACAATTGTGCACTGTGTGTGTGTGTGTGTGTGTGTGTGTGTGTGTGTGTGTGTGTGTGTAGGGGCTGGGCAGAGGGAGAGCTCTGTTTGAAGTGTATGAAACAACAAAGCAGAATGTAGTTCATGTTTCCTCCAAGGCTGAGTACAACGCACAGCATGGGGGGGTTAACTCTTCATCTGCCTGTTTTGGTGCTGTGCACTCACTCTGCCTCAGAAGTAGAACAGATAACGGCTAATGTTCAACATGTGGAATCTAATTCATGTTTTACCACAGCGCTAAACCTAAGGGTTGAAACTTTTAACCCCTCCTCCTCAGATCGTGTTGCACAGAGAGAAGGACGTGAAGCAGACAGAGTGTGACATGGCCATGGTCCACCACCTCCTCTCCCGCATCCCTCAGGACCTCCCATACGAACTTCTGATCGCTCAGTCCCAGGACCTGTTCAACCAGTACCCTCCATCATTACTGGCTAAGAGGGCAGCACTGCAGTCACGAAAGAGGTGAGGGGCACTATGTGATGAATTCTCGTGCAATGAAGTGGGTTAAATGAACAATTTAACTTCTGTTTCAAAGTAATTTTTTTCCTGTTGACACAGTATACAGTAATAGGATCTCACCTTTTAGCCTGTATGTTAGAGATTTTCCTTCTCCAAATTGAGAGAAAACTGAGATAGAAAGGGACCTGTGGTAAACACATTGTGAAACTCCTTAGGACTAATTTTGGCTATATAAATAAAACGAACTTGTTGCAGATGACTTCATATCAAACAACCTGTAAAGTGCAGGTTCAACCTTTTTTCCACATGCATGGCATTTTTGCCTTCATAGTTTCCTGAGCAGCCGCTATGCCTCTAGGGCTGCAACAATGACTATAAATCTGCCAGTTGGATTGGAGTTCGATTAACCATATGGTTTATAAAATGCCAGAATCAGAATATCACAGGGTGCCAAGTTTGTCAATGTTTTCATATTACCTGTTTTGTCTTACCAAGAATCCAAAATGTATTGAATTCACATGGATAATAGAACACAATAGCAGCAAATATTAACATTTCAGAAGCTGGAAACAGTGAATGTTTTTGCTTGATAATTGAGCCAGTTATCAAACTTGTTAGTTCTGTCAGACTACTAATCAGTTAATTGAATAATTTCAACCAAACACGTCTTGCCAGTGCAATGTGATTACTTCAGTAACCAAGAGGGGGTGCTGAAAAATACATTAACGCTCAGTGGTGCTGCTGCATTTTGAGACATTTTCTGTGTCTGTGTATATTTTTCCACATTTTTTTTTATAACTGAGAAGGAAACAGAGACACAGCTACACTCTCTATCTATGTACACACAGTCACAGTCATCACAAACTCTCTCTCTCTCCTCCTGACCTTCAGCCTTACCTACAGTCATTGTACAGGCAAGAATGTGACATCACTAACATTAGGCCTTGACTGAGTGATGTTGAAAGATACTGATGTCCCATAATGCACAGCTTTCTATACACAAGAACTACTGAGTTAGCAGTTCTCTCAAATCGTCAATAACTCTCTGCCTCACCTGTCTTCATCTGTCAGTCCTCTGACCCATCCATCCATCCATCCATCCATCCATCCATCCATCCATCCATCCATCCATCCATCCATCCATCCATCCATCCATCACCTCAGACCTGGCTCTGTTCTTGCTCTCTTTTTCATAATTTTCTTCCTCTTTTTTTCTTTCCCCAGTCTGTCCATCAGCACCTTCCAGGCATTTCAGCTCTCCACCCTCCACCAGAGGCCAGACTCTGTTCTTCAACGCCTCACCAAGGCCCAGGGCTCCACCACCTCCAGACACGGTAAAAATAGTAAGTGTAATCTCATTACTAGCTCTGAGGAGAGACTCCACACATACAGACAGTACAGGCACTTTTGTAGATGATTGAAGAAATCATTGTGAATTCTTGTTGGATGCTCTTTGAGGTTCGGGAAAAGATGAACATCGACTGTTAGATTTTAAGAACAAACATTTCTACCCAACCCAAAATCGTTTGATGGATCCACATTTCTTCACATTTTTTGTGCTCTACATGGGAGCACAATTCTTCAAAACAAGGCAACAGTAAATATGTCATCCCCCCACAAATGCTGCCCCCCTTTGGGCCAATCAATAACAAGTAAACAAATGTTGTAGCACCCCCATCAGACCAATCAAGTGCAAATTTAAATGTGCCAGAACAGAACAAAGAGATGCATTATTCCCGTAGGTTTTGAGAAAATCTGATCAGCGGCGTCTGACATATTGTCTGTGATGTACAGGCAATCAAAAACATGTTCTTGCATTCCCCTCAGGCCAGACGGTGTATTAAAATTAATGCACATCGTTCCCTGCAGTTTCATCAAAATTCAATTAGTAGCATCCGAGACAAAATGCATAACGGACAGACAGAGGGCCGATCTATACCACCTCCTGATTTCACTGTGGCTGAGAATGAATTGGAGTCAGCAAGTCTGAGCGATAAGCTGGCGTGTAAATCTTAAACCAGAGATAGATGTTGACTGACTAGTGGACTTTAAAAAGATAATCCTTAAGATTTCCATTATATTGAACCCTATTTCAGATAGTTTGCATTTTTTTCAGCAGGGGCTGCTGAATAGTAATATTTATTGAGTGTTTAACTTCATTCTTGAGCTTAGTTCATCTTAGCCTTCATCAACTATTTGTTGATGGAGGTGAGATGCAGTTGAAATTTGGTAAACAAATAAATGTTTCCTTCAGTCTGTTTTGTCAAAGAACATTTTTATTGTTCTTTCTTTTCTGTTTATGATTTAAGTTTCATATACTCATATACTACTTATATATAATGTAATATATAATTGTAATAGTAATATATAAGGTAATGTATAGTGTATATATAAAAGAGCAGCGCTGCAGCAGCTTTTTTACCTCCAGTGTTTTAACCCCTCACATTATATTGAGTTCTTCTCAGAGATGTATTGGGACACTGCGGCATCGTTGTTAGGTGTGGCTTCTCCTCATAGCACTTCTTCCTCTTCAGTCAGAAATACACATAAGACTTTTAATCATAGAAAGTAGTGAAACATTGCTTTTCTGTCTGGTGTTAAGTTACTCTGTAAAGCAACATGACCTCTCAGTTGGCAGTTTGTTTGGCTGGGCTGTAAACAAATACACAAGCTCTTCTTCTGGTGCTTAATTGACAGAATAATTTAAGACGAGCTTCCTGCAATCAGTGTCATAATTTCCTGTTAGGTTTAACTAAATGAAGCAGGACTGAAAACTTAGACTACACACTTAATTGGTCCAGCTAGCTTAAACCACTTTAGTCTAAGACAGCAGCTCTGCAATTAATCCTACTTCCATCGAGGTTGTACTATTCAGTTTTTGGTTAAACAGTTTTAAAAAGGTGCTGATGGTAATGTATGATCATTCCATCATGTATTTGTTAATACTAAAAGGTGTATTTAATATTAAATCCACCCTCATTGATGGGTGCACAAAAATAGAAGAAACATCTGTTAGTATAACATCAATTCAACAGCATCACACATTTCAACATTAAATTAATTAAACATTAAATTAGCATCCCTCTAAAATCAAAAGCTGAAGATTATAACCCCATAACTACATAAGACAAGATTTAATACAGGACTATTTAATAAACTGGCTAACAAGTCTAATTTCAACTAAAGACATGAACATTAATTTATTGGATTGTGATATTTTGACACTCAGGCCTGGAAGCATCTTTGCCCCGGGACCGAGTCCAGCTGTGGGGGAAGGGGAACAGGATGGTGAAGATGGCTGTGTGGGGGCTGTCTGCTACACTCGGGGCGGCTGTGTTTGCTGTGGCACAGACGGCCATGGACTGGGGACCTGAGGTGTTACTACAACTATTTTGACGTGGTGGTGGGGATACAGACTGTTACACATACACACTGACATGTGGTGACAGCAGACACACATCTGCTCTTGTGACGGATGAACAGCATACAAACGCATACACAAATGGAGACTTTGAAGAGGCTTGTCTTGCGCTCAGAGGGCACGGTAGAGAAAAACAGGAGGTCAGTTATCTTGGTGCCAAACAGGTTGTTGCTACTCAACCACAACAAACGTATGTTAACCACTAGACAGCCTCAGGATGTGTGTGTGTGTGTGTGTGTGTGTGTGTGTGTGTGTGTGTGTGTGTGTGTGTGTGTGTGTGTGTGAGGGTGTGAGGGTGTATGTGTGTTACATGGTTTTGAACATGTTTGCCAGACCTCATACCACATGTCAGTGTTGGTAAATGAAGGGCCTTTTGGGCACAGGCCCAGGGGCCAAAGTGGTCAGTAGGCTCCAGGGCCTGAGCCTCTGTTTGTGACTGAACATTTCTGGATGTGAAATCAATCAAACAAATGATCGAGTATGACTATAATAAAATACATCAAATGACCAAAAAAAACTCAAATTGACCTCAAAGATGCAAACCAAACACAAAAATACAACAGAGGGCTTTAAAAGAATTGCAAGGTGACACAGTTTAAACACAAACAACTACAACAACTACAAAAAGAAACCTAACAACTACCAAAAGACACTAAATAACTATAAAAGATGCAAAATAACCTCAAAGACACAAAACAACCTCAAAGAGATGCAAAATAACAACAAAAAATTGCGCCTAGGGACCGGTTGTCTCATAATCTGTCCGTGCATGTGAGGCACTAACACATCACACATGCCACCATTTGTTGTACCATTTTATGTGTTTCCTGTGTGCTGATTTTTCTGCTGACAACTTGTTTTTTAGACTATCACGCTTGCTTCCTTGGATTGTTGAAAGTGTTATTGTGTGCTTGTTGGATCAGCAGCCATCGCTGAGAACCAATAGTGCTGGTAGCCAGCACGATGACACATGAATGCAAATTATTAAAGAGCAGCATTTTCTGCTGAAAGCTTCCAGTTATAAGCAAAGAAGGCAAACAGGAGAGAGGTAGTGATGGAGGGAGAGATTTTGCCTGTAAGCCTTTTTATTAGTTGCTTTGCTGCACATGCAAGTTCCTTATATTATCAGTAGTGTTTGACAAATGATACACGCTGTTGTTGGCCCAGAATGGGAACACCTCACACAGTTAGCATGCAGCACCAAATTCAAGCAGTGAGCCCTTTGCTGATGCATTTTGCAGGAGGTACTGAAATCCATATTTTTTAATGTTATTTTTATATTTTCTGTGCGGTTTTCTATCTGTCTGGCCCATTACTGCTGAAAGAATATGGGGAAGACACCACTACTTTTACGTTCTTAAAATATTTAGCAGGTTTGCGCCAACATCCACCCTGAACAGCCGTCAACAGAGCTACAGTACATGGACTCATTTCTTCTTAAACATCATATTTCTCTGCTCTAAGTGCTTTAAAGTTATTTTACACCTGCAATTTAAGGATGGTGTGAATAGCGATTTAAACATGCAAAAAAATAAATAAATAAAAATGTTTTTTTATTTTTTAAATCAGTGGAAGAAGACAACTCCATGCGTTTCCTTACAAGGCATCACAAACGCTGTACATATTGTTGGACCGAATGCAATCACAAAGTTTCATAACCTGAAAAGTGAATATTAATAATACAGGCAGTTTCCACCTGAGGTACATACATATCTACAGAGCACCGGGGTTTCTCCAAACAGTAATGCACGCTCTGCTGGTCGACTTATGATCTGAAATATTTATCAGCTTTTACTAGCATGTAGCCAAACCGCTGCATCTATTAACACAACTCCACTCACATCACTCTCCTTCCTGCACTACCACTGTTATCAGATATAATTGTGTCACATCTTCACACAGCTAGATGTACAGTCTGCCCTGTTGATTTTAGTGACTGAGAGTCAATGAATTCAACTGGTACATAGTCTGTTGTGCACAAAATTACAGCATACAGCAATAAAGCAGTAGATCAAAAGCAAACAACAAAAGAAGAACAATGACAGGAATTGGCAAGACTTTTTAGCAAGTCAGGTAAACTGCAAATTAATTTTATGAATCAAGGGAGCTTCAGAAATGTTGTTTGAGTAGTTAACAAGCCTGCCAGTCAGTCTGTCAGAAGTACTTGAGAGAATCAATTTGTGTGAAGCTGATTGGTGATAATCAGTCATTTCATTTGACAGTCAATAAATCAATCAGGGGCCTGTAAACCAGGTGGTTGGTGAAGTCAACTTCTACTCACTTAACCTCTGCTGCAGTCTAACAAGCTGTGCACCACATTAAACAGTGTGTGAGTCTTTGTCCTGTGATTAAATGCTGTGTGTGTGTGTGTGTGTGTGTGTGAGAGAGAGAGAGACATGAGACAATTTAGCTTTAGTCACAGATCTTTCTTTTTTTTTCTTTATTTGCTTTCTGGGCATCTTGAGTGTTTTTAATTATGTATTGTTGTTTTGCATGCCTCTTTATTAACTGTCAAAGTATTTATTTTAAGAGCAACAATCTGATTGGCTGTTTATTTATTTGGATGAATACTAATTGGAATGTATGTATGTTTAATTAAAATATCTGAATACAGATAACCATGGTTTGTAATAATCAGAAATCTGAGGGCTTATATCTTTAAAGGTGATATCATTGCATGTGACATACAGTATCTGGTCAGTCATTCGGGCAAAAAGTTAAATTAATAGTTTTCTGTGAAATACACTCTTTTCTCACTGCCAGAGAATTCGCTGAGAAGATTGACACAAGCGTTGAAGGAATATTTCCCACTGTTGAGCTGCTCTTTTAAATGTTTGGTTGATGTGCCATTGGATTTAAGTAGTAAATATGATTTTATAAAGGGAACATTTATTGTTTTATGATGCATGGTTGGCAGTGATTTGTTCTCTGCGCTGTTACACAAATGGCTCATTGTGCAGTGCAGTTAATTCTGTCGCCACTGTACATCTATGATGATGGGTTACAAGTGATTCATTTAAACTTCTTTATCAATAGAAAGCATTTTTGCATGATCTGCCTAATTCATAAATCTGCAGGGAAAAACCCTTTGACTAGGGTCTGTGATCTTCAAACATATGTCTAGATGCTACTGTGTAGTTGTATCTGTGCCATGTAGTCTTACACATAAACACACACACACACACTCATACAGAGAGTTGTGGTGGTGCCAGATCCTAATGAGGATTAATTCCTGCCGCTGGCTCTTGGCATGCTTAAGACACTTTCTCCTTTTTTTTTTTTTTCCTGTTTTTTTTTTTTTTTATCCCTCACATTCACACTCATAACACCTACACCAACACCTGCACTGGTCTCAGTCTGGCAGATGCCTTAGATGAAAGATGCATTGGTTTGAGTGAAACCAGTGCTAAATGTAAATGTTGTTGCAGGTGTTGATTGCATTTCCAAAGCTGGCTCAAAAATATTTTTCTCAATTTTCAGGGCCATAAAATCAATGGAACGCATCATGTAAACTTTATTCTTGAGGAAGTAAACATAGTTAATAGAGGATATGTAATTTCTTTTTTAGCATTTTATTATCTGGATTGTCTCACTTGATATCAGCGGATATTTTGAGGTTGTTTTGCACTCCACCCACTAACTCTTTTATTAGATTAATTTGCCAAAAAGGAAAAAAAAAAAATCCTTCAGATAATTCAACGCAAACATTTTTAGCAATTAGACCAGACCTGATCAGTTTTTATGTTGCCTATGAAATGAGAGATTGATTTTCTGTAACAAAAAATTGCAGCCGTTGAATCAAAGTTTTAAACTAAAAAAAACAAGAAACTATTTTTTTCAAGTCTTAAAATTCCTGGATTTAATGCCAAACTATGAATTCACTGTGGTGTGACAAAAAGCCTCATGTTGAACTCCCAGTGAGCTCATGTCAAGCCTCTGATCACACTCTGTTCTCCCCTCAGGTCCAAAATTTCCCAAAAGACTTAAACACACCAAATGTTTTTACCAATGCAGGTGCAAATTCAAGCCTGCAGTTATGCGTGTATTTCTGTAGGCATTTTAGTGCATGTTTCTCATGATGGTTACTAATTGGTACAGTCTGTATCTTTTAAGGTTCTTTGCACCTTGTACTTGTATTAAAATGTTTTTTTCGCGTATAGATGAAGCCTTTTCTGTCAACGAAGTAAATAAATGACATAGGAAATACTTCAAGCTGCAGTGTGATAGTTCTGTACCTTTAAAAGTTCAATGTTGGAAAAAATCTTGACCGATTGTTCACTTTTACCTAATAAAAGTCTATTACATTTACTTTTTCAATGATTGTGACAATGTTTAAGCCATAACAGACAGCTGCCTGGATTACTGTGATGTTTTTAGTTTAGAGGGTTTTCCTGCTCTTGCTATGCTTAAGATAACTACAATATTCAGCTAGAAACTCAGTGCGTAGAGCAATCTGAAGAATCCAACAGCTGTTAGCATGCTTGCGCAGTTTAACAGAAGATGTGGAAGAAAAGAAGATCTCAGACCCCCTTTCCTTTGTGTGTGTGTTTGTACTGTACAGCTGTTGTCTTTTCATAGGCTCTGTTAAACTGGCCTCCTTGGAGAAATGAGGTCAGAAGTGTGTGTGTGTGGGTGTGTGTGTGTGTGTGCGCGCGTGTGTGTGTGTGTGTGTGTGTGTGTGTGTGTGTGTGTGTGTGTGTGTGTGTGTGTGTGTGTGTGTGTGTGTGTGTGTGAGAGAGACAGGGCTGCGCATCTGTCCATCTGACCCCCAGGGAGACAACTAGAGTTAGGGAGCAAGAGCAAATCAGAGACATGAGGTGAGGCAGAAAGGCAACGGTTAAAGAGGAGCAAGGGATGAGAAGGAGGAAAGATTAATACTGTAGAAAAAGACATCTGGTGGACGTGTTCGAAGTAGCCGAGGTCTTCGAGAACGTGTATTTAAAAGCAGTCCCATGAGAGTTTCTAATGAGCTGGAGTGGAGCTCAGTCTGGGTCTGATCAGAGTTGAGAGCAGATGTGGAGAGGGGTGGTTTGAATTTATACTCAAAGCCGTCTGGAAGTGTTATGGCCCTAATTTCAACACTAAATGATGACCAAGATCCCTCAACACTCCCACTCACACACATTCACACAGTGATACACACTTTTCTCTGAATCTCCATGCCTTATTGTAGGCACCCTCACCCTCAGCAACACATAAGACTTTTACATCTGGTCCTCTGTTGGTAAATAAAAGCTTTAATTCCAGCTTTCTGTAAGGTTGCATAAGCCTGGCAACAGTGTGTGTGTGTGTGTGTGTGTGTGTGTGTGTGTGTGTGTGTGTGTGTGTGTGTATTCATGAACTGCATGTGTGCACTTCAGCTTAGAGCACACAATTGAAAAACTAAAAGGAACAGAGTGGAGATTGGTAAAGAAAGTAGATGCTGTATGTATGTGTGAGTGGATGCAAGCAGAATAAAACAGCATATTTGTGTGTGAAACATTGGGCATGCTGGGGACAGCAGCTGCTCCAGGGGTCTGTCTGATGTTTTTTTTTTTTTCCCCTGGTGACACACACACACACACACACACACACGCACTGACTCGGCCTCAGTGCCACAAATAAAAGGAGCAGCGGCACCTCGACTTTCACCACTGAGCCGTGACAAAATGACTTTTTAATTTTAATTCATTCATTGGACTTAGTTGTGCAAACAAAATAAGCTCCATGTTGCCTGTTTTCTTTGTGTTTTTTGAATTGATTGAGTTGATCTTGTCCCTCTGGTTTGTAACCCTGGAACTGTGCCAAGCCTTTAATTAATTGGTGACATGTTAATGTTTTAAAAATGCATGAAAATCAATGGTAATTATCTTGAGAAAAGTGACATTTGGGATGATCACAGTATGTCCTAAAGCTAGACTGATGAAGAGAAATTTATCACATAAACATCTCTGATGTAGATAATAGACAAGAAAGAGAGGTTGAACATAGAGATAAATTCTTGATAAAGGTAACACATATCTGTGATAATTTATTCTGATGTAGTTTTCATTTTACATTGAAATGATCATAATTATCACATTCTGACTTGTAAGTAATATTCACAAGCCAAGTTGCAATAATAAATGGAAAGCTTCAATATCTCAATCGTGGTGTTTAATAATACGGAAGTGGTGAAAACAAACACTCCTCTGTTTATTAGTTTCAAGGTAATCAAGCCCTAATTTGACAACTGAAACAAACTGCAAACTATCACATCATCTATCATAAATTGTGATGGTGACTGTGTTAGCGCATGTTGCACGTGTTGCATGTGATGAATGTAAATCCAATATTCAAACTATTCTTTTTTTGCTCTGTTTTTGGTCTCCACCAACCCCTGAGGAAAAAATTTCTATTTCTTTAGTCTATTTAGCTGCTAAATGTAGCACCATGTTCATCAGCTAGTCGCTCACTTTCCCCGTCTGCTCTTTGGTGCTGCAAGTAGCATGTGGGTTTATGCGAGGTTTATCAGCTATTTAACAGCTGCTTGCATTCTCATAAGTTCTGAACATAAAACCAAAACAATTAACTGAAAGTCACTAGAGTGCGCTGTAGATCAAGATCATTTCGTATGGGTTCATTATGAATGACACCTAAATCCACTTAATCCATTGTAAATATAAAAATATTGACAATGGCAGCTTTAAGTATTTTTTATGGTTGCTTTTTATTGTGAGTGCTCTACTTTGGGCACGAGGAAGTGTTTTGCTTCTATTTATCAGATCAAAAAAATATAAATGGTGGTTAGAGCTACTGCCCACATCACTTTAATTTTCAGTGAAGCTGCATCAGTCACAGAAGCTTATGAGGCAGGATTTCCCAATGTAATACCTCAGTCAGACACACACATACATAAAACACGAAAACTCTCTTTGTCTGCAGCTCTTTTTCCTGCTCTAACCCCCCTCCCAGCCCTTCAGTCTGTCATGGATCAGAGAACATGTCCCAAAGTGCTTTACAGGCAACACACGTGCAGCATGTCCCTGCACACTCATGTGACTTTACAGCTCCAACCTTGTACAGTAGCTCTGTGTGTGTTTGTGTGTGAACACTCAGCAGTGACTACACAGGCTTTGTAAAGGTCCACCAGAAGAAATGTGGTCCTTACATGCTCTGACATTGTGTTTGAAATGGGGTGACCCCTAATCTTACCTTGAAACAACTTTGAAAATGAGTTATATGAACCAGTGCTTTTAAATTTAGAAGCTGCATAATGGAAGTAGGATATTGAGAGTAAAATTATATGTAAATCTTTTTTTTATGACATGATTTATTGGCTCAGCAACAGTAATGAAAGTTTTAGCATCATCTCTAAAACCAATTTTCTTGAGCAGTTTATTGTGACTCATCTCTTATTTTTGTAGATTTGGCCTTTATTTTTACTGTTTATGATCACACCAAAGTAAATCCGAGACCTGAAGAGATATCCCAAACATTTTTTTCTCGTCTGATATTGTTTCTGGTACCAAATCTCAGGCTGGTAATATCACATACCAATGTTATACCAGTGCACTCTTTTTTTTTCCTCCCATATTAAAAGCATGAAACTCATTTCAAATTTTTCATTCACATTGACATGAGGCCATGCTGTGGCACAAAAACTGAACTGACAGCCTCTTATTAAGATCACTGATAAAGGAAACACTTATATATATATTTTACAGTGGCATTGACAAATACTGAACAATTCATAACCTGAGACCTGGTTCCCCATCACTGAGAATTTAATTTCAGTAGCTAATAACCATATTTTACTTTATTCTATTTTTAAATGTCCTCTTTCACTTTAGCTCAGAGGTCCAATTTTGCACTTTTATTCAAAGGAAGCTAAGCTTATTGATTTAAAATGCAATGATTGATTGTGATTGGTGTGAACAGCCCACAATTATTTTATTTAAGGTGTACCCTGTACAAAAGGCATGTTAAAGTTGGACATGACTGAATACAAGTAATATTTGTAAAATTATTTTGTCTTGATATAATTGGCTTTGAAAATAATTGTGTTCTGTTTACTCATTTGGGGCATCTGCTTCATGTTCATTACCACTTTAATGAACCTAGCTTATACTTCTCCAGTGTGCACTTACCTTCCAGGTGGGTTTCATATTCATTGCGTAAGTGTCACATCTGGCTGATACAAGGTTGGTTTAGTAAGCATCCCTGGTCTGCAACAAAGTATGATGGGATAGATTAGACAGATTAGCAAAATATAAATATCAAAACACTGTGGTAGATAAATTCACTGAGTTGTGAAATAACATAGCAGCAGCTCTGTAGTGCTGCATTTAGACACAGCAGGACACACAGGAGATGACCTTTTGTACTAGATTTCATATTCCATCCTCTAGCTGTTAAGATATGAAAGTCTAAATGTAAAGGAGGCAGTTCAACTCAAAGACACAATCCTGGGCATCGGGTCAGGTTACATTGAAAAGGAAAATTTGTCAAACTTTGATCGTCTGACATGTTTATTTTCAAAATTAACCATATATAAATAGAAGTGTGAAAAAAAAAAACACACACACACATGGGCTGCTGAATCTGAAGTGAGACAAATAGGAAGTGGAGATTTAACTCAATCAAAAAGACAATCAAAAAAGCCCACATCCTATGATACGGAGAATAAAGAAAAATAGGGATAAATATTTCTTAGAATAACACGGTAATAATATATAACTAAAGTTACTTCAGCCTCTTACCAGAACAGCAATGGTGAAAGAAAGACTGAAAGAGGGAAATAACCTTGTAGTGATGGGATGAACTCAATCAGGTAAATGGGGAGTGGTCAGGGTGAAAACAAGAGCCAATCAGTGAGGAAGTAAGGTTGGTTAAGAAACTTTACTACACAATTAGTATACCAAATATATGGGACATTTAATGTTAGGAAAATTACAATGTATTACTCAGAATATAATTATCTAAATACTGTAGTAGATATATTGCGTTTGACTAAAAATACAAAAGTAACTACTTCAACTTAAGTTGAAATAAACCAGGATTAAGGGCATCAGAAGCATCTAGCAGGTGTGAAACATGAACATGGCTTATTGCTTTCACCTTCTAACACAGCAAAGAAAGTGTCATATTACTGTGACTCTCTTATAACCCCTGGGCCTTATTAGCTTCTACCAGGCCCAGTCTATACAGTTCTATTAATATCTAATACTCATTACTCTGTATGTGCGTTTGCTGTGTGTCTGTGTGGACACTTGAGCCTGACCTCTTTAGCCCTTAACACATGAACTCTCATCCTCACCATCCCCACTTCCCATTGGTTTCAACCTCTGTTTCCATGGACACCAGAGGAATAAGGAAGTGCCCTGACGAGTCTTGTGTCTCTCTCTGAACAGGTTGAGATAGTTTTGCTCTCTGGGCTTAAGGGTTTAAAAATCCTTTCAATAGGTCAATTCTAAACTATAGTTTTATTTGTCTGTTCAAAACCAACAACCTGATGATCATTCTCACCTTTCAGTGATTGGCTCAGTGCACAAATGAAAAATGTGCTTCTACTTTACACTCATCTCCTCTGCTGTAATTTTTTTAGTGGCTTTTATTAGTTTGCTTATTTGTCTTAATTCAAAAACAAGCAGTAACAGTAAACAAGTCTCAACAGGGGTTAGGCAGACAAGCAAAGACAAGCTTATTACCACTATTTTACTCAATGCAGAATTGAGTTAAATCTGTCTTGGGTTCAAATATGAGCTTCCTCAAGATTACAGCGCATTTGTCATTGTAACAATAATAAACACACAAGGTTTAAGTTGTAGAATCACAACTATTATTGATAAAAGAAACAGTGTTGACTGTTGGTTTCATGTGGGAAATCAACAGCGGGCTCCCGCGTGAAAGATGATTTGTTGACTCATCCATTCATCCCAATTTACATCACATTACTACTACTACTACTACTACTACTACCACCTTCACTCCCATCATAATTACTATACCTCCTGAAGGTTGCCTAAAACGTGTGTATATGTATTTATATGTGTGTATATGTATGAGTACATAGGTGGCTGATTTGTCTGATACAGGACAGGCATGTTGGCTGGTGATGACCAGATTATTGGGGAAGGGCAGGGATTGGGGAAGCTGGGAACAACTGTTAGAGTCAGGGATGAACAGGAAATGTTTGAGCAAGCACATATGGCCAGGCTTCTTGCCCAGTTTTCAAAGTTTATACTCACAAGACTCACAAACAACATAAGGGTACTGAAATTAACTTCAAGACATGAACTATTGAATCTATTCTGAATATATGTATACACAAATATACATAAATACACAGACATCTATTATAGCCTACATGCTTTTATGGGCTGAGGTGAGCATCCTATAAAAGTTGCAAATAGATTCCCAGTGAAATATACATCGGATCCTCACTAATGTTAAAGAAATCCTTCACTCTTAAGGGTTAAAAGTTATTTTCCAAGTGGTTTCGTGGTGTTTCACAGCAGCTGATCTTTGCTGACCGATTTCACAGTTTGGCATTTGGTTAAAAGTTTCTTCCCCTTTCTCCACTGACTAATTTAAGATGTGTCATAACTAAGTCGTGATGTCTTGTTAATCTTTCAGACTAGCGCTCAGTGGCTCAGGCTCGCTCAGCCTCCCTCCATTATATCAACCTCATATAATCTAATTTACACACACACTCTGCAGAGAAGAGGCTAACAAGAGACGGCGAGTAAATTTTATGCTTGAATTGGATCTGTCTGTGTCAAGCGTGTGCGCGTTGCAGAGAAGCACATCTTCACAGGCTGTGAAACAAGTTTTATGGCGGGAACGGATCAATCTGTCTTAAGTCACAGGGATCTATCTCATGTCCTTCATTTGAAAATGCCTGGCAGAAAAATGTTTAGAGCTGGCAAATGTCAACAAGCGTTTCAGTGTGTGTTGTTGCGGGTGTTAGTGAGTGTGCTTCTACCACAGTGAGGACCAATAGGGTGACTGAGTGTGCGTCTTTTTCTGTGTGTGTGTGTGTGCGTGTGTGTGTGTGTGTGTGTGTATACAAGTGTGGGTGTGTGTGAGAAATATGAATTTGTTGGTAAATGTCAGGAAGTTGGCATACTAATGGTTGGGCTGACAGATGATCCATAAAGCCATAAAGTGATTGGTTTGGAGGTTCTCATTCATTCTAATGCAACTGTCATGGTGGAAAGTGTGTGTGTGTGTGTGTGTGTGGTTTATGTAACATAGCATACAGAGGAAAGCAGTGTATTAGTGTAGTAGCAGTTTAACTGTATTCAAAAAGGACCTGATTGTCACTTTCTTCTTTCAGAACTTCATGTAAACTTCAGCCTGAGCTTCAACCTAACAAAAAGCTTGAAATTTAAGACCAGAAGAAAAAAATGTAATGAACCTCTGTTGCAATATTTTGTGACAAGGTGAATCTGTCTGCTGAAGGTTCTGCAAGTGAGATTTTAAACAGAAATATAGCAGAAAACAAATTTTCCTATGTAAAGCTCACAGCTTTCTTTTCTTTGTTTTGGTATTTGGTCCAGACACACGTACATGTTAGTGAATGTGCATGTCTGTCTTAGTGAGCATCTACAGGCATTTGGCTTTGTAGCACCTTATTGAGAACATGAAGGGGGTGGGATTATCTAGTGTGACATCTGTTGGCAGCAACAATCGTAAAGAACCTTTAATGTTCATACACAGGTGATAGTTGAGGTGAACGTGACCTGGTTTTATTTATTATTAAAAAAAATGATTTCCATTCTTTTGTTTATTCATTTTAATGTGACAAATTTTTTGTTATTTCTTCTTTGTATTTGTTTGTAGGTTTTGTTCACATATTGAGTGTTTCTGTACATAGTGGATGTATTTGTGTTTATGCATTTCAACATGTACAAAAAAATATCATACACAATTAATAAGTCATAGGTAAGACTCCTGAATGAAAGAATGCAGATAAGGTTGGATGATTATTTGGGACATGACATCCCAACTTGTTTAGATAGTTGTTAAGATTGTCATAAATTATTACAAAAAATTAGCAGGTTCTCAGTAAATGTCATAAATCCTCCCCTGGAATTAGCATTTGCTCCCAAACAATAACAATGCCCTAAAATACATGGCTATACACAACCTGTGGAAAATGAGTCTACTTTGTAATATTTTTGGCAGTAAAATGAAGACAAACACAAAGAAAAGACAAAAACAGCAGGTGTAGAGTGACACTGTTGCTGTGTCCTAAAACTGGGCTTCGTAACACCGAGCACATGAAGGGAGGGATGATATCTAGTGGCAGCAAAAATCATTTATAGAACCTTTAATGTTCATGCAACCATCTGCTGCGGTGACTTCGACCTGAAGCATCCATGGCTTTCAGCAGCTCTCTGAGTGATTCAGCCTCGTTTTAAGGACACCCCTGTTTAGTTAGCATGGAGGCCTAGAAAAGGCGAACAAACTGAAGCTTTATTGCCAGTGTGAAGACAAGAGCTGTGATTTACATCCTAAACTTTCAAAATGAGGTCCACTCTCCATTAGACATTAAATGGATGACCACAGCAGAGGAGCGCTTTAGGACACGAGGCTAAAAATAAATCTATCAAAAGACACACCAACAGGAGATAATGTCAAGGCTGAGAGCTCAAAATTATTCACTTGCGTTTGTCACCAGACAAAGGGTTGTAGTCCTTTATATGTGGCCCAGATAAACCTTTGGGTGCTTCAGTGCTTCCAGTATGAGCACATTTGCTCCTTTACAAACCACATTCAGCTCACTCGCAAAACAAATAATGTTTTTTTCTTTCCTTGGTTCGATAGATATGCTACACTGGCCATGTAGGTGCATGACACCAGGATGTGTTGAGTCTTGTCTTTCTTTTTCCCCCTGTCTGCGGCAGCAAGGTTGCTAGAACAGAAATCATGCTGCAAGGAGCAATTTAAAGCTTCAGTTTTTGGTGTCAGTCCTGTCAACAAAACAGACGGGAGATGGAAGAGAATAAAAGGACATTAAACCACCTTGAGAGAGGAGGAGACAGGGATAAGATCAATGAAGTATTGGCCTTTTTACTTGCAGCAGGCTGGTCAACAAGAGGAAAAATGCAAATTACTCTTCACATACAAAGAAGTCACTGTTATCATTGTGCTAGCAGGACATTGTGTGTGTGTGTGTGTGTGTGTGTGTGTGTGTGTGTGTGTGTGTGTGAGAAAGAGAGAGAGATATCCAAAGTCATAAGCCCATATCCATGACCACAGATTATGTTATAAATAAGTGTGTCTGAGCGTGTGCATGCCGATGTTTGATTACACTGTCACAACTTTGGACGTGACATTACTTGAAATCCTGTTTCAATCTCATTCCACTGTAGATCCTCTCAGAGTTGGAATTGACTATCAGCTTAAGTTGCCTTCCACCATAAATGTAAATGTTTCTGTTTACGGCTGTTTGAAAATGAAAACTGACAAAATATCCTTGTGGTAGAAGCCAGAATCTCAAGAACACACATACACACCCACGCAGTTAATTCCCTATTTCCGTCCTCCTACTCTAGACGGGGTTGGATCTAGTGTATCTGCATTTCTCTTCTTCTCCTCCACCTTTTCTCTCTTTCATCTATACTGTTGAATGAATGCACAGAAAAATCAATTATTAATCACCATAGAAATAATCATACCAGACCATAATCGTGCCTTGTGTTGATATAGTGCAGGGTGCTATATTGGTGTTGGTCTGTGGTTTTAAGTAGTGGTAAAGCAACAAAATGATACGAGAAGTCCAGTAGTTTTTCACTCTGTTTTACTTTAACTAGACAGATAAAGATTCATGTATGTGGGTTGTTGTTACTTTTTGTGCCAATGTAGACTAGTGAAAAGTTCAGCCATATTTTCAAATGATAAGGGAGATGAAGATGAGGTGCAGAGGGAGGTGTGAGCTGAAGGGTGAGGTGAAAGGGACAGATACATGGAAGACACTGGGTAAAGCTAGCTATTGCAGTTCGGTCTCCTTGTGTGATGCACAGGCGTGGAGGCAGCAAAGGTGAATGACTGTGAACCTGCTTTTGTAAAACCTCAATTTGTCTCAAAAACTGTAATCACAACTGTTAAATCTGAACACACAGACATGATCCACATATCCTTAGATTTAATGTCACTTATATCATATGCAACTAAACACAGAATTTGTAGAAAATAACTTCTTGATCTTCAGAATAAATCATTGGTAGCTGTCAGAACACCCATGAAACAGGAAGTGACAATAACAAATTTGGTAGATGCAAATTTTTCAGAATGTGAAAAAACATAAGCAAAAAAAAAAAAAAAAAAAAGCCAAAACACTGCACATCAGGTTCTAACACTCTAAGTTTTATATCACAGCTATTTAATCTTCTGTCACAATGATAGAGAGATAAACAGTAGAAATATAGTATATAATGTAATCTACCAGGAAAGTGCATTGCATGTATCTATCAACAAATCTAATGCTCTAATTAACATGTTGTGGAGTTAGGGCACAATGAGGTTTACAGTTTTGGTACAATCCTGCTAGTACAAAGACATGTACTAAACCTCAGCTACAGTACACAGTAGAAGTGGATGAACTGATGAACTTTATGGCCCATATCACCCCTAAAACCACTGAATCCTATTTGTAGTCTATATTTCAGTTTGTATATGGATTAAACAAATGAGATACATGTAAAACAAATGAGCTTTAAAAGTATTAGTAGGGTGATTTTGTGTACTTTGGAGAGTCCCAGGCTACCTTTTCCCCTTGCCTCCGGGCTTTATGCTAAGATAAGCGAATCACACTCTTACTCAGGCTCCAGATTTCAAGATTTCCCAGCTTTGTATCAATCATCTGATCTCACTCTCAGAAACAAGTCCAAGAGTATACGTACTGAATACTTAACCATTCTTTACAAGACAGTATTGGTTTATTGGAGTTTAGTGGAGAAAAGAGGGTGTGAAGTATTGTTTTATTGGCAAAAATGAATAATAAAAAGAGACATTTGCTACAAAAGCTGTTTTTCCTACATGGAGGAGTTTACTGCGTTATTTATTCAAACGAACGAAAGAAACACACAGACAGACACAGGCAGTAACAAGTAATAACATATTAAAGACATTAAAGCAAAAATTCTGTGCATTAGCAAGAATCTACTCTTTTGAAAATATGATCATTTTCAAGTGCCACGGTAGATTTTCTTTTGAAGTTCTCAATTATACGTATTCACTCTCCCACTCACTCACATCTCCTCTCTGTCTCATTCCCTTTCATCTGTATCTCAGCTTTTCCTCCCTGACCCACCACTCACACCTCCATCTCTACCATACCACATCGTAGTAAACCAGCATTTGTTTAGTACTACTTGTGTCTACTACCAGTGTGCTGGTTTACCTGGTAAACTCATATAGATCTCAGTAAACTGATGCTGTGGCTCGAAAGGAAGCAGATCCTATTACATGTGACCTCCGCTCCTCTCTGACTTCCCCTGATGCTAACCTCACATTCGACATTCATTCACCTGATACTATCAGCCCATACAGAGGACCCAGGATTCATTTGGTGTTAGTTTAGTCCCAGGAATCAGCAAACAGCACTGAGAGATCAATTCACTCTGAGTGTAATGACTATTGATTCTGTTGGAGCAGAGAGACAGAGAGGGAGTTGAATGTATTTAGATAAAATAATGCTTTGCTCTCTCACGGTACGCTGAGCTTCTCTGCTGCTGTCATCGGGTGAACCAGAAGAGGGCTGGATGTGCATCTCAAGTACATACACGCACAGTCACACTTAATATATACATGCACACAGGTGCACAAGGTGCAGACAACTTCCTTTCACACACATACATGCACACGCAACGACATAACAACATGCAACTGGTGTGCAGATGCTGAATATCTGTTAGAATTAAAGCCACAAAAAATACTTGTTTCTGACTGAACCAGACGGGCAGACCAGCTGTTCTTACTCACATTTGAATTAGCACATACAAAATCATGTCAAAGACACAATAATTTTGAATAAAAAGATACAAAAATATTGCTTTCACACTTGGCTGAGGTGTAAAAAACCAAAAACGCCATTTGCACTGAACATGGACTCATGAGATCCAGCTGTGAACGACAGCGTGGCTCTCTCCCCATTGAAGATTCGAGGACTGTGTCTTCTCTCTTGTAACTCTAAAAACATTAAAAACAGTCAGGTGGTGTCTGTAACCACAATGTACCCAGGGCCATTGTTGCATGTCTGTCACATTACAGCTGGTAAAACAAAGGAGACGTGCAGTTTTGAGAGTCATATTTTCTCATTAAAAACTGCAACACACATCAAGAGGGAAACAGTAATGAAAGCTGTAATGTATCAGAGATACTGCTGCTCAGTTAGTTATGTTTCTTGTCCTCTGCTCTTTGATATATATGTATAAAGATGGAAGCTGGTGGAGGCACCTGCTGAATTACACTTTACTCTGCTAAATTTCCATTAATCTACTTCTGGCATTTTCCTTTGCTTCAGATTCACTTTTTTTTTTTTTTTTTTTCCTTTGTATATTCATGAAGAGAAGTCAAGTGGAAAGATTTTACTTTCAAATTGAATTATTTTCATCTCAAATGGATGTGATTTTGTCTCGTTTACTATTCTTTTGGCGAATCAACAAAATTCCATTTGTTTGCATCTTTCCATTGACTTTATTTGGATTTGCAGTATCTCTAATTTTCACTTTGTATTTAGTATGAAAATACCTTAACTGAAAGATACTTACTCCATCAACCAAAGGGCTTTAAAACTGAGAAATAGTTTCCTTGCCTTGTTTTCTTCTATCAGCAGCCAGGGACAGGGCCCAGTCAATTCATGAGATTACATTGTGATGTTTCCTCCCTTTTGTCCATTATTTTTATATTGTTACATGAGTAACTAACCTTAAATGTCAGACCCTGGTTTAGTTTGACCAAGGTGTTCACAGATGATGATATAAGAACTAGACCATGTGTTATAACTAAATATTCCCAAACTAAACCGAGTAAAACCCCAAATAGAAACTAGCCGATAACTGCAGGAAGATAAAGAAAACTATATCTGATGCTGTCTGTTGGTTGTAGAAAGTTACTGATGTACCTGCTCTGACCTTGATACTGTTGATAGTCTATCAATCTACTGGGACTGGCATTGAAATGAACCTGGGATTTCCCAGATTTGACCATCTGAAGGCAGAGCACGGAGTTGTGATTAGAAAGGTGAGTCAGTCTTTTTCTGCTGCTGTGCTTCCTCCATCCCTTTTCTCTTCTGTTTAGTTTGTCTGATGTGTCATCACAGCCAAGAAATCCCTCATGTATTAAATGGTTGAAAGACCTTTCTGCTTCACGAGCTGCCTCCTTTTCCTCCGTGTCTCCTCCTCCTATTCCTCCTCATACCTTTTTGCTCAGGTCTGTCTGTCTTCTTCTCTTGCTTGCAAATCTTTTACATTTCTTTAAACGTCTCCCCCCATTTGTCTCTCCCCAAGAGCACAATCCGTCGACTCACCTGGCCTCAAAATTGAGTGCGTGGTGTATATGTGTAGGTGTGTGTGTGTCTGTGAGTGTGGCCCTGACAAGCTTTACAAGCTTTGTTGGGTCATGAATCTTTTACCCTTGCGAGTCAGCACAAATCCCTTCTCTGTATCAACACACATGCACACACACACACACACACCTGGGAATAAAAACAGCTCCTGGTGGTGTATTTGCCTTTGGTGATCCTATATGTTAACTTTATTACAGAGGCTCGTAAAAAGACAAATAGAGAACGTGGGAGTGAGAAAGATAAAATGTCAGAAAAGAGCGGATGGAAGAAAGACAGAGATGGGCAGAGAGAGTGAAAAATTTAACAAAAATATGCTACAGAGAGAGAGACGGAGCAAGAAATCCTGTAGGCTGAAGGAAAGAAGAGGAGGTAAGAACGAGAGAAGGACGAGCAGAGCAGGAGAGCTGGACAGGAGAGAAAGGTGTGAGCTTATCTCCCTGGCCAGGCTTCAGCGGGGTCACTCTGCAGAGTGACTGATGGTGGAGGATGTACAGTCACTCTACACAATGACTCAGAGGAGAGAGTGAGAGTTTTAAAAAAAATCCTAAAAACTGACAAAAAAAAAAAAAGAAAACAGAAAATTACGTAAACATGCAATGAAAAAGGAGTGGGGTGTTTCTAGGTGTTGACAACGTGTGGGGCTAAGCCAGAGCATGTGAGACTGAGGTGTGCGTGTGTCTTTTTGGTTTGTTCCCTGTTGTTCTGCCTGTAACGCTACTGCCTAAATTTCATTTAATTTGACTGCATCGTATGACTGCTGCACAGTTTACATTTCATTTAAAATGTAATTTGATATTTTCACTAAAAATATTGTGTCCCAAAAAAAAAACAAACAAAAAAAAAGACAAATACAACAGTACAAGTAGAATAGATGTAAGATTTGGTATAACAGACTAATTCACTATTACTTCATAATTTGAAATTATTTACAATAAGATTAGAATAAACCAAATGAGACCTTAAGCGTCAATAATTAGGGCATTAATTTAAGTGTTCACTGATTGAAAACAGTTTTGCTACTTAACTATGAAGTAAAACCATTACCTCATAGTCAAACAAGTTTTTTCATGTCTCATATATTAATTAATGCATAGCTATAGTCATGCGTTCACTAATTACTCACATACATATTCATAATAAACATTTCATAGACTGCATAACAAGGCTGTTAAACTATGTTGTCAGCCAGTAATTTACAACCAAACAGTGTCACTTGGTTAAAGCAACCACAACCTGATGTTTCCAGTTTGTGAGAGAAGGATTTCTCTATCAAAGACCCAAGAGCACAAACGCCTGATTTTACTGAAGTGTGGTTCATTCACAGCACAGCTACTACGCAGCCTTGGAGACATAATCAATACTGTCGATTACACCATAAAACACAGAGGAACTAGGAAAGAGAGAAAAAGACCCACACCATAAAAAACTCAAACAAACAAAGACATTATTTTTATTTGCTTTATTCATTCTTATTTTTATTTTTATTTTTTTGGCCAATGACATGATACAGCATCCCTATTCTTTTCATTTACATTATTAGAAGTATATGCATTTTGGATCTGTCAAACATTTACTTCAGTTAATGGTTACTACAGTTACTTTAGTTATCATTGTGTTCGTTGGAGAGACAAACAGACTAATGTTCTCCTTGTGGTTGTATGTACGACAACTAACTTGTCCGAGATGGCCAAGGTTGGTGATGCACTGGTGTAAAAATACTCTATGTTAAGCAGAACTGTCTCAAGAAACAAGATAGGCTGAGCAGACGATAAGCATTGAAGAGAGGAACAATGATCATGTCACAAACATAAATAGCAGCTTGGCCAAAGGGGTTGATAATGTTACCATTCAACTTCCACAATCCACTGCTGGGGATGTATTTACTTCAAAGTTTAGACTATTTTTCATAAAGTCTACCCCGAAGTATCAAATTAAATTAGATTTCTGTGAAGTTCAAACACTCTAGAAAAGAAAGTGGTAGATTCCCCCGATTCTGCTGGCGAACTAAAGAAAATTAGGATGTGTGTAAAGGTACAATCCACCCTGGGATACTTGTGCAGTATTAATTATTATATCATCTTGTTTTCCTGTCTTGGAGTTAACCTGCCTCATCTACTTCTACCTTTGTCAGTGTCTTATTTATTTAAGTATTTAAGGACTTGAAAAAACAAAAACAGATTTCTGTGTACTGTATGTGTTAGTGAGGAGAAGGGTGAACGAGTGACTGCAGCTCCCATTAGCCACGAAAGGCTTTATGTTTTGAGCTAAGAAAAGTGAGAATGATAAGATAGGTTGCCCAAATTACTGTACAAAAATTCTGTCACATTGTGTTGTTCCTCGCACGTTACAGAGATGACAGATCCACAAAGATACAAGCTGTCAGTGCACTGGAGGTTTGTCTATTTTAGGCAAAATGTGGTTATTTCTGCTGGTTCTGCAACAGATTTCTCCCTGTAATTGGTGAATGGTGGTGACAGCCTTGAATCCAGAGAGAAATCTTTGTTCTCTGATTCTGTGCCACTGACACAAACCTCATGTTTACCGATGATAGGGTGGAAATTGAAAAATATTTTGGCCATTAAAATCATGTTATGTCACATTGGTTTTAAGCTGCTGTCCCCAAAAAGCAGAAAAACACGTCTAAGGAACAAAATGGAATAACAGATGCGTTACTTACTCATTAACTAGAAGCTATTTATTTATTTTGTGACTTGCTTTAAGGTGGATTTCCATTCTTTTACCATTCAATAGTCATTTGTTTCCCAAATTCTTAAGTAACTTATGTCAAATGTATGTCTTATGATATACTGCATGTAATTTTTGGTAAGACGTCAAAAGTAATTGCCAGATTTTTAAACAGCAGCTGTCAAAATGTCATCCCAAACAGAGGAAAACATCAGACAACAGAAGTCGCCTGTCAGTTTTTAACTTAGCAACATGAATTTCTTAGTTGCTACTTTAAGGTTACAAACATACCCAGTACACTGGGGACCCTGCTGGGGAGGAAATTTGTGAAAAGGCTGCAACGTTTGCAGGATGATAACGATGTTTTTAGGTAATCACAAAAAAAAAAGATGGAAAAGTTGTTGCTAATGACTCCAGTGACTGGTTGTTGTTCTCAGATCACTGTGACACCATAGATCGGCCAAAGTTGGGAAAACTAGTAGATTGCAATTGTAGCAGAAAGTGAGAGCACCAGAGTTGCCATCTTTGAGAACAATAAGCAAACTTGAAGCTATTATAATCAATATTTTTATACTACAGCCTGATTAAATGACTTCCTGTATATGAGAGCTGTCACTCATAGGGATGAACCAACAGAAAATGTATCACTGTCTTCAGTCTCAGTTCTATGGAGCTTTTTTAGAGTCTTTATGCTCATTGTTTTGGTTCAGTCTTGTAGGCTGCTTCTCCAGCCACATGACAACAGTCAGCTACTAGCTGGTAAAGATAGTGAAGTATTTAGCAGATAAAGGGTCAGATATATATAGCCTATGGACTTTTATTCATCAGGTGGCCCAGAAACACAACTTTGAAGAAATCTTATGTTCGTCTGTGTCTGCTAGATATGTAAACAAGCACCTGTTTGCTATCTCAACCTATAAGGTGATAATATGTCACTGTTGTGTTGAAGCTTCCTATGTCTCCAAATGGGCAAAAAGTAAAAAAAAATAAATTTTTTAGATTTCACCAGAAAAGTTGGACCTTCTATTTAGGGCAGAGGTGTGTGAATATTTTCTGTGTTTTTGAGCTTTTAGGTGTTTTGTTGCAATAATGCACATGTGGCTGGTCATTTCTTTATTTCTAAATCATTTTCTTAATATATACTGTGGATTCAAGTGTCATATGTGCTGTGTGTCATCTCCAGCTCGCCTTCCCTCATCTTTCCTGTCACTGTTCACTCTCAAATGCTGAGGAAACACTGTAAACAATAATGACTGCCCTCCCACTCTTTCTTCTAAATAAAGCAGGGAAAGATTAAAAACATCCTAATGAAGCCTAATAGTTGTGCCTCAGAAGGAGAAAAAACGGCCAAAAAAAAAGCCCATTCTGACAGCTTCACATGGGGGAGTCCTAAGTAAACAAATGCTGATCCAGAAAGCGCTGATCCAACCTTTCTTGGGCTCCCTCGATGCAGTCACTCCCCTCCTCTCTTCATCTGTTCATTAAGGTCAACCTGATTTTTTGGCAGGAGCGAGGAGAGACGGAGAGGAAGAGGAGGAGGAAGATGAACAGAGCAAGAGATGTAAGAGGATTTGGAGCTAATTAGGGGAGTAGGAGGTGAGCAAAGAAATAGATGTTTGAGGGAGAAAGAAAGAAGGAAAGAAAAGCAGATGAGGGGGTAAAATGGGGTAGATAGACAACAGAAAACAAAGAGTGGGCAGGTGAATTTGCTCAGTTAGCTCCCTGGTGTTTAATATCATTCTCCCACTCTTTCATTCCTCCTCTCTCACCCTCTCTTCCTCCTCCCTGTCCATTAATCCTCCCCTCTCTTTAATGTCCCTTCTTTCTTCCCACTTCCTCCTCTTTCTCCCCTACGATCCCTCTGTTTCTCTCTCTTTCCTTCAGTCGACTGATTTTCACTGTTTCACACCTCTGCATCAGAGGGAACTGACCAGATGGATGCAGGTGTGTGTGTGTGTGTGTGTGTGTGTGTGTGTGTGTGTGTGTGTGTGTGTGTGTGTGTGTGTGTGTGTGTGTGTGTGTGAGAGTGAGAGTGAGAGTGAGAGTGAGAGAGAGAGAGAGAGAGAGAGAGAGAGAGAGGCAGGAAGTAGGCAGTGCTGCAGAGGCAGGAGAGCATAACTAATCCTCAGGACACACACATGCACAGATTAACACACACACTCACACTGAAGTTGGCATCCACATAAACACCAGTTTCCTGGCGATGTGCTGACCTGCCAGTGTACTTAGCTCCTGCCCAGGTAATTTTTCATTCAAATTGACCAGGTGCATGAAGATGGCAGCCTCTTGAAAAGGCACTTTCACTCCTCCCTGCCCATCCTCATGATGCAGTTCCAGCATTTTGTCCAAATGTGCAAAGCAGATGTGAACACTGGCAGTTTGAGTTTTTTTTAAATCAGTTATCAAATTCCCAAAAGCTACTTTGTTATCATTTTCCTTTTTGCTGGTTGGTTGATTGTTGACAGCAACATTAAATGAAATATTGATGACATATATAATGTATATTGTATCATGAGCAACCTTAAGTTTGTAGTGGAAAATAAAAGGCACGATGACCACTCCTTGCCTGCCAACTGTGCCGGAGTAAACACAAGTGTTGGGGGGAGGGGCGATATCTCTGGCGTCATGACCAGATCCTAAGGTCATTGGCAGACACAATTAGTACAACAGAAAAGGCACAACATCAGCCCAGCTTCTCTGGATGGCTTCTTGTCACTGCTTGGGATTGGCACGTCCAAGTTGACCTACAAAGGCAGCGCAAGTTCCCCAGAAACATCTTGACCACCACCTGGCTCTACAAACTCTACAAAGCAACTGGTTCTATCCGTTAGATTGGATAGAAGAGGAGGAGCAGAAAAGAGCTACCTGCACAGATCTGGAGCAAAGACTGGAGAGCATGCTGTGAGCCAGGGTAGCATGACTTTGCTAGCTATTCACTACTAAGGCTGCTGAAAAGTCCTTGCAGTGTCTGTGGATCTGAATTGTGGGGATCTGTGCATGAGTGTGCCACTTGTCTACACCTCAACCTACTTGCCTATCTGCCTATCTTTTGAGTGGTTAAGTGTCCTTTAACTCAGACTAAATAATCTCACAATTAACAGTTATAAAACGTTATGTATAATATGTGGAGGATATTTACCTCTAGTATTTGCCTGCTCAGAATAGATCATTTTTTTGTAACAGCAGGGGTCGGAGTGGATTGGCCTCTGGTAAGCAATCAACGTGGTGTTTTCCTTTTTCATATCATGACAGCAACATTTAGTTTTAAAATGGAAGCTTCTGTGATTGGCCAATCACTATCAAATTTAAAGGATCAGTCTAGTGATATTCTTTATTTTTCTTATAGTAATTTTCCATTACCATAGTAACGCCAGCATTGAATTCATCCCCCTTCACTGTCCTGCTGCTCTAAATGTTCACTAGAGCACCAACTGTGTTGTAATCCACGGCTCAACAGAGTCTCCAACACTACGCACTAAATGCACTGTTTACTCCTGTTCGAATAACATTTGCTAAAAACGTCTGCCATCAACTATTTAAATTTTCTAATCAATATAACTATGTATATGTGAATCTGATTGAAAGATTGATATCTTCAGTAGGAACAAAAAGTATAGAAAGCTGGACTGACACAATGTTAACATCTGTCTTTTTCACTGGGATTTACTGACAATAATAAAAATATGGGATACTGCAAAATTATCCTTTAAATTCCCCAACACTACCAAATAATCTACAATGATTGACAGTCAGAATTAATGTGATATGCAGGCTTCCTGCCTCCAACCACAGTGGTTGGAAATTGCCCTGTACATGGCCTCAGTGAGCCAATGAGCAACATTACTTATATTTTCGGTCCAATAAGGTCTTTAAATGGAAACTTATTTGTTAGCAATATTGCTGTCAACCTTCATATAGCATGTCTCATTTGTTTTTCAACTACAGCAGCTTGGTAACAGCTGAAACAGGAAATCTTCCAGTTCAATGTAATGACATAGCACATTGATCGGGACATTGTGTCAGAGCAGAGCTGAGCAGTTATCTGACAATAATGCACCTTTCCTGGCCAATAAAAATGTGCATGCATGCACATATATATATTCAGCAGATCACAAAACTCTGGTTGTGACACTCGGGCACATGGCTGCTACTATACCAGTTTAAGTCTTTCCAACATACATATGTGTGTCAGTCTGTGTTTTTTTATAAATAAAAATGCATTTTTGTGTAGTGTGGAAGAGTCACAGAGGTAAACAAAACAAGCAGCACCAATATCTGATTGTAGCTCTGTTTATTTCTGTCACTCGGTTCAACTCGGTTTAGCTCGGTTCAGTTCGGTTTGATTCATTTTGGTTCAGTGTAGTTCTGTTCATCAGTGTGAATCAGTGTTGTTGATGTTGCTAAACTCATCTAGTTGTGAAGTGTAGCAGAATCAATTACACGGCTAGATGCTCCCAATTAGACTAGGCTGATCAATGTCAGCCAAGATCACTGCATAATCTCTCTCTCTCACTATAACACACACACACACACACAGGCTGCATAGATGATTTGATAATTAAATCAATCTGAGCAACTAGAGCTTCACTAATGAAGCAATGATCTCAGATGAAATTCATCTGAGATCACTGGGGGAAAGAAAGCCTGTGTGTGTATGTGTATGTGTGTGTTTGTCAAACATACGTGTGTGTGTGTGTATTTGTGTGAGACAGATTGTTGTTTTGATTTTAATCAGCAATTTAGATGTGATAGCACTTTTTCCCATCCATTCCCACCTTTAGAGAAGAGCTCTAGGAGGCGGTCGGTCTGGTTGAGACACAAGAAGCTAGAAAGGATGACGGAGCAAGTGTGGGATTAAAGGATACAGAAAATAAAGACAGATGAAAGGTGGGAGCCACAGTCTGCTGGCAGGTATGATATGACTCTGCCTCTTTAATTTAGAAAGAAAAATATTGATATCTACATTGATTCTGTTGTAAGATGAACAGTTCTCAGTGGAGACAACACTTGCTGCAGGTCAGCATCTTTTTTGTGAGTTTGCCTGAGAAAACCTCTTAAGTTCAAGTCGCCCACGAGACATAATTTCCTCACACACTGTCCAACCTAATTTCCTTGCTGAAGTTGATCAGAGTGACAACTGTGCTTGCTCAACTCCTCACATTAGAAGGCCTCTGATGAAAACATCACACGTCTTAAAGCTACCAGGACATCACTGATGAGGTCAGGGACAATTAAAGATGGGTGTGTACACCTCCTCACGGCAGAGGGGCTGCAAGATTCAATAAAGACTCTGCTGACGAATCTCTGTCAACCAACTAAGCTACCCTACATGTGCCCCATGTGTGACGAGTGCCCCGTTGTCTAGAGGGCACTTGTTCTGAGTTAGATGAATTTTCTTGACAGGTTTGTGGCAAGAAACAGGCATAGTTTTCATCTTTAAAGTTGCTATAATCAATATTTTTATATGAATAAAAACTTTTACTTTAGTTACTTTTAGGTGGTTGCATGTAGTGAAGATGGTACAGAGCTTTATAATCTCTTCCAGAGCATTGTTTTGTTTTTGGTGAGGTGCCCTGGTGACCTTGGAGTTAAGGAGTCAACCATGACTTGTATCTTCTGTCTCCTATCCGGTTTGTTGAGGACTTGTTTGTCATTGCCATTTCTTACACTCCTCACATCCCATCATCTTCCCTCTGTTGGCTACAGAATAAAGGCCCAAAATGCCCTAGCATGCAGCAGTTTCAGTGAAAAAGCTGTGAAAACCCAGTGGACACTTCCCGTTCAGCACCAAGCAGCAGACAGACAAAGATGGTGAAAATAGTGAGGAGCTGGTGAACATAGAAGAAGCTAAAGAGTCAAGCTAAAGAGTATTGTATTTGCTCCAGGCATTGGTGGAGACTCAAAATAGAGCTAAAAGACGAGATTATATGGCTTGGCTGAAAGGAGGTTACTGAGATTTTTAAAGTAAAGAAGCTGAAGTAAAATGTTGTCACAACCAGCCAAACAGTGCCAGTGTTTAATTAAAAAACATATTTCTTTTAATTACAGCTGCTCGTTAAGTTCTTAGTTATTGTTTGGACTTTATCGCTCTCTCACTGTCAGTCTCTCTATCTGAATTGTGTTTGAGTGTGCGTGTGGTATGGACTTTTGTGCGTGTGTGTTTGCTCTGATCTTAGCAGTGACAGTTTGATTAAGCCAACAGCGATGAAGTCACTCTGCTGTCTGGCTATGCTCCAGCTCTGCAGGGTGCCTCCGGTGTGTGTGTTTGTGTGTGTGTGTGTGTGTGTGTGTGTGTGTATGTGTGTGTGCAGTTGTGTAAATTGCTAATCACTAACGTGTAGTTTTGCTTTCTTTAATGTGCTGTTTAGCCCAGAAAAAAAAATCCTGATTAATGACCTGATCTGTCACCCCGGCGATATGATGATTAATGACATGATTCATCACCATGGCGATTCGATGGAAATAAAGCCATTAATTCTACTGATCAGATGACAGAGGGGTGGTGATGGGGGTGAAAAAGACAGGCACAGTGTAACACAGGGAGAGACATCAAAAACTGAGAAAGTGCAGGTAAAGGAAAAGAAAAATAATAAAAAGGAAGTAAAGGAATGAAGAGTAGAAACTGAGGCAATAAAATGAGAGACTGGTGGCCTCTAATTGGTAATGTCAGTCTTTCTCTACAAGAACTCAGGACAGGACGTCACATTGCCATCTTTCCTGAAGACACGAAACGAAAGAGAAAGAGGGAAACATCATCGAACTGGTCAAGTCAACCATCTCTCACAGACATGAGATCCTCTCAGATTCATGCAAGCTGCTCATGTCATGGTCCCTATTTCAACGTCTGCTGAGGCTCCTACTGGACAATGAAATACTGAAAACATAAGAAACTGTCATCACACTTTGAAAAAGAACAACCACCACAGTGAAAGGTTTTTCACCAGCAGGACTTTATTCCAAAAAAAATAAGTGTCCTCCAAAAAGAACATGTGACTGAGTGCAGCCATGTACGGGACCCAGTCTGTAGCTTAATTCTTCAGCAATGCAACTTTATAGACACTTTATTTTTTATAAAGGAGCATTTCCATTCCATCGATACAGAACAAATTATTCTGGGGAAAGCTTTTCAGCTTATTTCATCTTATTTTTTCATGTATGTCCATGATTCAAAACTTGGTTTCTTCTTCTTGTCAGTGCAACTGAAATCACATTTACTTGTCCCTTGATCACCTCTTAGATTTATTCTTAAAAAAACCCACCCGGGCTTGAAACCTACAGTCTAATTGAGAATATCCTGAATGAGTTGGGTTTGGGGATGGTGGGGGTGACTGTTTTGTTGTGACATCACAGAGTTACAAGAGTCCTGGCTGCTCATTTGAAGGCACAGTTCCTGAATACTGTGTGCATTTCTCTGTGGACTTTTCACGGTGTTAGTACAGCACCTAGACCTGCTCTAAAATCAATAAAAAGACACAAAAAGAATTCTCAATTGCTGCAATTGGGACCTTTAAAGAGACTGTTTTGTTAGTGGTTACTGGAGAGTGTAGACCACACGGGCATTTAAATGGACAGAGGTGACATTTGCAAGTATCTCACGTGCAGTTTAATGTGCTGCATGCAGCTGATTTGCTGTCAACGGTTCACGTTTGGTTTCTGTTCTTCTTCATCAAGCTAAGGTGCAGGACAGTGTCTTCAGTTTACATCTCCCAGCAAAATCCTTGGCTGCACCAAATCTTTATGAGCTCTATCAAAGTTCACAACTTCTGTTTGCTATTTATTTTGGTTAATCTGCTAGTGTGTGGATTAGTTGCCCCGAAAACCTATGATCAAATTTTTTTGGAAACATTTTCCTGCTGGATCATTTCAGTGCATAACTAATAAATGATTTCATTTTATGTATCAATAGGTCGGATGGGATTTTGACATAAAAACAAATTATTTTCTACATTGAGTGGCACAAAGGTTAATATATGTATGATATGTAAGACTAAAGAACTCTGTTCTTGAAGTGAATATGAGTCTATCATAAATGAATGTATTATACTGTGTCTGTGACTTTCTGTGTGCAGCTGTACCGTTCCCCCCTGAGGAGTTTCATTAGTATCGTGTTCAGTGGATGGACGGTTTATAACACAGACTAAATACCCACGTTATAAAACATCAAAGAGTTTCAAAGAGTTTCATCAGTGCTGTTTTCAATGGAAACTTTTTTCTCTGTTTGAATTGGGAATCACTGTTGTATTGGGCTTTATCATTCAGATCTAAACGTTGCCACCAAGAACTGTTTACTGGGGAAATACTAGTGTCTGTGTGTGTGTGTGTATGCGTGTATGTGTTTGTGCGTGTTTGTGTGTGTGTGTGTGTGTGTGTGTGTGTGTGTTTGTGGGGGGGGGGGGGGGTTCCCTGCTAGGTGTGGAAACACCAGTGTACATCCATTTTGTGATTGATATGAAACCAGATTGTTTTGGTGTTTGCTGACAGGTGGCACGAGAAGGACAAGGGACTTTTGGCTCTCATGTTGCTTCCCACTTTGTGTGTGTGTGTGTGTGTGTGTAGAGGGGGGGCACGTGCGTGCATGTGTTCGAAAGAAAGTGAGAGAGAAAGCAACAGAGGAATATGAAAGTGATGGTGTGATGCACGAGTGAATGTGTCAGGGTGAAGTGTGTTCATGTCTGGTTTGTTTGCACATTTCTGTGTGTGTGTGAGACACTGTGTGTTCTGTTTATTTGTGTGTGTGGTGTCATCACACCTGCCTCTACATCACCCAGTTATGTCTTTCAGGATGGAGGCTGGTGTATTAGTTGTTTCGCTTTCTCCTCCTGGACCTCAGAGACATACAGCGACTTTTCTGGCACACACTCTGATCGTCGTACAACAGTGTTTCTCTCTCCCTCTCTTTCTCTCTCTGTGTTTAGTTCTTCTGAGATGATGCAACACTGGTTTTTATGGTCCAATAAACACTCTTATAGTGCTAAAGCTTTAAAAGGCATCTTTGTGATCTAATTAAATACTGGCCACATTGCGCTGAAACTGCCATCAGCCCTTTTCGTTACACAACGGTAAGTTAATCAACAGGCTCATTTGGCAAATCACCAGTGTTTGCCTTTGAACACAGGGAAGATTGCAAAAAAAAGAATCTATTTTATTCCTCCCGTCTTTTTTCCCATGTTCTTCTCTCTCATCTGGTCTGTCCTTATGTCTTGCCCTTCTCTATTTCTCTCTTTCTCCTTCTCCTCTTCTTTTCTTACCAGGCTGCTTCTTCTCTTCCCATCCTCACTTTTTTCTTTCTCACTCTCACTTTTTCCTTTCCTTTGCTTTCTTTTATTTTCCTTTTTTGTTCCTTTCCTTTCCTCTTCTCTCCTCATTATCTCTGCTATTGTTTCTTTACAGTATGTTATCTTAGGTCCGTTCTTCTCATATAGTCTTCATCACTACATGCTCTGCTGGAACAGCAAATATTAGAAACGCTATCATCAGGCTGTTCCTGAGCGAGTGTGTGTGTGTGTGTGTGTGTGTGTGTGTGTGTGTGTTTGTGTGGGTGTGTGTGTGTGTGTGCGTGTGCGTGTGTGCATTTGGATGTGTAATTGTTACAAAGAGAGTGAAAGAAAGAGAGCAACTTCTTAAGAGAGAACATATCAATGCAAGTATGTGAACGTCCCTAGATGCCTGTGTGTGTGTTAGCATGTATTTGTGTGCACCTGTGTGTGTGTGTATGTGTGGTTGGTGTGTGTGTATGAGAGTGTGTGTTGACCCACTTTGTCTGCCATGCAGTAGTGGCAGCAGCTTGTGCAACAGAGCAAGATGTGCATTTTTTAACAGCAACAGTCTCCTGTGCGCTGCAACGAACACACACCAGTGTGTGTGTGTGTGTGTGCAGTTTGCAGCCAGGACAATTAAGACCTCCAACACTGCAGTATTACAACTCTTCCTATGGAAAATCTAAAAAGTAAACCTACGTCTGCATTTTAATTTAACATAGTTCTGTGAACTGTCACATTAATTGTCATATTGTTTCCTCACTATAAACTCTGAGCTTATTAGTTGAATAATTAGCCTTGGTTTGAATTGTCTGATTACAAATCAGAAAAAGTGGTTTCTCAAAACTGACTAGCGATCTTATTACAAGGTAACACAAGTGAAGAACAACATCAAGTCCACATCAAGTGCAACATAGTAATTAACCCTAAAATCAACTGTGTCTTCTGGACAATTACATTTGTCTACCGACTAATTTGCAACAGTAAACACAGCTTGATTGAGTCATTATGTTGGCAGGATGAGGTTAACAGGGAAAATGTGATGTGATGGGAGGAACTATACAGTAAATAATTTTTGCTCTGAATACGTAGTTACTGCGATTCTTGTTGATTTTTGTGTTTTTAAATAAAAAAGGAAAACATGTATCTGTGCACTTGGATTGGAAAGTTCGGTTCAGCCAAACTCTCTCACATCTCCTTAACTGTGACGGAATAGGTGAGACTCCAAGGTCTATTACTTATGTTGACCCACCTCTTACAGTAGTTGCTCCCTCACTCTTCTATATTTTAAACATGCTGGGAGAAAAGCTTCTAGCTGAATTCATTACCTATTATTTAAAGCTTCCACTCCTTGAGTAGTTGTTGGATGTCACCAATGTTGTGAACTTTCCCAGATTCACATCGAGAAAGACATGTTCACTGGTTAACGCTGAAGGCGCAGTCTCAGCATGTAAAAAGCTTTGTTTGTTTTTCCTGTCAAGTAAGAGAGAAGAGAAGTGAGAGGTAAACAAGGAAGAATCACAGGTTGACACTGCAGGTGTTACAGTTTCCAGTAAAGTGACCTTCATTGAAGATGCTCTCAGTGCTGGAAAAAGTGTTTTTAAGGAGAGAGATGAGCATGGCACTGTGCCACAGGCTTCGTGGCTGACTGACTGAAGAGTCAACACTTGGGGAATAGAAATCCCTCGTGCTTTGTTTTGTTTAATTTAACTAAGATGAAACTGGAGTAATTCAGTTACGTCAGTAATTAAATGTAGCTTAGAAAAAAATTATTTTAATCTTTATCAAACCATTTTTTGTGGTAATTCAACAGCTTTTGGGAGCATGACAGACTCATTTCTCTGCCTCTGCCGGCGCTGAAGTCACACAGTGCACATTGATGTGACAGAGGTGTTATCTCTATAAACAGGAAGGTGAAAGGTGAGAGATCTTAGAAGGATACCTGTGAAACACACTCTTGTGCTGCATGCTCTTCAGCGTGTTTTAGTGTCACCATGTTTGTGATGTGGACTGAGCCTCGTCGATCCTCCGTCCAGACATAATATGCTGTCAACAGCAATGCTTGTTTTACTGGAGAAGTTCATTTGTCAATGTTGAACTAATTCTTCCCACGACAAGATGCTGCACGTTAAACTGTGAGCTGACAAGTGCGTACCGACCACCTGCAGTTAGACTCCAGTGCAGTTTCCAGTAGTGCAGTGTTTTTATTTGTGGATCAACATGTTACACACACACATAGGCTGGTGTTTTATGTGGTATTAATGTAAAGCATGTAAGCATGTAAAGGCACAACAAAGTGCTTTTTAAGAGGTTAAACACACACGCACACACATATACACACATACATGTAAACATACAATCCAACACACATGCTCTAGGAAATGAGCTAATCAACCACTGAGTCATTTCTTTTCTCTTCTCTTCTCTTCTCTTCTCTTCTCTTCTCTTCTCTTCTCTTCTCTTCTCTTCTCTTCTCTTCTCCACTAATGGTCACATCATGTATATTCTATGAGAGATAAAAGCAGAGGGGAGCAACAATAGGCCAACTGGAGTGGCTGTGTGCACGAGAGAGAGAGAGAGAGAGAGAGACGGAGAGAGAGAGGGAGAGAGGATCGTGGAGTCAAACAGACAACTAATGGTTTTTCTTTAATAAACCACTGTACTGCTCTCAGAAGATTCGCCTTCACACGCAAACAGACAGCCATGACCAAGATTAGCCTGAGGATAAACACAACATTAGACAGAGGAGAGGAGAGGAGAGGAGAGGAGAGGAGAGGAGAGGAGAGGAAAGGAGAGGAAAGGAGAGGAAAGGAGAGAAGGGACAGACCATCAGACACCGTGAGCTGTAATTTCATATCCTTACATCATTCATCTTTCCTGTCCAGGGACCTGTCTGTGTGTGTATTACTCTCTCTCTCCCCCTCTGTGTTATTCTTTTACTCAGATGTAAGCGTATTATTTCTCCATGCATGTGTGTGTGAGCACTTTATTATATATTTTTTTTCCTACTTGCAGGTGTCAGTTTGTGCACACACCTGTTTCTGATACAACTTTACCATCTCTCTCCCCTCCTTCTCTCCTCTAACACCCCATCATTATTTCCTACTTGCTTTCCTTCTCATCCCCATCTCTCTAATCATCACTTGTCCTGAAAAATGTAAAACACGGGTTTGTTATTTCTGTTGAGCTGTATCTGTTGCAGGTGCTGCACATGTACTTGCTCTGTCTCTGAATGGCCACAATCAGACATGAACATGCATATTTTCATCTGTGCCTGTGCGTGTCTACATGTAAGTGATGGGAAGGAGGAGGAAAAATGAATTAGTGTTGTTTTTCTATTTTTTCAATGTTTACAAAGCAAAAATTCCTCTTTTTTTCAGTGTCTCTAGGGTATGAACATGAGTCTGTTGCCTAGATTCCTTTTAATTTTGTGTTAATTTAGACAGATTTACCAGAAAATTGTTAAAATATTTGGTGTTGGGTGAAATTATATATATTATTATTGGAAAATGTGATGAACATATTGTATTAATGTCCATTTCATGTTTTAATTTGAGGAACATTACACAGTTCAAACACTGGTTTACTTTACACCTCCTCAGAAAGGAATGATCTTAAGGTCACAATCTTCATGTATGTCATGGTTTATTCATCTGTTTCCATTGCACTGCATTTTGCTCTTACACACCAATACACCAATTCTCCATCTCATCCATCTTTTTTTTTTTTTTTTGGGCTGTTTCTACTCTACTCTACTCAACTCAACTGTGTCTGTGTGTCTGTGTGTCTGTGTGTGTGTGTGTGTGTGTGTGTGTGTGTGTGTGTGTGTGTGTGTGTGTGTGTGTGTGAGTGAGTGATTAATCCATGGAAAGTTTGCCAAGTGAAGTTGAACCTGAAAGTAACTCTACCAATTTTCATGGACATTTAAATCAAGTAGATGGTTACACTTTGAGTAATAACTTTAATTTTCTCCATCATTTTCTTTTCCAAGTTTAATTAATGTGGTCAAATTAAAGTGGAGGATAGCATATGTTCTTGCTAGATCGCAGTAATCAAACTGCTGTGTTAACTCAACTGCTGCATTTAGGATAATAGTCATATATATGTAAAAGCTCTCATAAAATGATCATAACTTTTAGCCTAGTAGTTCAATGTATAAACAGCTGCTGCAATAATTTTCGGCAAAATGTGACAATAAAAAGTTGTCAGCACACCACTTAATCATATACGATCATATATGGTCGTGTTTGTCTGATGTGTTTTTGTTTTCTTCTTTTCTATCTCAGACATGCACTATAACTGAAAGTGTTATGATGTTGTCTGCAGGCTAATGGTTTTCATGTTATTAATTATCAATGAAGAGGAGAGATAACTGTGCGTGACGAAAGAAATAACACCATTTGATTAGAGGCTGTAGGCTAAACAGCTGCCCAAAAACATTTATTTAAATGGAAAACAATTAGCTAGATTCAATGTTTGGATCATCTGTGTGTGGTCTCTCTCTGCCTCCTTCGCACATGTTTGAGTTTCTCCCTGAATTAGACTTTACAAGGTGTCCCTGAACCTAGATAAACAAGGGTACAGATCTACTTATGCACAGAGCAAAACAAAACCACAAACACACACATATACACACACACACTGTAGGGAAGGACTGACCTTGCATGAAGTACAGTAAATTCAAATAGATGGAATAAAAATGTGAGGATTTATGTTTTGAACTTGATTTTTAATATTTCAGTATCTCAAGAGGATTTGCCAGCAAACTCACTTAAAAGTTTTGTTCTGGCTGTTCTCTTAACTGACAAACACTGATTAAAAACCAACCTATTTCTGCCTGTGTCAGACCTTGATTAAACTGAAATCTGATCTAAGGATCAATTGTGGTGTCTGGGGCAAATATAATGTGGCTGAGCCCAACTCATTCACTCATTATATTGTTATTCAACTGGAGTCGGCCCGGAGCATAACAAATTAGCTGCTTAAGACCCCACAGAGATAACAGAATAATCAAATGGGAATTTTGAGTTTGAGTGTAACTTATAAGAATTATTATCTTCTGTTTTATATTTTCTCCTAAACTGTATTCACGTTAGGGCTGTAACAATGTAAGATTGTCACTACACAATTATCATAGCCAAAAGAATGATCTAATACTAAAGCCGTAAGGTAAATTCATTTTTTGTGTTTATTTGTAAATATCTTAATGTATGATATAGTATGAAGTATAATAAATTACCATCAAATAGTTCCCTGAGGTCTTACATCATGACATCATCATATATTAACACAATATCATCAATTTTTCTTGGCTGTTGTCAATATCATATATAACAACTCCTTTAATTCATACATATGGAAATCATTCTGGGCCTAAAATCATCTTTCTGGTTAGAAGAAGTAAAGGTAATGAAGGCTTGATAAACCATTTACCTATGCTTTATAGAGCTGTTAAAGATGATAACAACCATGACCTTCCTGATGAAATATATTGCTCATAAAGGATTAGAAAATGATTTATGACGTTTATACTTTTTACTCCTCTTGTCCAGGTGTCCTTGGGCAAGACATTGAGCCCTAAGATACGTAAAATGTGCAGAAACTTTCTCTCTCTCTCTCTCTTGCTCTCTCTCTCACTCTGTGTGTGTGTGTGTGTAAAGCACTTTGTAAGCCCTAAGGTAAAGAAGGCTCCACAGAAGTACAATACATGCACAATTTACTTTTACCATTTGTGTATTTGTGCTTTTGAATGATTCAACTTAACAATTATTAGTATCATTGTATTAAGATTCTCAAGCATTTTGTGTAATTACAACTTAATTACTCTTATGTCAAATGATTACATTACAACTATGCAGTAAGTATTTATTCTATCCACTACCCCACTGTCCTAAGACTACGATGTGGTCTGTGTGTTTATGTATGTGATGTTAGGAAATTAAGCACTTCTGCATTTTGCTGTCGAGGTAAATTACAAAACAGTTTCTCATATCTGTTTTCCAGAGAGACCTGCAATACTGTCACAACAGCCTAGCTGGCTTATTACAGCTATAGCTTTATTGATCCACACACACACACCTACACACACACACACACACACACACACACACACACACACACACACACACAGGTATTTATGCTCAGAAATACAACACCTGCATGCAACAATGTCTGTACACCCACGTTGTGTGCGATGCAGAAATGCAGATAGAAAAATTGTTTGTCCCAACACGCACACACGCACACACACACAAAACACACACACACACACCTTGGGTCATTAAGGACTCCTACCAGTGTGTCCTGTAAGCAGTTTAGTTCCCTGGTGGACTGGTAATATACCACTGTGCTTGTGGAAGCGTGTGTGTGTTTGTGCATGTGTGCGTGTGTGCGTGCGCGTGTGTGTCGTTGTGTCAGCTGTTTTGTGCCTGCTAAGCCAGAGTTACAGTTTCTTAGTTGGCTTGGGAACAGTTTGTTAGTGAGCTAAGGGACAGGGATATGCTGAAAAATCTTTACATAGGACTGAGGTTAAAGGCAACGTTCAGGTTTTTCTTATTCCTGACTTCTCTCATTCCTGTTTTTCTTGTTTTCTATCATGTTTAGTAACATGTTTATACTATTTCTAAGTGTTTGACAGTGGGCTTCTTCTACTTGTCATTTTAGAATAAGAAAATTTGTTTTTTTAGTGGTTTATCTTCATCTATTCATTTGCTTGTAGTGACTGGTATCACAACAAACCAGCTAGAAAATAATTTTTTTGTTTGTCCATCCTGCTCTAAACAATGCAAAGGCTGAGTTCAATTTGAAAGATTTTAAATATACCGCACAGACAGGTCACCTTGGACAAGTTATATCATGCAAAAAACATTTTTCTGGGTTTAAAGACTGACATCTGTAAGAAAATCTGAATTTGTCAATGACAAATCTCATAGTCAAAGGTTGCTTGTTACAGTTCTTTTCCCCACCTGCCACGTCTTTTCAAACCCTTCTACTCTGGTTTTGGTTTAAACATTTAATATTTTTATGACTAAAATCTGGACAAATGTGGACATGATCCTGTTGTCTGATCTGGTTGATGACAGAAATATGAGGAGAAGTAGCTGTAGCTGTTAAAAAAAAAATCTGTATCCTTGCCTCATTTAAAAACTGTAAAGAACCTTTCTCATCATACTCAATGTGTTTCTAGCCTCAAAATAAAACTACTGAGTCTAAATGCACGGATTTCCTGAGGCATGGATATGATCAGTGCTGTGTTCAATACATATGATCACTGTAAAAACGCTTCCTGTTGCTCTGTTTCTATTGGAATCAATTACTAAAATGCTACCTGATGCTCTTTTTGTTTCTTGGAGAAAATTCAAAGCAAAGTTTGATTATTTTTCAAACTGTTATGGCTCCATCTTTCATACACAAGATGGGACATAAAAAAGGAGGTAGAGAAAGAGGGCGAAAGAGAAAGGACACATGGAGGAGAGGGAGAAAGGCTCTGCAGCAGCTGGAAATGATTTCTCAGGGAGCAATGGAGAGAAGCAGGAAACTGCTGTTACATCCCCTCGAGTCTCCTCTGACACACACACACCTGTGAGAACACACCTGCACATACACACTTTGCTGACTGTGCACATGTGCGCACCCCCCCCGACACACACACACACACACCTCAGCCTCTCTGACTCTTTCCTTTAACCTTGCACAACCGCAGACTGAAATCAGAACGAATCACCCTTTACAATTGTTGGTTGTTGGGATTTACCTCTCATCAGTGTAGCTAAATTAGCTCTGGTAGAGTCTGTTACACTTCAAAAAGCAACACAGAGCGGAAATAATGAAAAATACCAGTGTGTGTTTGAGTGCAATTCATTACAGTGATATTGATCTGCTCTGAGGAAAAGCTCTGAGGTTACTGCTGCTGCTGTTTCCTTTGGAGGCCAGGACAGCATTTTGATTAATGATGAGTCAGCAGGATTTTATTTGGCTATAAGCTTCGGGAAAGAATATAAACGTGAATCCCATATTTTGGAATACATTTGCCACATTTACACCATTCGGAAATGCTAAAGTCACATATTTTCTTACATAACAGATAGCAAAGGGCCAGTTTGTCAAGCTTTACACTTTTTCAAATGTTGAGGTGGTTTGCATGTACGAGAGCAATATATAACCGTCTAAAAATTGTAGTGTGGTTTTTCATACTCACCAAACCAACAGCAAAAGCCTAAAAACCAAACAGTGTGTTTATCTGCTCCGATATAAAGTGAAATTGTAGCTAACTACCTACTACAATTTCCCCAATGTGAGACAAATAAAGGAATTTGAATTTATAGTTAACCAGAGATGGTGAATACAATCATTATTATTATTAGCTAGCATCCTAATATAGTCAGCTGACAAAACCAGCAGTTGCTGGTGACAGGCCTTTTTTTGCTTTATCTCTGTCTGAATTTACCAATCCTTTGTTTCAAAAATAAATAAAAATGATTAAGTATAAACAACAAGGCATGACAAATTAGAAAAAATTTAAAATGCCAAAACTGCCACTGTCATCATTAACTTCATATGAAAGAAGAGAACGCTTGACAGGTAGCAACAGTAACTACCTAATGAGCTTTTCTTTAATTATGGAGTCCAGTAAAATCAGGGCCTTTTCATATTGCCTCAATACTGTGTTTGCTAAGTTTTCAAGGAAAACACATATGAACACGTGGGAAGCATGGAAAAATCGCCAAGTCCTTGGTTGCCTCAATAATTGGCTTTCATAACTTTTGGGGTTTTAACTCCTCACTTATTGGTCCGATGCTTGAATTTTCTTTATTTAAAAGACAGGTTTGAGATCGAGTTGGATCCTTTCACTATTTTTAAATGAAAACTAGAACTGCAATTCATCTGCTAAAGCCACCAAATTCATCCTCGGCTATGTGTATGTGTGCCAACCAGCCAAACATGAAGATAAATGAACTGAACCCGAAATAAATATGTCTTTGAGTGAGACTCACTGGTGTGAATGTGTTTGAACAGAAAGTAATGAAAAACAGCACTTTTACTCAGCCATCTTAACCCAGACAAATAAAGGTTAATGAAAAACGGGCCCTTAAACTTAATGTGTAATTTCTGCAGGAGGCTATGGAGCATGAGTGTGTAGTATAGACACACTCCTCACCTGTGTGTGTGTGTTTATTCGTCAACCACAGTCACACAGCCACAGGAAAACCCTGTGAAATAACTAATTATGCAAAAGAAACTGGCTACACACACTCCTGAAAACGAACAAGTGATTCTTCAAAGTGAATCAACAGTTGTGGAGAGTTCACGGTAAAATGAATGGAAATATGAATATGGATCAGAGTGCTGCCTTTTCTGCCCTGTCAGCTTTTCTTCTTCTTTTTTTTTAGGAGGCATTGCAGCACTACAGACCTACTTTTACTCTCCTCATACTCCTGCATATTGCACCAGAGTCTTTTAGACACATGTGAAACCGCTATGAGACAAACTCATTGAAAGAAAACATTTAAGTTGCCGTTTTTTGTTTTTCTGAATCATAATTTCTGAATTCATAATCAGATATTTACATTTATTTTCGGAAAAGGAAAAGCTACAGTTTCTAAGTGGCTTGATACTTTACAGTGTGCTACATATCGTGGCTAGAAGTTGTCTTGTGTGCCTGGTTTAAATTACACAACTTTGGCTGGAACTGTCATCCACCTTTTTGTCTCAGCCTTTCCTTGTCCAGTGATTTTGTTCTACTACTTGTTTGTGAACTTTATTTATGGTCCACTAACAAGTCAACCAAATTAAATGTATATCATTTGTAATTGCCTCTGATATTTCTTGGCTATAAAACACAGTTCCTGACTTGTTTTGTCATGGTTAAAAAAAACTATTTAAATAAGGTTAAAGGTTTAACCCAGGTTAAAGAAACCAATGGTGATTGTTGGTCAGAAACTATAGTCTATATATGATGTTTCAAACCACCCCAACCTTTTTCATCTGCAGACTTTGTAACTCCATCATAATGTCATAGTATTTCCTCTTTGTTCCAAACAAACATTATAATTGCTGAGGCTTCTGGAAGTCTTTTTCACCTGAACATACTATTTTGGGATATTTGCTGAAATGACAGATGCAGTTGATTTTCTTGAGAGGACAGATTGTGTTAAGGTTTGTCCTCTTGAGTTTGTTAGAGGAAATCTTTCTGTCTGAATTTGACTTTATTGCAGACAGACAGACAAAGCGTTAAGTCTGACTGCAGGCTGTTCTTCACACAAAGGTCAGAGATCCCAAGAGCTTTAATGTTAGTGTTCAAATTTTAGTGACAGGCAGCAGGGATTTGATGGAGGAGAAGAATTTTCTGTATTACCACACATAAAAAATATCTATATGTATGTGCATTGTGCTTGTAATATTTCAATCATTATATTTAATTTAAACACACTTTAAAACTGCAGCAACACAGAGAAGCGATTAAAAAAGTCAGCAGGGGTAATTTATGAATCAGTAGGATGTGGTAATGGCAGATAGATGACATGAGATGACATGGATGGTAGAACAATAGAGGTTTTACCGTTTGAATAAATTGCAACTGACAAGTGTAATTTTTTTTTCTACCTGCATTTATCAAGCTATTTCAGAGGCAATTTAGATCCCAATGAGTCCATTCTCCGAAAGCACACACACACACACATACACACACACGCACACACGTATTGGCATCATACATCTTCATTAGCGTCCAGTCGTATCTCTGTTCTTCTCCCACTTTGTGGCTCTAGTTTCTTTGCTTCTCCCTCATGAATGTTAAAATGTCGGAGTATTAACACTCTGTCATATTTAGGCATAACGACTGAGAGAAGCTCAAAGGGTTGTTTAGTCAAATTTCCAGTTAATCATAGATATGCTTGCTTAACCTCAAACAGGAAACATGAGAGAATGAGAAAGAGGCATGAATGATAAATATCACCCTATTCCCAGCTTATTGCAATGAGTAAAATTTATGGAAACAATTTTTCCATAGCGATTCTGAATTTGAAAGTAGATAGCTCAGACTCAAAACCATACAGGATCTATTTAAAATGATCTGTTAAGATGACAAAAAAGTAATGTAAAAAATGTAATAGTGCTATAGTTACTTTATGAGATACTGGAGGTGATGGTATGATATAATTTCCTTCCTGAAAAGTTCATATTTCCTGATAAATAAACATGCTTCTTCCTTCTTGCTAATGCCTTAGCTGTAAATTCCCAATTATACATTTAAAACAAACAATTCTCCACAAAGAAAACAAGACTCATTGTAATAATAGTTCAAAACACACAAAAATACCTTTGTGCTCAAATAGCTCAAAATATATTTATGTCATAATTTTGCAAAAGGTAATTATTTGAATTCTACACAAGAAGCCTCAATCATGTTTATTTGGCATTTAAAAAAAGAGGCCAAAACCTAACCATTTTTGTTGTAATTGAAAATTGAAACTCTTTGTGCAGTCGTCCACTACCTTGGGTGTAAGGAGGTCCACAGAATATCCTTTTTGTTATCTTAAATCATATGTTTATATCAGTCCTGTGTGAGAAACACGAGTAATGATGAGGGGAGCAGAGTTTTTACCACCATGATAAAAGCAGGGATTTAAGCATGGGTACAGTTTCTCAGTGAAGGAGCAGCCGGTAAACGAGTAGATAAGAGCAATGGCATCAGTGTCGTAAAAAGAAACCAGACCCTCCTCGTAATCCACAAACACCCCCACATTCATGGGGTTTGACTTCAGAGAGACAGGAACTGGAGGGTTACCAGAAACCTTATACTCATTATCCTTCAAACATAACTGCCAGTAACCAGTCTGAGGACTCATTGACATGTCTGTCTTCCTGTTCACTGACTGCCTGGCCACTCCCACACCCCACTGAGTCTTCCCTTTAACGCAAACCTCGTAGTAAAATCTCCCTGAAGAGTAGCCATGTCTTCCTAGGACATTACCCCGCATAGAAAATCTCTCTGGATTGTCTGGGAGATTCCTCCATTCATCTGTACACCTTACTTCTTTTTCATCATTAGACAGGACAAGTACACGATGTGCTGTATTGGGATTGAGTGTCACATTGACTGCATACTGCTGGACCTTCCTCAGCTCAGCCTCAGACAACTTTCGCATCTCTTTACTGAGGGCCTCAGTCTTCCCCAGCCATTCATAATTAATCTCCATAGCTTTCCTTACAGTTCCTTCATATACTGGAGGAGGTATGCTGACCTTTGTCCAGTCTTTGGAGGGTAAAAAAGATTTCAGGAATGGAAAGGTTTGGAGGAAGTCTAGGTCATCTTCAGACTGTGAAAGCTTCTCCAGCTCATCTTTTTTCTTCATCAGAAGAAAGATTTCCTGTCCCAGCTCGTTGATGAAACCTTTGGCCTGTGCCTCTGCCATTCTCCTTTTCTCTTCAACTTTCTCTGTGATTTCCTCCAGCCCTCTATCCAGAAAATACCTCAAAATGTTGTAGACCTGCACACCAGCTGCTATCTCCCTGCCTGCATCACCATTACTAAGCTCCACTGACTGTTTGACATCCTGAATCTTTAGCTGTCTCTTCTGAATCATCTCTTGAATGTCAGCCTTTGTCTTGCCCAGCTCAGCCTTCTTTTCTTTGCTTTCTTCTCTCAGACGAACAACAGTGTGTATATTATGTTCATAAACTGCGCAGAGCATGCAAACACACACCTGGTCATTTTTGCAGAATAGCTCCAGAGGTTTACTGTGCTTGTTACACAACCTGCTTTCCACGTTCCTCACGGGGTTGATCAGCTGGTGTTTTTTAAGGGCTGGAGCTGTCAGATGAGGCTCCAGGTGATTCTCACAGTAGGAAGCCAGACAAACCAGGCAGGACTTTTGGGCCTTGAGTTTGGTTCCAGGACAGATGTCACAGGGAACTTGTGGTTTGGCACACTGTTGCTCTGAGCTACTCCGGCCTTTCTTTTTAGCTGATAGTCTGAACTGAGCTGTCATCTCAGAGATAAAAATATTGACTTGCAGCTCAGGTCTGTTGTGGAAATTCTTTTTACACATTGGACACTTGTACTGGTTATCAGTTTCCCAGTGCCGAATGATGCAGCTTTTGCAGAAGTTGTGTCCACATGTTGTGGTGACTGGATCAGTGAACACATCCAAACAGATGGGGCACAGAAACTGATCTTCAGTCAACAGGCAACTAGCAGCAGCCATGTGTACACACTGAGAACAAAAAATAATTTGTTAAATAATACATTGTACTTTAATACTAGGAAATATTTTAGAAGTATGTAACTAGCTCCGCATCTACTAGTGAAGTTTAAATATAAGATGAAATGAGAGCTACCTAAATAGAGCAAAGACAAATAAAATAATTTTGCCATCCACCATCATGGATGTTTTTCTATGACTAGACTCAAAATGCAACATTTAGACACAGAACATTAAAATCAACATAACAACGTGCAAGTATCACTGATATGCAGCAAATGTCACAAGCTGTACTCACCAGTGTTTGGTGGTCTGTGCTGTTTGGTTGAGAGTCCTGATGAACCCAGTTTGATTTTTGTTTAGACACAGGCACTGAGAGCCATCTGAATTGCTACTGTTCTGTTAACAAAATGTATTAAAAGTAAACATACTTAAGCTCTTTTATTTTTTGCTCCTCCTCCTGTTGTCGGAAGGTTGAAAAGCTTCCTGCTTTTCAAGTTTGGACATTAAGATTATTACAGACTTGTAGCACAAGATTAATGTAATCAGGAGAAAAGCATTTAAGGCAGCAATGCACACCCTGTAGTTATTTGAGATGTATTTGTTTCTCTTGTTTTTGTATTTCTCTCTGGATTGGAAGTCTATACCGGCTGAACAAATATAAATACATGTTTTATTAGCTTGTTCTATTTTGTGTGTGTCTCTATTTCACAGTTTAAATTGTAGCATTGTCATTTTAAGTGCTCCTGTGACACATGTACAAAATATTGTGCAGGTTTGGATGTGTGGGACCCCAATCCAACACAGTCTTTGTTAATTTTACATGCACTGATTAGCACTTCCTTAGTTGTCTTTATTGTCAATATCATCAGCTGGTTACACACAATGTCCAAGAATAAACCTTTGACTTTAACTGCTTTGGGAAAACAGACACAGAGAACAATCTATTCACCCACAGTGGCAGTAAAGGGACATGGATGCAATCACAAAATATGTTTTACCTGTTTACCTTACTGTGCCAGTCAATAATTAACTGCAACTTCCACTTTGGTTCACTGGAAGAACTGGTTCATGAAAGTTTCTCTACAACAACAAAACAACTCTTAACCTAGTTACCATCAGGATCTGAGCTGACACATGTCCTCGGGATTCCCATGAAATATGGATCAATAACGCCAAAGAAATGATAACAATGGAGAAGTTTTAGTCAAACTAATATACAATTAAATTGCTCCCGCTTTATCTGCTGTGACCATAACATGAACAATGAGTAACCGTGTTAACTTTAGCCCTCTTGTTGTCTTTAAATTGTGCAAAAACTTTAAGTCCTGAACAAAGATACGCTGCTGTCGGCCGAAGTTTAGAGCTGCTCACTGGCAGCTCAAGGTTCATACGCCGACAAAAGACAAAGTTGTCTACACCACCACCAGTTTCTCCAGCCTGTAACACAACCACTGCCATGAGAACACAGACAATATGAGACTGTGGGTTTGGAGGAAAAAAAACAAAAAGCTACTGGTGGTGTCCAATTAATAATTTCTGACCTAGAAGCGGGAAACATATGCACAAAACTATGATGAAAATAATGAGTTCTGAAGACCAAAAGTAATATTTCATGTTCCCCATTCCAGATTAATGTGCTTCAGGTTAGATAATAAAAAAGAAAACCCATCTGAACTGTCTAATAAAATACAAACCTGTATTTCCAGTTCATAAATGCTGAACAGCCAGTCAGTTGCCTTCAGACAGCTGTAGAATTAAATTCAGTCACCAAAAAACCTTTCTGGTAAGTCAAGGATGAAACACTTCTCATTCAACTATAGCTTGTTCAACTATAACTACAACTACAATTTCTGTGCACTTTTTGCTTTGAGTTGCACTCTGGGACCTCACTGCTTTAGAAAGGTAGTGGGTGTCATGATATGCCCCTGAAGTGACTCTTTAGACTTTTATTTCCTCTTTTACTTTGAAGTTATTTCCTTGTATGTTTTACTTTCTTTCTCTGTTTTTTCCCCACTCGTGTAATTGTCTGCCCCACCCTGATGTGTCACCTGTTCCCGTTTACCCCTGCCTCCTTGGTCTATTTATGTCTCTGTCTTCCCCTCAGTCTTTGCCAGTTTGTCTGTTTTGTTCTTGCCATAATTACCTGTTGTGTTCAGTATTCTCATGTTTCCCAGCATTTGTATTTTCTGTTTGTGTTTCTGTACATGTTCTTGAGTTTCACCTGTATTTTGTTTCCTGCTCGTCAGCCAGGTTTTGGTTATTAAAGCACCTTCACTGCACCTACCTTCGGTCCAGAAATCCTTGAACTGTGACACTATCCACAGATCCAACAGACACCTTGTTTAAAGAAGAACTTCATGATTTGTGCTACACACTTGTGTGTATTGATGGTAAGAGAAAGAGAGGCCTGAGTAAAGAGTACACCGAAACAGCTCTGGGAGGGAGGCTTGCAAGCAAGTGTCCAAAAAGATGTAGCCTAAGAGGTCATTGCCTGTGTGGATTAAAGACTTTATTAACACCTATTCCATTCAGCTAGCGTCCGGCCTGCTAGCCTCCAGGCTGAATCCCAGTCGGCAAATCACAGGCCCTCAAGTCCAGGTCGCAGCCTCTCAGTTCGCAGCCTCACAGTCAGCTAACCTCCTGCTAGTCTTCAACCAGCCCCCCCATTGGCTAATCCTACGCAAGAGAGCATGCTAAGCATCAGCATGCTGGTCTTCAGGTGACTAGCTCCCTGTTTGATCCAAACTCTAAGAGCAACCCTCTTTACCAAGCTTTTCACTGGAACGTATTCAGACTAACATCTGCTCATGACTTACTGACTAAATTGTACCAGAAGAATGGCAACATATACAGTATCTCAATACTAACATGATAGTTTAAGTAGGTACAATGCATACAATGTCATGTTCACTGTCTTAATTCAGCATCTGGATATAGCATCCCCATAGTGGTGATATCAGTGGTTTGAAATGAGCCAGGCAAACAGCAGTGACTCTATCATCCATCCAGCAATTAAATATTCCAGTGGCTTCAGTAAAGTAAGAATATTATAAATCCAGCTCCATTGGAAATTGAGTTTTTGAAACTCAGAAATCTCGGCACATGTTGAAGTATCTTTCAGTTATTGGTATTGGTGACCAACTCTATTAGCACCCCACATTTTTTATAGTCCTGATTTTTGCTTTTAGGGCTGAGGAAAAAAAAGAGTCTTTCGTCTTTAAATATTTTGCTCACGCCGTGTGTCTGAATGTTTTCACATCCCACTCTTGTGTTGTTTTGCCTGCGAGACAGATTAGCGGGCCAGTGATTTGAAAACAGGCACAATGACCTCAGTAAATAAGTTCAAGTAGTTTGATGGAATCTGTTTGATTACAGTCATTCTTTTCCTCTGCCTCTTTTGTTATGAACACCTCCTCGAATACTGTTTAATCAGAAGCAGCTGTATTTAGCAGCCATTCATCAACACAGTGCTCTCTCCTACTGTTCATTGCTGCGCACATTTCCTCTTTATCAGAGTAAAATGTCATGAACTGAGCTCGGATTTCTTTTGGATGGAGACTTTACTCAGTCAACCAAAGGCTAACTAGCTAATTAGATCTCAGGCTACCTGCTGAGTTTGCCCTTGAGGGAGGCAGTGGTTTAATACCACAGACTGACTGGATTTTTGGGCAATAAATGTGTGTTTGACTCTGTGTGTCATTGTGTGCATGAATCCCTTCCTGCATGGATGTAAGTATATATATACTATAGGGACAGCAGAAAAAACATAGACAGAGTCAGACGTCAAATAACCCGAAATATCACCTTAATGTTATGGATTACCTCAACTCAAGTTTGTGTTTGATGCTACTGGAACAATGAGCTTACTACTTATTATCCTACTATTCAAGGTAATAAATCTTACTGATTAGTTGGGTTGATATCAATTTATTGAAGGTTATGTTCTTGCTGAAAATTTAATTTGTGATTTAGTAAACACCCATTTTATTATTAAACAGCCTGATAGGCAGTGATTTCACTCTAATATCCCTATTTTTATGATGATGTTGGGGCTACAATGTCAGAATTTTACATGATCTCATATGGCTTTCACAATGAAGCAAAAATGTGGTGTATTCAATCATTTACATCAGGCCTGGTACAGCCTCACAAATGGCTATTGAGTTAAGTGAACATCACAGACGGTCTCAACAAAAACTGGATGAAACCTAATTTAATATCCCTTTCAGTGGTGTCAGGTTGGGAAGTGAAATCTTTCTGATGGTAAAATACTAGAAGTCATACATCCATGCACTTCACCCTGCCTCCAAGTCACAGCTTCATTCATCAACTGCTTCCACCAAGAGCTTAAGCAGGGAGAAATGCCTTTTGTGCTCACCACTGAGTAAAACTTTCAGTGTGAGGAAATGTTGAAATGTTGTCACATCTTGTCACTGCTGTGCTGTCAAATTAATTAATTGTACAGTTGCTCACTTCCTAATTTTTCCAGTCGACCACTGTGGGGGTAAACTGGGAGAGGAAATACAGGTGCCCAGTGAGTGAAAAACCGCCCATATAGCTTCAGACAAACGTATAATATTCACAATATTCATATTATCTATTACACTTCCTGAAGTGCGTTTAGTAATAGAACTGAATGACTGTTTCCTATGTGGGTTAGCATTTATACAAAATATATTTTGAAACAGAAAAAGATTTGCCACTCTTGTTAAAACTAGTTTTTTTTTCTTTTTTAAGTCAATGAAATGAAAAGTGATAGTGCTATAATATTTGTGGAAAGGCTCCTTTATTAATGTCCGTTTGCTGTAGGGGTGGTATTTTTTTTCCCACTTCACAAATCAACATCTATTATGCCCAAACCTTTGCTTACAACTGTATGTGGAATTCTTCGAGCCTGCTCAAGGACCCAATTTATAATATTTACCTGTTAGACTGATGTACATACATATACAAATATAAATAATACATAAGAACCTATAATTGTCCAAAGGTTCAAATTGTGGCTCATATCAGTTCATTTATCATTGTGATGTAATTGGGTTCTATTCCAGAATCAAACAGTGATGTGAGTGTTTTGGCAAATTATCTGTTCACTGAACAAACGTGGTTGAGACTCCAGACACGAACCAGCAACCACGAAACTGAGAGCAGGTTCTCATTTAAAAAAAAAAAAAAAAGAAACTCAAGATGAGTGACCAAGGCAACTCTTCACAAAAGTCAAGCTCCGTGTATAATGATCTCCGTCTGCAGAGAACATTTTGTGATGCAGTCATCAAAGTTGGGGATGTTGGTTTTCCAATCCACAAGATCATCCTCTGTGGTTGCAGCCCTTACTTCGGGTGAGTTGGTTATCTGATATCAGAGCAAAGCAGATGAATGTATAGCCCTTAAATAAGCAGAAAAACTGTTAATTGTATTTTAGTTAATTATCTGAGCACAGTTACATAGGCTTGTTTCTGACAGGTTTGTCACATAGAGCTGTATGAACCAGTAGAGGATATTAAAGACCTGATTGACAAAGATAATAATAATTAGAGTACAGTTTATCAGCTCCATACTAAAGAAATTTAATCAGATTTTGAATATGTAGTGCTCATAAATCTGCTCAAAAAAAGCCACAGTGCACACTTGAAATGGCCGACTTGTTAATGTGAACTATTGTCCAACAATTCATAACACAAAGGAAGTAAAGGTGCTTTTGGCTGAAAAAGTTTCCATTTCCAGAGAGATCATATTAGAAATATTTGTGTATGGTTATGGACCAGACTATTAATACACAGTTATAAAAACAATGCTATAATTTACATAGAAAAATGAATTAATTTAATTTCAGATGTCACAATTGATTTATTACCATTGCTTTACACAAACTATTGTAGTATTAGTATCCTAGGAGCAGTTCTTTAGCTTTAAACTGTGCATATACTGAGAAGCACTGTGTCATTTTCACTGCTGTTTTCTGTTGGAATTTTCCTTCTAACTTTGTTGCTCCTGTATGAGAAGTGCTCAAAGTTTATATTATTATTGTCAGTGTGAAAATGTTGAAATGTTGGTAATAAGTTCACTCTTCTGCTGTGCCTGCATCTTGACCCTCAGAGCTCTCTTCACTCGCTGGTCGACCACAGACAGCGAGGTCTTCAGCATATCCGGCCTGTCTCCGGACATGATGCAGCTCATCATTGAGTTTGCATACACGGGCTCTGTGTCTGTGACAGAGGAAAACGCACAGGACCTAATGATGGCAGCTGATCTGCTCAACGTAATGGACGTCATACAAACCTGCTCCAACTTTATCAGTGAGCAGCTCTGCCCCGAGAACTGCATCGGCATCTGGCAGTTTACAAATACCTGCATCAGCCCTGAGCTGCAGCGCAAGGCTTACCGCTATATCGTTGAACACTTTGATGAGGTTGTTCCCTGTGAAGAGTTCCTGCAGCTCTCTGTGCAGGAACTCACTGAAATCCTTGATAGAGATGACCTCAACGTGAGGAAGGAGAGTACTGTGTGTGAGGCCATCCTTCGCTGGATTGCCCACATACCTGAAGAACGAGCACAACACATCGTGGTGCTTTTTTATACGGTACAACACTTTTCTGGGTCAACATTTACATCTTCCTTTACATCCTTTAGCTGATGGTGATATCCTAACTGCTTTAGCATAGTGCTTGAACACCTGGAGTTTGGTTCAGGACCTTTAGTTCTGGTCCAGTTTGTGTTCAGACTGACTTATTACATATACAAAGAACTCTGAGTCATTGATTGGACAGTTTTGACGACTGATATCCTGTATCATCAGTGATACATTAAAAAGATCTGAGAAGTCATGCTGCACTTCATTGTGCTTTAAGGTTTCATCTGTTTGCTCTATTTTAACAACCAGCTTTTGGAAGTGGAAGCATTTTTCCTTTTTTATTCTTTTTTACTGTGATACTGGGGGTTTGTGAATATGCAGTCACAATATTCCACTCATTTCACTTGGTCTCAGACCGAGGCTCTTTTCTCTTTTCAGGGAATTCAGTTATTTAATCCACACCAGAGTTCAATTAGGAGCTTGACCTAAACATGTAACTGCACCTGAGTTTGTCTGAATCACACCAAAAAGGAGAAGTGTGAAAGAGTACACATTGGGTTTGAGACAAACATGAAGATTGAGTTAAGCTGAGTTTTGGCAGAATTTGGTAGATGGAATAAATGGGTAAAAAAATATTCATAAAATGTCAACATTATCAGTACAGTCTGGACTTATTTACAGTAAATACTGCACTCCCTTAAGTTTCAGTCAGACAGTCTATCCTTTTGTGTCTGTGTAGGTTCGACTGGCTCTGACAAGTGCAGAGTACGTCAGGATCCATGTGTTGTCCAATGAGCTAGTGAGGAACAGCAGTGAATGCCTGCAAATAACCCACAATGCCATTCAAACCTTGTATCACATGATCACAAGCAGGCCCCAGCTGTCTGGCCTCTGTTGCCCTGTTGCCCGTCCTCGTCTGCCTAATGCTGTTCTGTTGGCCATTGGAGGCTGGAGTGGCGGCGATCCCACTAATGGCATTGAGGTGTATGACATCAGTGCTGACCGCTGGATCAACATTACAAACAATCTGGAGCGTCCCCGTGCCTACCATGGTGCTGCTTTCCTCAGTGGGTATGTCTACTGTGTTGGTGGCTTTGACAGGGTGGAGCATTTCAACAGCGTCCGCAGATTTGACCTGAGCACACACACCTGGCATGAGGTGGCACCCATGTACTATCGCCGCTGCTATGTGAGTGTAACAGTGTTGAATGGTTACATCTATGCCTTGGGAGGCTATGATGGACACACTCGACTCAGCACCGCAGAGCGCTACAGGCCTGAAACCAACCAATGGAGTCTTATTGCAGCTATGAATGAGCAGAGGAGTGACGCCAGCTGCACAACACTCAATGACAAGGTTGGTGAAATGAGAGAGCTTGTGTAAATAATTGGAGTAACACTGAGTGATATGAGACTGCAACGTTGCTAATTCGGTTTTCTATATGTACATATAGATGTAGATTCTATATGTAAACAATGCCAATGGGGCTGTAAAATTATTATACTTTTTCACTAATTACTAGATGAAATTACATAATTAACAGATAAAAATCAAGGTCCAAGTTAAGTAAAGTAAGTGATAATGTAATGTCTTTAGCAAGGAATTGTATTGAAAGAGTTTATGACATGTGCATTAAAGTGTTGAAAGATGTGTGTTGCTTCATCACAGTTAATTTGCATGAAGGGTCAATAACACTGTATCTATCCTGCACATATGGCAATGAAATTCAAGTTTTTAAAGTGCTATCTTATTTACCGTCCCTCCTTTTTTCTTCAGGTTTATATTTGTGGTGGTTTCAATGGGAATGAATGCCTGCACACAGCTGAATATTATAATCCAGAGACCAACCAGTGGACCATGATCACCCCCATGAACAGCAGGCGTAGTGGAATTGGAGTCATTGCATATGCAGACCATGTTTATGCAGTAAGTACATGAAACACTGCTGACACTTGCATATCATGTGAACTGTGTGAATTGCGAAGATATTTGGGCTGCAGTTCTTTAAAGCCTGTTGGACTAACTAAGTGGTACATCTTAAGTCATCTATTAATTTAATTGATTATGCACACAAAAACAAATGTACAGAAAGACATCAGGGACCAGTAGATTTATTCCACATGAGCCAGTGCTCTGTAATGCCAGTAGCTCTGTAAGGCATTACTAAATGCTTACGTTAACCTAATGTTGACGCTAGAGGAAAAGTCAGGGGATCGACAAAGTCATGACAAAAAACCATAAGTGCACAAGATTTTGTGCCATTCCATTCAGTAGAAGTTGAGATATTTCATTGCATAAGTGAAAACTGCCGGTAGCATTAGAAAACATCAGAAAATCACCTGTCTTTATAAATATTTTCTCATCAACCATTCATTAATTAATCCAAACTGTCTTCTTCTTATATATACTTATAAATTTTTGTTTTGGCAAAGGACACCTGGGTGTTGAGAAACTGTCTCCATCTCCATCTAAACACTTAATACTCTAGTTTTCCTCCCACAGGTCGGTGGCTTTGATGGCAACTCTCGTCTGCGCAGCGCTGAGGCCTACAATCCCCAGACCAACACCTGGCAAGCAGTGTGCCCCATGTTAACCCCACGCAGCAACTTCGGCCTTGAAGTGATTGATGACCGGCTCTTTGCTGTTGGCGGCTTCAATGGCTCCACCACCACCTATAATGTTGAATTCTATGATGCTACAACAGATGTGTGGACTGCGTCCTGTGAAATGGAGATCTACCGCAGCGCCCTCAGCTGCTGCGTGGTGTTTGGACTCCCCAACATGGCTGAGTATGTTTACCCTCGTGACGCCCTGCCATTTTTTCATTTGGGGGATGAGGAGATGGAGCCAGGAGACTCTTCCTAAAACCTGGACAGATTACAGCATTGTCCCGCCCTGTACCACCATGAACCCTGGCTTTACCATACTGAAATAAATTTATTTGTGCATCAAATCCCTGTTACTACAATGATTTCTCTAAATTTTTATATGCAAAGTTGAAAGTTTTAGGTTTAAGTTCTGTTAACTCCCTGAGCCCATTGCTCAATATATATTATAGATAAATATATATA
>CM076663.1:9229337-9267254 GCA_038496675.1 Rachycentron canadum | reverse complement strand
TGTATATATATATATATATATATATATATATATATATATATATAAAGGGTTAATGCTGTTAGCAAAGCAAGACCAACAAAGTTATGAGCCTTTTGGTCAATAGGTTACATTGCTGCATAGCTACAACAGATTTTCCAACCGAATCTATTGTAGCTATGCAGCAATGTATAGTGAATAGTATCAGATTATTCTGTCTATGAAAAAGTCAGCTAACTTTAGCTGCAGAGACTGACAGCTATCAGCAGGAACTAACTGGATGATATCTTTGACTTTAATGGTCAGATGCGACTTACTAGCTTTGTCTTTATTCCCACTCCTAGAAAACAACATACTGCAGCAGTCATCACTAAATATAATCCAATTTTTAAATGTAATGATTATAGGTATAGGTCATTACAAGTGATCTACTGTAAATTAATGTGGTTTTCTCAATACTGATCTTTGATGTTGAAATCAAGTAAAATTCTGATGAAATATTTGTCAGTGGCACAATTAAGTCCACATGAAATGTGAAGTACTTTCTCACCTACTAATATGTCCAAAATCAAGTCTCTCATTAATATTAATATTACTTTGTAGTGCTCACTGGATGCACAGCTGTCATTGTCCTCCCACAGTGGAGCAATGACCAGTAGGAAAAATAAGGGCCATTTACCCTCTGAGACAATCCTTGCTGGGGCATATACATGAAATTGAATACATCCAAATGTAGCCCAAATTTCAACCAAAAAGAAAATCCGCAAAAGGAAAATGTGACTGAATAGCATGTGACTAGCATGCTAAAATTCCATTGTTTCCATTCAGGTTTGTAATGCACAAGTTGAAAATGATTTTTTTTTTTTTTTTTTAAAACAAGTACTTGGAAATTCACCTATTGACAGACACACAGAGACAATATCAGAGTACAGGAGTGAAAAAGAGAGAAACAGCCCTGCAAAGAGGAGCATGTACAGAAATAATGTAGGAGGGATCCAGTCTCAGTATAAGTTGGTGCTGTTACATGACTTTCTGGCTGATGTCAAGGACTGGATGTTCCACAATCTCCTCCAACTAAATTTGGACAAAACTGGGATTATTCAGGGGGAAGAAAAGCTTGAATGACTTCAGTCTGTCCTCTGTTTTGCCGCATGCACTCCCTCCTCTCTCTCTCTCTCTCTCTATTTCTCTTAATCTCTCTCTTCCTCTCTTTCCCTCTACTCTCTCTTTTGTCTTCCTCTTTATCTCAAAGAAAAGGCATTGGTTGCTCATTGTTGGGCAGAGTCACCTTGAAGAAAAATTTGTAGAGCTTGAATCTGTATGTTTGAATAGATCTGCTTTGACATATACTGTATATTATGAATGTTTACATACTAATAATAATGTATATTATTTTTTATTGTCCTTGGTGGAGAATAAGCAAAGTTCCTTTTCGTTCACCCAAAACAGGACTGACCTCATCATTTTGCCTCAGATTTAATGTCAATGTAATGTCAAACAATTTAAAAACGTGTTAAAAACTTTCGGATATTACATGTTGGTATTACTGCTTTTTTTTTTTTTTTTTTTTTTTAAGTCTTGAATGAGTGACCTTGACATGAGCATAGCAATTTTGGCCAGAGATGGACTCTATTTATCATTGAAATCATTACACAACACATGACTTAGCAGTGTCCACCGGAAAACCAGAGACAGAATTCAAAATGCTTATCAGTTTTAAAGACACTTTATGTCTTTATGTTTTTAGTGTTCATCATTTTATTCTTATGATGATTTTATTCTTCTAAAAAATATTTACTCGTTTCAACTCTATTCACTCTCTGTCTGAAACACTTTGCCAGCGCTCAGGGCTCTTTGAGGCCGTCCTTCCTCTTGCTGTAAACAAATGGTTGTGGCTGTTATGGTTTTGGTTCATGTCGGTTTGAGTCAGAGTCCAATCCTAAACAAGAAGACAGACCCGATGCACCTTCACAAGCTAAACTAGAGCAGGCAGCTGGAAGGAGGGAAATGTGGAGACAAGTGCTGTGAATCCACAGTCTGCAATAGACTTCACATGACAATATTTACAACTTGGAATACTATTATGAAAAGCCCTTTTAATGTGGGGACCCTTACAGACAAAATAAATATGAATAATCAAGGAATGGACAGCTTCAAATGTAGTCTCCATGTTGCTAGTTTGCCATTCTGTTAAATCTGAATTAATTTTTAGTTTTTTTGTTCATAGTTACTAAAAATGAGTTAAATGGTTGAATCATGAATAATTTCTCCAAGGTAGGTTTTGTGAGGTATATGTCACTAATGACAAATTAGATTGCCTTTGACCCGATTTGCCCTTGAAAATCCACAAATAATGTAGCATACTCATATGATGTGAGCCTGAATCTCTTTCCTATGCACTTTACTTGGTGTCGATTAATACAAAGATAAGGACCATGCATGTTTATGAAGGGAGATAAGTTCAGTAGAATCCTTGTTGCTGCTGAGATTCCTGAGGAATTCCCTCGATGGGTAGAGCTCTTTCTGCAAAATTTGTGTAACTGCATGCTGCTGTATAAATGTGCCAAAATTCTTCAGTACCTAAACAAAAGCGTCTCTGACTGAAGTACTTTTGTGACTGCTTTCATTCAGAACTGTGTAAGGTGTGATGAAATATTCCTTGGTTCTCAGTAGGCCGGCTTTTAGATAAAAACTGTGGCTCCCTAACGCGATGAAATTAAAAATTAGCAGAGCATTCGCACATAATACATATCTAAAATAGCTTCATGTGTGCATGCATGTGACTCTAAAAGATATGATGAAAGGTCGTATACAAATACAGGACGACAATCCCAACTATAACGCCTACGCACAAACACACACACACACACACACACACATTGGGAAGGAGCCCTGACATGCACAAAGCACAGAGGTTTTTAAAAAATTATTAGCTAAAGTTGCTTGGCTGATGGTCGATGTTCTAAAAGCCCTGTGCAATACAACTTTAATAGCACTGGCAACAGGGTACAGACACAAATGCACACATACACACTCACTCTTTCTCTCTCTCTCTCCACTTATTTGTAACGTCTGGTTTTTCTGTCTCCTTCACTTTCTGTCTCTGTTTCTCCTTCATCTGTCTGCCCGCTCTGTAGCCGAGGGCTAACACTAAAATACAGATTCTCGCTCATAAAACCAGTGAAAAACACACAACCAGTTATTGTTCTGTGTGAGCGACTGTCAGCGAACTGACAAACGACACAGAATTTGTGCATCCCTGACACAGTTAGATCATGACTTCATAAGTGTATAGCCTGTGTGTGTATATTAACAGTGTGTGCATGTGAGTATGTGTACATGCATGTTTTTGTAGCTTACATATTGTGTGATGTGATAATAATATTAAACCAAGCATACTATGTTATGTTTCAGCATGTGGCCTGTATGTGTGAGGTAGAAGAGGGGTGATATATATGTGTGTGTGTGTTTGTACAGCGCCTGAGGGCTTTGTTCTGTACTGGTGCAATAAAAGACACATTAGAGAAAGAGAGAGATTACAGAAAAAAAAACATTATCAGCTATAAATGGTGTTTTCTTTTTTTCATCTCACAGAAAAAAACAATAAATCTGTGTGGGTGTGAGAAGCAACAGAGCAGAGTTTCACATGATACATCTGCCTGGAAATCCTGGAAATGCAATGATCTTCAGTAACAGCCATTTTTGAGGGAGTCTGTCCTCCTGGAATTCCAGGAATGGGAGAGCGACGTTCGATTCTCATGTGAAACTAGCAGTTAATGTTTCCATTATCCATAACCGTTCTACAAAGTTAACCACATTGTTATTATTGTAACCATGACAACAAAAAGTGTGTTTACTTTAACCCAAATTGTGATCTTTTCTATGCCTAAGCAAGCACTTTCAGCGCCTAAACCAAACAAAGCCATAACAATATTTTTGCTCTGGTTACTAGAATAATAATAAAAAAATATTTTAAAAATAATGGATTGGAATATGATCTGTTTGCACCTGAGTCAGAATTGGGGGTGTGATTCCTGTGTATCAAAAGTTGGCATTTACTTATTGTTAGACTTACTTGACTTATCCTGTTTTGTTTTGTTTTGTTTTGTTTTGTTTTGTTTTGTTTATTATTATTATGATCATTGTTGCAGTTTTGTTAAGTTTAGGCAACAAAACAACTTGGTTAGTTTTAGGAAAATATCATGGTTTGAGTTAAAATAGTCATTATAGTGTCATTACAGTGGTCAAAGAAAAAAACCCAGGTAGATGTAAATAGTCATATTGGCATATTATCCCCCCCCCCCAGGTGCAAATAACATCTGCCAAAAAACACATCAATGGTGTGTACAGAACAATCTGGAGGACGAAGAAAGAGGGAAGAAGGGGATGATAGGAGGTTTGTGGTTTGATAAAAAAGATAAAAAAGAGAGAACATCGGGGCTAATGGTTTGTCTGTATGTGCACTGAGAGAGGGAAATCAGTTTCCCCTGTCATGCTTAATGCCTGTCTCACGCTCACAGTGTGTGTGAGGCAGGTGTGTGTGTATTTTTGAGGTGATGAACAGACAACAGCTCCCCAATTGGAAAGGATTCAATTTATACCCAATCTATCCTCTGCCTGTCTCTTTCACACATGCACACACACACACACACTGTAGGACAGCTCTCTCTTGTAACTCCCTCTTGACCTCTATGTGACCTCTGTCTGTTTCCTCTTACCTGCTTGTCAATCATATGAAATCAGACAGACAACACTGCTCTGCTTCAGCTCAGAGTTCTTGTCCTGCTCACCATCCAACAGTTAAGTTGGTGGATGAGGTTTTTCCCCAAGTGCCCAGTGAAATATTACAGACCGAGCTGAGATGACTACTGATGCGTTACCCAGTAAAGTCAAGCTGCAGAGTGAGGAAGAACATCGTAGACAGCAGGGGAGTAGAGATGAGATAAGTCTCTAAAGAATAAATGAGTTTTATTTTAACTTAGATCTTGCTTGTGTACTCTTGAACACAGATTTCTGTTGTTAATATCATTGCACCTATCTATCACCTACCTTGATTCTTTGCTATGGATTTATTATAAAAATCTCAAAGCCTGTTTATTTCAATTAAAGCTGCTGTTTCTGTGTTTTACCTGTACAGTCCACCTCACCTGTACATTGGTTTCTCTTACTCTCTACTCATAAGCATTTAGGTTTTACAGGCAGTAAGAAAGTCTTGTAAAAAATTCCTGAAGCGAGGTGAATTATGGATCTATCTTTGAAGGTCAAGGTGTCACATTTTTAGTTATGAATATTGGTAAGCAGGGCTGACTTGACATCTTGCATCCAGCTCCCTTAATAAATCTGTGGACAATAGGCTTCTGGTTCAACTCATATAGAATAAAGGATTGTTACTAACATAGACATAGCATAACATAGATGATTCTATTAAAATAAAGTAAAGCATTGACCATTGAGTTTTTTGTAATATGTCTGATGCAACTGCTCTTTCTCTCTATTCTGAACATACAGCAACCTATTGTATGTCTCTCTGTTATTGAGGAGGAATCTTCTGAGGCCTTCTCTCATTTTCCTCATTCAAATTTAGAGCCTAAGAACAGAGAGTAATCTGCAATTGCCACTGTGTGATATTCCTGCTCATATGTCGTGCTGCAGCACTGTGCACTGAATATTTTCCTCATGCTGTACTACAAACAAATTCCACCAACTCTTGTCATGTGGCCACTAAAGTGAAGTGAAGTGAACTGTGAAGCTGTCTCAGACTGTGATTTTGGGCTATATAAATAAAAATAGACTTCACTTAACTTGCCTGCACTTCGGTGTAGCAATGTTGCCATGTTCCTACGTCTCAGCAATTATTTTAGTGAGTACAATGTTACAGGAAAGATGGCTACAAAAAGTAGTTCAACATTAAATAGAATTATCCATTTATAATGGGTTTATATTATGCAACTTCAGAGATGTATTATTTCGCTGACAAGACTGCACTGTGGTGTTGGTATTGTATTTACACCATGTGCATGGTAGTTTCTGGATGTCCTCCTCTTTCCAGGCCTCAGCAGACTCGTACCCAGTGAGAGACTCCTCTATTCAGGCTGTCTGTGCAACAGCCTCCCCTGACAGCCCAGGAGGTCAAACCACTGTCATTCACATTGATATGGAGAGAAAGACAGAGGGAGGGGGGAGAGAGAGAGTGAGAGAGAGAGAGCAAAGTGAATATACAGCAGGGAGATAAGTAGAGAAAGAGGGAGAGTGAGAAGAAAGGGCACATACAGAAGGGAAGAGGAAAGAGAGGAGATGAGAATCCAAATGAATCCCCTTCACCCAACGGACAGACTGTCAAGATCCGAGTGTGTGTGTGTGTGTGTGTGTGTGTGTGTGTGTGTGTGTGTGTGTGTGTGTGTGTGTGTGTCTTACCTACTAATTGAAATGCGATGAGGTGTGAAACACCCCTTTAAAAGACCTATCACTGCGTGTGGGGCTAAACGTGTGTTGGGGTGGGTATATGTGCATATGTGTGTGTGTGTTTGCGTGCAGTACATATCAAGTAATTTTGTACACAGATATGTGTGAATTTATTTGTGTGTGAATGTGTTAAATGCAAATTTGTGAGCACCATGCACAAGTAGGGATGTTCCTGTTTGCCTGCAACATATTAGCAACAATTAAAATAATACATGTTAACAAGGTGAGAATGCAACATAAATTAAGTGTGTACCACAATACGCATTATACAAGTTAATATGCATGTTTGTTTACCTGCACACAACAATAAAATATGAAAGCTTGGCAGTTCCTGTGGCTGTCTGTGTGTGTGTGAATGTGACTGTATGTGTGTGGATAATTTCATTTTGCTGTCTCAGCCTCTTGTTAAGGAGCCATTTAGAGCTCAGGTTGAGTTTCTTCAGCGCCTCCTGACACTTCTTTCCTCCTCACTGCCTCTCTGACTTCCACCATCTTTTCTCCATCTCTGTCTCATTATCTCTGTCTCTTTCCTCTGTCTGTCGTCTCTCATCCTCTGTTCGCCCACTGTCGTCTCTCTTCCTGTGTGGTTGCTTCACTACACAGTGTTTTACCCATTAATAAGTGGGTCAAGTCACTGGTTATCATCATTGTTTTCGTTCTTTTACAGTTGGAAATGGGCACATTCACAACCTTGAAAACACTGATTGGTAACACTTTATTTTACAGCTCTGCAATTTCTCCATCGTGTGCTGAAAGAAAGTCAATGTGGTGCCTACAGGCATCCATAGAATTTCATAAATACTAAAAATACATTCTCCAAAATCAATGAATAATCAATTTTTCAATCAATGTTTATTGTTATTTGTCAAAACAAATTGTACCATACGAAACATCCTCATATTCATAGTTGTGAAATTATACAGACCCATGAAAGTAAGTCTTACTAATGTTAGCAGAGGTTACTGGATAAATTATAGAGCATATTAAACATAGAAATAACTCAACTCAATGTTTCATCATGCTGCCCATGTGAGTTTTCACTTTACACAGGAATAATTTAGCTTATTACTGAAACAGCTGTGGTGTGTGTATTTGTGTGTGTGCAATTTAACAAACACGACATTAACACTAACTTAATGTGGATTTGCTGTTTGTGTGAATGCCACTGCTGTGATCAGATGTGTGTGTGATTATAAGGGAGTTTATGAGTGGGTCTGTGCTCACATACATACAATCTTTGGGCTGCAGGTGCTTGCATATAGATGTGTGTGTGTGTGTGTGTGTGTGTGTGTGTGTGTGTGTGTGTGTGTGCATAAGAAGCCCAGATTGGTGAACCGTGATATTACACTGAAAGCTTTTATACATATTCATATATTTCCACACATTGATATACACACTGGCACCGAAAGTCACTTGCCCTGAAAGGCCAGATTAAAATGCTGTGATATCATGAGTAATACATTTTTTTTAAATGTAGACAGATTTTTTTTTGTTTTCAGAAACATAAACAGATCACAGTTCAACAAGGTACATACTGGTGTTGTCTGCACAAACAGCTCAGCTAAAGGACATGAGGTGCAGTTTTTGAAGTATTTTCCACCCTTCATTTTATCCACACTAAAATTTACAAATATCACAAGGATAGAAGTTGGAAATGCCCAGGGACATTCAGTGGCTTTCATCTGATTTGAGGGCCAACGAAACAAAGCTAGATAAAAACAACCAAAAATTAAGTTTCTACAGGGTTTTTGGAGCATGTCAATGAAGTGCTGGATAAGTTAGCATTTTAGCACTTCTGATCCCGAAAAACATCCCGAAATCATTTGGTTTTTTGGTTAGATGACCAGAGTAAGGTCTGCAGTAAACACAAGACATTTTCACATTTTATTCTATGGCATAAAATCCATCATAAATACCCCAGTTGTTTTTTTCTTTTAGCTTTATGTCTCTTGAAAAAGTCCAGTTGCTTACGCCCTATTTTGATAAGCAACTCTTACTTTGGAAGAGTAAACCCTCTGAATCAGAGTTAGAAAATTTGTAGTGGTGACACTGAAGTCTACTGTGGTGTAGTTCGTTTTTAGCCTAAAGTGATTATCTTTATACTTATTTCTCTGTAACTCTTCAGTGAAATCTCTCTCTCCCTAACTGTAACCACATTAATTTTGTTTCCTAAACCTAACCACAGATGGGACTGTGGACGCGAAGTTCAGTCTGATGTGACGGTCTTCACCAAGTGGAGACTTCACCGGCGTTGATAAAAGTAGCGCTTTATTCATTCAATAAATAAATAATTAAATGTTGCCTCTGAACATAATCCAGCCAGTAATTGGAAAAACAGTTTAGTAGTATTTACTAAGAGACTGCTTTACACCTCAGCATGTGATATCAGACATGAATAAATATGAGACAAATAAACTGAGAGCATCTGAAACACATTTCGCTGTGTGGTGAGCTTTCAGTTTTTAACCACAGGGGATCTTACAGGTATGAAGGCACATTTTACTCAGTGATAGTAAAATCAAAGATTGCCTTTGGGAAGTTTTCTTGACTCATAAAAGTGGAGCAAAATATAAAATAACTAAGCAGCATCTTAAACAGGAGTATTTGCAGTTTTGTGTCTTTTTGTATGTTCTCTGTGAATTTATTTACCATAGTGGGGCTAAAATATAGGAATGTTTGATTAGATAGTGTTAACTGTGAAGGTTTGAGTTTCAGTCTTTCTGCTTTATGCATGATTTAAGATGAAAACTACATACTATAGTCAGAGTGTATGAACTATTTAAACCATCAGCTGCTGAAGGCTAGAAGGTCAGGCATCATGGGAAACAGAAATTAACATATTTAAATGCTTTGGGGCAATAAATAAAATATTCCTCATATTTTTGGTGTTTCACAATCTGTCTTTATTTTTAACTTCTCTATTTTACGCATACGTATTTTCATCTTTCATTCTTTTATTATTAGAATAGTTACAAGAGAATAATATAAATATAATTAATAAATAATACGTGAAGGATCAATGAAAACACAGACAAACAGAAAATTAAAAAGTCAGAAATTAAGAACAAAAATGACCGAGAGGGACCAACAAAGCTCAAAGCTCATCATCAAGCTGTTTTTAATCACAGTGCAGCACCTACATACAACAAACAGTGCTTTAGTGACAGTCAGTTGGTCAGATTGTGAGTTTGTGCACAAATCTGTGTTGCAAGCATCAGTTTAGTATAAAACTATGGCAGAGCCAATTTAATATCAACATATTACTACACATATTGATATTAAGTTATCATATTAACAAAACATCATCTTGACATTGGCAAAGGCATAAGCTATTAGCAATCTCTCTGATGATCTGCACAACCTTAAAAAAAGCCTAAAGCAGCTCTTCAAAGCTCAGTGTGAAGTGTAAGCCAGTTATTAGCATTGTGGACCAGTGGAGCAAACTAACAAGTCAGAAGGCAGTTTTCCAATAAGGGTCCTATAAATAAACAAATATGTATGCAAATCACACCTCCCAGAGAGAGAGGACCATCCAGCCTTTTTATACAGGATGCAATGATGAGTGTTATAGGCGTCATCAGTAATGAATCTGAGAGCTGGGTGGTGGACAGGAACAAAGGGCATTAGAGTTGTAGATGAAACGTGCATATAGAAGAAATCACCATAATCTCAAACTGACTAAAAAAAGCTGCCTCAACAAGTGTTTTTCTACAAAAAATTGGGAGGCAGGATTTATTCCTGAAGAAAAATACGATCTTGTGCCTTAATGTACTCATCAGATTTGATATATGATTCTTTAAGGCTAACTTCTCATCAATCCAAATGCTGAGATATTTGTATAGCTTCTGTCTTTTAATAATGGTGCTGCTTTTAGTGGTGTTGATGACATAATTCAAATCAATATTTCTGCCTCTGGAGTGAAGCATTAATTGAGATTTCTCTGTGTCACAGACTACCAAGTGATGTTTATTGAGAGCAACTTTTAATTCAGTAAAACATATTTGGAGAGATCAATTCTGCACCATATCAGAAATGCAATAGAAAACAGTATCATCAGCGTAAAGATGTATATTATATCCAGTTTCAGAAGCAACAATATTGTTTATGTAAAGAGTAAATTAAATTATTTTTTATACAGCTCCTATTGCTACACATTGTTGTCTGTTCATGAGATAACCCTGAAACCAATTAAGTATTAAGTGCAACTTCATCAAAACCAATATATATAGTAGTAGTATAAACATTTTAAATGCAGTGAATTCTTTTCAAAGGTATATAAAAAAGAGTTTCCTATTATTCAAGGCTGAAATAGTATCATTTAAAATCAGATGTATGGCAGTAACTATTTTGTTGTTGTTTTCTGTAAAACCTGATTGGTCTGTATTTAAAATACAATGTGCAGATATGAATGATTTAAATTGATGATTTATTACAGATCCTAATATTTTTGTGAATCATGGTATTTTCAAGATAGACCCAGATTTGTTGAGTGTGCCCGTGTCACCTAATTTATGTAATGCGGTCACATAGCCTCCAAACTGTGGGAACTGTGCCAGATTAAATAGAAAGGTTAGTAGTGTATTTTAACTAGAGCAGCAATCTTTAAAAAGTCACCCATTTTGAAATTACAATTATTTTGTTTGTTTATTAGATTCCTAATTAGTTGTTGTGTTAAAGTAGCCACTTTTCATGGGGCCACAGAAAGACCTGATAACAGACATGCAGAAAATCTACAATATTATATTTCACTTGCTACATGTACATGTCCTATAACACTGTTAACATGACAAGTACACTTTCTGGACCTCACTGCATATATATTGTGTAGATGACCATGCGGGCTCAGGCTTGCAGTGGCCTCACACTGTCTCCATGCTGTATAGGTACACAAGTGCACATACACATATGCACACACATGCACTGACAGTAGCCATTATAGCTAGGAAGACTTTTTTCGGGTCCAGTGATTGTTAGAATTGGTATCATTAGTGGGCCAAAGGCAATAGAAGAAAATCAATATCTTTAGTAGGAATAGGAGAAAATCAATCACCTTTTAATAGAAGGTCATTTGTCTATAGAGGTAAAGTACTGGCAGATGGTAGCCAATTATGGGTCTTTTGCGTGGCCAATAGTAATCTAAGTTACAGTGTTATGGAGACTAGCCTCAATAAGCATCAATGGAATACAGTGATGGTTCGTCATGCTAAATTTACTCTCTAGCTAAAGCTAATGGGTGGTGATGTTATCTGAAGAAGCTTGGATTGGTTAAAATTTGTAATGGTTAGATAAATATCGAACAAAAGACAACAGACTCTGAACCCTAGCAGTAACTTGCATGCTACCATGCTAAGCTAATATGGTGAACATGGTTAAGTACAGACTCACAGCATCACCAGCTTGGTTGTAGATTTATCCTTGTTTAACTACAACAACATAGGCTGAAGGACCAACTCAGGGTTTTAACAGGTGTTTAAAACCTGCACACGATACTAATAAAAAAGGTTTGAAAATGTTTAGAGTCAACTCCCCCACCTTCCCTTCACACAGATAGACACATACACACCAAAATACACACAAACATATTAGCATACAGACATATTTACTCATACGCAGAAGAAAATAAAGAGAAAGTGTCTGTGCAGAAGCTGTGTGTGTATGTGTGCATGTGTGTGTGTATTGCAGTAAACACAGGAAATACAGCAGAATGCTGAGACTGTTTGGGCCTCAAGCTAAAATATCCTGGTTTCTCCTACTGTAATTTAAAAAAGTTGACTCTTAGCCAAATTTTGTTGTGGGGAAAACAAGCTGTTGAGTGTGAAGAAATTACAACAAATCAAGACAAAGTGTGCCTGAGACTGACTGCACTCTCCAGAGTCTTATTTTACTCCCTTTTTGCTTTGATACCATCAAACTGATTAAAACAACACTGACACACATGCGTGCCCTTAATTACATTGAAAATTTTAATCACTTTGTGTTCTTTTGGTTGGAGCCATATTGTAACCCATGTGCTTTATATACACATAGTGTAGGCTACATGTGCTGCACTGTTCTCTATGCTATATCATTTTTGCACAATCACAGAAAAGAAGCATTTTTTCTTTTTGGGGGGTTAGTTTAGCAGATTGGTATGAGAGAAGATGTAAAAGAAAGGAAAGATCTCTAACTACAGTATTTCCCTGGTGATCGGTGAAGTTGGCAGCGCAGTGTTTCTTTGGCAAATAAGACTGGTTTGCTGAAGCTGTAGTCATTAATATCAATAAGAAATCAGCAAGTGTTTTCCTTTATGATCCACTGCTACTTATTTATTTTGTGTTTCTAGCTAGGTGTTCAGACCAGAAAAAAACCTCAACACATGACTTCTTTAAACTAGTTTTTATTCAGGAAGTGAAACAAAATGCCCAGTGTTGTCTTTGTGCTTTACATTGTTTCAAAAATCCTTAGAGGAAGAACTCAAAACAAAGCCGGAAGCTCCAGAAAAATTAATCATCATCATCATCAATATCATCATCATCATCATCACTGTCACCCTATACAGATCTATAGAAATAATCGGACTCCAAAGTCACATCAGTGCTTATTTACAAGGCCTCTTGCCGCAAAAAGAGTTTTCATTCACTCTAAAAAAAGGTGTGGTGAAGATACTTGTACAAGTAGATTAAAAAATGACACAGCATGTACTGAAGTTGTTGATTTAACCATGTGTCATTTTTACCTATATTTTCACGTGTTATTCCCAAACAACACAGCATCTGTTGTACCAGCATCTTTGTTGTTTTGATGTTGTTTTTACCTTTGATTCATCATAGTAGAAAAAAGAGGAAAGGGTTGTTATTTCTACATACAAGGCATTGTCTACCTGAATCTAACTCTTTCATTGTGCTACTATATTTGAAAAAAAAGTTGTAAGATATAATTCATAATAGGAAGTGCTTTTATATAAGAATAGGTAAACTAGCTTGTGGCTATATTAGGCTACAGTTCATAGTAGAATCTAAGTGTTTGTCAATGCACTCTGGTGCTGAAATATTGACTAAATGTCTCTTTTTTCTCAACAATCCTTATAATTGGATTAGGGATCACCACAATAACCTGACAGCAAGAGATGATGGAAAGAAAAGAAACAGAAATTGTGCAGGAGGTTAAATGGACATTGTTCAGTCTGGAGTCCTCACAAGGAGTTTGTAAATTCATCTCTAATGTAAAGCCAAGGAGCAAAACTGATCCTGATCCAGACAGAAAAAAAGGTTGCTCAGTGATGCTGACCAACTCACAGGAGGAATTTTCTCCTTCACTGCCAATTAAAAACTCACAGGGCACAAAGTTTATAACCTTTCAAGGCCTTTCAAGGACTACTGAAGAGACCCACATTCAGAACCACAGCTCTTGTAAAGCTGTTTCACTTGTTCAACAACCAAAACCAGGAACATATTAACTACCAAACTCTCAATAGCTCTAGTTTTGGGTTTTTGTTTTCATCCATGTTTCAGCACCAGAGGCCTACAGTAGTACCTTCTACTTTCTACAATATTTTAGAATAATAATACGAGGCAGGCAGTGCATAAACCAAAATAACCCACCCCGACCCAACCCAGAGCCCTCCATCTAAAGGAGTTGTGCCATCTGTGTGAATCCCTGGAAGCCCCAGCAGCTCCTAATGCTTGTACAAACATAATTGGCAATATCGATGCCGAGATATAACTATGACTAGGAGGCAATCCTTCTGGATAATATTACATAGTGAAACAGAGGTTTGAAAACTGACTCAAAGAATCACAACAGTGTCATTCCTGTAAATATAGAGCTCTTAACCCAACCCTCCATATTTAACACTAACTTGGTTTACTAACTCCCTGAAATTTTATTTCTCATAAGTACATAGAATAGTGGTATTTGAAAAAAATCAAGATGTTACAAGCAGGTATGATTCACGTTTCTTCAAAAAATATCATGCATTATTGCTCTATCAGATATGAATGAAATATTGCCCAAGACAGAAATTTGCTTAATTTGCCTGTTATCTAAGACGTTTGGCAATATATCCCAAAGTTTCATAAAATTGGCATAGATTCCATTATTAGGCTATTACTTTTTTGCATGCAGTAGTGTTTTTATACTTAAAGTGGCGGACAAAAGTAAAAAGTTATTCGGTAATTAGAAAGTGTCAAATGCTTTGGCATATTTATAACAAAGGCAAAAAAATAATAATAATAACAAAGTGCAAATTAATTAAAAAAAACATAAAAATAAATAAATAAATTAGGTAATAAATATACACATAAAAAAGACCTCAAAGCTTAATACTGTGTGGTCCACTGGCAACAAAAACACTATTTTACAACATGAGAAAGGTTTGACCTCTTAATGAAAATCAGGACATTTTTAATGCCCGGATCCTCATTTGACATTGTAAAGTCAAAGTAAAAATAAATAACGATTTAGTTTATAGGAAAACACTGTTTGTCAAGGAACACCCTGGTGGCTCAGTGGGAGTTTTTAGCCATCTGATCCTTAACTGGAAGTCCAGTTTGCCTCCCTAACTCCCTTGGTTTACTGTCAAGTAAAGCACAAATGAAATGAAAAGTAACCTTTGAGAATCACAAAAACAGTTCCCCACTACACTGGTGTATTAGGCCATATCTACTATCTTATGGCAGGTTTGTACATTGTATTTTCTTCACAGTTCAGTGTAGTTGTATGCAGTAACATGTCAGGATGTAAATGAAAAACGTATTTTTGCTTACTCGCACAGAACAAAAGCTATGTGCTTTCTTTGTTTTGATGCTTTATTCCCTTTCAGTTCAGTCCAAGGTCAGTTTCACTAAAAGCAGGATACCGGATGTATCCTGAGATTTTGAATGTTTGTTTTTAAAAAAGCATAAAATATAAGTTAGTCATTGAATCTCTTTGCAAGAAAATGAAAGATGTGATTCATGCTTTAAACTCCTGTGATATGCCTGTCACAGAATGACAGAGCGATAGAGGAGGAATTGTGCTTCAGTGTTGCTTTGTCATGGGTTGAAAATGAAAAAAAAATGACAAGGATAGATAAGGACGTAAATAGATCTAGGTATCTTCAAAAATTATGAGTTAGATGTGCTGTGCTTTATTTATCTTCACAGATACTCAAAACAGCCTCCAAAGGGGACGTAAATTATCAAGGCGGGCGGCAATCTAAATCAGACATTGAAAACTTTTCACTCCAGATAAGGAAATAGGAGACAAAGGAGGGAATGATAGGGTCTTGATAAAAATGAACTTGTCTTCAATCTATTTTTGTCATTTGCCTCATGATCCTTGCAGAAAAGACATTCCTCCATTGTAGCTCTCAGGCATACTGGTCAACTTGTTGGGAAAAGCAGAAAGAGCCGGGAGTGAGTTCTAGAGAAATCTGATCTAAATAAATAAAATAACCCAGCTGTCCTTTTTGAATCCATCATTCCCCCAGGGAGCTCAGAGGAGAGAAAGCCCCCTTAAAGCATGCAGACTCGTAATGTTTGTTCAGGTAACTCTTAAGTGCAAACGTCTTGTTACAGCGTTTACACTTGTAGTGTTTGAAGGCTGAGTGAGTCTGCATGTGAGCGCGTAGGTTTGATCGGTCAGCAAATGCTTTCCCACAGTGTGCGCATCCAAACGGTTTCTCACCAGTGTGCGAGCGCATGTGGCCCTGCAGCAGCCACGGCCGGCTGAATGCTTTGCCGCACACATCACACTTGTGCTTGAGGTCATGGGTCAGCAGGTGCATGGCCATCGCCGGCATTGAGACGTACACTTTCCCACACGTGGGGCACTTCTTGGCCATCTTGCTGTCTATGCTCCTGTGCGTCTGCTTGTGCCGACTCAGGTTGGAGGATGTGGCATAGGTTTTACCACACTCACTGCAGGTGTGCCTCTGGGTGGTTCCTCTAGGGTTTCCTGTGGTTTTCCTTCGCGATCGTCCATCCATTATGAAAAATGCATCCACCGTGTAGCCCTCGCTCACAGCTGTATCCCCATTAATGTATCCCCCAGCTGATGATGACACCTCGGACCGCGGGCTGTCCGGCTGGTCCGAATCACCATGGATGTCACCATGGATACCAGTGTAGGTATTATTGATGTGGCCATAGATGATTGACGAGTGACTTGGGGAGGGTACTTTAGAGATGACAGATGAGTCGCTTCCAACCACATCATCATACGGATTTGGACTCAGATAGTCACTGACGTAGCCTGAGGAGACAGAGGAAGAGGTTAATCATTTGGCCTTGGTGAATTGATTGGAAATTGGAAACCGATTGGTTTGGAAATCTTTACACTGATGCTACATGAGTACTATAAAAGTGCTACAGAAACTTGAAAGGTAAATCCATTTGTTTTTTACTTCCTTTGATATTTGAGTATAAATATTGATGGGAACGAAAACTAAGACCTAAAATCTGAAGCTGCTGTTTTTCGACTATGCCACTAGTTCAAATTATACTGCTTATCAATTTCATTACACAGGATACTGCTTGAAACCATATATCTAAATATTTTGCTTTAAGCTTTTAGGTTTTTTGTTTTTGGTTTTTTTTTAGGTATTTGAGTATAGGGCATTGTTCAAAATAGTTACTTCCAAAATAAGTCAAAATGTTGGCAACACAAAGCTTGTTGTATATAGTATAAGAAGTCACTGTGCATTGTGCATTGTGTATTCTGCAAATACATTTGTTTTACCGTAATAAAAACAGAAATGCATGTGTAAGTTGTATCATGACACAAGTGTCACATGTCATGTCACAAATAAGAAATATGTAAAGGACAATAAAAGTGATTATGTAAAATAATGACACACATTAAACCATTAGTCAAATTGTTGCATTGAGTTTCTTAGTGAAGTAAAAAATAACAAGTTGGGCTGTTACTGTTGTCTCCTGGAGCCTGGAGACTATATTATTATCCACTACTACCAATGCAATTTTATCATATAATGAATCTTTCATATAATTGTAAAAACAAAGGCCAAAAATCAAACTCATTTGCCCAAGTTAATTCATTATTAACAGAGAATTGTCTCCACATAACATTACTGATTACAGCCTGGTGTCTCAGGATGACATTAATAAGACATTTTGCTTTTAGATGCATTCGTATGACACAAGTCTGTTCTTAAAAAACACCCTGATACTCAGAGATGTGTCTAAGGCACAACCATTTTTGGAGGCAATATAAAGGAAAAGGAGTTGCGGTATTTATAGCGGTAGTAAAGTGCTTTTATGTCTTTGCTAGCAAGGAGGAGACACTTTCCCCTGAGTGGGAAATCTTTATCCTTCATGGAGGGGTTCAGTGAGCACACTTTCTCCTCATGAGCTGCACCTTTCCTGACAGGTCCACAACTGCACACAGTCACATCTCAAAGGTGTCAAGACCTTAACTGTTGTACACAGAGCATCTCGATTACAACGGCTGGAGTCCAGTGCATTGCTCAAGGGCACCCTGACACAATTACATGTAACCATGTAACCTTTCAGTCTCCCTCTTGAGCTAAACAGGTAGGTATATTTGCCCGTAACTTCCCTGAGACAGATTCCTAGGCAATTTGCATATCTGTACACAGCTCCTGACAAATGTGATTTGTTTCCATGTTACGATGTCAAGTGCTTCATTATTTCTATTATTGGGTTCTACTCTCAACAGGCTGGAGTCTAACAGAGACAAGGAGAGACTGGTAGCTAATACCCCACAGCCATGACTCCTGTAGATCTATGCCGATCAATAGCTCTCCATTTCAATTAGCACTCTGTGAGCATTTAGACACAGGCAGCAGAGGAGATACTATTGCTGGTAATATAATTTCATGATGCAGTTCTCAGAAAAGCTTAGAAGTTGGTCGATAATGTGATGAGGACACGAGACAGAGACAGAAAGGGGGAAAGAAAGGAGAGGCACATTGAGGTGAGAGATAAGAAAGAAAGAAAGAAAGAAAGAAAGAAAGAAAGAAAGAAAGAAAGAAAGAAAGAAAGAAGGATGTAGCTGAGACAGAGTGAGGTTACACCCAATATGGTGATTGTGGTTGGGTGGTTGGGCAGAACTGTTTACAGCTCTTGTGCTAATTTAACGTTTTGAATTAAATTAAGATGTGGCAGTAAGACAGAAAATTTAGGGGTGAGGCAAGAGAGAGGAGGTCGAAAAAGAGGTGGAGAGACAGAAAGAAAATCATGAATCATGGATATTCAATCATTGCACTCTGTAACAAAGTACGATATTTGTTTATGCGTGTGCCTCAATCTGTGTGTCTTGTTTTGTAGATCATGAGTGCGCGTTTGAAAGATGACCAAGCTCTAGTCTTGGTAGTTGTGCTGAATTATAGACTTGTAACTTTTACAAACGTTTCCCAGCTGGAGTATAGACATTTAAAGCCAGGACCAGGACTCTGCACATATTTATTTCACTGGACTTGATATATTTTATAGAAAAATGTTTTAAATATTTGATTTCAATGTAGTTCACTTAGAGCTCCCTCTGTGGTGTCACTGCGGACATTGTACTGTTTGTTGTATGAAAAGACTACAGCTGGAGACTCTGGTAAAAACGTATTGTTGGACTGTCCAAAATTTAAGAGGTGATGTTATAAATACATATTATAGTAATCCAATAGATTTATCTTGTGCATTAAGTGGAACTTTTCAGCCTCTAGTTGTGGTAGATACAATCTAAAACTCTTCTTATGCAATCATCCTACAATAATTACCAAAGTATAATGCTCTGAACTAGTGTAAACCTGCTACACTTCCACAATTGTATTCCCTTCCTTTACTTAGTGTGTATCATTCACTTTCTCAATATATGTATTTGTTTAGTCTGCTGTGAAGGAGCTAATGACCAGACACAGCTGTGCATATGTGACTGAGAGGCAGTAACAAAGAAACAAAAATAAACTCCATCCCTTGTTTTAGGATGCAAAATGTTATGGTGTAAGAACAGTGTGTATCTCTCACAGAGTTTCTTTTTATGATCCCTGCCAATTAAACATGACCATTCCCAGCTTTCCTCTTTTGAAAAACAGTGTTGTGAACTGTAATTGCTGTGCATCTCAGCATCTGTGTACTGTCTCTGTTTGTTTAGATGTCTCCTCCAACTGTCTCCGTCTCTGTCTCGCTGTGTCAACTCTCTCTCTCGTTTCAAAGTACTTTAACAGCATTAGAGCTGATCGCTGTTCTAAATGCTTATTAAAGATTAAAATACTCTGCCAAACCAGAGCCATCCCTCTTTTATGTGTCTTTGAAATACAGAGAATTGGAAACAGAAAGAAAAACAGAGAGAAAATGAAAGACAGAAACAGAGAGAGAGAGAGAAAAGCTGCAAGCTACGATTTCATTTTTGATCCAAACCAGCAGTAACTGACACACACTTGTGTGCTTTGGACACTTGTAGGTCACTGACTGCTTCCTCTGTGTGTGTGTGTCTGTGTGTGTGTAATGCTGTGCAGTCAGCTGTGCAAGCTGCCTGGGAAATGTGCCGAGTTGACAGAAACACAGCAGCGTGTATGTTCACATACATTTGTGTGTGCGCGTTTAAGCAACAAGCTGCAGTTGCTTCAGTCAAACTCTTGTTATATTTATAACAAGGGATAGCAGTCTCAGTCTTTACATGCTTGCTGCACTGCTGGTGCACTGCTGTTGTTGTGCTGCGTGTTTTCTCTTCACCCAGTCATCAGAACACCTGGGATCTCTTCCTCTCACATTTGACCTTGGTACAATGTGAAAACCACCAGGCTGCACTAACACTGTGACACAATTCTCACTGTGCACTGACAGCCACAGTTTTTCCTTTAGCTCTTTAAAGCTACATTCATAATTTCTTTTGAAGACAGAAACAAGCTGACAGACATACATGTTCACCGGCAAAAAGTGTTATGGTGTTATGGCTAACAGACAATTTCCTATTTACGCATCCTTCACACAAGGAGCAGCATACGTAACCTGCTGGAGGTGTGTTTTGGCCACCCAACAACAATTCACTACCTATTTAGTGGTGGTTTGGTCTCCACTAAATTAATCTGCTGACAACAGCTGCTTGCTCGCCTAGTCTTTAAATGTGCTGTACAACCAAAACAATAAGCTAGATGAGGCTAAAAGGCTTCCTATAACTACTCATTTGGGAAACCTTTGTGACTGCAAGTAACTCCAGTTATACTGCATGTAGTCTTCATTTTTAAATATGAATGCTGCTTTAGCATAAAGTGAGTCCACAAAGCTCCTGTTAATGTGGTTTTCAGATTAGTTCCACTCCTTCACACCTTCCAACACCTAACACACCAGAACAAGAGACTGCAGCCTTTATTAGTAAATATGAGACATCATCCAGTGTTCAGAAACTCTAGGCAAGAATTTAATCAATGCTTGAAAATGTTCACTGATCATTTGTGCCATTTGTCCAAATATTCCCCATTCTTACTAACTGTATTGTATTTTGCCTGTATCCAGGATTATACGGTGTGTGGGAACCATTTATAGTCACCATAGCAGGGCAATATTGTCGAACTCTTGACGGGAGACTCACGGCTGCTGGATACAACCTGATTTGTGTAATACACTGGGCAAAAGATCAAGAGAGAATCCCACTGTAAGTACCCTGGTGGCATATTAGCAGCATAATTATTTATCATTGTTTTCTGCAATGATCTCAGCTCTCTGGCCCTCTGCTCATTAGCTGTCTTCTTTCTTTCCTCAAGGAAAAGAAATGCCTTTTTGTCCTATTTAACTTGTTACAGTCAGCAACTATGCAGAGTTGAATATGTGTTGACTGTATATTGTTTGCCTAAATATTGTGATGAGTATCATGATAATGACCATGGCATGTTACCATAAACTGACAAACTAATACAGTTTTTTTATTTGCTGTTTTATGAATAGTTTCTATTCTGTCAATGTCATACACAACATTCAATCTGTAAATCAAAAACATTTCACAGGAGTATCCACAGGAGGGTGCATTCACATTTAGATTTGGTTTGTTTAACCACTGAGTCATCAAGAATTTCTGCCCTGATGTGATGCATTTGAGAAAGACGCCTGTCTTCCACCCTGACCTCTGACCTGGCTGTGGAGAGGGTCATGTATATATCACACATTAATCATATGTCATTGAACTACATTTGTGTCTTTGTGCTGAAAAAGTAGGGTTCTTACTACTAGTTGTTGCTAAAACCAAATCTTTTCTCATTTCCCATCGTCTGTCTTCTCTGTTTCTGACACATAAAAGCTACAGTTTCATATTTACAAGAACATTTTTTTTTAAATCTGTAAAAAGAATTTCAAAGCTTGCAGTTGGTATATTTTGGGTTGTGACCAGAGTTTGACCCTGTAATTCCTTTTTCCTCTTCCCTCTGAAATAGACATGTCTGGGGATAAAAAAAAATACCCTAGATGGTGATGTATGGCAGACATTATGTGTGTGTGTGTGTGTGTGTGTGTGTGTGTGTGTGTGTGTGTGTGTGTGTGTGTGTGTGTGTGTGTGTGCATGTGCTTATGTGTATGTAATGGTGTGTGTTTGTTGGAGGTGGGAGGGTGACTAACCTTTGTCATGATGGTGAAATCGCAGACTTAGCTCCTCTCTTCGGCTGTGACTATATGAGCTCTCCAGCTCTGCAGCCGAAAAATCGTCCAGCTTGACTTTCTTTACCAAGAAAGACCGAGGCATGATGGGACAGTAGTTACTCCTACACTCATACAATAAACACACCCGCCTTATCTCTTTTTGTACTAACCCTCTTCAAACTTGACCCAAACCAATGTAAAACACTTGATGGCCTGCTTGAACTATAGTGTGCTCCCTTGTTTCAGCTACTACAGGTGCATTTGCTTCCTTCCATAAGACAGCGTCGAAAGTGCAGAGGAGACATGGCTTTTAAAGATCAAACTAACCAAGCGCTCCTCACGTGCTTCTGTGTTTTTAGCATACCTAATGTTAATTGTTGCTAAAAATTTGTCGAATGCGTGTGATTGTTGGATGCTAAGATGAAAAAAAAAACTCATTTCATTCCGTTAACTCCCCACTGGAAGACCTGTGGAGCTCTTAAAGGTCTAAGATAAAAAGTAAAATAAACCAGTTCCTATATGGCTATTGTCCTGGCAAATCTGGAGGTGGGAAATCCAGTTGTTTATTTGTTTGTTTTCTTGTTTGTTTGTTTTATTCTCTTTTTCAACAAAAAAAAAGAAGAAGAAGAAAAAACGACCGTTTCCTCTCCTTCGTCTTCAGCACGCGGACAGCTCCCCGGCAACCAGCTGCTCGCCTCCGCGTGTCCGAGGCTCGTGGGTTCAGCACCGGACAGCTCCCCTCGTCTCGAGACTCTTCGCTCTTCTCCTTCCGCGTGCCGCCGCCGTCGACCCGTTCAGCCCCGAGGAAAAGGAGGGAAAGAGGAAGGTTTGGACGACCACTTCAGCCTCTGGTTTCAGGTTCGGCTCGAAGCTCGCTCCGGTGGAAATTCCCATGCAGGTGAGTCAACTCAGCCTGAATTATGTGTCGGCTACAAACCGCCTTGAAAACCAGCAGAAAGACGCCGTTCATGAGTTGGTAGCGGTCGACTGACGCTCAAAGAGAAGACGAAGGTTAAATTAGGTTAAAAAAAAAAAAAAAAAAAAAAAAAGACAGCAGCTGAGTCCAAGAGACGCCCGGAGACGGTCAGAGAAACACTTCAGCTTCTTTTAAGAGGCCAAATGGCATCACGGGTCCTTATTATATTTCTCAAAATGTAAAAAAGAAAAAGAAAAAAAATTTAAAAGAACAGCAAAAAAACTGCAGTTGGAAGACCAGAGCAGCTCATATCCCCGGTGCTGACTCTCTCTCTCTCTCTCTCTCTCTCTCTCTCTTTCTCTCCTCCTCTGTCTCTCTTTTCTCCTCTGCTCGGCGCGTGCGGAGCTGCGGCTCTCTCTGATGCACGAGATCAGCTGTTGCGGCTTTATAGGCCGAGAGAGAGAGAGCGAGAGAGAGAGAGAGAGAGATGAAAGTGCTTAATTTTATTCGTCAGAAGAAAAAAAAAGAGCATCTTGTCTTGTGGGACCAGCAGCGGCGCGCTGTGATGGCCGGGAGGGATTTAATGAGGTAGTTTTAAGGGCTCGCTCACGCTGATTTTCATGACAGTGAAATGAAAGGTAGACTTAGTTGTTTTGGTTCACGAACTAGGGATCAGAGACCATTTTGGTTTAACCCTAAAAAAGGATGCAAGTGTTTAGACTGTGATTGTAGATTTGATTAGACAGTAAACAATAATAATTTTTTCTTTCTTTCTTTTTTTTTTTAAAAAAAAAAAAAAAAAACACGAAATACAGCCACGTTCGCTTTTTTGGTTGGTTTGCATTCAAATTTAATTTCATTACTTGAGATCCCAAAAGCACCCCATTTATTGTCATGTATGTTGGCTATACAACTCATTTTAACAGAGATATATTAAATAGTCAGGAATAGTTGTTTATATTATTAGATTCAAATTAACTGCCAGAGCATTTGTTCATTGACTGTAGGGCAAATCATACTAAAATAAGAACCGTACAAACCTGAAGACACAGAAACAGAGTGAAGTCATTTATGAAAGTATTAATGCAAGCATGCAACATTTTTCAAAGCACAGCTCCATCTGACCCTCTCCATCACCTTTCCAACCCACGTTCGCAGTGACACAGAATCTCCAAAGATGGACAGTCCTCCTTAATGTCCTTTAGGTGGGTGACCACATGACAGGTTGATTAAGTGAAAAGTTGCAAAACAGCCTGTTTGTATCATTATTATCACTGTGAAAGCAAATATACAGGACTAACTGTTGCTTTGGGGGGGAAGCCTCACTACCCACCTAATGATTCTGTTTCTGAGGGACTGAGAACCATCAAACCAACCACTGAAAACCAACTTCTTGTGGCACTGAGCACAGGTCAATGCTTTTGCACTGCAGTTGACCAATTGAGTTTCCCTTATGCAAATCAGATCTCTTTCTGGACCAATCATATCCTCTGTGTGTTAATCCACACTTAGCATTAGCCAATGAGTTTAGTTAATGTAACTGGGGTGAAGGTGTTTTTGCTGAATGGTGTCTCTCAGAGCTCAGAAAAGAACAGACAGAGACAATGTCAGAGCTTCATATGACTTTCACAGGGTTCGTTTGTGTGTTTGTGTCAGTGAAAAGGGACATGGTGCAGAGTGATGATGCATTGTTTTGGTGTTTACACACTCAAACAGACTTTTCCCTCTAGCCAGGAGACAGCAACGCACCCACAAACATACACACACAGCCACATACACACTTATGCAAAGCCCTACCCCCCATTCATAGACATACGGGCAGGCAGGATGATGGTGTATGATGTAATTCAGTGACGTGTGCATTTATGTAAGATCTATTCAGCGAGGTCCTTGGAGTTAACCTATTTTTATAGTTCATTGATAAATGTTTGAGACAGAGAGAGAGGGAGTATGTCTGTGTGTGTGTGCTAGTGGTTTTTTTTTTTTAACTCATATGTTTGCGTATGTGCATGTGTAGCAAAGTGCATTGCGGAGCATTGCTCTTCAGTCTGTCTGCTGTGTTAGTTGTTGTCACTTACCATTCCTGCTTTATTTATGTGTTGATGCACTGTATTGAAGGACTCCAAAATAAAGAGAATCGTCAAACTTTGATTTTTAGTTAAACCTGCCATATTTCAACCCCAGTTTTGCCTTAATCCTAAGGGATTGTTTGTAGTACTGAACCCACTGAGAATGCATCCCCTTTTCCCACTTATTGTTTTTGTGGCCCACACATAAAGGCTATTTTGTCAAGTCTCGCTGTTTTTACTAAACCTCAAAGCAGTTAGCAGCCTTCTCCGGCTCTAACAAGCTGCTGTACACTACCTGCACAGCACGAAGAGATGAGACTGTCCCACCAAGAAGAATAATAACATCAGTCAATAATAAGAGCATTTTTATGTTAAAGTAACAAAGCTTTCTACCAGACATAGCAAGAATGACAAAAGCACAAGAGGCAAAGTCTTTAGAGTAAGGTTAGGGTGGGTGGATGGATGGGTAAACAAAACAGAGACCAAACTTTAACATGGGAAACCGCTGTTCGTTTCTCGAGCCGACCAATCGTCAACATTTTTTTAAAGGATGGGCACAGTCATTCCCTTTCATTAATCATGTGTTTATTTTTGTGATCATGATGAAGTTCCCCTTACTGTTGTTTTCCTAAATCTAACCAAGTTGATTTTGTCTATAGAGTTAACCCTACCAACCCGAACTATAGCATCAATAAAAAGGAATTATTTTAAATAGTCAACAGTTCAACTGACAAGTGATGCTCTCTACAGACAATGCTGTTGAGAGCATGAACAAACAGCATATTTTGTTATTTAAATTGGAGAAGTGATTTGAAAAGGTGAAAAGAACTAGTAAACAAATCACCGGTGTAGAAATTACAAACAGTCTATGTCTATGCCTTCTAAATAATTTGCAAATAAGATGCAATACTGACTTAAAAATCCTCCATAAACTGGCTTAAACTATGATGTGATAAGTTGATGTGATAAGGCTGCCAGTTCTGTGAGATTGTTCTTTTGTGCCCCCTAAAGGTCAGAAATCATCTCTTGCTACTTTATGATGAGAGGCTTGATGTTTGGGATTTAGATTTAGATATAGTCTAATGTGCTTTTAAAAACAACTAATAGTTTTGAAACACTTATAATAAAAAAATCCCAACCTGCCAATTTGACGTCTATGTTTTATGCAGTTAACTACTATGCACAAAGACTAATTAAAACCCTTTCAGCTCATTTTATGGTCTGTTTAGTTTCTTGGCTGCAGAGACAGAGACGAATACAGAAAAAGCAACAACAGGGGAAAGATATTTGTCAGTGGGAAATGAGTGTGATTGTTGAATTGACTGCCTTTCTGTGCCGATCGATGACACACCAGGTAATACCATTTCTATCAGGACTATTTCAATGATGGCAAAATTGTCCACTCCTTGTTATTTTTCCTGCTAGCCTGCGCGTGCAGCTATACTGCTGAGCTCAGCGAAATATATATGTATGTGTGTGTGTGTGTGCGCGTGTGTGTGTGTGTGGAGGCTGTGGGGACATGTGGAGACTGGAGACTCATTAGCATAATAATAGACTTGGATGCATGTAGACAGCCAGGCGGAGTGTGAGTGTGTGTGTGTGTGTGTGTGTGTGTGTGTGTGTGTGTGTGTGTGCGTGTGCGAGTCCTGTCAGGAAAAGGGTCCTTGTTGACTTTTCATTCCTCTGTCTTTTAAAGAGCCATTTAAATGACAGGCTTTTAAATAAAACTCCATTCAAATAGAAGGGTTTTACATATAAAGTAATATCCAGATGAAAGGGTATGTAAACAAAAACTGACAGAGAGAGATACAGAGTAGGACGGGAGGAGGAGAGAAAACAGAAGGAAGGCGAAAGACAGAAAAACAAATAGAGGGAGCAAAAAATCGAGGACAAAAGGAAGGTCAGATGGGGTTTAAATGTAAAGGAGAAAAAGAGGCAGTTCACAGTAACATAAGTGTCACTGGGTTGATAAAAGTAGTGATGGATGACCCAGAATTTGATACTAAATTTAATTGATTTGGTCGTATGTCCCATATACAGGTGTCCATTTGAGAAAAACACTCCAACTCATTAATTTTAGTTATGTGTCTGCTTATCATTTTCTTATGAAATGTGAGAGTAAGATGTTAATGCTGGTTTTATGTATGATGGGTTGTCACAGAACGATGAAAATTGTGAAAGAGAAAAAAACAACATAAAGTGATTTATTAAGTCCCTGAAACTTGGTGGCAAAATATGTTGTTTGTCAGTGCCTTTCCAAATTTAGTTATATAAGCGTTTTAAGATCTCACGCCCCAAAACCCAATTATATTATTTGTCTTTTTAACACTGTGCTATGATTGACTATGATCCTCTGCAATGGTAAATGGCACAAAAATACTTAGAGTTAGAGAAGGATCATGGCCATGGTGAGAAGGCAAAGGCAAACAGGAGGCAAACAATGGTGTCCTATACCAAAATCATCCACCTGTGTTGGTACATTTAGACACAACCATAACCTAAATGATTTTTGGTGCTATAACAAGATCACGGCACAGGCTTCAATAAGCTTAAAACAAAGTTACTTGTTAAAACACCTAACAGCACGTGAATACCTAGCATTTCTGACAGTAGAGGCACAGACAGCTAATTCTGCTAATTTCTGTAACAGAAGACAATTCAACAATCACACCAGCAGCCAGGCTCTTCTCTCTGTTTTTGGGTGTGGCAAAAACTCTAAACACTTTTGTCTTTAGATGTGATAAACAATGAGATCAGTAGAAGTAGTACTGATTTTCAGTCAAGACACTGCAGAATAATCACTGAGTAACTTGATTATCCTTTTAAGCAACTATTGACTATTTCTGTGTTACTGTACAGTTAATGGATGTATTTTTTGAATGACAACATTAAGTCCATAAATATATGAGCAAAGTGTGTGAGCAAAGATGATCATCATTAACTGCTAAAAAATCACTGAAACTATACAAGTTGTCCAGTTGCTAAAATCGTTTTGGGGTCAGGAAGCTCAAAGTGTGGCCAAAGATACATTTGTTTAGTTGTAAGATTATAAATGAAATAAAAAAGGAAAAAAAAAGTTTTTGGTGGCTTTTTTCCTATTGCAAAATATGATTGGATAGCTTGCAGTCTCAGACTTTTGAACCCCATTGTATATCTTCAAGACCTCTTCATATGGAGGAAAAAATACTCCTCTGCTCACAACTCATATCTACATGCTTTGATTTAAGGGGTCACAAGTGTAAATCATCAGAAATCACTACCCACATTTAGAGCAGACCCACTCAGTGTAATATAGTGCAGCATGTGAACATTAAAGACCAGCAGAGCAAAATACAAGATTATCAAGTTAAGAGGACCAGTTCACAGCTGGTCATAATAAAACAAAACAGAGAAGAAAAGAGGAGAACATCACCAGTAAACCCGTCATGTCCATGTCATTAAGATACATATATGACCCTGCATGTGTGCTATGAATATGTATGTTGTATGTATAAAATGTGACCCTGGACATTAATATGTATTGGGTGGTAATGAGGCGAATGGGCAGATCAGATGGGTCCTTTTTAACTGGTCACATGTGGCTCATTAGGATGGGGCCACACAAAGCACCTGATACCCTCAAGACGACAACTGCACCCCAAGAATTATTTTATGTAATTTCTGTTTTACTAGGCAGGGCATAGAGAGACAGGAGGGATGAGAGACTGTGGAAAGACATTTGTCTTTCCATCTCTCCACAAAATTTGGACGTGAACTCATCTGACAGGTATGTGGTAACTCACTAAACTGATTGATTGAACTGAAAGACTACACAGAGGAAGAGTGTTTAAATGTAAATAGTCCTGGAGAAAAACGTTCAAGGCTCAACTGAGTAGATGCTGCTTCTGTGCTTGACCCTGACCTCCGACCCAGTGGTCAAACAGAAGTGATCATCACACATCATCACTTTGGACTTAAGGTGGCGATATATAGGCAACATTTTGAGTCATAAAGAAAAAGGACAGTCTTACCTTTAAGTATTTGTGGATTACATACCCTAATCATGTGCACAATTATTCAACGAAATTACAGAGGAGAGGTGGATAGAGAGCAGCAGGACAGAAAGTTCAGTCTGTATTAACTAGTCACATGTGTGTCATTACAATGGGTAGATATATAACAGCTGATACCCATGTAGACAAGGTGGAGGTTACATCACTGAAACCCAGTGTCTCTCGGCGCACCTTGCAGTGTTACCTTTTCTTATTGCTCAACTTCATAGGTCATATGTTAATGACATTTGACCAATTTTTACTTGTGAACTTGTTGACAGCAGCAGACACAGTCTTCAATTTTTTTTTTTTATTCTTGAAAATAAAATACTTAATTATGTTATGTGCACATACAGATACTTGTCAGAGCAACTGTCAGTCCACATGGTGGATGGTCAGGCACATGGAGGAGCAGATGGACAGTATAAAGTCAGGCTGACAGATAATTAAATTTGTCAAAATGGAGACACCTGATACCAAAGACTTCAGACAAATGATGATTCATTAAGTATTTGCAACGTATGTTTGTATATTGAGATTGTAAATACAAGATTTGAAGCAAGTAAAATGATATTCTTTAAACATTTTCTAACTTGGAGCCATCCCCAAGCCATCATCTAATAGTTAATCCAATGATATTGCTTAAAAATGCCATGAAATTGCAGTTTTAACAGAACCAATAATATTGCAATTTTGCCACATATGACAATGAAACACCACTCTAATCCATATCTGAATCTAAATGTGCCTGTGCCTTGATTGTGCAAGAACTGATATTAAACTGAGAACACATTAGTCTTAATGAAACCCTAGTTCTGCTTGAATCCTCGCTAATACTTGAGGAAATATCAGACTTGTTGGCCTTCTTTCTTTAGTCTTCACCATAAGGACAGAAAGCTGTGGGCTTTAGTGATGCTTTTAAACATCAACAGTGGCTTAAGTTGTTGGGAAAGGAAATGACCTCAGGACCTCTTGTAGATGCAGATGGACCGATAAGGCACTTAGGGTGAGACATGGTCATTGGGGAAAAGGCTTCTGAGGCTCTGCCACAGTGTAATAACACCACTATGTCCTTCAGTTAAGATTTTAAAACTTGGCAATAAATGAAGGTAAAGCATATCTCCCTGTCAGGGTAAAGAATGAACAGCAGCAAATTAGATCACTCCAAACTGTATGAAAGTTTTCTAACAGCAGGAAGGATACACTGTGAACAATCTGTTCATGTTTTAATGATTCGAGTCTTTGTACTATCTAGAATAACTATGTTTATTGGATTTTGTGTCCTGGTTCTCTCCAGTTTCATTTTATCTCTTCACCCTAAACTGAATTTGCTCAGTCATATGAACACCTTATGATATAACTGATATATTCTCCTCCCAATATAATATGAGCAATTGTTATACAATAATTTTTCCAGTGTTATCGGTATCAGTTTAGCCTTTTTGGAGGAAACGTTACCTACTGCTAACAGGCTGCTGTGGAAAGTTACTGTATTTCTTTTATGTTTAATTTATTCTGTAAAAATATTTATGACATGAAATTGTACATATGAATGTGTTTGAATGTGCACCATACTAAGTCAGGGGACAAGATCACAATCAAATCAAAATTTTACTGAAGGTAATTTTTACAGTCAAGGTTTATTATTCCATTCAGGGTGTGAAAATAATTTTTGAAAACTGAAGACTAGGGCAACACATGTACAAGGACAGACAGATAGATAGACAAGTTTATGAGTCATTAATTCAAACGCAGACGGCTTATTAACCCGTCTGTGTTCACAGCTGGCTCACACCTGATACCGTCAATGGCCCCTAGACACCTTTAACATGTATGTGTGTGTGTGTGTGTGTGTGTGTGTGTGTGTGTGTGTGTGTGTGTGTGTGTGTGCGTGTGTGCGTGTATGCCCGCATAGGTGCATGGTCCCGTGGTGTGATAAAACGAAAAGAAATGCTTTTACTGCTTCCTCCCTGGTTCCCACCCCTACAGTGCTGGATGTCAGCTCACATTATCCAAGTATTGAGGCACATTTTAAATTGTGAAAAATATTTTCTACACTGAGAACTGAGTTACAAGGGAGACAGCACATGACATCACAAAATGACACATGAGTGAAAAAGAAGCCAAGAGAAACATAAGAGCAAATCTGACACTGTAGTGCATTTGTGAGTGTGATGAAAAGTTTTTAGTATATGAAGAATAACTATGAAGATAGTACCATGTTACAACATGGTGCTTCACTCATTCCAATTAAGTGGGTGAATTTGATGAAAACATTGGTTAGTGTTCCTTTCCAGTCGCATTTTGTTGTGCACCTGATGCTCAGAAAACAAATTGAATGTTTTGTAGTTGTACTTTTGTATTGATTGTATAGCAGGAAAAATGTGGCCCTTTTATAGCTAAACTGAATCGACTATCTTTAAACACTTAAACTAATAGTCCATTATCTGTAGGTTGTGTAGATTGGTGTGGTAAGTTATTTGTCTTATCAAGTCAACATGGACTTTGTTATATCGAAGTACTTTTCAAGTCTTTGTAGTCTACGTTTGAGGTAAGAGAACATTTTGTTTCCCAAAGCAGGAAAACATCAGTTGTTGTTAAGAGAAAAAAAAAGCAAAATGTGACAATGTAGCATGCAAACAGAAAATCTGCTTTAATACAGTAACCCAGCAGGAAATTTCATTTCAACCTCTGGTGGTTGCTTCAAGTGTTCAGTAAGAATAAAAATAGACCTTTCCATTACAAGATATAGCATGTTAAAATAATAAGTACATAAAAATTCATTTTAGATTAAACCAATATCACTGTATTGATACAAATTTCTTGCTCTACTGACATTTAATGCTTATTTCCTGTAAACTGATCAAGGGAAGCTGTTCAGGTTAAATGCATGCATTTAAATCATATGTTTGTCTTCTTGTTCTTACAGCTGCTGTTATTATCAATACCATTATTACATCAATAAGTATCACGACTGATGTGTTAGAAGGTTTTTCCACTGTCACCAAGTGCTTGTTCATGCTGGGAACTGCTGGATTTCTCTCTCTCTAATATTTTAAGGTCCTAATCTTACTCTGCAAAGTGCCTTGGTAGTACATATGTAAAATTGAATCTGAATCGAATTCAGAGTCTGTTTTTCACATCATTAGTGAGGTATCGCCAATGTCACCTGAGTTTGATCAGCTAAAAATTACACAGGTAAGAAGCAAAGCAAAGGCAGCTTTGATTGACATATCAGTCTACCTCTGGTTTGAGGTCAGGTTGTAGCTGTGTCAACATGCCAACCTTCTTCATATGTGGAAAAGACAGTTCAATGATCCTTCTGTAATCTCAGACAATTTAGCTTCCATTTGCAAAGACAAAAACGTCACACGTAGCTAGTCATTTAAATTGTCTCTCATTTTGTGCAACAACTCAGCAGAGAGAAGAGATTCAGAGGGTTAATTGGGTCTAGGGACACAGTACACACACTCACACTCACACTCACACACTCACACTCACACACACTCACACACACACATACACACACACATACCACCACCACCACCACCAAATCCTCTTAGCTTTATAATGAAGGAAGTAGAGATGGGTAGAAAAAAAAATAAGCAGAGAGAGAAACATGGTGAAGAAACAGGGATGAAGAAAAAGAGGATGGGGATCGAGAGATGAGAGAAAGAGAGAGAGAGAGAGAGAGAGAGAGAGATGCAGGTCAAGATAAAAGGATAAACACTGAGGGATAAAAAAAGGGAGGGATGCTGCGATGGAAGGAACAGAGAAATACAGAGACGGAGAAAAAGTTGAAGGGGTGACAGTTAAGAGTGGATTGTAAAATAACAATGCTTTGTTGCCATGGAAACAAACATTTTTATCAGCCCCAGAGGCAGGGAAGTAACCTGCTTGTTAAACCTCCTGTGCTATCTTGTTAAGCTGTTGTTGTGTTTGTGCGAGCAACAGTATGTTTGCAGTCGTGGCATCCCCTAATGAAACACTGTGGGCACATGTCTGGCTTTGTTCTGTTTTGGGTTTTATCCACCTTGGATTTTTAGATTAATTACTACTTTCACTCTTAAATGAATGTGTAGGGTGTTGATATCTTTATGGTGTCATTAAAAATTATCCAGAGCATTTTTGTCTAGGCCACACATTGGATTAGAGAAGTTGGAAAACTCTCAGTGTAAATTACAAATAAAACTATTTAAAACTTTTTTTTTAGAGGTTTTCTGTTGTGTTTATGTGAATTCAAAAAGTCACCAATATCTGTGATCTGGTGATAGAAAGTTTTCACCTGGCACAACAGCAACAAATTAAACTAAGGGCCTTTGCTGTCTGGGATCAAAACCAATAATCAGTCAAACACAGTCAAAGACACATACAGTTGCTTTTGTTACTTCTGAGTATATTGTATTGATTTGTATTCATTCCCCAGATGAGTGCTCTAATCTTAACCATGACCTCCAACGTCTTAAAGGGTTCAATATGCTTTAGACAAAGTGGATAGTAGTTCATGCAAAATGAACATCAACCATGCCTGAAGGCAAAAATGTCCCTTGATTGAGAACTTCATAAACTAAATAGCACATCTGGACAAGTTTTTTCTTTGCTTTTTTTTTCAAAACCAGATGTCATTATTTTTTGTTATTATCAGTTTTACAGAGTTGGACACAGAATAATTTGTATTCCAGCAGAGCAAAGAAACGTAAAGCATATAAAAACACAAATACCACTTATTTTACAAAGAAAAATATGTCTTTCTGATCCCTCCAGGGAGCACTGCGATCACAGACAAAATGCTAAAATCAGGTCAGGTCATATCAGCAACTCCCACACCTCTCACCGCATCCTAATTTTGCACATCCCTTTTCGGCGTGAAGCACTGTCAACGAAAAAATCTGAACCTCACCTGATGATCTGAAAGCAGACTGATAGTTTATGTGATGGCCTCAAAACAGTGACTGTCTGTCAGCCATGTTCAGGACATGTACCAGCATACAGTAATGTGACTGACTTTGTCCTGGTGAATGCTTTATAACTCCTTATCACTTATCCTTATATCTTTTTCAGCAGCAGCCATTTAATGCATTTAAATTCAGTAATTACCTCTCTATAAAGTACATTTCATCATTGTTAGAGGTCATTCATTTATTTCAGTGTAAATATTTGTGACTTATCTCCTTCTAAAGTCTGTTGTGTTAAGTTACTATGTAAATTTACCATTCACACAACACACCAAGAAGAAAGACCAAAAACTGACATGATCATTTTCAGATATTTTGGTTCCTTGGTCATTTATTAATTATCGCAAGGGAGGGTTGGATCAAGAGAAAACACACTGAGTTGTTTTTTGGTGGGCTACATGCAACAGGCTCTTGCAGCTTTTGCTCACCAGCACAGTTGCAGCACAGTTGCAGGTCATAAAGAGGCAGAGAGTGTCTACAGAGATATGAGACAAAAAAAAGATAAACCAAATGTATAATCACCGAAGTGCAAGTGCTAAATATCAAAGGTTACTTGCTGTATTATTAAGTATTCTTCAAAGTCCTGCAGTTTTTCTCACCCAAAAACAGGAAGGACATCACAACATGAAATTATTTTGGGTCTTGTACTGTGCTTGAAAAGTGACTCATCCACACACAGTGATATGACGCAGATGATGGAGCTGTATTATATTCTGTCATTGTCAATGTCAGTTTATTTATATGGAGTTTTAATCTGATTTAGAATATAGTGGGTGGATTATTGCATAGAAAAATCTTGGTCAGCTAAGACAGTAAATAGATCAGAGGAGAATATCATATAGACGTTTGGCACAAATGCACGCACACATGCGCCAGCCAATCCTTCTCTCTCACTTTTTCCTCACTTCCAGCGAGCATCTCTCTCCCTCTATGTAATACTGCTGATTCCACTGTGACAGAGTTGCAGAGCCATGCAGTTATTCCATTGAGTTATACTGTATCTACTCTAGTGGAGGAGAACTGGATCATATCTTGGCTCCCTTTAGTTTGAGACAAAGATGAAAGGCAGAAGTTATGTGTTTAATCGCCAGAAACCACACAGACCTCACTGAAGGTTTTTCAAAAAAAGACCAAATTAATGATAAGAGATAAAAGGCTTTGATGTAGTTATTAACTCAAAAAAATCTTTAATCTTTATTTTTTATCATTATCTTTTCTCATCGGGGTATTAAATTTAATTTTGCCTATGAAAAGTGAAGAAAAGAGAAGACTTTTCTTCTCTTTCCAAAAAGATAGAAAGATATTTATTAACATATTTATTAACTTACTTTTCATTAACTGTAATGAGTCTCATAAGATATTTGGTTTATGCTCACTTTACTATTTTTTTCAGACAATTCTCCAACAAAAGGTTGTCACTGTTAGATTATGAGACAGCCTAAATAGACCAACTCACTCTATCTATGTTCATGTGTGTGTGCATGTGTTATAGGACGCAGGGGAAACAAAGGATTTCCATGACACAAGGGGCCCAGGACAGGGTTGAGGAGGGCGAGGTGGAGGGGGGTTGGAAGAAAAGGAGGAGGCGAGGATAAATTAGGAAAACGCACCCCAGCAAAGCTGTGGAGAGATTCTAGCCAACAGAAGAAGGGATCAGAGGATAAATGAGAAATAAATGACAGGGAAGTTTTAGAAAGACATGCTTTAATGGTTTTAGGTTGAGCACTTTTCAGGGCTTTTTTTTTTTTCTTTGCAGTTTCTTAGCCCAGCCTCATTCAGCTTTGTCACAAAGCTCAGAGGAAGTCTGGTTAAGTCAGCTTAGGTCAGCTCAGTTAATGGGAGGCTGTAGCCAAGTCAGTGTAAACTAGTTAGCAGAATTTTGGGTTTCCAAAGTCAGCTTCAGCAAAGTCATTTTGACCTTTTGTTCAATGCAAATTTTTAATCCTTGTCTGACATTGTCTGAAGGACTTCTGGTTTCTGCACTGCGGTTCCAGAGTAAATTAACAAGTAAACAGTGCATTACGTCAGGCTGGTGCCTTGTGAGTGCAGTTGGATCATAATGATTTCAGGTTAAGACACTGAGAGGTTTGCAGTTCCTACAGTGATTTTTCCATTAACTGTGCACAATCCTGTCTGAAATCTGTCGGGTTGTTTCATGGGATCAAAAAAAGAGGCCCTCTGAAAACAAAGGAAATGCCTTCAAAGTTTCTCTCAGTGGCAGATGGTGGAACAAGTGAAGGACCAAGGAAAAACTCATTTCTAAAGAAGTTATTCTCTTCAAAAAAGCATAACCACAAGCATGTGTAGAGTAACACCAGGGATAAAAGGATCTAAGGACAATTGGATTTTTATCTTAGAAACACCAGCATGAACAGTGACTCTGACGTACCAGTCATTACAAATGTGGCTTGATTCCAAAGACAAGCTTTACCAACCTATTATTAATTTGACAAAAATCTATGGAATCTAATGAAAGTGTGGTGCAAGGATCTTTATCGACACAGACACAATTGCTCTTTAAACTTTATTATTTTACATTTTATTTATATTTTGAGTTTTTACTCTGTGTTTGTACAATAACTTGCACAATAACTTGATGTTTTTATTCAGCTGTTAGTTGTGTCGACCTCATGTAGAGCAACCAAACGTTTTTCCATGTTGTCACGCTTTTCTAGAAAATGCTTTGTAAAATCTGGTTTGATGGTTGATTATCAGCGCTCACCCAGACGTCAGTTGTTCCCCCAACAATAGACTACCACCACCAGCCCCTCTCTGGTGTGTGTATGTGTCTGTTTGTGTGTGTGTGTGCGTGTATGTGTGTGTGCATGCATGTGTGTGTGTGTGTGTGTGTGCACGCTAATCATGCAGCTCTTATCAGCAACCGTCAGACCTGCAGAGACTCCGATGTGCTCCCTGCTGATAGCTGCACACACAGAGGTCTCCTCCCCTCATGGGGTTTTAAATAGAGAACTAATAGACCCTGGCCTGGAAAATAAAAGCCAAAGATCATTACCAAGCAAGAATGACAACTCTGTAGAACAGTAACTATAACAGCTGATACACAGGCCTCTTGATGTACAGTCACTGAGAGGGAAGGAGCCGAGAGAGAAATCCATCTGACAGTAACTACGATTTCATCAGTTTTGCTGCATAGCCTAATGGAAATATGCTTCAGTAACTTAGAAATAACTTTAACTTAAAATAGAGAAAAAAAAATTCATCTCTCAAAAATCTAGGGAATCTTCTCTAAAAAAATGTATATTTTTAGAAAACATTTCCTGCATCATAACTTTTGCAACCTGAGGCTTTAGAGGTCAGAACGAGTCAGCTGTCTGTATTTGAATCATGTCCTGCAACTCATGAGTCTGATTTCAGCTTTGACGTTGAGAGAAAGACACACAGAGAGGGGGGTGAAAGGATAAAAATCAGTCATTAGAGTCTATTCACTTTGTCTCTATGGTGCCAATGGAAGGGCTCTTAACCTGCTGACACACACACACATACACACACACACACACACATACACACGCACATAAAAGAAAAGAGAGAGAGAGAGCCGTAATGAACAGTCGAGGGAGTCCATTGCCCCTTCTGTTCACATTTAGACTTGATTGGTCGAGACCTTTGACCATAAAGGTCAAAAGGTCAAAATTTTGACTCTAATCACCACTTTGTGTGTGTGTGTGTGTGCGTGCGTGCGTACGTGTTGGACAGTGAACTGACAACGAAAAAAAAAAAACAAAAGGTCCAGAGGCTTCACCAAAATCTATCCTGAACATTTTAATGGAGAAACTAAATGGACAAATAAATGCATTATACAGGGTGAGTGTGAATAGCAGGTCAGCGGCACATGAACTAAAGGTCTGTTTGGATGTGTGGGAACTCCAGTCTGCAGATGACAGCTCGTTAACAGAAGGAGATTTGACTGCCAACCCCCCCAAACCCCCC
>CM076663.1:9202491-9219341 GCA_038496675.1 Rachycentron canadum | reverse complement strand
TATATATATATATATATATATATGTATAAAGAGATATATATATATATATATATTTGTATGACTGTATATATGCCCTGTGGAGGGCCCCTGCTTTGATAGGTAGACGAGGTTGCACGTCCCCTCTGAACAATTTTTTAAAGGAAAATTACACAAAAAGTTTTTCCACACATAAAATAAAATCTTTTTAAAATGTTATGTTTTATTTTTAATGACTAGTGGTCCATCCTTGGTTAAAACAGTCCAGTGTTAGTAAGCTAGGAATGTGTGTGTGTGTGTCTGTGTGGGTGGGTGTGTATGGGGACAGGGGGGTCCAAGTATCTCAAGGGACAGGTTATGACAAATAAGATTAATGTGTCCCCTATTTCCAGACTGGTGCACTGGCCTCTCCTCTCCTCACACACACACACACACACACGCACACACACGCACACACATCATAAAAAACACACATATGCACCTCTTTGATAGCTTTTTTCGTGCAGGAGAGGGTCCATCTGGGGACTAGACAAGGGTGGGAGTACATGTGTGCCACAGTAGGACGTCACCTCTGTCTTTTTCTTTGTTGTCACATGCAACTGAGGAACAATTACACTTCACAAAGGAATCCAGTACCTTTTGTCTATCTTAAAACTACAAAGCTTCATTTATCATTAATTATCTTATAAATGTTTTGACCAAAGAAATTGTATTTTTAATCCAATCAATGTACATGAACAAAAAAATAGATGCCTGAATAGAAATTAACTAGTAGAACTAGTAGTTTTATGCCTAAATCCAATTAATGTTTCTGAATACAATTAAATGCAAGAAGCAGTTTGTACGTGGTGTAATGAAACAGCCATTTAACATTCAGATCTAGTGAATAAAATACTTACACTCTTTATTCAATCACTGCTTAAAACAGCATAAAATATAGTTTTATCCCCTTCTTCTCAAAACATTATCCTAATTTCTTACAGTAAATTTGACATTCTACACTGTACTTTTTTTGTAATTTGTTATTTTTAGTTTAAAATTAGCTCAAAATTAAAATGTTTTGGTTTTAATTAAGACCATCCGCAGCTCTAAAGATGCTTTCTGGCATGACGACACAGGTTTACCGACCACACTATTCATCATACACTATTCACCGTTTTATTTCCATCTTCATTAAGATTGTGTGAAAGCACTTTGTAAAAGAGGACACATATTTAGAATATAAATCCTTGTATTTTAAAAATGTATTTGGTTATTTATGGGTATGTTAATTATAATAATAAATATGAATCATCCCCAACCATAATCTTGAGATTAACGTCTGCACAACAAGGCAACATGTAGTTCCACTTATGAGAGCAATTTTTTATCAAAGGTCAAGTACTCTATGAGAACATCTTTGTAAAATACATAATAATAGTGTATATTGAATCCTGTTATATTTCATCTTTTCTTTGGGTTTATTTGACAGTGGACGTGATCATGCACTGACAGCATGTGGCTGCAGTCTCAGCAACAAATATGACACGTCGTCCCACGGTTCGGTTCACATGACTCTTGATTCAGTGTGAGAAATGATCTGAGTTCAGCGCAGATAAGCAATGTCAGCAGGCACACTGATGTTCTTTGTCGATCTGAAGTGTGTTTGGTGTCTTCAGAAGGGTTGTGTTTATGAAGGGAAAACCAAGTATGTCACTTTGTCTCTCTCTCACACACACACACACACACACACACACACACACACACACACACACACAGACACACACACACACACACACACACACACACACACACACAGACACACACACACACACACATGCTGCTGAACCGACAAGCCCCTGCCCTTTCTTCACTCTTGACCTCAGCTCTTTTGGCCCTCCATGCTTGAGTGGTCATTACATATCACTGAGACAAAGAGGAAATCTGTCTGTGTGTGACACAAAGAGAGAGAGGGAGAGAGGGAGACATTAAATGCATGTGTATGCAGTTAATAAAACTTCACTGTTACCTTGGACAAATGTTTAAACCTTCTACTTGTAGCAAACACATCTGAATTGCCAGCTAGATGATGTTCACTAAAAGTGTAGGAGATTATTTTAACTGGCTGTTAAAATAAGAGAGGGGCACCCACAATGACTCTTACAGTTATTAACAAATAAGTCTGCATGAGTTAATAGAGGAGGAATTTACACAGAAATTCATTCACATATTTATCCAGCTGTAAATCACATCACAATGTTTTGCTCATTTGCTCGACACATAAACGTAGAAACATGGTTACCAATTTGTTTCTCATTAAGCTTTACCAACCATTCATGTACATATACAGTTAATTCTTACATTTAATGAACACTATAGAGGCACTCATTTCCTGGATATACTATATAGTTATACTGTGGCCATTTTCTATAGATCTTTTCAGAAAAAACTTGACCAAGAATTCAATGACAGACCAATTAAGGCCTCATCCTCTAACCTCCAGCCACCTTTAGCAGCTCAGGGAACAGAATATAAAGATCTGTGAGTTTTTTAAATCATACTGCACATTCACACTTGGAGTTGACATTTTTCTCTAAGGTTTTATAAGAGATTTCATGAAGACACATTTGACTTTTTTTACCACTGAACCAGGAGGTTTGATTGTCAAGGGTTTCGTGTCAATCTAAGAGCTGAAAGTCCGCTGACTGTGAGTCACCTGTTTGTCTATGGACAGAAGGACTTTGGGAAACTTGGCTTTTTAATATATAACTCCTCCTATTTGATCACTCCACCATACTTTGATAGAAAGCAAAAGGTGGTTTGCTAGATTTAGCAATACCCAAATTCAGCGTTGAGCTTAATAGCCTGTCACAACACCCTGACTCAGTTTCAAGTCACTATTATGGAAATGTATTGTATGAAATATTTCAGGTAATAGTAGAGAAAAACCCAGAAACCCTGGGGATTCAACTAAGAGTCATATCAGCTATGTGTTTTCTACTTGCCTGAATATCACCTGAGTGTTCAAAGTTCAGGGTTTGGTTTGTTGTGTGCCTTTGTTTGTGTGTGTGTGTGTGTGTGTGTGTGTGTGTGTGTGTGTGTGTGTGTGTGTGTGTGTGTGTGTGTGTGTGCGTGTGTGTGTGCGCGCGCGCGCGCGCGTGTGTGTGTGTGTGTGTGTGTGTGTGTGTGTGTGTGTGTGTGAGCCTCAGAGATATAATCTTTTCCCCTTGTCCTCCCGCTGAGCTTCTCATTTCCCAGCTCTTCACCACCGACTGGGACAATGAGTATATGTGTGTTGTGTCCTCACGGTGTGTGTGCATGTTGCAGATACCCAGGAGACAAACACCCCCATGGGATCTCTGACATACATATGCCCCGAGGGCCCCCAAGAGAGAGAAAAAGAGGGAGAGAGAGCAAGAGGGATAAATGGATAGAAAATTTTGTCTTAAGGTGAGACTGAAAACCATGCACACAGTTTAATTGCTGTAGTTTGTGTTAGTGCTACAGATGTATTATTTTAAGTAGAAGTAAAAGAAGTTGCAGTTGTGGGCTTTTCTGAAAAAAGCAAGAAAGTAGTAAAAAGAGGACACAAAAAAACAGCGACAATAAAAAAAGATGAAGCCACATCAACAATTTCCTAGAATTAATTGGATTAATAGGAAGCTCAATTAATGTGGGATGATCTGGTGTATGGGTGTTCATGTGTGCGTGTCTGCACGCAGCAGTAGCTGTGGAAAAACAAGCTGGAGAAAATGAAAAGAAAAGAAATGAAGACAGATTTAGATGGACAGCAAAGGAGAGAGAGAGAGAGAGAGAGACAGGGAGAGAGAGAGACAGAGAGAGGAAGATTTGAGGAAAGGGGGAATAAAAACAGGAGAAAATTATCAAGGGAAGGAGAGGAGGAGAGAGACAGATGTTCCTTCTCTCTGTCCTGGTCTGAAACTAATTGGTCCAGGATTAGAAGAGATTATATATAAAAAATACACAAAAATTATACAAAGCCCTCCACAGGTCTGGTTTCCATGGCGATAGTCTGATGTGCAACAGTGCAACAGCAACAGGGACAAAAAAATAAAACCAGTTGCTGCCTTGATTACCAGAATGACACAGTTACAAACCAGTCATACAAGACTATTTACAGGAATAGCAGAGCTCACTATGGATTCATACAGGTATTGAACCTGTGGTTTTGCTGCAACTGCCTGTTGACACCAAGCAGCCACACTGTTAAATCTAATCCAGAGTTAAGAGAAGCCTGCATATCCTACAGTTTATGCTATTTTACTCTGAACACACGTATAATAGCTTTTTTTGTAGTTGTCTCAATGTGTTTCTTCTTTATCCTAAGTCGTCAACTTCAAACTGTTCTCTCATCTAATCCTTGTCATGGAGGTGAATCGCCATATTGTCCAAAAGGCTGAGCGATTCCTCAAATTAGCCCTGTGAGCCAATTAACATTTCTCATCTTACATGTTACACCACTGATACAGGGTATTTCATTTTTTGTTATTTTTATTTTTATTTATTTAATTTAAGACTGGACTAATATGGACATATTATTCCCATTAAATGAGGAGGTCTTTTTTGTTAAATGTTATTTGTAAATGATAGAGGAGATGAGTAAATTACATATTAGGGAAAAAAAAATAGAAAAACCTATTATGCCATATTGAACAAGACCAATTACTTTCAAAAAAAATAAGCACACATAAGTAATATGTGTTGTAGTGCGTCTTTTTATGCTGCCATAAAATCAAATTTAATTGGCTGCAAGAATAAAAAAAAATGGTCAGCAGTGGAAGGATTAACTCCTTTTTCAAGCCGGTGCACATGATAGCAACAGACAACACACTAACAATCATGATACTCAAATAAAAAAGTATTCTGTCTAAATTATAAACTATGTTCAAATTCAACAGAGAGAAGAGGGCAGGAGTGTGAAGAGAAACAGAAAGCTCCCGAGGCATCTGTCTGACAGTCTGAACAGGAACACTTCTCACAAATGTTAAACTTCAGTTATTCGCTGAGGCACTCTCCTGTTTCAACACCTAAAAACCATCTGCCGTTAATTAAAAACAGGCTTCCACCTTTCAAAAAACTGTTAATTCTTTGTCTCACTGTGGTTGCTGTTTATGGATCTCAGCTAAAATACTCAGATGTGCTGCTTTAGGCTTTCATATCCAGCTCTGTATATAGTTCAGTGCTTGAACAAAGGCTTTACAACCTGTCAGCTCTTGTGTTTTTCCATCGGCATCACGCCGCCGGTTCATCTGTGAAATGCACTTGACTCTGAAGCAGCAAGCTTTCCTCTCTGTCAGTCTTACAGGATGATCAGACAGGCTGAGACATCAGTTTTTTTCCATTTTTTTCCCCCTCATTGTTTCTGAAATATATTCCTCAGTCTTTACAGTGGATTTTTGAACACAGACACTTGTACCTGTGACAAGCAGATACATTTCTCCCAAATCAACAAGGAGCTATTCTTTATTTGCTAAAATATTACATTTTCCTATTCTGTTGTATTGTGTTCCTTAGTGACAAGATTGTGGTTTTTTACCGTTGCCACTAAAGTTCAACACAATGCAATTTAAATATACCTTGTGGAGTTTTTAACAACTAGTAACTAGTAATACACTACTAATACAAGTGGGTCCACATATTGTTTTCTGTCATGCAGACACAACTTTTTGCCATGCGATACCTATTCCTGTAGCTGATTTGGAGTTATTCAGCTGAACAGCATTTGGTGGCAGAAAGCATAACAATGCACCAATAAAGGCTAAAAGGACTGGTAATAAGTATAGACTTAAAATATTCAACAAATGTTGAAAGAGTACACACAGTGTGCAGCATTTAGAAATGTTGCACAGCAATAAAACATTGGCAAATCAAGAAGTGCATTCATCAGTTTCACAGGCAAGTTAAACAACCAATTGAACCCTGACATCTAGAAATCTTGTTTAATTTTTGCTGTAATGATTTGTTACAGTATACACACACAAAAAAATATAACCCAACCTTAAAGCCAGTACTGGGTAACTGTGGGAAAGAATGCACACTAGGTTGTTTTTTCTTTCATATTACCCATATGCTGAGTTATTTTCTATCTTGATACCTTGATAATAACAAAAACAACAACACCAAGAGTATATAATATAATATTTCGTATTTTGACATTGCATCATGGATGAGTTCATAGTCATAGACAGGAAAAGTCTGTTGTTTTTTTAACTGAAAAAACATTTTAATTAAATATTGGTTTCTATCAGGTCGTACATGTAGAAAGAATATTTTGACTTGATATTTACATATTTCCACTGTCAGTAAAACATATGCTCTACTAAATCTTTTCAACAATTTAGGACACGTTCTTATCACAACTGCTTAATTAATGATTTTTCAAACAAAACATCAACAAATACAGATGCAAATAATTAAAGCTTTGTTGTGTAATTAGCTTTCAGCGTCTGAGCAGTACCTTCACAAACTCTGGATCTATTCTCAATATAAATATAAGATATAGGTTTTTAATGAATGTGCAGCAGCTTTCAGTTTATTTCATATATTGAATATATTTGTTCCTTTGATAATGAATCTGGATGTATTTATTATTTGGACAGTTACAATTACAAACCCCAAGGCATAACGCTCTTAACACCTGCAGACTGACAGTTGATCCAGCTGTTATCCAGCTGTGCTGTCATCTCCAAAAACTAACATTGCATCAGATGATGAATTGAAGAAAAGGATGCTCTCCTCTCCATCTCCTCTTTTGTGAGAGGGATTGAGAAATGAGGACAGGATGCAAGTGAAGGAAACAGGGAGACATTTTATGGTAATGAAGCAACCCCACATATAAGATAAGCAATGTTTCAAAGATCATTTTTGTTGTAAAAACACAGACACCAACTTCAAACCTGTAAATACAAGTTACATGTATTTTGGTTTTATTTTTTATTGTATTGACTTAAGGGTAAATGAACAACATTTTCACCTTGAAATGTTCAAAGCTTTTTTTAGGTCATGTTAATCTTCTAATGTCCAAAGGTTAGCAGCTGAAGCTACACTTGAAATTGGGCTGGACATTAGTTTACACCCCAAAAGTGGCAAATAATGCTCATCTTGCAATGTCCAACCATTTCAAGTTTAAGAAGTTTATAAAGTAAGGCTGGCCTTATTTTGTGCAAACTTTTAGTTACCAGATATTGATAGTGTAAGATGAGATTTGTTTTTGTTTGATTTATGTTGTTATTACCTATTCTTCCTCAGGTTTAGTCAGAAAATTGAAATAATTGGAGTAATGGTAATTCAAGTTCAGAAACAGTACATAAGAGGGGGTGTGATATAATTAGTTGTATATAAAGGTATTTTTTGTGAATTTCAGATAGTAAGTGTGCAGTGTACAGACTAATATCGCCTGAATGATACGCAAGTTATTAAGTAATAAGTAACCAACCTAAAGTGCCCAGGAGAGTTCATTGGCTTTTTGTAACCACTGGGAGCTTTGTTTGTTTTTTACTTAGTTCAGTTTTGTTCTGGGCAGCATTTGTGTTGTCACATTGGAAACAATGATTTTTTTTTTTTCCATTTTTTTGTTATCTTTTTATCTATTTGAATGTGTTTTCTTTTGCTGCAGTGCATTGAACTCTTAGGGCCACTGTACTTTGTAATCTTGTTGATTAACCTTTCTCATATTCTGATTACATAACCAAAGAAACACTCCATTCCTGACAATGCAGGCCACCTTCATCTCTTTTTCACACACACACACACACACACACACCTGCTCTTTACCTCCTTTGCTTTGCCAGATGTTAGCATTGAGATTTCGATGTAAAATCAAGTGTGAGAAATGTTTTTAATTATCTAGCCACCTGGACAGGGTTGTAGCGCACACACACACAAACTCACACACACTCACACACACATGCTAACCCACACATATTTTGCATACAATGCTATCACGCTTTGATGGACATTGATGTAAAAGAAGACCCAAGAAACCTTTACTTTCAAAGTTAAAAGATATGTATTTTTTCCAAAATAAATGCCCTAACTCAAACTCATTTTGGGACTTATCAGGACCTCAGGAGGATAGAATAACACACACACACACACACACATTGTTTCAGGTAACAGATGTTGTCCTTCTTTTAATTAAAGTCAATAAATTAAGACATTGTACTTACTCACTGCTGCAGAAACACACACACACACATTCATTTCTGTCCTCTCTGCATTACTCTATAATTGGCTGTAGGGGAACACTGCAGCTTGTTTAGAAACTCAGTGAGATTTTAATTATTATTCAAGGACAGCAGCAGACACTTATACAGTCCTGGACTTTGATGTTGTTCTTCAGACTGTTTTCAGGCTCTTGTTGTTGTGCTTCAGCGGGTTTAAGGCTCTTATTGAGGGCTTTTGAAATCACAGGTTTAAATCCAGCCATCACACACTGTTGGTTGGTTTGTGCTTCAACCCACTGACCCACAAAGAGCATCACGGTGTTGACCCATCTCTCTGCATGATTTGTTTTCCTTTGTCTCTCCTTCTCAGTCTTTTCATATGTGGTCTGGATGAAAGGGACATATTTTATTTTATCTTTTCATATTTTTTCTTGCTAAACTTTAATGTTGTGTCATTGACGCTAGAGATGTATGAATAAGTGAATCACTGGAGATGGTGAACTAAAATCTCACATACACCTCACAGTTAGGGCCAACGATGGATGTTGTTTTTATTCTTGCTTATAATGAATTTATAAACAGAGAAAGTAAAGATTTATTCACTAGGTTATGGTTATCATTTGTTTTGAGAAGGTTTGGAGACTTTTGAATGTGTGGGTAAATGTAAAATCTGAAGCAAACTGCACGAGAATGAGTGGACCAGTGATCTCTCCAGTCTCCTTCTCTGTATCACTGGCATCAGTTCAGTCCAGTGTGGTTTATTGTTGTTTTCTTGATCCCTGTGTCCACAGTTTCCTTTAGAAAGACTGAAAGACTGAATCCCAGCATCAAATCTAACAAATAGTGACAAAGTGCTTCATGGATCCAGCAAGGTGAGTGCACATATTCTATTACTGTTGAGTGAAGAACAATGTTTAACGACACACAAACAATTAAGACAGAGGAGACGCTGAGAATGAGAATTTGTATTTCTCTCTTCTTTTTATTCAGTTTCTCAACTTATCAAGTATTCTGTCGATTAAACTTTTTTTTTGGCCATTGCAGAGGTCAGACTGACAGCAGGAGTAAGAGAAGGAATGGATGGGGAATCTGACAGCGAGATTCCTGTTGTTACAGTCTTCGAACCTTAGGCATGTGGTGTAGGTCGTTTCTGAATGGAGACAGTGTGAGAAAAACAGCGTGAGTTTTTTGGGCCTGAAATATGGGTCTGAAATAATCCCCAGGGTCTTGTATTTGTCTAGTCCTGTCTAATGTATCACACCAGTACTTAAGCTTTATGCCATATATACTGTGGCATAAAAGACTGTAAAAGCACTGTAACTTAATAAAGCAAACACAACCAAATGAAGAAAGCATTAGGTCCACTTTAACAACACAACATCACATAATAAAAAAATACACTAAGACAAGCACAAGCAAATTACCAAGCACATTCACCAACACAGACAAAGAAATGAAACATCTGTCTATTTGACCATGTTTGTCCAATCGATGATCTTCTAACTAGTATTGATATAGTTGAATTAGAATTAGCATTTTTAATCCAAAGTTTCTGTATGAGCAGGTCTGACAAGGACAACATCTCCCAATGTATCAATAGTCAAAAAAGTAGTATTAATTAGCTATATTCATAACAATAACATTGTTTTGTTTTTGTTTGTTTTGTTTGTTTTGTTTGTTTTGTTTGTTTTGTTTGTTTTGTTTTTGTTTTTAAGGGAGTAGGTGCCATTGGTTATATCACAACATATTTTCATGAAACATCCAGTCAGTACAATCACATCTCCTCCCTCCATCCCTCCAATCATGTGAAACTTTATTTGATGTCATTTCTACTGTTATTTAGTAGTGTATTTCAATATCAACAGTGCTTCACAAGTTTTGTTTGCTTTCCTTACTTCCACTGCTGAGTTTGAGGCAGTTGTCTTGATCTTGGTTGCACTCCTGTATGGTTTCACAGTTGGTGGAGCCATCAGGGCAGGAGTAACACTGCAGTGACAGGCCTGACAGAGTTCACCATATGGAGGTTAGGATCTTTATTATCAACATAAACATCCCATCATAACAAACCACAGGTAATAATGAGCGCACTGAGCTCAAGCTTTACTTAATCTTTTAAAGGAATAGTTTGACAATTTGGTGAATGCTAGATGAGAAAATTGAGAGCTATGGCCAGCAGCAGATTATTTTAGCACAGAGTAGAAACAGGTAAATGCAGAACCTCAAGAACAGTGAAAGAAAACACATCCCTGACATGTTGTATTTCAAATTTAAAATCTACAACTCAATTGTGTACAGAGCAAACTCCATGTTCTGAAACATCATAACAAAAACATTATGAATTAATATTTATTAGTGACTCTTCATTATGTGAACTGGAAGCACATGCAACACATGCAAACTATGCACTGATCTGCCAAAATGTTCTCTCGGGCTGTTATGTGTCCTCTTTGCGAAACATGTAATCTCTCTGACTTAGCCCCACTTGGCTGCGCTTTTCAGGGTAAGAAAAAAAAAAGATTGAGTATTAATGAAAGTTTCCTCAGACTCCCTTTTTTCTTACCAAATCCAAACATGGCAAAGCTGACAGCCAAGCAAAACACCACAGAGCTCCTCATGGTGGCTAGAAAGATCGTCACGTCTGAAAATCAAAACCAAAAACATGATTTCTCTTTTTGTCACAGCTGGATAAAAGGCTGGGAATTAACTTTGTGGAAGTAAAAAAAAAAAAAGGAATAACATAAACATAGTAAATTAACAAAAGCCATTTGAACACACGCCACCACTACATCTTTCTTGTAACAGTTTGGTAAAGAAATTTTTCAGCAAAACCAGCCTGGTTTATTACTATGCATGTTACCTTTTGACCCACTTTCACTGACTGTCTGGATTCATTGTTTGGTTAAATAAAACTAAATAATTGGAAAATCCTTCCATTAACAAGCAAAGTATCAATTAAAATTCAGAACAAGACAGGCATAAACCATAAAAAGTTGAAAGTACAGCTAAAATATTGTGATTATTAATATTTACAGACTCATAAGAAACAAGCGCTCACCTGTCAATCCAGAAAATGACTGTCAGCTCATGAAACAAATCCTCTTTGTAACAGCATCCAAAGCAAATAAAACCAAATTTGTTTGGGTTCAGAGTCTATGTGTGGATTTGATTCAAATTCCTGGAAGTGGCCAATACAATACAATGTAACACAGAAAAAGATAGATGACAGACAGATGACACAGCAATTAACAAAGGGAATATGAGGACAGGCCGATTACAGTAACTCAGCTTGTGCAAAGACACAGTATTGTTATCATAAATGTTTAACCAGAGATTATGTAATGGCATATGGAGAAAACAAGGAGGAGGGGAGTAAGAGAAAAAGGAGGAAAGAAAGGTCATGCAGGACACGAAGCTGGCAGAGTCACAGAAAATAGACAAAAGAGTGGAGGAACAGATGAATAGCATGAGAGAAAGACAGAGAATGAAGTTTAACAGTGTGAGGCCATTGTTCATAAATGCAACATAAGGTTTGCGTTCTGTATCAGTTCATAACACATCCACTCTGCCTGAACAGGGGAGTCATGTGCTGTGAGCTGGTAAACTGTTATTGCTGCAGGATTCACCCTTAAAGTCAGATAAGTGTAATATTTCTGACCATCACAGAAGGGGGAGAGTCAGCACATTTCTGCTGAGAGAGACACCTGCAGGAGGAAGGAAACAAACATCAAACTTTCAACTGAAGCTGTAAAAATAACATGGACAAAAGATGAGTGTGCTATACATGCCTCTGAGATAATATGTGCGTGTGTGTGCATCATAATTTTTTGCTTTTTATTTGAGCAGAAATAGAAATTATTTTATATTAATGTATTCATTTTTGACATGTCAAAACTAGTTTAACAACAAGAAATGTATGAGAAGGATCTGATGAGGACTTTTTCAATTCAAAGAGTAATTGATATTTTGTCTTATTCTTTGATTGATTCTATGAAAACACCAAAACTAATGATAAGCTTTCAAAATGAAAGTGAAAAACAACAAAAAAAATAGGAGTATTGCATAAATAAGATGCAAAATGCAACTGAGAAAATTAATCACAATGTACATGAATGTTGTGACTGAAATGTTCACTCGAAAGATGAAAAATGGCAACAGATGAAGAAGGATGTAGGTGGAGAGAAGAGGAGATGGAAACGTTCCTCAAAGTAAAGACACATGAAATCAACAGAAATGCCGCATTTCAATTTCAATTTGAGCTTGTACTATTGGCCTTTTAATTATGTCATGTTAATATACCTTCTTCTTCTGCTATGATTTAATGGCAGCCAACTGTAAAATTAGCACCACTAGCTGTTTTGTCTTCACATAACAGCCATGGATTGAGATGCATTTAAAAACTAGATGCAGTAAAAACTGGCGTTCCACTGTCCAAAGTGTTCAAAAATGCCACACATTTTTTCACTACCGTGACTGTAGTTTTTAAATTTTTTTTATTTTGAATCAATCCCACACATGCCAGAAATGTGTATTCATTTGCAGCAGAAAATAGTCCCTAACAAAGGTTCTATTTACATCTGTTTAGATATGTAGCATTTGCTTAAAGATACAGTCCCCAGTTGTTCAATAAACAACTTTTTTAAAATAGAACTATATATTATTATAAGACTGGGGTTGTATGAAACAGACAATAAGAAAATATAGAATGACAAAAGCCTAATTTGCACGAGTCTAATCTAATAAAACAGAACCCTACTTGAATTATACCAGACAGTAAAAGTACCTGAACCAAAATAACTGGAACTCAGTTCTGGAAAAATAATTTGCTTGAATCCAGATGTTTCAGTGGTGTTGATAAAGATCCAGGACTTGTGACTACGACTGGACCCAAGACCTGAATCAGGACAAGGTCCTCAAATTCAGAAACCCAATTGACTTCAACCCCATCAAAGTCCATTTGAGACAAATAGTTTCATGCTGTGTTTTTCTATTAACAATGAAAACTGCCAGGAGAGCTGTTTTTTATTATGAAGTTTTCACTCTGTAAAATGACTCAACCTCCCACCATTGTCAGCAGTGACAGTTTTATATCAATAAACATTCAATCACGACTGAAACTCTGCTGTGGGTGTTATGAGTTTCATAATCCTGAATTCACATTAAGTCCTCTTTCTTCCTGCTCTCTCTACAGGTCACTGTAAGCTTCAGAGCTGCATACGTATGCAGCAGAACCATGAAATCAACTTCATGTTACAGTTTTCTTTATGAACCTGCAGCTTTTTTAATCAATTTTAGCCTCAGTGCATCAAGCAGAGACATCATTTCAATGTATAATAGATAAGATTATATCATAACCTGTAAAGGTTTACAGTTATAAAACCGTAGAAGTTGTATTTCTGCAGATCTACAAGTAATCAATTAAAAAGAAAAAAATTATTTGGGAATCCAGCTCAGATATGTTTAATTCAGACGACTCTGAAGTATAAGTGTGTACTGTTTTTCTCAGGGGGATGCTCCACACTTTCTCCCAGAGGTTTAAACATTGCCGTCTCAAAGCCACATGACTTTCCTTTGCCATTGCAGCTATTTAGGTTAATGACGGGCTGTCCTGCTACTCATTACTTCTTGTCTGAGGCCAAGCTAAAGGCTGATGTAATGAGGCAAACCAGCTCTTTCATTTGTTTCTGCTTCCGACTTGAGCTTTAGTGGGGTTTTCTTTGTACCTCTGCAGTGCTCACACATTAGCAGGCAGGATTTTCTACTACTAGTTCCACTGGTGTTATGTGATGACTTTGTTTTTCCATTGGTCAGAGCTGATTGTAAAGTAAAACTGGAAGCAAATCATTGCTGTTGTGGCTGTTGATAGAAGAATAACATCTTTGCTGTTATAAATTGCCATTTTCACACAGCACATGGTGTATTCATGTCATATTAGTGTTGCCATAATTATCAGTTTCCCATTTGCAAATAACATTCACATCAATATCCAAGTCATAATAACATCTGGGAAAGTCCTTTTTTTCTGTAGGCTCTGATAGAGCAGTTAATCACACTTAAGTTAATCACACTTTGAAGTGACTTTCCTGCGTGTGTAGACATTAATACTGTCATTTTGCAAATAATGTTTTTTTCCGAGTTTGTTGTTGTGGAAGTGAACAGTTTGTGTCAGCATGGACACTTTGTAATTCCATCACTGCAGGTTCATGATCTGACCGTTTCAAATGATTTTACAGACCGATGTAGTTATTGATTGGATCCTTTACTCAATGGATAAATAACCTCAAACTGTCATAAATTTTCCCTTTTCTCTGTCATTCTTTTCCCAATACATGTTCCCTTTGGTTTCCTTTTCCTGTTTCTATATTTTCATCTTACCCTTCTGTCATTGAGTCACTGCCTTTTTTTCTTTGCTCCTTTTACATCTCCCCTCTCTCTCTCCTTTCTCTCCTTCAGTCTGCCACCATTTCTCTCTGTCTTTCTCTCATTTCCCAGTCCACTGAGTTAAATATGGGAAAACCAAACCAATCAGGCCATGACATGGTTATTATTTTTAACAGATTTTTTTAATTCCCCCTCTCTCTCTCTCACCATTTGTTCTCTTTTCCCCTCCCTACATCTTTTTATCCTCTTTCTCAGTCAGTATTCTGTCCATCTGCAAGATTTCAGCACCTTGAGATTTAAAACCATGAATGAATAAATCATTAACATTTGACCAAGCTGTGTGTGTGTGTGTGTGTATGGGTGTGGGTGTGTGTTGAGAAACCATCCACCATACACACATACACAAGTATGTTCTAAAGTATTTTTTCCAGTTGGATGATCCATGAGAATCTCTAAATGAAAGAGGTTCCATAAGAAATCCTAAATGCATGCAGATTTGCACAAACTACATGTATTATGCAAATTGTGCTCCAACTGGACAAAATTACTCTCTTCATCCAGAGAATAAAACACACATGTTCACATTCACCCTCTTGACATGTGGAGCAGATTCAATGAGTGCGGTAAGTGTTTACAATATCTTATGTAGAGATGGGGGGTCTGAAGTTTTTGGAAAAATGATGCAACAGCAAGGTAGAATTAAAAAAAAAAAAAAAACTACAGATCAAGAATCAGGAATGAGTGTACTTTTTATTTGAGGTTCTCTTCGTGATTTCATGGAAGACTGGGTCATAAAACCTGGATTAACAGATTTTCTTTTTTTTTTTTTAATGAACATGATATTAACAATTCATCAGCAAATTGGCTGAACTTCTTTGTAAACAGTTACCACTTCGTACATGCAGCAGCAACATTTTCATCAACCTCTGGGGGAAATATCTGGCTCTTTAGCTGCTAAATGTGACACTGTATCCGCAACCTAGTTACTAACTGTGTTTGTCTGCCATTCTCCGCTCAGGAGATAATGTACAGAGTGTTTTAGAGCTTTTCCACTGGAAACAGCAGCTTGGTGCAGACAAAAACTATGCTATGACACTGTGCTGACCAGAACAGTAAAGTGGTTTGCTAGTTTAACAACCAGCCAAAGGCTAGAGGCAGAGCTGCAGATTCAGGTGGTGAGTCTCTGTAGGTTCGTCAGTACAACCTTAAACCCCTTTCACATTCTCACATTGTTTCACATTGTAATTTTGTGCATTATTATTATTATAAAAATGTAACATTTTCTATCATTACTTGGCAACAACTCCTATGCAATATTACACATTAAAGTGTTCAGTATAAGGCTGGAGTAAGTAAATTAAGTAATTGCATTGTAAGTCTGAGCTCAGGACAAAGGCTTATTTTATTTGTCCTGACATTACACTGTTAAATGCTCACAGTGAGACTTTCATTGCTTTGATGATGTCCCTTTATCTCATGCAAAGTAACCTTTTATTATGTTTAACATATTCTTATTAAACTGTTTATTTATATGAAATACTGTTGTATTAAAGTGTAACTACAGCTTCCAAAATGATCATATGAATTGGCACCTCTCTAAAACAGTTACAACAAAGTGAACATTATAGCCTCTCTTCTTATAGTCCCAAGGTCCTATTACCTGTGATGTCCTACTTCAGTATGCATGCATGCACACACTGGCATGTGCGACACAGAGGTCCCTGTACGCTGAGAAAGTAAGGACATTCACTCAGATCCCACAGGACAGCAGTTTTTAACTTGTCCGGTCATTTTCAGGACACTCACAATTAAGTGGTGTAACTACCCTTTAATTAGATATAGGACGAAATAGTGTTCTCATTAAGGATGTAATTAACTCAATCAATGAGCGCTAAAGAGCACTGAAATACCAATTAAGTTTCACATACATGAACAACAGTTGTAGTAGTATGTGTGTGTGTGTGTGTGTGTGTGTGTGTGTGTGTGTGTGTGTGTGTGTGTGTGTGTNTGTGTGTGTGTGTGTGTGTGTGTGTGTGTGTGTGTGTGTGTGTGTGTAAGAGAGAGATAGAAAGAGAAAGAGATAGAGAGAGAGACCTATGTTTTTATTATCTTTTGTCTAGAGAACAAACTTGTGGTCGGGCTTGTGAGGGTTAATACAGTAAATTAATAACTGTATGGGGTTGACAGAGAGAGGGAGAAAGAGAGAGCGAGAGCATGCCATAGGTATTGTAATTATCGAGAGTGACCTGAGTGTCCATGCATGTAGGACATATCTGTTCTCTCTCTCTCTCTCTCTCTCTCTCTCTCTCTCTCTCTCTCTCTCTCTCTCTC
>CM076663.1:9097330-9202170 GCA_038496675.1 Rachycentron canadum | reverse complement strand
TAGCATGGACTATGGCGATCCTTGGTGATCATGTCGTCAGTGCTTGTCTTCCTAAGATGTGTATAAGAGACAGCTCTCTCTCTCTCTCTCTCTCTCTCTCTCTCTCTCTCTGAATCTCACAGTTCTTCCACAATTCAATAACTCTCTCGACCCTTCACCATCCCACCTTCACTTTTTGCATGATTCTTCCTTAACTATTTGAGGTCAGTGCACATTTTCCTCTCTCTTCATCGTACCATTATCTTTGGAGTTCAACGCAAATCTTTATTATTAATAATAATAATAATAATAATAAGTATTCACAACACTGGACTCTCTTGTCTCTTTCTCACTGTGGCTGAATAAAGGTGAAAAAAATCTCATCTCAACAACATGTAAAAGCATCTAAGACTAAAAGTTCATTCTTGACCATGGCAACAGTAGCTGACAATAACAGTCCCACTGAAGAGTAAAAACAGAAAAAAAGAAGTTAAGCAACAAATTACATTTTTAAAAAAAATGCAATTTCCAGTTTAAAGGTATCATCTCAATAATAATATAATATATTATATTCGAAACACTCTAAGTATAACATAACATTTAAAAGTACCATAATCTACATCCTCCAACTATACAGCAACACCGTTCATTTCAACAAAACAAATCCAAAATGGAAAACAAACAGTTGTCACAACTAAAATCACTTGTCATCTTCCATATAGCAATTCAATAATAGAGCTAAGTCTGAGGGTGTTAAATACACACTATAGTTGTATACATCATCGTAAAAACATAAACTGGACCTTGGAAGAAGCAAGAAGAGTGGTGGGAAACAGGGCTCAGAGCAAGACGAGAGTTATTCAATGTGTCTTCTTCACAATAAAGAAATATGGCAAAAAGTATAATTTCTTAATTTCTTAAAATCTGTCTCTTGTGAGTCCACCAACTTTATGTGAACTGAAAAAGAAACAAGCAGCTGTTCTGTTACTCAGTGTACAGTGTACAGTGGACAAATATCATGTAGTGATCATGGGACTAAATCCTGACTGTGGCTCCTATTGACCTTTTACCTCTGAATCCTACACCTAAATAAAGAGATGGTGTTTTTTATGAATTAAAGTGGGTGATGTGAGGAGATCAGGATCAGGTCGAAGACAAATCTCACTTCTTCGTTCCTTTGCCCACGTCTCTCCCCCATGTTTTCACTCCATTAGAAGGATGTGCAGCTCTGTGGGAAATTTTCTTGGTAGGTTATCAGTGTTTGTGTCTGTGTGTGAATGGTGTGTACACATACTCCTGTGTTGTATGTCCAGGTTTGTGTTGTACAAACACTGTATTTGTGTTCATAGTTCTTGCCTCTGTGTGCGTGTGTGTGGATTACCAATGTCTGGTATTTATTCCAGGGTTCCAGAAAGCTCTGTTTGACTTTTCCTCAACAGGGGGTCTTGCTTCAATCACATGCCCCTGTGTGTGTGTGTGTGTGCGTGTGTGTGTGTGTGTGTGTGTGTGTGTGTGTGTGTGTGTGTGTGTGTGTGTATGTGTGTGAGTGTGTGTGTGTGTGTGTGCATTCCTGTTCTTTCTGCAGTCATGTTTGTACATTTCTGTTTGTGCCCATATTTGCCCAGTTGCAACATGTGTGTCTGTGAACTTGCTTTCTTGTGTTTCTGCAGTTTGTGTGTCTGCATGTGGGCATATGTGTGTATGTGTGTGTGTGTGTGTCTGCATGTGAGTATAATATATGCATTCAGGTGTGTGTTTTTGTGTGCATGTGTGTGTATGCGTGGGTGTGTGTGTCGTCCAGGGTACATATAACTGGATTAGCCGTCATGCTTTTATTTTTGTAATGGAAACATCAGCTTCAGAAAGAAAGTAGGGCTGTGGCCAGGCAGTGAGTGTGTTTGAGACAGGGGGAGAAAAGAGGGGAAAAAAAGGGGGAGAGAAGGGGGGATATGGGGGTAAGTTGTGTATTCTGTGAGAGGAACTTCTTTCGTCTAGATTTTTTTCAGCTTCATTTTGCTTCAAACAGCATCACTAAAGCCAAAAAAAATCTGTGAATTTGGTTTATTTAACAGGTCCATAATTTCCAATTTAAGTTCCCTAGAAAGTAACAGTGTCACGACTTAAAACCTGTGCTTTCCTATTGATACATTTAGAACATTTCTGTTTTTACTATATTTGGGACAGACACACAGATTGAATGTATGAAATATGAATATCATACAGTTTGTAGGATACAAGGTAGTTAAAGATGTAGTCAGCAATTTGTTTCACTTCTAAACACTTCTAATCACTTTAATATTTAAATTGGCAGCAAATGTGTGCAACAGAGGCCGAGGTGTCCTAATATGTAGTCCCTAATATAAGTCAAGTGAAAAAAAGTACACTTGCCATCACTTCCCATGATGCAACTGAACAGCATCATTCATGTGACTTCTGTCATACTTATGTAGTTGTAGTTTCATATTATTACATCTGTTTATTTTGTTTTGGTGTGTGTTTTTCAGTCATGGCTGTTTGTTTAGCTTTTCTCTCAGTTAAAACAAAGGAAACATCCTTGTGTGAATCAGGCATCATTATGTCTCATGTGAAGAGATTTGCATGTGTCTGTACAGTGTGCACACAATCAATCATTGATATATTTATTAAGCTTGTATGTATGCGTGTGTGTGAGTGTGTGTGCGGGACTTGATGAATGTGTGTGTTGAGAACATCTACAGGTTTGCTTGACAGACAACGTAACAGAGAGTGACATGACGGTAGGGGGTGTGAAAACAGGTCACTGGAAAGTGTGTGTTTTGTCTCAGAGATTAGCAGACCGGGGGTCACCATGCCTGTGTGTGTGTGCAGGGGCAGATGTCCATGGTCCCATGCCATAAGAGCGCTTGTGTCTGTGTTGCTGTCTGTTCATGTGTGTGACATGCAACCAATCAACTCGATGTCCTTCTCTTCAGTGATTTCCACGGCCGACAGTGAGTCACTGTTGACATGATTTCAGCTCACGTTTCATGTTTCAGGCCTGAAGCAACAGCAGAAAATGTCAGGATGTGTGAAGCTCACCACTCTGAAAGTACAAACAACACAACAATACAGTAACAACAGCTATGGACTGATACATTTCTAGGGACAATTAAAAGATTAATTCCACAACACATCGCTTGCTGTTTCCCTTTTCCCAACAACTTGTTTCATCCAAACTCCAGGGAAATGAAGGGGCTGATCACTCATGTGCAGGGAAACAACAGGGAATGAGACTTAGCAATGAAAACAACTGTGGCCACGCGACAGAGCTGAACAGAGGTTTTAGAATAGATTACAACAGAGCTCTATTATTTGTCATTTTACAGTTAAATGACCACAGCACTGAGAGACAACTTTTCCCTGTTAACTTAAAGAAATGAACAACAGGTTCATACTGAGCCTTTTCTGTTTCAGTGGAGTTTTTTTCTGTTGTTGTTTTTACCTGCACTGTTTAATTCTGCCACCAGTGCTGTATTTCTTACTTTTCTGCCAAAAATATTTGTAATATTTCCAGTAGATTCACTTCAAACCTTACACAACACAGTTTTTCTATTCATAAAACTGGAGCTGGAGCTCATCAGAAGTTATCATCCTAAAAGGTTTTATCATTTGGGGACAAACAACAAAGATATATGAGCAGCTGTGTTATTACTCAAAGCAACTCCACCATCTAGTGGTTAATACAGCAACATACACACAACACATTCATGTTCAGTGAGAGTGCGTGTGTTGGTAGAGGGAGATGAATGTTTGCTGTTTTTTTTCTAGAAGATCAATATGTATATCAACCATCTCCTGTCTATAGTAACTATACTGTTCTGTTTTATTTAGCTTTGTTTTATTATAAATGTCATTATTTGCTTTTAAATAAGGCACTTTGTATTGCATCATCTGAGAGAAAGTGTTATCACTGACTATGACTCCATAAACAGCTTAGATAGAGATGAACAGTTTGATTTGAAAAGTTAAATTAAAACAAAATGAAAAGAAACAAAAAGAAAACAGCATCGTAATTGTTTTGTATTTCCTTGTGACTTAATAAGAAAATACAGAGACAGTATTTTTCACACAGGTCATCTAGATGTGTTTTTTCAAGCTGTGAAGCCACATTCATTAGGTTTATTTAACTTTCCTGTTTTTGCTGTACCTGTTTTTGTACAAGGACTGTCAGTAAAAATACTGAGTCAGTGTCTCTGTGGTTCACACATNTGCAACCTTCAATTCAACCAATGCAAGTAATAACAGACCATTCAAAAAATCTGAAAACGTTCTCTCAATTTTACAAGTGTGAACAAAACCATGTAAGCTGAGTAATATAGATGAAGATTGATTTAACTAGAGGGTAAAATATTAACACTTTTTTAACAGTGTGTACCTCTTGAAGGACTTAAAACAGGCAGTCAGCTGGTATAGCTGAGTCCGCTCTTGGTCCTGCACCCGATTATGGAGGAATAGACAAACTCTGTCCATCTCCTCATCACTCAGGTCGCCATAGGAACGGAAGTAGAAAGACGGGGAGGAGAATTCAACGAGGACGCCACTACGTCCGCCACCTGGAACACAAATATCCTCATCAATTTTTCAGTACTGCCGCCTTTATCAGGCAGTCAGAGCGAAAACCTGATGGGAAATAAAAAGAGACAGTTGGGGTGAAAACAAAGGTTCCCTGCTGAATCTAAACTGGGGATGTGTCAGTGTCGTAAACCAGGATACAAAATTTGTCCAGTGAAGTTAAGGAGGAGAAAGACCTTTGATTAGGACTCCACGATAATGTTAAAATAAACTACGCTATTTTCTCTTTGTGAATTGAAATAGTGCATTTCCCACATTGACAACTGTTATATCCCACACTTTTGAATAATATATTAAATAAAGGGAAAGATTATTTCACAACAGTGTCAAGCCTACAAAACAAGTCACTTCTAATATTTGCTGGAATTTGGCATCAGAATATTTACCATTAATGAAAATAAGCTTGTTGTGCTATCCCTGATATTTCACCACTCTTTCATAAACTATATTGAAATACCAACAGATAAATGTGTTTTTCCTATAGCTCACAAACACACTTGTACCAAACAAACCTCTATCAGTGCTCCACTGCAGCTGTCTGAGTCCTCTCTTCACAAGAGGAAGCTGCCATCCCATAGTGTCTGCAACCTCGACAACATCAAACTCCAGCTGATCACATGTCTCCACTCGCTCACCTGCCATTCGCCGTCTGGCCAGAACCACGGCCACCGGAGGACAGCTGTGGAGAGGAAAGAGTAAATTAATTAAATCTGATTTAACAGTTGTGTATCACATACAGTGTGTGGAACTTTTTTTTAGCACCAGAATAACTTTCAGAGCGACGAACATTTCATACATTTTAGTGATTTTCTGCAGCTGCCTCGGTCCATCATAGCAGCTGACTTTACACACAGACATGGTGGGATGGAGAAGTTCAACGAAGCGCTGGGGATGCAGCTCCAGGTAGCACAGCAGTGTCTCCACACCTGAGATACACAAAGAAAGAGAGAGGAAGTTCAACAATCAGGTTTTGCTCCACTTGTCTGGTCTTTATTTAGTGTTTCTCCTGTTCCTGAGTCTGTGCATTTTGAGCATTACAGCAACCAAATTCTACTTTATTCTGAAAAGCTGAACATGCTGTATTCTTGTTGCTAGGATTTGACTGAATGCATCATTTCTGGGTTGAATCTGGTTTGAAATTTTAATCAAATACCATTATATACTTTTACTTTTTGTTTTCATTCGTTTTTTTTCTATTTATATGCCCATGTGTGCGTTTTCTCTTACCTTCCTCTGTGATGTCCAGAGCCTCCACAGTCTGCTGAATAGGAATTGCTCTCTCATGCGTGTGACACACTCGCTCTCTGGCCCAATCGCTGCTCTCTCCTACGCAGTTTCTCGGTGAATCATCGATTGCCTTCACCTCCACATCCTTGTGTTTCATTGAACCATCATCACCCTCATCTTTTACGGCCTGCTCCTCTTTCTTCTTCTCCTCCTCTTCCTCCTCCACCTTTTCTTTTCCTCCACCTCTGCCTTCTTGGACAGGTAACTCCACTGAGTGTGGCACCTCCTTGCAGTGGATACAAGGTCATGTAATGTAACTTCTTAAAATGCTTCCATGTAAAATTAACTTAAAATTATTAACCTCACACTGCTTTTGAATTCAGTTATTAAATTTCCTTTTTTTTCTCCAGCATTACCTGTATTTGAACTGTCTTATTGGCTTAAAATGTTAAAACATAAGAGTAAAAGATATGTAAGATAATTTTAACCACCTGTGGAGCAGCAGGTTTTGGTTTTTCTGTAAATACTATGTCCAACTGAGAAGGAAGGTTCAGGCTGCTGTCCTGATCACAGACATCCATCAACTCCAACAGCTCAGCATCTTCAACATCCTACACGTACAGACAGATACAGTGTTTTTTATAATTTTACAAAAACTTTTGACTCAAAAACACTTATTTAGACTACACACACACACACACACACACACACACACACACACACACACACACAGTTACCTTGAGGAGTTCCTGTTGTTTCTGGTGTATCTGTTTACATTTGCACTGAGGGAAAACCTTCTGGACCAGCCTCTTTACTGTGTAGTAGTCCACTGTGTCTGCATAGATATGACGACGGAGCTCATGGAGGTCTCCACCCTGCACACAAACACACAGGCGGTGAATTCACTCATACTCTGAACACAGGACCAGCAGAGAGCCACAGAAAAGGAAAATGAAACCAGACAGTTGCTAGGAAACAGGTGAAATAGCAACTTTATCATTAGCTTTATTATATGATATTATAATATTATATATTAATAAATATATAAATATTTCTAGATTAGTAACATACTATACTGTTGTGAGTTGGACTGATTTATACATTGATGAATAAAAAAAGAAATAGGACAAAAAGTATAGAGCAGATACATAAAAACTACAGTCTGGTCAATCTATTGTATCTATTGTTTGAATCAAAGTTTAAATGCTTTCATAAATTACTTTACATCACTGAAATAAACAGTAAGATAACATTGTCATGATTCAATAACAAACCTGTGTTCTGGGCTGTGAGCCCTGATACAGTTCCTTCCTAAATGAACTGTTTAATTCTCACCTCAGGGTCCAGGAAGAGGTGGCAATGGGCCGGTTCTCCGTCTCTCCCTGCCCTTCCAATCTCCTGAACGTAGCTCTCAAAGCTCTAGAAAAACATTAACAGTAAGAGAATACAGATAGATATTCATAGATATAAACACATTGAATAAAGTTTGGAATCTCCCACTTAACTGAATCCTGCAATCACGCAACAAAAGTGCTAAAAATTAAAGCAACCAAACTGCCACAAAGACGAAATGAATTCCTTATTCTTGCCAGAGTTTGTGTTTTTGTTGTGATGTCAGGGTTTAAGATCAAATTGAAGATTTTTTTACAAGATGCCTTTTTGGTGTATTCATCTTCACCATTTGTTGTATTTATGCTGATGGCCACATACATTACCACTGTTGATATGGCTGAAACAGGCAAGAGTCTATTGGTCACCTACCACTCACCTTTGGCATGTTGTAGTGGATGATACCACGGACGTCAGATTTGTCGAGGCCCATGCCAAACGCCACAGTGGCCACTACGATTCTAAGCTCCCCGCACATGAAGTTGTTCTGGACGCGACGGCGCTCTGATGCCGACAGGCCAGCGTGGTATGACTCAGCCTGCCATTTCAGAGGTTTACGAATCTTTTTCCTTGCTGAATACAGAAAGATATGACATTGTCAAAACAAGAGGGTAAATTATTTTTCAAATCATCAAATAAAACAGCAACTTTAGCCAACATGTTGTTGGCTAAAGTTATAGATCATTTTATCCCTTCCCATGACATTTTTCCCTCCATTTTAATGAGAAATAAAATATTTTTTAATTAAAACACAAATTAAACCACCCTTACCCAGCTCTTTCTTTCTCTGTCCTGCAGGGTTGTTTTGTGTCTGGCTGCTGCTCTTGGTTTGGTTGTTTTCTTTAACCAATACTCCCTGCAGGCAGGTCCTGAGCAGAGCTGCCACACGAGTAGTCTCCTCTCTTCTGGTGCAGTAGACAATGATGGAGTCCAGACAACCAAAACGATCACCTCTCAATAAGGACACCAAAGCCTTTGAATTTGAAGACATGAAAGATGATCAGAGATCAGATTAATCTAGGCTCACGATTTTACAACAATGCATAGTCACACACAGAGACATCATCACACCTGATCCTTCTCTCTATCCATGGACACAGACAGATGGAGGTTAGGAGGCACTGCTGCAGATCTGACTGCAATGCCCTCTTGATCAGTGATATCCAGATGGTGAGCAATATCCATAGCAGTGGACAGCGTGGCTGTAGCAGTAAGTCCCAGTAAGCACTGCACTCCTAAACGCTCCCTTAGTACCTATAACACACAAAAATATCATCACATACTTATCTGTGACAATCAGACCGTGTTGTAGCAATTAGTGAAGAAAGACGTGTGTGAGACAGACCAGAGATGCTCAGGATTTCAGCTATCAGGAGAAATCAAAATGTATAGTAATAAAAAACATGAGCAGATTGATGGAAGTAAAGAGAAGAAAGCACAACAAGAGAAACCAGGCACTGACAATTATACTGAATTATGATGATTATTTTTTTATTGATCTGCAATATTGCTTTCAAACTTCAATCTCACTTTAGAGGCCACTGGTGTTAAACCGTGGAAAAGCCTTAATTATTTACTGCAAGATTCATTCATTCATTCATGCAGCTTCTCTCGGGGAGTGTTTTCTGTCATGATGTCCTTGGTGGTCATCTCGTGAGAGTATGGCACAAAGAAGCACAGGGTCATCACATTCTTTCAGCTTGGTTGTTTAACAGTTTAATTCAACATTTTCCCATCAGATATTGTTTTCCTCTAAAATTAAGTTAAGATTAACATAAAAACACACATACTATCCTTTACCCACCTTACAGAGCCTCAAGTAACAGGGTCTGAAGTTGTGCGACCACTCAGAGACACAATGAGCTTCATCTATACAAGCGAAGGCCACAGGAGGGAGCTCCTGGGCAGAGGGGAGACACCCTGCACCTGAACCACCTCCACCAACCAAAGCCTCTGGAGAGAGGAGCAACACACACACCTGGCCAGTCTTCACCTGGAAAGAGAGGAAGAGAGCTCACAATCTGTGCTGAAAATACTACTAAACATAGAACTGCTGTGTAGTTAAAAGATAAAAGATTTATCCTTGGTTTAAACTGCATTACTATACTATGAAACCACCTTGAGTACATTTGAGGTTTTATTGTTCAAAACATTTGTGACAACTGGACCAACTCCATCTGCTGATGAAGATCATGTGATTAACCAAAAGGTCCAGAACAACCACTAAATTCAGCTAAAGGTGAGATTGTGACTGACTACAGTTTTTACACTAGACATAGATTACTTACTTTCTAAAAAAAAAAAAAAAAAAAAAAAAAAAAAGTTAAAAAATAAAGGAATATTTTGTTCTAATCCAGAAGTGAAGACTGTGAAGACTCTTCGAATGTGTGTTACCTTTTCTATCGCTGCTTCTCTTTGTTTCATCGTCATGTTGGAGTGGATACAGGCGGCCTTCAACTTGGCCGGCAGGCCAGACAGCTGTAAAAACACAACAGGCATTGGAAATGACATGTATCATAACTGCTGCATCACTGTTTTTACAGAGAGAGGGTATGTTTGCTCTAAAACCAAATAATGATCAGTGATGACTAAACATTGGCTGATGTCTCTATATGAAGTGGTAATCACCTGATCATCCATTAGTGAGACAAGAGGTGAAATAACCAGTGTGATGCAGTTGGATCTCTGAGCGTACAGGTAGGCTGGCAGCTGGTAGCACAACGATTTACCCATCCCTGTAGACAACACAACGAGGGTAGAGAGACCTATAATGACAGAGAGAGAAAAAACAAAGATTACAACAATAAAATAAAAATACATACAGAGTAAGTGTGTGTTGGGAGTTTTGTGCATGTACATACCTGACAAAATCCTCATGATGGCCTCCTCCTGTCCTGGTCTAAATGACTTATAGCCAAGGTCTTGCAGAGCTGCATTCACCTCTGCAGGTGTTGCTGAACACACATACACACAAAGTCTTAATTTTTGAAAATCTGTTCTAAAAAACTGCTTGCTGTTTTTAAAAATACTGTCATGTGTTACAAGTGTATATTTACCCTGGACTTTTCCATCATCTGTGAGATGATACAGTGGTGCCATTGGTGGCGGTGGAGCAGGTCGCTCATAGTCTGGGCGAATCACATTCAACAACACCTCATCTTGATGCTTATGATCAGCTTCATTTTCTTGGTGCTGCTCTTCATTGACGCTGAGAGATGACACTGGAACACGCAAACACATCATGATTCACACAAACATGACAAAAACACAAGTATTTGTGAGTTTCTTGCATTCGCAGCAGCTTTTTTCCAAAGTTGTGATAAACTGCAAAAGTTTGTTATTGACTGCTGGAAAACTTGGTAATGATTGAGAAAGAAAATGAAAAAAAGCAATAATAACTGAAATTTATACAATTATCTGAACACATGGATAGAAATTATTAAAAAACTTCCACTTCCTGTCTCCGTACAAACATTTATGGGATTTATTGGCTTTAGTTTGCTGACATGTTATTCATCTGAAGCATTTCATGCCAAAACCCAGAATAATCAGCAACATATATTTCTTCACACAAAGATTTTCTAAGAATATGTTTATTTTAAATATTTTTCAATAATTGTGAGTGTGAGGTACAAATTTTAAATAATTTCAATACCTGCCTCTAAACATATTTACATGAAAAGCAAACAATCCTGAAAAGTTGTATGAATTGCTGATATTAATTTGATATTAGATAAACAACCATTTTTCTCAATATTGAGGAACAAAGATGCTGGTTAGTTAGGGTGGAAAGCATCAACAGACGTACCAAGCGGCTGAGGTTGCAGTGTTCCCGTTGCCCTCGCGACCTCCTCCAGAGTTGGCAGCTCAAATGGCTCCTCTTCAAGAGGCTTCTCCTCGGGAACAGGAGGTGGAGGTGGAGGGGCTGCAAAAGTTCAGAGGTATTTGTTGTTCATCAGTAGAGCTCCTGTGTGTCACACAGTGCCCATAGCTACAGCTGAAGACTATGAATTTAATTAAATATAACAAAGTGAGATAGGTGACATGATTAGGAAAAATGTGGAGGTAAGCCATCAGTTTTGATGTCATGTATATTACAGTAAAAGGTTTTAATTATTACCAAATTCATTTCTCCCACTATGACCCTGTGGCAAATCACAGCAGTTCAGCTCATAGCACAGGTGGTCACCTTTTGTGTATGCTTCATTTATTCATTCATTTATTGGTTTAGCTAAAAAGGGACAGTGCACATTTATAGACATTAATAAATAAAATAAAATGAATGTGCTAGAGTTGGCCTAGAGTTTATTTCCCTAGAATTTTTCTAAAAGTTTACATTTGCCATTGTCATCATGCAAGGAAATAAATGAGTCGTTATGGTTGTACTCTGTATTACCTGGTCCCCTGCAGTCCATGGCCCAGTGTCCAGTCCCTCCACACCTGTAGCAGGTGTCACCCTGACGACTGAGCGCCCCTCTGAAGCCTCCTCTCCTTCCTCGGCCAAAATATCCACCACCTCCACCAAAGCGTTCACCTTTCAGCTGGAATTTCTGCATGTACAACTGAAGCATAAACAATATCTAATAATAAACAAAGGTGATTTGCCTTATTTATCCAAGAATAATACAACACATGTTTTTCTGAACAGTAGGTCACTTGTCAACTTATAGCACAATCCTGCATGGACGCACAAACACAAAACTCACCTGTTTGCGTAGAGCTACCCCTCTGAGTGCATATCCTTTAACATGAGATTTCTTCTTCAGATTTATCTTCACAAAGTTACCCTCGGCACCTTTCATGCTTCTGTCAAAATAAAAAAAGGTCACAGGCAACGAAAAAAGACGCAGCAACACTGATCTGCAGTGTATGGGTTGTGTATGATCTTACCTGCCTCTAAAAGGCTGAGATTGATACATTCTCTTAGTTATAAACTCCTCCTCTATTTCTCCTAGCAGGTTTTCCTGGGGCACCTTGATAAAAATTACACCATATCTGTTTATTTTCAATTAATGCATTTGCTGAAAAAGAATGGGACAACATACTGTATCTTAAGTAGGATATAAATTGGATTGCTCACCTTTTTTGGTACCTTAGTTTGTTTCTCCTCTTCTCCCTCACCATCTTCCTCTCCATTTTTCTTGGCTTTCCTTTTCTTCCCTTCTCTTTGAGCCGGGCTGGGGTTTAACCCAGAGCTGTCTTCTTTCTTCTTGGCATTTCTCCTCTTCTTTTTCACTCCTCCCTCCTGTGTCATCTCTCCCTCCATGTCCTCTCCTTCCCTTTGCCTCTTCATCCCTTTCTTTTTTGTACGTTTGAACACAGGACTGGTCTCACTATCACCCTCGACTGTTGGAGGTGGTGTCGGCTCTCTTTGCGTCTCTTCACCTCTCTTCCCTTTCACCTTTTTCTTCCCTCCTCCTTTGCTTTTTCTAGTGGGTTGTTGAATTGGTTTTGATGGACTATCGCTGCCTATTTCAGCACTAGTAATGCTCTTAGAGCCTTCATCTCTACCCAAGTCTGTTGTCCCTCTTTTTTCTCCCTCAGCATCTTTTTCTCCATTTGATGTTTCTCTCTCTACTTTTCTGTCTATCTCCTTGTTGCCTGCTCCAGGTCTCTCCTCTGCCCCCATTTCACCAAATACCTGACACCTCTCTAACCACCTCTTGTCAACAAAACTCAGCCTGCTGGCTGGAGAGGGCCTCACTCCAGTACCTTTACTTCCCATCCCTCCTCTGAAACTTCCAAGAACCTGTGGGCTTCCTCTCAAAAGACCAACACCCTGAGGTGAAGATCCTAATGTCTCAGGATGCTCTTTTTTCTCCCCTGAGGCTCCTATGCTGTCATTTAACTTTCCCATGGCTCCAACATCTTCTCTTGAGGCTTCTACACTAACAGAAGGACATAACAACAAGGGAGAAGACCTGGCTGAAGAGGTAGTTAGACTAGAGCTATTTTGCTTTTGTGAACTAATGGCTTTGCTGATAAAACTATTACTACCATTATTACCACCAGAACCACTGCTGGCAGCATCTGATAGTTCATCACTAAACTCTCTGACAGGATCAAATGGTTCAAACGGGACTTCAGGCTCTTCCGGATGTAGAGACTTTGAGGCCAGGGAGCCCGGAGAAGTTGTTACTCTTCTGTGAACAAGGACATAGTTACAAAGTGGAGCCATTAATAGTCTGTCTAGTTTTTAAATAGCTTGTATATTTAAGATGGCTGAGGTAATACAAAGGAATATGGGTTATTACAGTTATTTCATCGCAGTGGTGGCTGCTTAGAAAAAATGCTTGACAAATAATAATGACAGTGGAGTGTGTCAACTTTAGATTGAACATTTTGTCATTGAACATCTGTGTCTATGTGCTGTATTGTCTGTGTCTGTATAGTATTACAAGTCAAACAATTATTTGATTTGTTAATCAAAACAAAAATAATCACAATGATTGATTAAATGTGTCTTTTTATGAGGCAAAAATATCAAAGCAGTTCTCCTGTGTCACATCTTAAATGTGAGGATTTTTCTGCTTCTTCTCTTTTTCATATCAATGCAAACTGGATCTTTGGATTTTATTCAAGAAAATAATTGTAAGATTAAACAATTATGGCAAGAATCACAAATTGCAGTGCAATATTCAGGAAAGTCTGGTTATATATATATAACTGTGACTAATGAGCTGGTGATATGGTGCACGCATTAAAATATTTTCTTTCATTTATTTACCTTGGTGAGAAGGGGTTAGATTTTGGGCCAATGGATGTGTCCTTGTCACTGGCAGCAGCAGCAACAGTGCTACTTGTCTGACCAGCCTGTCCACCTTTTAAAGAGTTTAGAGGCACACGACCAGGAAGGCCCGATTTCTTCAGTGAGACAGGTTTCTCCTGGAATAAGTAAAAGAAATCATAAGAACAGCACAAAAACCAAAGAAGAGGTCGTGACCATGGTCGGTCTGTCCCCTAACTTGGTAAAATAATACAACCCAGGTTGTGTTTATAGATACAACCTGAGTTTTTCATTCAAACCTTGCCTCACCTTGCTAAGTGTAACCAGGTTGTTTTTAAGCTTTAGGCCATAGTATTGAGCCGAGGCCTTAAGATTATCTCTGTCCTGGGATGTTAGTCTGGGAGAAGACACTGGCAATGTTCTGCGATTCAGATGGGCACCCCAACAGTCTGACTCCTGATCAGACAGACGACACACAGACAAAGATAGCAAGAAAAAGAGAGAAACAATAAGAAACAATGATAAAGAATTACAAAGAAAATCATACATACAAAAGAACAGAAGCCAGATCAGACAACAAAGCAGAATTTGTTAAAATCCTGCACAAGGCAAGTTCTCTCATGTGTTTATACTGATATACTAATACACATTAGATTTATACACACAAATATACACTATAAGTATAAACACACCCACAGGAACAAACACTCTTCATTCAGTACCATATGGACCTCTGACCTTATCTGTAGATCTGGACTGTTCAGCGTCTTCTCTGGCTGCATCACCACTGCTGTTCTCTTTGGCTCGTTTTAAACTGCGATACTCTTTATATAGCTCTGAAATACAGGCACACAAAGTGATTCTCTTCTCTATCTAAACGGCTGAGTTATGCTTTATTTGAACAAAATATTTGATGAAAAAGGAAATATACAGTATCTGTGTATCGGTAATGCAACTGAATGACCAAACTCACTCCGTGTCTCTTCTGGAGCTTGGTCAATATCCTCCTGGAAATTAAAGAGCATGATGGTATTCAGCCATTTATATCATTATCAAATGCTAAATAAGTTAATTGTGCACATTCTTACATTGAATTGCTTAGATTAAGAAAATAATGTCTGCTCCCATTGCAATGGAGACAGTGAAGCAATGGAGCATATTGTCTTTTGTTGCTGTCCTTCCCAACTAAGGATGTTTCATAATGCTCAAACTCAAATCCTTGAAATGTATGAATTTAAAGTAAGTACTGTACAAAACAGGATACAACACATGAATGTATGAAGCTTAAGAAACACACTGACAGCAACACTATTATCGGCAGCAGTAAGACACATGTATTCCCTGTGGCCCATAATAGAGATATACAATAACATCCAAAATATGGTGTCATTGATTGATTGATTTATTTTATTGTCGTTTAAATCACCTTGTTGGGTTTCCTCTGGTGCTGCTTGACAAACCCCTGCTCCCAGGCTTTCAGCAGCAGCTTCGCCTCGTTGTAAGGGTCCATGGTGCCTGAAGCAGGGGAGACACAAGGCTGCGGCTCCTCGGCAGCTTCAGTGAAACCTCTCTCTGTAACAGTGCGAAGACAATGTCGGGTTCAACTTCAGACCAGCAGCTGCAGCGACGTGAAAGTTCATAAACAACAACAACAACAAATGTATGAGCGCAACGTTATTGTTGGCGTTTGTCTAAACCCGGAAGCGAAAATTTATAAATATTTACATAATTAGTAACTGAGACTTGTTTTAGCTTCTCCTCCTCTTGTAAAAGTTACTGGTACGTTTATAGTCCATAATTAAACGACCGTATTAAAGACCTTCTTCCGCTGTGTGGTGTTTACGATTTTCCCGCGCCGGAAATTAATGTATCTTGTGTTGCCAGGTTCTTTCATGTCTCCCCCACTCACAAAACACCCACTGTTTCCGTGGTGAAAACTTTTATGAACGACCGTGATTTTATTAAAAACTAATGGAGAGCATATAGAATTCACATTAAAAAAAAACATACTGTAATATGTAAGGTTGTCCCTAATTTCTGATTTATTCATTAAGGCCGTTGCAGGGTTGCCAGGTCCCAGTGACAAGGCTGATTATAGGCAGTCAAAAAAACTTCCCAGAAAACAAGATATACCTGTCTCCTTAAGTCCCAAAGCATTCTTGTGATTGCTAAATTGTAGCATATACAAAGCACCACCATAAATGTTTTGTGCGTCAGAGTTAAAAGCAGTTTTCACAACATAGTTCTTTCACCTAGCTACAATAAATAACACATAGCTCTGTCCTGTTTGGTAATTTAACAGGTATAAATGGGCTGTACAACCAGCAGGCAAATTCAACTGGTGCCTACACTTCGGAAGTAGTTCAATTGCACGGGGAAACCCACAGATCTGGCAATCCTAAATAGCCCCGCCTCTTCCTTGCGCTACACCCCGCCCCCTTCATTAAAGGGACAGGGTCTAAAAATGCCCTATCTGCTTACAGTGTGATTTATATCAAATCTACTTTATAACACAAAAAGAAATGTCCTTATTGGTCAAAACTTCCGACAGGACAGAACACAGGCCACATTTTTCTTAATTTGTCACAATATAACACTGCATACAGTCATGTCATTTACAGGTCATATAGGCCATACAGATCTACAGGTCGGCAGTATATTTTGTGACATCACATGACTCATATGACATCACATGACTGTATGCAGTATCAAATCCCTGTTTCGATCTTTAATTTTTACATATTGAAAAGATTTATTCTGTTTTCCTACAATAATGTACAGTGTTTTCAGCTGCGTATTGATAGATACCAATGTTTAAAAAAAACAATTCAATGATGAACAGGACTGATAAAAATCCATTTATAGCTTGCATTACCATGCACTTTTCTTTATTTAAGAACCTTTTGCCAAATGGCCAGGTGTGAATAGGGTGATAGTTAATAGTTAACAGATAATTGATGTTATGGATTAAAGCAAAACCCTCTAAGGTGTTTCAACAACACAACGACAGTAACAAAGAAAAAGGCTTTTATTATTAGGCAGTGTATATAAAATGTTTACTGTGGAAGGTCATGCTACAAAGGCTATGGCTCTGACACTTAGGATGGATATTAGTTTCATGATTGTCATTTCATTCCAGTTGGGAAACCTCATGGATATATGCACCCAGCATCTTGATTCCCTGAATGTAGTTGGATCTGAAAAAGGAAACATATTAACTCATTAACTTGTTTAATCAGTGGATAGTTGTCTTTATTTCAAGATGCAATACAATACTTGATTTTTTAAAATTACTTTTAAAGGAAACATCTTGACAAGAACGCACAGTAGTACTCTCACTAAATTTAACAACATAAAACAAATAGTGATGTATAGTAATCAACAGCCTCAAAACAACGATGGCATTTTCACACCTGCTTGATTAACTTTTCAATTCCTTAGAAATTTAACCCTGCAATGTGACATACCTGTTGATTTTTTCATTCTGGGAGTGAGCTCCATCATCAGAGGATCCAACTGGTAGCAGCATAACATTACGCCCAGTGGCCTCCTGGAAAGTCAGGGTGACGGGGATGCTGCCACCCTCACGTGTCAGGTCTGGCTCCACACCAAAAACTGCAGCACAACAGGGAGGACAAGACAAGAAAAAGGGTAAGAAGAAAAAGTCAATCCTAACAACAAACAATTCTATTTTCATACTTCTCCATTACCTTGGCCTGAAACAATCAGTTGTAGTAGTGGTAATTAAATAATTATTAAATTAAAGTGGTTATGTGGATGTTTAATATCCATTTTTAATTAATTATTAGAATGTACTTTTACCCAAATTACACAAGCATTTACCATTTCCAATACGCAATATCTAGTCCTGAATGAAGAGTTTCACCTTCATTTGTGGTTAGATGGTTCCAGCCAGACAGACTTGAATTCTTATTGTTTTCTAACTTCAGTGCAAACAAATAAAAAACAATTTTCTACCTTTGAAAGTGCTGACAGTAACATCTGTGGATTAGCCTAAGTAACCAGGACATTGTTTCTGGAAAGACACACTTCTTTTGTGTTTGAAAATGTTTTTTTTTCCAAAGCTTTCAGCAGTAAAACTCCTCTGCTCTCCATTGTAGAACTCTGTTAAAAAAACCCAACAACTTTGGCCTATTTAACCAAAGCTATCTACAAGACTAGATGACAGTGGGAGTAAATAGGACTATTCCCCTGTCACTCTGTCTTTGTACCTGCTTTCATGGCCTTTCGACCAGCCATGTAGTGTGGGTGGTTGAAGTCAGAGACCCAGGCCTTGGCTCCGTGGCCCATGTAAGCATTCAGTTTGTTGGGGGTTCCCAGTTCATCAAATTTGTTTTGGAGATAGCTGATTACCTTGAAAATAAATAAGAGAAACATTAGTCAAAACAAAGCACTACATCTTAACAAGGACTTAAGTAATTTTTTAAAATCAATCAAAGTCAATCTCCATTATGGGCAAGTCACACTAATTATTTTTCCATCATGTACGTGTATTACAATCTATTAACTTTAATTGTAATTCATGAGTCAACAGTTGTACTTTTATTCATTCAATCAAAAACGATTTTGGTTTCGCTGTAAATTTGCTTTCTGGCACAATTTTTTGTTGCAGATGCAATATCCTTTCCAAACCAGTATGACAGTGAGTCATCTGTGTGACACACAACCTCAGGACTCAAGCAGTTGGCAAAGTCATTTATTTTTAAATTTTACTTGCAGACTTTAGTATTTTCAACATAATGACCTTTTATATAATTCAAGCCACATGTACGCTCCCCAATGATATAATCAGTCAGTGTTACCTTCTTCTCCACAACTTTGGGGTCCATGTCAGGGACGAGGCGGATGGAGAACTTGCCGATGACCTTCCGGGGGATAACAGTCTTGGCTCCTGCTTCAGAGAAAGCCCCTTCAATACCGTGTAAAGAAAGAGATGGGTATCTCCAGCGGTGCATTAGGATTTGCTCCTACAGGGCAAAAATAAAGAACAGTACATCTTAAATTAGGATAAAATAAAATTAAGTAACTCAGACCAGTGCAGCAGTTGATGTAAAAACAAGCAGTTCCTTGCCTTTGTATCATGCAGGAGCTGTTTAACTCCAACATCCTTGCAATACTCATCCAAGTCAAAATCAATTTTCTCATACAGCTTTGTCTCCTCTTCTGTCAGAGGGGCCACATCATCGTACAACCCAGGAATCAGAATCTTCCCCTTCCTGTCTACCAGGGAGCCTGTTTGGGAAGTGACAAACAAGAGTTTAAAACTCCTACAGTTCAGAGAAACACACATTTGTAACCAGAGTTTGCCACTAAAACTATACTGAAATAGGTTATTATTCAATTCATATTCAATAATCAGTGTCACTTGCCCATAAGTGCAATTAGGTCAGTCATGGCCTCATGAACAGAGCCGCCAAAAACCCCAGAGTGCAGGTCCTTGTCACAGCACTCCACCTTAAATGTTAAGAATAAACTCATCAATAAACATGTCATTTTTATGTGTAGCATCAAAATAATTTCACACAACATTTAAGTGCAATAGTTCATTTTCCCAGAGTTTAACCGAGGACACAAAATTATAATAATCTGACAATCTGACTGCACCTCAATGAAGAAGTAGCAGATTCCTCTCAGACCGTAGGTGATGCAGGGTTTGGTCTTGCCCAGCCAGTAGTTGTCAGAGATGCAGACGTAGTCCACATCTTTTAAAAAGGTGTCTTTTCGAGAAAACACCAGATCATCCAGGCCCTCAGATCCAGATTCCTCCATCCCCTCAAAGCAGAATTTGATGTTGATGGGAAGCTCCTGCAAACATTATGTGACATTGTTTAATCATTAAGTGATTGTGTTGATAAGACACAAGGCCACTTATCCTGCTGACGGCTCTAAAGTGATCAACGAGTAATTACCAAGGCTCTGAACTTTAACACAGAGATAATTCATTTGATGCAGAATCATTTTGGAAAAGAAGTCAGATCCACTGTGTTATATCTAAATATTTCATATCCATAGTTTTTTTTCCTTTAATATCAGTTCATCCTTTGTTTTATTAATAAAACCACAACATTTTATCCTCAAATCAGAATATTCACAATTTCAAGGTCATATCCTCCCAAAAATGCAAATACAATGTTCAATATCTTTATTTAGAGCCAGTTGGATGTTTACCAACAAAACTCTGCTGAATATTTACTGAGATCTTATGAGAGAGCCTTTTAAGGGCATCTTCTGTTGGGTTCTGGATCAACAAAATTGCTGTCGGTGGAAAATATCATAGGAAAGGTTTTGCTTTTTCTTTTGTCTAATCCTTACACAGAAACTACATAACTACCACAAGAAAGCCACAAAACCTTAACAATTTTATGTTTGTCACAATACCACAAGCAATGCCCTGGCAACTATTCTGAATTATCACTATTATATCCACACAAAAAAAAAACACAGAAGATGGTCTTTTTGCATAACATTGCACGGTCTAAAATCTGAAATGACTTAAACAACAATTCAAGCTGTTCAAAATGCATTCAGTTTGTATTGAGTTCAAACAATAACAACATCTCTCATTCCGAAGCAAACAACACACCTATGTGTTCAAACTGCATTCCAGTCAGTGAATTCTGATTGTTGTTGACATTTCCGACTGCACCCAAGTCATACCTCAGCAGTTTCTAATTATTTCAGGACTTAAAACAAAACAAAATACACAAAACCAGTTGCACATCAAGATGACAGTCGTAAGCTCTGAGATTCACGTCAGTGCATTATTTCCGATAACTGAAGCCCTTTGTCTTGGCATATAGCATAGCGAAAGCTTGGTTTGTAATTGTACGAGTAGGTGGAACAGCGAACTAGCCAGACACTGAAAGCACAAAGTGAAAGTTCTGATTTAATTTGATGCACAACGTGTCACTGTTGAGCCTCTAGTACAGAGAGTTTCTCATTACCACAGTAATAAACGCCAAATTGTAACTTCACCTGCTGGAGCTTCTGGTAGGCCTCAATGCAGTTAAACCAGGCCAACACTGGACCCTTGTCGTCAGTAGAGCCTCTGCCATAGAGCTTACCTGCAAAGATAAAACAATGTTTTTAGCACAGTTTGCTTGTGATTGAAGCATCTTTTAAATTATTATTATTTTTTGATGGTGTAGTTTTTGTTTATAAAAATATCTATGCGTTGCTCTCAGTCCCTTTATTGTCAATGTTCATCTCATATGTTGCTGTAGCATGCAAAGTTAGAGAGGTTTCCAGATGATAAAAAGTGTGGTGCCTGTCTAGTCATCTCTTACCTAAATGCCGCAGACAAGAATAGAGCTTAACATGCAAGAATTAAACAGGGAAAAGTGGATGTGGTGCTTTCTGTCAGCTGACTATCACCAGAAAGTACACAAGACCATTTGCACGTTAAAAAAAATAAAATAAAAAATCCAACAAAAGAATCTAACAAACAAAAGATGGAAGGAAGGAATATCTATTAGAAATAAATTTCCAATATTTGTGACAGAATGGATGTCAGTTCTAATCTGTACTATTTTAGTCAAGGAGAACAGTGAAAAAGAAAGCCTACTGGGGCAATTTGTGCTGCTACACTTGGTTACAGGGTTTTGAGTTCACATACTAGAGTGAAGTCGGCTGATGTTGAACATATGATAAATACAGCCTCTTTCTTTAAGGTCTTCCCAGTGCAGCATTTGCATTGTTGTGTTAAGTGTCACAGTGCACAGGCACCAATTCAAGAATGCTGTAATGTATTATTCATCCTGCAGACTGAGTGAAGTGAAGTAGAAAGAGTTTAACTAATAAATATGGAATATGAATAAAGCCTAGGAATAAAATGTATTTTCTAGCCTTTCAGAGTCATTTTGCTCTCTGAAAAGTTGACCCTATAACTGATTCTTCTAAAATATAACAGCACTGGTTCAACTTTATCTGTGAGTTTTAAAGATAAGACATGAATAAGAACATGGCTCTAGACTCAAAAATTAGGTATCTGGGCTGGACTTTGGAAATGTGTAGCCAGCTGTGATATAATCACAAGAACAAAGCTGATAAAGGCTCAAACAACAAAGTTAAGAAAATAACTGCTTACTACAGAAGAAATGTTATGCTATTGTTATGTATACTGGAGTGTAAATGGCATTACGCAGCTTTTGATAAATGCTTTCATTCAACTGTCATCTTTGCTTCTCTACATAATATGTATTTCAGTTTTGAGCCAAAAATAAAAGTGATGTAATCATTAGATAGAAGACAAGAAACAGACACAGTAAGGTTAATCGCATCATGTCTTATCTTGCATTCAAGTCTCTTTCCATAAATTCTAGTAATGTGGTTTCATTTTGCAAACTTCACAGATCCTACCACAGCAGCTTCATGGGAATTTTATACCAAATGTAGCTGAATAAGTTCTAATCTTACCATCTTTCTCCACCAGAGTGAAAGGCTCTGTATCCCAGCCATCATCAATATTGGCTGGCTGGACATCAAGGTGGCCGTAGATACACACAGTCTTCTTACCCGGGTCTGACCCCAAACGGCCCAGGATGATAGGGGGTAGGGGGATCTCCTCTCCAGAGGGAAGCTGTATGAAAAAAATTTCAATACAATGACTAGCTGTAGAGAAATGGTCTAGATTTGAGGAAAGATAAAGATTTGTAAAAAGAAAATGCACATATGTTAAATCAGGCACACTGATTAGAAAACAGCATGATCCCCTAAACACAGGTTATATAACTGTAAGTTATTCAATACTCACTGTGACATGCAGTTTAATTAACTGGTACATCAAGCTAAACAGCACTCTCTCATGCAGTCTTACCTTCTGTTTGCCAATGTCCACCATCTCCACTGTGCCCCCGAGCCTCTCAATGTCCTTGGCGGCCATCTCCATCATCTTCTTGATCTCCCCACGCTTCTCTGGCCAAGCAGACACACTCTGGACTCCTACCCAATCAGCAAGGCGCTAAGGAAAAAAAAAAAAGAGAGGTTCACTTAAATTTCCTTGTCTAAGGTTGGTGTTTTCATTTTTGAGAAGTATATCTGCTGTGTTTTCATGATGTCAACATTTACAACATTTGGAACACACTAACTCAAGCTAACTCCAAGTGAATTCATTACGAGGCTCCTTAGTATTCAAGACAACGCACCATAATTTCATCAAGTCAAGAGGTATTTGACTAAAGTCTGATCACTGCACTGATTAGCTGACCGTAACAGCAAGAGGTGCAATATTGCAGCATTAATTTGAAGTAGTAATCCAACATTGAAATAACATGTCAACTCTTCAGAATTACCTTACCTGCACATACAGGTCCTGGTGTTCGTCCACATACTTGAAAAGTGCTGTGAAATGAGCCATCTTTGCTAGCGACAGGAGCAGCTGAGGGTATAACAGACAGAGTGGTGTGAGAGTCTACTTCAAACCTTGTGCTATTTTATGGAAGGACAAAGAGCACACCATCCTGCTGACTTCTGTATTTCCCACAGCTTAATACCAGGAAGTTGGGCTGATGTAATTTTGCAACACCACAAAACTGACTGGCCTGCTGCTTTGTGAAAGAGAAAAACGCCAAGTTACATTATTATATGATCCCTTCAAGCTGTTTAACATCTATCACATCACTAGAAACTGTGTACTGCTTTAATCTTACCTGGGTTCATCCCGTGAATTTTTAATTAAATTATTTCACTTGATGACTTCTGTCAAACTGTGACTAAAAAACGGAAAAAGTAAAAGCTTTTTCAACATGTGCAGCTCCTTACTTAAAGAGGAAAGCACGGGCCATGTTTGGGCTCATTTATAGTTACATTGAACTGGTTTCTACTCATGGAGTCACAAAATGTGGTTCTTCCCGTTTTACAATTTAAGTCGTTTGCGAAATAAATTCGTCTGTCAAGGATGTGGTATGAGACATTTAGTTTAGTATAGTATGCTCAATATTTGTCCCCACACGAATCAACATTAAAAAATTAAAGTCTTACTGTGAGTCATATATTTGTAAACGTGCACTTCATAACCACTCATACTTTTGAACTGTATCGTTGAAATAAGCTGGTTAAGCCTCTGTTTGCTGGTACATACCCGACCAGCAGAGCTTTTGATCGTAGGTGCAGCTCACACAAATCTGGACTCAAGTGAGGAGGTGAAGCAGAAAGAAGAGGGATGCGATATCAGCTGGCTCTGCCAACTCAGTGCCTCATAACGACCGTTTGCCAACTTCAGCTCACGTTAAATGACAGCTAGCTTTTACTGCTAATGCCACAAACGCCTGAATTGAAATTGAATTGAAAATGGTCAGGACCAACTCCGCCTTTGAGCAGCTGCCTCCCACATGTGACTCCTCACCTGACAGACGTTACCGACGGGCAGCCCCGGTGTTTAAAACGTTGACCTGTGCCTCAGACGAAAACAAAAAAAAAAAACAAAACTGGCGACTCACCGCAGAGGAGGTGGGGGCGTTAAGGCGCAAGGCATTGTGGGTGAGCGGTAAATGCCTTGTCACGTCGATCCCCTTCATCATGTGGAGGAACAGCTCTGTCCGAGGACCGTACTAAGTAAAATACTGTGTATTTACATTTATTGTGGAGTATCTGCAAATAGTTTTTAGGGGAAAAAAAAAAAAAAAAAAAAAAAAAAAAGACCCACAAGGATTCATTTAAAAGCAGAATATTAAATGAATTCCACCTTTACTGCTGAAACATTAATGCATCAGACCATAAAACATCAGTTCATATTCTGAAGTACACCCTATTATAGGGCATCTAATTTAAAAAAAAAAAAAAATTTCATTTGTCCTTTAACTTAACCACCAAAACACCGGGGGTAGAAAAGACATTTTGTTGACTGAAATAGGTAAAAGCCACTATAAGCCATCAAATCAAGCCTCACACATCCCAGAGAGAATGGCCCATCTACTTGTCTGGTTTAGTAAGAAGCAAGGTATCCACTACTGTGTGTGTTACAATCAAGTTTATTGTGCATTTGTGATCTCAGTTGGATGAATGTTTCATGACCACTTCACCTTCTGACACAAAGTTTATTGTTCCATTTAAAACAGTTTCCTTTTCAAAGTTCTGGGCAGTCTGCTGTTTGAGCGTCCCTCCAACACCAACCTTAGGCAAAACTGTCACCTTACAATGTAATGGATGACTGCTGTTAAGTGAATTGATTCATGTTGTCCAGAATATGAACCCCTTTCTATCGGCACAACTTCAAGCAATAGTTACCACACAAACAAATGTCTTTATTACATTGTATGCCATTCAGCAACTTAATTCTGCCTGCTGAAGGCAGTGTGTTTTTGTTAAAGAAATACCAAGATAATGTGGATTTTAAAGTTTTTATATATTATATAAATTAAAACTAGCCTTTAAGACTTCTCCATTAAACTAAGGATCACAATTATCTTTACTCTTCCTGTTGCCATTTTCTGCTTGTGACAGTTTCATTCTGAAGCATGTGCATAGAACCAGCACTTGCCTCCAAATTGTCAGTGTTGCTTTTAGGACACAGGTGTTTTTTTTTTTTTTAAATTGTGAGAACACTGAAGTCACGCATGTCTTCCCAGAAAGTTACCAAGATTACCATGGATGTGATGGCAATACCCAAGCAAATTCTTCTTTGAGTTTACTTAAAGCACCACATACAAGTGTTTTAAGACAAGGATGTACCCTTGACTGAATTTACATAAAGAAACACACCAAGAACTGTTACTGTATTATTAAAAAAGGTTGATTTTACTTTATTCTCTTGCTGAAAATCCTTATCGTGCCTATTTAAAAAAAAAAAAAAAAGTTAAAAGAAAAAAGTTCACATTTGCAGAGGGTGAGTTTAGGGACTCACCTTTTCATCAAAGCAGCGCTCTTCACACATCTTCTCTGTTGGCCTACAAACTTCTGTAGAGCACATGAAATAGATCTGCAGGGCAAAAGACCATGACCATGTGAGGAAAAAGTTCAGTCCTTTTGAGACAAACCATCCTCTTTACAGTGATTTTTTTTTTAGTACATCAAACAAATCTGAGACATGGACTCTGCAAGACACCTTGTGGTATCTGGCACCAAGAAGTTGCCAGCAGATTCTTTTAGCTGCAAGATTGAGCCAGAATGGATGGGATTGTGGCAACATACACCACCCTGCCCCTCCCCCAGGTTTGCCAGACTACTGCTGAGCAGAGCACCCTTAAGGCTTGCTAGTTAAAGATACTAAAATTCAGCCACCAGTCATAACAATTCAGTCCTTGTCAAAGTCAACTCTGCTTAAGTGAGTGGATGAAATGTTTTAGCACCATATGCTTTGACTCACTTCTTCATCAAGGTACTTGTTTGTCTTTTGATCCATAAACTGGAAGGCACTGACTACGAAGCGCCTCTGGTAACGATTTTTGGGAAGGTCACTGACTTTAAGGATGGACACACTTGGATCGAAAGGGTTGGCACACCTACAGAAGCAAACAAATTAATAAATGGACAGAGGAACACCACATTTTAATACAGAGCCAGCAGATTCATGCAGTTATGCTTACCCTTCATAAACAAGCACCAGCGCATTCTTCGCAGAGCGGGGGTAGGCTAGACAGTAGTTGACAAGTATTACTGCATCTGGTTTGGGAGACTTCAGGCGCAGTTCAAGATACACTGGCTTGCCAAGAAGGAGGCGCAGGGGCTGATGGTAAGTCTCCAGGTAACTTGAGTACGTCTGATCTGTTTGAATTAGAGAAGCAGCACACTTGTACTGAATTGACAAAATAACCATTTGAAAGTTACAATCTCAATCAGCCAGATACTAAATGCATTTGGCTTGGGGGGAGAAAAAAAACAAAAAAAAAAACAAAAAAAAAAAACACACACACAACACACCCATGGATGAATATACAACCTTTAGCTATTCTTAGCTCAACACCATACAAGCCACTGGAGATGACTGATGATGGCACAGCAGGACTTGGGGTCTTGACCATGTAGCCAATGCTGGCCAGTGACTGGGGAGGAACACCATCTTTGCTGTAGCGGCACTCAACCATGAACCTACAAAATGACATGGCTTATGGACAATGTGTTCAAGTGCAGCACTATAATCAATGTAAAGTTAGGCTTTAAAAAGTGTATCGTTTGACCCACTAACCTCAGGGGATCACTTCTTGTAATTATACCATACTTTAGGTTGAGAGCTTGAACAACACTCTGCACCTCAGCCAGGTAGATCTTTGTTTCACCAACTTCCTGCAAAGAAAAGTGTCTAAGGCAAAATATCAAACATGCTGCGTCACATAGGGATGAGACCAAGACAGTTTTGGACACAAACAAGTGGATGGTCAAGATATGAAGCAGCAACTAACCACAAAGTGCTATTTTAGCTGAAACAATATTTAAAAAGTCAAGCAGCAAGAACTTACATAAGCACGAACGCCACATTCTGTAACTTTGAATTTAAAGATGGCAACCTTGTTATTAACAATGACTGATTTACAGTTTGTGCCAGGAATAACAAGCTTGGTGGGGTCTACAGCAATGGCTGCAGAGTTGTAACGAATGGCAAAAACAAAGTGTTGATCCCCAGTGCACTCTAAAAAAGGTAGAAAGAGACAGTTATTAATACCAGACCCATCAGTTACCTAGTTTTTGATATACATGAGTTTTGTATATAAACAGAACCCATACCATCCATTGGATAGTAACAGGCAAATGTAGAAGAAGCCACACAACACCCCATCTTTTGACAATCTGATGAAGTTATTCCTGGCTGGCCACAAGTCACCTGCTCCTCTGTGGGAACAGCACAATCTGAAACAAAGATAACAGTTCCTTTAGAGAGATAATCAAATTTAAAAAAAAAAAAAAAAAAAATCCAGACTAGGTTAAAGAAAATGCACCAGTCTCATTAAAGAACTTCCATTCATGTTGCACGTTTACTACTTAAAGTATCAATATCCCACATGTACAGTCTTATAAAAAAAACAAAACAAATAAAGCCATGTCAATAAAGATCATTTGCTGTATTGTTGAGTTTGTACTGACTTTGTGCTTTTGATGGTGATGTGGTTGGGTTAGGGCACTTTGGTTTGGGTTTGCCACTGGAGCGAGGGAACAAGGCAGAGTCAACGTTCAGATTTTCTTCACAAGACACGGTAGCAACTTGTGTCTGCCCAAACTCATCGGTGTACAACAACTGTAGGCTGTAGCCGTCAGTCTGAAATAATTTCAGTTTTTGCACAAGACAAAACAAAACTGCATTGATTAGTGCAATTAAAGCCATTTTAGCATTAAAAAAAAAAATTAACTACTGAGTCAAGGTAATTACTTTTCAGTAACTTACATGTTTCACGTTGCAACCAGTGAACGGTACAGTCAAAGTGTTCTTGAGAAGGTTCACGTCATAACCACAAGACTCTGGCACATCCATGACAGAAAGCAGATCCTTCGAGCCTGGAGGGGCATCATAGTAAGTAGGGAGTATGCATTCAGCAGAAATGAAGTCTTGACTTCAAATAGGAAGAAAAGTCAGAGCACATACCCAAAACTTTAACTGCATTTAAATCACCCGCTGGCAGAAAAATCTGGAAGCCAGCTTCACTACAGACAACAGCTAGCCCAGAAGAACTCGGTTTGGTAGTGCTAGTCCAGCTCCTTGGTGGGGCATCCACGAACTCCACCTGAAATCCATCATCTGTGCTGCTGGCCCAGTTTCCTGGACCAAGGTCTTCACTTTCCACCTGGAATTCATGGTCAGCAAAAGGGTCGAATTTGCCAGTGGTGGCGTCGCCCTCAACTTCAGGCATTGCATCTTCAGGAATTTTTTCTTCACTGTCAAACTCATTGTTGTTACCTGAAGGGGAGTAAATGTAACCACCATCATAAATTAATGGAGACTGATTACTATCTGGGCCATCATGTTATAAAGTGAGACTTTGGTCATCAACTGCAGATATCAATAATCTAACAGAAACCAGTTAGACCCGAGGTTTAAAAAAAAAAAATTTAAAAAAAAAGGGGGCAGTTGGCCTGGTTTAAGCCAGACCAATATTAAAATATACTGTATGACAGCAATGGCAGCGACTTACCTGAAGACACAAAGCTTTGAGATTGACCCTGCTGCCCGGTCTCGTAGAAACTGAGGAGCTGAGTCTCGTTGATTCGGCTCCAGCCCCGCACTGAAGCCAAGAGCAGGGTCCCAGACAGGACCACCAGAAACTTGACCCTGATCCCAGCCATGGACCCAAGTGAAAGCCCTCCTGCAGCTGCTCAACACCGGATAAAGATGCCGCCTCGTGCCGTGGTACAAGTAAGCGGTTTGAAGTTAATTAGCTGCACCTGGTGGCAGCTAATTACGGAGCCAATTAACGTCTCGTGTATGTAAATGAAAACCGCCTACTTGTGGTGAAGGAGGGGTCTGGAAAAAAATGTCATGACACTTATCTTTACAACAATTTTGCAGCAAAATGTATCAGCAAATTAGACTTAGTTTTGTTGGCATATAGTATATATGGAAAAATACCTTTTGAAAGTAATGATGTGAAATAAAAAACTTCCTACAGGTGTAAATTCAACTAAATGTTGATAGTTGAGGTCATAATTAGTGGTAGTGTTGTACTAAGTTGTATTACATTTAAATGGGTTTCAGTATTCTTCCTAAAAGTGCTGGGCAGGATAAGGAAACACCTGTCTCTATATTGAAGTCCAATTGAACAACTTCGGTGATTAACATACAGTAAAACCCCCAAAGGTCTCAATTAATGTAGAAACTATGGCTAAGCTAATACTGGACTGCAGTATTAGATTTTTCAAGTGTGCCTAATAAAGTGGCCACTGAGTCAGTTATCAGTTCTGAATAGATCAAGATTTCCATTGTTACAGATGTAATTACACTATCACCACAATCATACTCTCTCATCCCCCATAAAAATAGATATATTTATTTATATAGATATAAATAAAAAGTCAAGTCAATGCCCCTTTGTGTTCTTTATATAGAAAGGATTCATAACTCAGATGTCTTAGACTATATCAGACTGGTCAGTCAGTGTACTGGATATGATGTTTTAGTGTTGAATTATTTCGTTATATAAAATTGAATCACTATAAATAGATCAACTCAGCAATATTTCCCCTACTAATTAAAAAAGACAACGTGATAATTTTATAGAGCACTACTAGGATTATTACTAGGTTTTTAAGAGTTATAAAATTATTTCATGATGATTATATATCAAACCCTTTCTTGCTTTATCCAGTTGAAATAAAAAAACAAAAAAAAAACATGGCAATATCTTGACTGTGTGGCCAAAGAATTTATTGCATATATTTTAAGTAAACAAACAACCATTAACTCATGTCTTTGTCATTTGAAACACAGTACATTATCTTTGTCTTGCTCTCCAGAGCCAATAAAAACAATAATCAAAAACCTGGATGCTTTTTAATCACCAGACAAAGAGAAAATCACTTGTAGGCATTTGCTTTATGTTTGGGCAAGAAGATGAAATTCTTCGGTACAGGTCCGAGGAGCATTTCACTGGAGAAGGAAAGGGATAAAAAGTTATAATCGTAAAATGCATTAAATCAACTCTTTAATATTAATGTTTGGTATTGAATGGTGTTCTTTAAACCTGTTGTCTGCTCACCTAATCCTGACCCAGTCTCCAACATTCTGACTGGCCATCAGAGACTCCAAGTAGTTTCTGCCCATGTAGTACGGAGGTCGCTCATTGATTTTCTGAGGCACTCGCTCCAATAGGCCCACTGGAATATATCTGAGGGAAAGCGAGATGGCGAAGGAGAGGAAAACGTCATTCTTAAATTCTCTCCAGTCCAATTTTCTGTTGGTATCCAGTGTGAACAGCCAAATTATATTTTATGGTTTTGTTGTTACAGTTCAGAATAAGATTAAGACTAAAAATGACACAAATTCACAATGTGAAGCTGTGACAGGAGAACATCCCATCTTCTTTTTCAAAGACAACAGACTGAATCTCAAATGAAATTCTGGAGTTAGTTATATACTCTTTTACACCACAAAAACCAACAAAAATGATTCTAGTGAGATAAATGCCATTTCCATTATATTATTTAAATCATACCAGGTTTGTAAACTGTAAATAGATCAGGTTACAGTAATTTTTATAATATTATATTATATTGCTGTCACATGCTTATATATAGCAACTTTGTGTAGCTTTTAATTTTTAGAAAAAATGTATGAAATTAATTTGTGCCCTTTTGACCCATTCATTCATGAACATCATTTGTACAAGTATAAACCTCTCCCTCTTCTCATCACAAATGTATCCATGGCAACATAATAAAATTCTGATAATTCAGAAAATATTACCAAAAATCATTGTCTATCAAATATATTTCAAAAGGTATCAAACAGGTTGTTGAGCCTATCAGTGGGCCTGCTTTTTAAATATGCAGCACATACAGAATATGAATCAACAGTAATAAATATTGCTTTCTTATGATAGAAGAAATACAATATATTGCAGTGTATGATGGTGCTGACCTGCACATGAAGGAGAGCCACTCCAGCATGAAGGTGCGCGTCTTTTCCACACCTCGAGTGTCAGAGCCCCAGTGCTCCAGACCAAAGTTGGTGAAATCCCTGAGTATATCCAGTCTCTCACTGGACGAGATGTCCCAGTGTCTGCTCTCCTTTATCTCAGTGAAGATCCAGGGCTTAATGAGAGCACCCCTTAAGAGACAAAAGTAAAAACGTGCATAATTGGCTGAACAATTCATTCAATTTTTAATTTAAAATTCAAGTGAACCACAAAGATAACTTTACTATTATCTTAGTAATTACTAAAGTAAGAAAGCACAAGAAACACACTGATAATGATGCACATAACAAAAAAAAATACAGGGAAGACAATATTTTAAAAAAAAGATTGCTGTGTAAGGATTTGAGAGTCTGTCAATATATTCTTATTTATTATTCAATCCATATGGTGTACCTTGCAATCATTATACCAGAAACTCCAGTCTCTCTTGCTTTCATGGCATCTTCATAGGACAGAATGTCTCCATTTCCTGGAAAAATTAAATCAAGTCACCTCATCACCTGCAATAAATGATTCTTCAGTGGCTTATGAAAGATTTTACAACCTTGTGACTTTGTAGGTGTGTAACATTTTGCCCATCAGCATGGTTTACAAACTCTTCATAAATCCACATACCAAAAAGTGGGACAGGACTAGCCAACTTTGAGCAGGTGGTAATATAATCCCAATCAGCAACCTTAGTGTAGCGCTGCTCTCTGGATCGGCCATGCAACTACAAGAAAACAAAAGCATCAGCTCCATATCATAAGACGACATTAACAGACGATTAACAGACAAAACACAGCAAAGAATAAGGGGTCATTCAATATTATTTATTAATACACGCAATTATATCAATACACCCAGTCCACCCAGACTGACAAGACTTGGTCTTTTTACAGCTGCAATAATGCTTCACATTTATTAATGCTTCTGCTACAAAAACACTTACGGTGATCATGGAGACACCCCAATTTTTCATCTCTGGGATGAGTTTGTGTGCTATGTTGTTCTTCTCCTGAACACCAGTGCGGATCTTGACTGTTAAAGGGACATCAAGGACCTTCAGGAAGAGAAACCTGTGTTTTCATTCAGCCTTTGCAATATAACACAAGGACACACTGTCCTGTACAATTACGATATATTTACCATTTGCTTTAAATAAAGCTAAAAAATTCTCCCTAAACAGTGAACACCATAAGTTTGCGTCACTGAAAAAAAAAAAAATAATAATAATACATCTAATATGTCAAAACACACTTACATAGTTCATTCCCTTGACTATCTGTTCAAACTTTCTGGTGCGTGTCATCAAGCCACAGCCTCCGCCCTGATGATGAAGAGCAAACAAACACCATCTGTCAACGAGTGTCATATTGGTGTTTAATATTTTGTGTCAAAAGTTGGCATCTGTGTTTTACACACTGTATCATAAAACAAAAAAATCATCTGCAATCTCCGGTACCATTATCGTACCATGTTTGTTCACCTTAACTAACCTCCTTTATTTATTTTACAAAAAAGAAACATTAATAGTGCATTAATATTTCAAGAATAGTTATTTTTTTAATGTCTTTTTGTCGCAGGAGTTAAAATTCAGCAAAATATGGAATTTTGAAAACAAATAAAATAACTTGGTGTGTAAAAGCTTCATCAACTCAATCACTAGGAGATGGTTTAGTGTCTTTGACATCACCCATGGGTTCTTAAGGATTATTTAAAGATTTGGATGTAAAAATGGTTCAGATTTTAAGATTTAAGGTAGATCCTAATGTAACTACAGATGACTCTAGGTGTTGATTAGAAGATTAGGATATTAATGCTTAAATAATTTATATTTAGAAGGAAACCCTATATGGTTGATAACCAAACCAAATCAGAAGTTTTTGTATGTTGTTTAGATATAGATTAAACTAAATAAGCCAGAAAAGTTGGCAGTAGGGATTTGAAAATCGCTGTGGTCCATGTGTGTTAAGTAAGAAAATGTGAAAACCAAACTGCAACTGTCCATAAATTTCATTGGGGAAACCTTGATAGATGAGGGTTTACCTTCTTGTAGACAAGATCAATGGGGCATCCAGAGTTGATATCCACAAAGTCAACATCAGTGTTGTTGTTGATGAGCTCTGCACACCTCGTCATGGTGTCAGGGAAGCAGCCCTCCACCTGAGGACACAGTTTGGACTTCAGAACTGAATCTCGAAAAAAAAAAAAAAATTCTGCTCACAGAGAAATTTTAACATCTTCGACAATGACCTCACCTGGACGCCGAAGAGATCTTCACTTTCATGCCTCTTGAGGAGGGCCCACTCTGACTGCTGCCCCTGTAGCAGGTTTGTGCACATGGCCATCTCCCCACAAGTGATGTCTGCACCAAAGCGCTTGCACACTCGACGGAAAGGTAGATTTCCACACTGAGAAGAGAGAGAGAGGGAAACATTTAGCCAGTCAAAAAGCTCATTTATAGCCTTTAATAAAACTTGTCCTCTTAGCAGTTTTTCTAACATGTTTTTAATTATACATAGACACCCTGCACAAATTTTTTAAAGTTAAAATCATTTAATGTACTAACACTGACTTCAGTATTCATTTCAGTGGCTGTACTTACAGTTGTTAGAGGAGCAAGGTAGAGCTTGTCTTTAAAGTCCACCTTGAACACAGAAAAACAAATATTTACTCCTTATCCATGAACCAACACTGGCTTTCACTCATTTGTATTAATGTAGTAAGACAAATAACATGATATCCCTTGAGGTAGTCACCAAACTACTAAAAAAAATGATTTTGGAGGAGAGAGAGTTGGCTGAGATATACCTGCTTCTTTTCACATGGGCGCAACTTGATGACATCTGCATCAGTCAGTGGACCCACAGTCTTCACTGGAGGCTGTTTGTCTGGACTGGCCTGCAGCTTGTCACAAAGAAAACTGGTAAAAATAGTTGCAAACCAACTTGCAACACTCCACATATACCTTTGTCACCTGAGACTGGAATGAAAGGTAGTGCTCCGAATAGATGTTGGTACCTGTGCCTCTGTTTTCAGTTGCTGCTGCTCCCCTTCTCCTGGATCTGCAGATACTTCAGCTGCACAAGCTTCACCTGGGAGTTTCACACAACTGAATTATAAAATTTTATCTTATCTTTTATCTTTATTCTTTTATTAAATATGTCTGTATCTGAAAATGTTTGGAAACTAAACATAAACATGTTTCAATGAGCAGCAGCACTGAGTAGCTCTTAAATGACGGACATAGATTCATACATGTCATTCAACACCAATTCAACTCAAATGACTAGAAATGGCATGATTGTTCCCTACATAAAATCAATTAATAAAATTAATAAAGAGAGCTGATTCAACCAGAACTATATTCCTGGAGGGAATTTGTGTTGCAACTGGTTCATGTGTAAATGTAATTTACTCAAGTAAATCTATCTATCTATCTATCTAAAACCACATACCGTTTCCTTGCTGTTCTTTTTTGTCTCTGTTGCTTGAAAGTATTTTCAGGTACTCTGCTGACTTTTTGAAGGCCACCGAACGTTTCCTCAGTCGATTCTGGAGGTCTTTACTCAAGCTGTTCTTCACCGGGTTCCTGCCTTCATGAGCCTTAACTAGATCTGTGTTCTCCATAGTTTTGAAGTCAGGTGTCATGTGCGCCTTGGCAAAGCGGCAGGAAAGACCATAAGCACACTTTCCAAATGTGTCATAGAGGTAGCAGCTTTGCCCGATGTCAGCAGGTTTAGAGGCCATATACTCAGCAACGTCATGATGAAAGTGGCATTTGTCTCCAAATGGGCATTCCCTATTGTCCTACATGGATGGAGAAGTCGTGATAGTAACTATCAGATGACATAGTGATGAAAAGTATGTACTGTATGAGCCATTTGTTATTGGTCAATTAAAGATGGATATACCTGAATGACTGAGAGACACAGACGCTTCTCATCATAGGCAGTAGGCTTAGTGTGTGGCCTTGACTTATTTTGTCCTCGAAGGCGTTTACCATCTTGCTTTGCCGGCGTCTTTTCCTCAGGATCCACTTTCAGCTTTTTAGCTTCAGGTTCCTCCACACCGATCTCCTTTGTCTCCTTGACTGTGTCATTATCACTGGCCTTTTCTCCTTTTGAGCCCTGCCACTCAGAGTCAATAAATCCATGAAATTTTTCTTTAGTTGTTAGGAATCTGAAATAAGAAGAAGAAGAAACATAATCATCAGCTGTTTCATAGTACGACATGTAATATACCTGAAGATAGTAGTAGTTGTAATTTTTTTGTGTGGTCACACTTTTAGTACAAGTATATATGTGTAGTTTGTACAGTGTCACTATTTTTCTAGAGACTGGTGACCTCTGAGATTAGAGCTGATTAATTCACATTTCAATTTTGTTAAAATTTGCCAACTCTGATCTACTTTTATAAATTACCCTGTTAATGTTATTCAATTAAATTTTCAATTTCCTTTATTTGTCCCACAGTGGGGAAAATAAAACTTACTTAAACTGCTACTTGTACACACACAGCCTCCAGTCCATACATGTAATTAAGCCAAGTGCATTCAGCAAAGCCTGTTAAGGTTGTTTGCTGACTGTGTAGTTTTCTTTGCTCTATCAGACAAAGCAGCAGCAGTGTGAAATGGTTAGGGGAGGGGGCAGCACCTTCAAGTATGAGTCTGTGGTAATGGGAGTAAAGGTGGGCTGTTCTTTTCATGATGCTTCACTAGTATATGGTCAGCTGTCATGTCATATGTCTGAATTTATATTCTGCCATCAAAACACACACAAATACAGTAACACATCACGCTCCATGGGTGAAGTGATTTCCAAGTTGCTTACTCTGGTCTGATGGCAGCCTCGCCCTTTACAGCCACATCTGTCTTCTTTTCAACAGCGTCCTCTGCTGCTTTTTCCATCACACCTTCACAGGCTTTTTCTCCCAGTCCTTTCTCTGAAACACATAAAAACACCATCTTATCACTTTGGATTTAAATGTATGGCAATGCTAATCTCATGATCCTGAGCTCTCAGTATGTCTCACACACACTACATATATGTAACCCTGCTGCATCCTGCGTTTACATTTGTTCTGGTAGATTTGACTGTAATCTACATTATAGCTGATTTATTTTATACTAACTTCCATATAACCTGGCTGCATGGTCAAGTTTCACAATCCATATTAGCCAAGATACTCACCTTTGAGGTTGTCAGAGAAAACGTGGCATATTTTGCTGCAGCAGTGAAATTAATGGGAATAATCCGGACCCTGCTAACAGGCTAACAGCTAACTGAAGGCCGCCGGCGCTTGGGAAACACCGGACAGAAACTAATCTTGTGCTGCTTTAAGCTGTCGTCAAAACATTTAACTAACCTAGTGAAGTTAACTTGCACTGCACTTCTGTTTCTCACCCTGAGACCAACAGCAACAATCCGGCAGCGTGAGGAAAAAGGTTGTGCAGCTGATGTACGATGTCCGGGGTGAACAGGCCGGTGACATTGGTTCCGCAGAGTACAGCCCATAAACTAACCTTCAAATTAAAGTATTCAATTTTAATTATTAATTATAAAATCACGTTAATATAAGTCTGCAGTCACGAGATGAAACGGGTACAGATTACCGCTGTTATTTAAATATGCATTACATGTTTACCTTTCAAAATGCTACAGACCCATCTTCAATATCATTATATTATAAGTCTATAAAAATACAACAACAAAAAACAAACAGGAGGTATGTATGAAACATGTAGTCAGGTGTTGTTGCCCTTGTTTGGACATCGTTTTTATTTCATCTACATGTGAATTCCACTCATTTACAGAAAAGATTTTCTTTGAGTAACGCTTGTGCTTTTTAACAATTTTTTTACATTCTTGTCAATGAACGACCTGAAATTAGAGCTGAAACAGTCAAATGTTTGGAACATGATTATTGGTTCGCTTTGGTCTTTTTTCCAAACACTCACAACCTCAGCCTCTAAATTGTGAGGATTTGCTACTTTCTCAATTTTGTGTAATGGTTTACTATGTTAAAATGTTTTGCTTCTGGACATCTGATTGGACAAAACAAGCAATGTGAAGATGTCAATTGTTAGTGTCATATTCACTATTTTCTGACATTTTAGAAACTGAACAATTCATCAAGAAGATCTACTGGCAGATTAATGCATAATGAAGTTGTAGCCCTACATAATAGGGTGCTTTACAATATTACAAAGGAACAGTCGATATTAAGTTCTAGTAACAAGATCAATTGACAAATGTTAAAACCAGAAGATATGGTCATCCTGAATTTAAGCTCAAGTAAAAGCAGCCGCCAGTGTCTGACATTAAAGACAACTGCATTCATTCATCTGGTGAGAAACCAAGTTTTTCTATCATTGCAACAAACCGCTTTTGGCTAGAGTCCAGGATGCTGATGCCGTTCTTCTGGAAGTCATATCCTATCTTCTGCAGCTCCTCTAATCGCTTTGCAATGTTCTGTATGCTGTAGTCCAAAACCTTGGGCTTCTCCACTATCTGTTGCATTTTTATTCCTCCTCTCAGCAGACAGTCCAGTTTAGAGTTCAATGTATTTGGCCCGATGTACAGAATGACTGGATATTTAATGATCATTTTTTTGACGTCAGCTTTTTGACACCCATGTGAATCCATCTTTTTGTTAAGGTTATTAAAACTTCTTTTCAGATACTCATTTGAAAGGTCCAGAATTTCTGTTCCAGGTCCTCCCAAAAGAGCCAGCAGTTCTGAATTGTTCAGTTTAAGAGATGTTTTCAGGTTATGAATGTTTGTCTTGACTCGCTTTGTGCTTCGGATGAGAATATAACTGTTTCTGGATAAAACAGTTTTGACAAACTCTTTTGGATTATTCCCACCAAGATCTACCCAGATGCCTTCAAGACACTCCACCATCCGCCTGTTGAGATCTAAGCTGTTGGAGAAAGTCCGAGGTGCTGTGTGCAGCAGCTGGCTCAGGGCTTTGCTGTTCAGACCCAGTGAGGCCAGATAAGCTATGTTCTTCTCCAGGTTCCCATTATCACTGGACCGGAAGAAAGACTCAGGTGAGCGTTCCAGGACAGTCACAATTTCTGAATCCGTCTGAAGGATGCTTCTCCACAGGTCCCAGCGCTGATGTAAGTGTTCAATCGAGCGGGTTATGGCACGGGGATAACGGGATATGATGCTGGCTATTATTTTGTAGCTGGCACCTTTGCTTTGCAGAAACTGAGAAAGCTCTTTCTCGTTCGTAAAGGATTTACGAAACACCCCGGGCTGACGCTGGCGTGCCATCTTCACATCAACTCCCATGAGACTCAGGTTTTGCAGCAGAGATTCATTTTCCAGTGGGTTCAGCTCATCACTTTTTGTACGAGCACTGCAAAGCCTCCTGGGAGGGCATACTAATCTCAGCTGTACTGTGATGAGCCCAAAGCTGTGCTGCAACGCCCCTGATCGATGGATGCCGAGGAGGGCCCTCGCTCCAGGTATCACTGCCATTTCCAATGGGCAGCGCTACAGTCAGTGGAGTTAAAGAAAATCTGAAAAATAAACATGACATATTTAGCTGAAGAACTCAAACACAACCAAATACAACTAATACTAGTGATAATGATAACATGATTGAAAAAAAAAAAGAGAGAGATCCTAGATGCTTTAAATAATAGCCGCCATAAATATCCTCTATTGTAGGTAAAAGTGAAACTTTAGTTAAGGAAGTATAACAGTAGTGGCTTTTTATATTACTTGGATTAGGTCTTGATGTATTAACACTTCTGCAGCATTTCAATGTTGTAGCTGGTTATTTCGATGTAATGGGGTAAATGGGGTAAAAAGGGTGAAAAAACGAAGCACTCATTTAAGGTACAATTGTAGGTACAAGTGTCAAAACGTGTGTGTGCGGTATCTCTGATGTCCAGCAACTTTAATAACGACTGAAAGGAAAGTCAAAACGGTTAGGGCTGTTATCGCGTACAATTTAATGAATTAAATGAATGAAAACCAACAGCACGACAACGGGAACATACCGATATATGGACAAGGACTCGTGTCTTGTCCCGGGCAGCTGCCTACACGCCTGTGAGAGGTAGGGTTTTCTTTTCTTTTTGGTTTTTTCACAGGTCACAGAAATGTGAAGGGTGTAGTTGATGAGCGCCATCTAGTGCTGTGGAGTTAAAAAAAAAAAAACACTAGATAGAAGCAAAGGAAAGTTTAAGTATCTACATGAGACTAACGTGACCATCAGAATAAGACCTATGGATGAGACGCTATATAATAAATCATTTTTTACATAATGAGTCAACTAATCCAACTGATCAATAATAAGTTCTGTACATTTTATCTCTACAGTGTATTAATGTTCAATTCCTTCACAACTGCTATGTTTACATGATAGTTAAATTGAATTTTACATTTTTTTGCCCAAAATTAGTCTAACAAATGCTTTATTGTGTATACTATGGCGTATGTTCATGCCTATAGAGGAGTTCATGTAAACCCAAATTTATAGTCCCTACTGACTATAAGTGGTGGCTGAAACCCAGTGTAATTACTGCGAATTGTACACTGCACACTGTGAATATGTATTTAGCCACTTATAAAACCCATATGGAGTACAATGGCATTTTTAGTCCATATAGCTGTATTGCTTGGTAAGTTTAATGCTTTGAATAATATCAAAAAGTACTAAGTTGCAGAATAGATTAGACTGTGGGTTACAGACAGTAGTGCTCAATTCTGTATCTGCCATATGGTTGACATTGTTAAACGGCCATGAGATACAAGAGACCATTTTCCATGTGTTGTGGCTCACAGCATGGCAGTGAAAAACCTGCTGACCCATTGCCTCTTTTTACTGATGAGTCCCACCACTTATGAATATTTTAATACAGCACAATGATACTGTCATTATACAAATGGACCTTCACTCCATTGCTGTAAGATTGAAGTGAGTGTTGTGGATTAGACGGAAGAGCTTCCACCATGACAGGCCAAAAAGCGTTTCCATTTTTATTTGTTGCATTCATCAACAGGACACAGCTTATTTTCTATTTACACACCCAGTTTTTTTTCCCCCCCTGTCCAAAGCGCATTTGATTGTATTTGCATAATGATGTGATTGGGAGAAACCCTTATGGTCTACACTCCTGCCTGGTTTAATCATTTTTAGTGAGGCAAATGATGAGAGGGTAAAAGAGGATGAGACAACAGACAGTTGAATTCAATAAGAGGGAGTGAATCAGAGCCCAGGGCCACTCAAACTAAACCTAATGCTGTCTAATACAGCTTCTCAGTCTGTCTTATGCCAAACATTTGGCTCATGCCATTTGGTATTTACAAAAGAAATTGCTATTTTTCAAAATTGTGCATCTTCCAGTTACACATGTACTAGGGTTAGTTAATTCAAACATTGTTGTATGCACCTCTATATTCTTTCAAATAATAATTTTATGTAAAAAAAAAGTTGATACATTTTACACTAAATTGCAAAAGAAATAACTTCAATGTGCTAAAGGTCTGCCATATAATGAAAGTTTTTCTCATCTTGCATTTATCCAAATAACTTGATAACTAAATGTTTCTGCTGTGAATAGCCAACACAGTCTTTATGAGTTACCCAATTATACAAGTTTGTGTTTTTATCCCTGTTTTACAAGCTGTTTAGAGGGGAGTTGATTCAAATTAAACATGTATGTTTAGGGGTATTTCTAATATTTGTGTATTTTACCAAATACACAGGATTGTGGAGCCCTGGCTGCCATCAGTCTGGCTTCCACACCCCTACACAGGAGATGTGTAGCTGTGGCCGGATGGACACCTGGGTCTTAGCTGTCAAGGGGCGGCAGGTGAGACCAGGCCTCAGCCCCAAGTGTCACCGCTGAGCTTTAAGCTCGTGCTGTGGCCTGGTGGAACAAGTCTTGCCTGATGCACAGTTCGGACCTTGCACAACACTGTTGTTGTGTTTTCAATATTACATGGAATCCTGTCCTGATCCATTTGTTGGGGTCTACATGGTAAAGTTGCTTGGTTAAGTGCTGACACAGTACTCCTTCAGTGAATAAATAATTCAGAAAGTGACAAAGCCTTCAAATGCTCTGTGGTTCCTGCAGATATTGTTGCACAGCGTGAGTGTTCACAGGTGGGATCAAACAGGTAAGGATGTCCAAGAGAAGATGGGTGGAATTCAAGATCTGCCAGACGATAAGCTGTTCAGCGCCTGTCAGCCGAAGACACAGATCATCCTCTCCTGCTGCTGCTACTGCTACTGCTGGTATGTTTCCATTCAGCAATTTAAGAGATGGAAAAGAAACTTCTATATTTTAGGAACTTGTGAATCCAGCAGGTTTTCTTTGAGAATTTTTTATTTTATTCAAATTATGCCGAGCCACAAGGTTCAACCACAGTTCTCTTACCTGAACCGAGTCCTGGTTATTATTTGGAAAATAACCAAGGCTCCGGCTGAAATTGAGGACGACCCTGTTTCTAGTCCTCTGAATCACTGCCCACATCTCCCATTATTTCAGTGAATCATATGAAAGAATTGATAAATGAAGTGAAAACAACAATAAGTCGAGTTTCTTGCTGCTGTATTCTGTCCTGGAAATGTCTGGATAGCAGATACAAGGGAAACATTTAGTTTGCAATAAGGTTAAGCATCATCCTATGTGAATTATTTGAAAACTTAGAAGTCTGTAAGTAAAATATCAGCCATCCTTTCCTTTACCCCCCATCTGTCCTAGAAACTGATCCCAGTGTTATGATCTCATGTTACCTGCTGTCCCTTTCATTCCCTTTCTTTACATGTCAAATGTTTTTCTCTCTGAGGAACTAAATTCCACCATTGTTTGAAACATACCTAAAATAACCCAGTCATCTGTTGTGCTGCAAAATATGAGGTGATGGCTGGTGAAGGCTTTATTAGAAGAAAACACAGCTTTTATTTAGTGTTTAGTCTCAACTGGGACAGCTCAAGCAACCTCTCCTCCCGTTACCATAGAAACTGTGCAGACGTTTTAAGCAAAATCCAGACTGCATATAATACAGTGCAATTTATGACATTATGAAAATTATAATCATCAAATATGTTGATTGTATTATTGAGGATCATTAAGAAAATAGATGAACATTAAGTATGACATGTAAGAATTCTACAATGTCTGCATTACCTCTATACACCATATAATATACTATATAATCAAAATGATAACAGAGACTTACAATTTATTTTATTAAGACATTTTAGAGCATCAAGTTCAATTATTAGGCGACATGTACAGTTACTAAGGCGTTGTGCTGAGATATATGCATCTCAATTTGATGCTACTTTTCAGAGAAATATTGTACTTTTTACTCCATTTAATTTATTTGTTGTTATTTGGTATAATGTAGTTTATTTACAAATGAAGACTTTTACACATAATATAATGATTTTAAACTATGGTGAATTGTTACAAATTAAACTACTCAACAGTAACCTATGTAAAGGGGTTAAATTTGCTCGACCTTAACCATATTAAAATAGTACTTATCGTGCATTCAGTGTTCAGATCCCTTTGATTCACATTTTGTCATGTTGCAGTCTTATGCTAAAATTATAATCACAATTTCTCTCATCAAGCTACATAATACAAGGCAAAACTTAATTGTCACATTGACATAAGTATTCAGACCTTTTGCAGTGACACTTGAAATTTAGCTCAGGTTCCTCCAGTTTCTCTTGATCATCTTCGAGATGTAAATTCTGTTGATTGGAGATGATTTGGAAAGGTTTACAACTTTCTTTATAGAGTCTCAACGCTGACAGTACACATTAGAGCAAAAACCAAGCCATGAGATTCTACTGGAAGTTTCTACCATCCCCACACAGGATCTGTAGAGCTTAGCCAGGGAGACCATCAGGTCCTGGGTCACCTCCTTTACCAGGGTCCTTCCCCCGCAGTTGCTCAGTTTGGGTGGGTGGTCAGCTATAGGAGGAGTCCTGGTTGTTCATAACTACTAAATTATGGAGGCCATTGTGAGAACCTTCAATGCAGCAGAATTTTTTTGTATTATTTATTTATTTATTTTTGCAGACCTGCGCCTCAACACAGTCCAGCCTCTGAGCATTAATTTCCACCTGCATGTCTTGGTTTTTGCTCTGGTAAGCATGGTAAATTGTGAGATTTTAAACAGAGACGACGCAAACATGCTCGGGCGTGAAAGCCGATACGAAATTCCGACATTTACAGCGGTCCCCTTAAGGCAGCACTAGTGGAATGACAGTGGGCGTGGCCGTGAAGGCACCTACCCTACGTCATCGCAGTTGAGTCTCGTGTTTACGTGGAAAACATGGCGGCGGACTACCAACAAGGAGACAGCGGCTAGTGAAAAGCGAGTGGAAGTGTGTGACAGCGAGCTGAAAGCCGGGCGACCGACACCGACCCGCGGGCTTTTCAGTTTTCTCTCGCTGATATTTCGTATGAAGCAGCTTCCCTCCTGTTTCCGCCACAGGGACAGAGGTGATGGAAGACGAGGAGAGGCAAAAGAAGCTGGAGGCCGGCAAAGCAAAGGTAGGACTCTCAGTTTCTGCTCTGTTAGCTTAACTCTGTAACACCGCTATTATTGGAGAAGTAGCAAGTTGTTGTTGTTGACAACTTATTTTCTGACAGGTGTGTCTGTCAGCTGTTTATTTAACACACACCCCCCTCCTTACCTTTCATAACCCCCCTGTCAGCTGTCAGTCCTGGCAAACATGCGCCCTGCTCTGACAGCCGGCGGCTGGCTCGCTACAGCTACTAGCCAAAACCTCCTTTGTCATGCAGCGTGTCTTAAACGTTACTCCACTGCTGCCTTTTACTCCTTTTGGAAGTGGTGTGCGCGCAATGCTAACTCAATCACCCCCGCGACCCCCACCCCAAAGTCAAGCCGCCACATCGTTATCAAAGGCTTATAAACGCCAGCTAAAGTGAGGCTGACAGGCTGGTGGAACAGGATTTGCAGGACATATCCCCACTAGCTAGAGCAAACATTGCCCCACATGCCAGACCAGTGTTTCCGTTATCAATAAGCAGCACCAAGAATTAGGTCAGGACAGCCCTCCCGCCATCACCACCTCCTCACACCCTTTCACCCACCTGGCTCCGGAGAGAAGGATCATGCTGGAGCAAACTCTGACTTCAATGCCCATGTCAGTTTTATGTTGTGGCAGAGATGTTACAGAGTTGTTTCGGCATGATCAATCGTAAAGAAATGAATGCAATGACCTTGCACCAGTGTGGGGGATAATTGTGCACTCAAACATCTCTTCACTTTTCACTTTATTTTAGCACAAACTCTGCAAGTACTTGTCAACACTGTTATTAACTATTCCTTACTCTTCAAATTACAAGATGTGTCCATCAGTGATTCTCAGTGAGTCAAAGACATTGCAATATTGACATTATAACTGTGGCACATTTAAAATGCTATATGAGGTACGTAATTTGGTCTCTCCGGGATTCACAGTGGTCCTGGTGTTTTGGCTTTTAGGTTTGCACAGTGGGAGAAACCTTAAGAAAGACCATCTCCCTGGTTATGTCTTTGGCATTTTGGTTTATAAAAGGCCCCTCTGTACTGCAGGGGAATTTCACCGCTGTTTTCTTCACAGTACGGTGTCACCATGTTGTCACATGCAAAGGCGAAACTACACAAGAAATTTCACTGAATAACACATTGATAATGGCTTGCAGGGATATACAGGACATTATAATTTATTCTAATAGCCTCTCAAACTCTGGCTGGATCCTGCAAGCTTAGAATGAATGCAAGCTCGTACATGCTGGAGTTGATGATTAAATTGTTGTTGCATTGTGTTGTTTTGTTTTCTTTATAGAAACAGATTTTGGTGAGAGTAAAGAAGAAATACAGCTGCAGCAATCCTCCCATTTGATAAACAGAAACAAAGACAAGTGACAGTGACTGAGGTTTAGTAAGCGTCCCTGTTGATGTCATAGTGAATTAAAAGTGTCAGTCACCAATTGTGTTGTGTGCTTGAAATGATGTCTGTCCCAAGCAAGTGCGTATTTAGTCATACCAGACAATGAGTGAAGCACAAATTGTGGGCTGGTGTTTCTAAGCTGTTGTTCCCAAACATTAGCTGCACATGTATGGTGTCCTTGAGTTTCTTTTGAGCCTCCCTTCTTGAAAAGCACCAATCACTGCAATGATGATGGCTGTAAGATGATTTTGTGTTGGGTCAAAAGAACTTCTGGTCTTAGATACCTTATGCACCCTTTACTATGACCAGGGGGACGTTTGTAACTCCCCCTGGTTTGTGAACAATGTCTCTTGATCTTGATATTTTTTCACCTATATGATTGCTATGTTTGCCTCAACAAGGCATCGAAGTATAAAGTCACCTTATAGTGCCACTCATAGGAAGAAATTGCGGAAAAGTGTTTGTGTAGTCCGATGCAGTTACATCAGCTCAAAGATGAAAGAGAGATGCTTTATCTGAATGGTTGTCACAACTTAGGGTTGAGATGTTTTGATCAGTCCTGCTCTGGCTGTGCATCAGTCCGACATACATTCAGTATGCAGAGCAGCACTCATATTTAATGTCAATTAAGGGAATAATGTGTGCCAGTCCATTTGCTGTTCTTGCATTTTCAGAATTGTACTGATTGGCTCGGGAGGGGGGCACTGCAGTGTTTGCTTAATTTGGCCCAAGGGATGCAGACATGAGTCATGGAGGATTGCATGCTTATTTGTTTCTCTGCTTCTCTCATGTGTCTGCCGGGCACAGTTTAAGCATATGCTTAAAGTATAGCAGTATAGCTTCTGCAATTATGGTAACGTGATGTTGTGCTTGATGTGTTCACTTTGTATTCATGCAGAATTGTCTATCTTCCTGCAAAGATTTGTCAGGGGATTCAATATCTGATGCATTAGTTTTGTCCTGTGCTTTTGACAGGTAATTGTGATGCTGAAAAGAAATAAATTGACACCTTACTGACAGCACTTACAAACCAAATCACAACGTTTTACAGCCTTAAACAAACCTAATGCAGTAATACAAGTCTGGGTTTTGGACAGCCTAAAGGTCAGTGTCACTGTTGGGCACCATCGGAGGGTTTGAGGACAGCAAAGGTACAAGTTGATCTACTTAGCTAAGGCCAGAATAGTTAATCCTTCAGGTGACTAAGCATGAAATAGTCTGCATCACCCTATGTGATGACTGGACTATAACCATCATGGCTCATTGACTGGTTTAAATGATAAAGAGTTTTACTTCCAGGCTACAGCATTTATCAGCTGTAATGCAACAGTAAAACACTGAATACTTTTGAAAGCCTTGTTTTGTCATGCTGTGCAGCTTCAGAAGGGATTGCTTGGTGATTAATTGAATGTGATGGTCTAACAGCTGCCCAGTTTTAATTAGCTACAACCTGGATGATGACTGAACTGAAGTTCTATCAACGTCCCTGACGACTGAGAGCAGCACTTTACCCTCCTTTGATCAGTATTTTTTTCATTTAACGCAGTATTGTGCATCTTGTAGAGAGCTCTAGAAGCAGAAAAGTGTGGCTATAACATGAAGATGCTGTTATACATCATAACTGATAACTAACCTCAGTGTCAGTAATAGAGAAAATGTTTTCAGATCTGAACTGGTATCTGTTTGCACAAAATAGCTCATTCGTCACAACTTCAAGACAATAGTTTGCTTTGTCAAGATAAGGATTTAACTCTTGGGACCACAGTATTTTTTTGTTTTTTCAGTCTTTCGTCTTGGTTTGTGCCATCACGCACGGCAATATTTATTTATGCCAGTCTGGACTGTGTCAGTCAACATGCTTGAAAGTGTTATGGCTGTGTTCCCTGATCAGCTGCAGTTTGTTATGGATGGAAATGTATTCTGCAATTTGAACAAACTACACACAAAAAAAGATACAAGCTCAAGCAGGGTTTTTTTTATTTTCTGCCTTATTGAAGGAGCAGCCTTCTCTAGATACATTTCTGCGTTGTTTGGTGGACTAACTGTCTGTGCCATTGGGAAGGTCATTAGGAGGCTGAGGGTAATAATAACCCTGTACAGAAGCTACAAGGATACTTGACAATGATTGTTGCCTGTAATTCATGAAAAGGCATCGAGGGTCCCGAAAAATAAGGGTATTTTTAAGAGAGAAACAAGGGTGATTTGTGTGTCTGCTAATTGACTTCCAGCTGTTTCAACAATGAGTTGATTAATGAGTAAATCAGGAAAACTTGGAATACAAGAACCATCTTCTCTGCACAATGCTTCACTTATAACAGTATGTTGTATATCAAATGACTAGAGCTCCTGTGATATCGATATTTCACTTGGCCATACTATGGTGATGAAACAGGTGGCGCCCATGTAGCTTCAGCTGCTGTAGCTTCGTTTTCAGGACAATTGACTATTGTTTCCGTGCTGGAAAGTGTCAGTAAAATAGAGGATTTAGGCCCTCGAGCAGCTGGGTGTTGACTAACACAGTGTTTCTGGCTCTGTCATTGGCACATGACATGACATGGGAGGCAGTGAGCTTCCTTCCGAATACCACTGGACAACTTTCAGCAGTGCTGGTAAATGTTTAGCAGCATCTTATAGGCATAAGTCATGAGACTCTACTCTGTTACAGGTTGTACTCTGTTACTTATTTAATGAGCCATTTTACAGGAATTATTTATACTTACTACTATACCTAATATACTTACTACTTACTCACTTACTCATGATACTTGTGAGCCAAAACATCATGTGGTATGTCCTGTTATATGTTATGTATGTAATGTTGTTAAAAAACTGCTTATGGATAAAATGATCTAACAGGAATATGGTTTTTAATCAAATAAGGTGCTTCTTCACACTGATGTAAAAATCTTGTACAGGTCCATTACGTTGAAATTTTATACAATTTAGCGATTAGTGTTTGTGCTCACTTCTTTTGAAAAACACATTTCCCCAGTGTTTCCAGAAGGTCTAAAGTTGTATAAGCTTTAGACACACATCAGTGTTTGACATAACACAGATTTCTGTTGCCCCAAAAGTTTCTTTAACATCATGTTGTGCTGATACTTTAGTGAATCTTACCAACTTCATAAAAATCAAACTCAGTTTACTGGATGTTGCTGTTGATGCTGTTAGTCAGCTACCATTAGACACAGATTTAAGAGAAAAAACAAATAGCCTGTGTATAAAATAAGCCTGTGTAAATGTTTGCAGACAGCAGATGGTGGTACACCTACGTAGTCTCTGTTTCCCAGATGGTGATGCAGCCACACAGCCTCCGTTCCTCCATATGCTCAGCCAGCGCTCTGGTGTGCTCAGCCAAATAGGGCAGCCCGCTATGATAAGCTGCTCAATGAAAGGCCGGGGTTCCCTTGACTTTTCTAAAAGTCACGGTGATCTCTGTTGGCAGGTCCACTGCATATCACACATCTTCTTCTTGTGGGCTATTTTAATTCAGTCAGAAATAAATGACAGCCTTGATGTAACATTAATGTGCCCATTCTGTGAGCCTGACATTCATTCATATCTCACTCACACGCCCTGGTATTTGATGGATAAAGCTCTTGGGTATATTTGGACCAGGGGTGGAGCATGTGTGGAGGTGCAAAAGCACAGATCAAGAGCCCTCTGAGCTTTTTAGCTGTGTGTTGTAGGTGGGAGACGTGATCATGACGCCCACTCTCAGCCCCATCGTGCCGACCTCTAACCTTTTGTGCAGCATCATCAAACCAGACCTGTCACAAAATGCTTACTTTTGTGCCGGCTTTGCTGCTATGGGAGTGAGGTTAGGCTAAAATGACCAACCATTCTGATCCTAACTTCTCAAATGTTTCATCATTTTGTGATAAGCGTGTTTTTCATAGGTAAACTGAATATCCATAGGTATTGGAGCATTGGTCGAATAAAATAAGCTATCAGAATTTGGCTGTGAGGAATTTTTCTATGATTTTAATGCTATAATAATCATTGTGCAAAGTATTTAAAGCCTATTTTTCGTAGTTAAAAGTGTGACTCTTGTTAATGGAGCTTCTGTTTATATTCAGCTTTTCTCACTAAAATGCATTGTGTGTATCTTTGAGATAGGTGTTCAATGCATTACCTTTCCAACCTGTACTGTTTAAATCCATGTTCTTCCCCACTTTAGCTGGTGTATTTCAGTGTCTCTTGGCATATTATCCCTACCCATATGTGTGGAGTAGCATGAAACCAACAGCAGTACAGGATCTGACTGTACTTGAGTTTAGGTCTATATGTCTGTCATGGGGTACAGAGGCATTTACCAGACAGTTGAGAAGGCATTAGCACGGTATCCTTGGCAACAGCTTATCTATGTCAATGGATGTCCATGTGGCACCTGTGGTATGACACCTGTAGCCCCCTGCTGTCTGGCCTGTTCAGCTGACTCTGCCACCTCCTTTCTGTCACCCGCTGCTCATACATAATGAATATCTCTGATACTGAGAGACAGAGAGAGGGAGGAGAAGAGTCAGTGATACCTCGCCAACAGGTGGAAATTGGATTAATGTAGTACATGTGCTCATATCACATGCAGGACTTAATTATATGTGTGTTTGTGTGAGTTTAGTAAGTTTTTATTAGCAATAACAAAATGTGAAAATATGTTTCAACATGACAAATGATAACTGGAGAATGAAATGTGTTTGGTGTTTTCCTAGAAGTATTTTTGAAAGAACGAGGTGCAAATAAATGAAAATAGAGATGGATTAAATTAGACATCCAATATGTGACATTCACTTCCACTTCAGCATAAGTGTCCAATAATAAAGAAATAAAAAATTGATATTTACTGCTTTTAAAGAAGAACCTTTCCCTGTAGCTTGTACCACATTATGTTACACATACAAGGAAAATTAATTACAGACCAAAAGAAGAAAAGAAAAGAGATCCAGGGGTTCACTACAGTACAAGTTTCTGTTGAGAGGAAGAATTATAGACCACTCAACCAATTTGACATACAAAAGTAAGATTTATGTGAGCTAGAGAACGAAGCCTCAGTATACACAACCCTCCCTTGTTCAGTAATTTGTACTTCTACACCCAAAAAGCTATTTCTGTCAAACATTTGTAGATATTCGCAATTTAAAATGCTTCAAGAGACAAGAGACATTAATTTGTTAATGTTAATTTGTACTGACCTTAAAGCAAAGAATCAAAAACATGGTAATAGCTGTTTAGACAGATTGTTGACATAGTTTGAAAATGTAATCCCTTTAGTCAGGATTAGCACCTGGCACAGCAAGAAGCATGTGTCGGGTCATATGGACACAGGGAGGGAGGATTCACTCGGAGCAGAGAAGACGCTTTTTTGAGGCACGATGTTTCGCTTGAGTTTCGCTAAACTGTGCAGACTAAGAGTAGGTTGATATGTTTTTTTTGTTTTTTTTTTTTAATTTATCAAATGTATTAACTCTGTAGGCAGACTAATCAGTTGTGAATTAAAGTAGGTGATTATAACACCACAGTGTGAGTATTAGGGTCAGGTACAGCAATCTGAATGGAGGCAACGATTGGGGATATAGACTAGAGTAATACTTTAAAGGATGGTTACTAAAGCGTTTGCTAATGCACTTTTACATCCCAGGAGCTTTTGAAGTATAAATTGTAATTTTCCGCTTTAACACTTCCTGTGTCCCTCTTCTCCCTTTTAGCTGGCTGAGTATCGCCAGAAAAAAGCCCACGCCGACTCCCAAAAGAAACAGAAAAAGAAGAAGAAAAAGAAGACAGGGGAGGACTCGGAGGGGGATTCGCAGGGAAGGGTGGAGGTTGAGCCGGATCAATCTGTGGGAGGAGAGGAGGTCTCAGGCGGAGGACGAGATGGGTCACAAGAAGGAAATAAAGCCCCGCCCACCACGGAGTTTACCTTCGCAAGGACTTTGCGGAGCGGAGAAACTGTCAAGCATGACCAGACCTACACCATAGAGGTAGACACCTAACACGGGAAATATTAACACATCATGACTTTTTGAAAAATGGCATTTCGCAGTTAAGAAAGGTTGTAGTTCATGATTTTATTTTCTTTCCCAATTAATTTGGTGAATCTTTGTATCATTAATGTCCTATGTCTTTAGTAGTTCAAATAGTTTTAATTTCAAAGAGACGAAGACAACCAGCAAATTTTAGAATGATTATCACTAACTGCCAATTAATTCTCAAATGATCAGTTTGTGTACTGAAGATTTCAACTCTAAAGTTAGTATAGAAACTATTTTGTGTATTCACTCTATTTTAGAGCAGACTATAGTTAATTTTATTGAAAAAATGTGAAAAAATATGCCAGGACAAACAGTTGAGTCAGTGAAACCATCAACCTCCTCCAAGTAGCCAGAACAATAATGACTTTCTTCCAGTTAGTGAGCTGATGAAAACAAATCTGTTGTAGCTGCAGTGTTGAATGTATGTATGAATTAAAAAAAACAAACAGATGCCATTCAGGACAACATTTCCTGGTCTTGCCAATTTGATGAGAAGAGTCAATTCTATTGTCTGTAATTGAAATCCATGACTTGTTTGAACATCCACTGTCTTTGACCATTTTATGAGCCGTTTTTTTGGGTTGTCCGTCTGTGTGCCCGAATCTCAAGAACTCGATATCTCAGTAATGCTTTTTTTGCAGGAATGTTCACTTGGACTCAAAGGTGAACTGATTAGGTTAGACATTTTGACCGCTAATGGACTGCAACTGGCCTGGTTGACAGAGGCATACAACTGAGTTTATTAAAATTAAACAAAATTATATTGATGATTACTAATTTTTTAAGCCACACAAAAACAAATAAACCATATTTCAAATGTTCACATTAACCAAAGTTAAATATATTAACGTGCATTTGGAATATTTCAAGTTCAAGTTCATGCAGATAATTTTAAGTTATGGCTTCACTGTTTACTGCTTGTTGATGAGACTTCAAGATATATTCATTCATTCATTCATCCCCCTGTAGATTAGTCTGTGGTGTTGCAAATTAAACACTTTGTGTCTTCTGATGCCATGACATTTCTTTCAGTGATTTATAAGTTAAATGCACTGATTTATAAATCTATGGGGTTTTTGGGCATGACTCTTTTTTTCAAGATTGCAGTAATCGTCACAACGTTTTATCGTGATCTTTGATGCTGCACTTCATTTTATTCATGTCATGTCTGTTCCTCCTGCACCTTGAGTCTTGAAACTTTTTTGTGCTGCAGGTTGATTTTATGTCTTTAGTTATGTTTTTGGACAACATCTTAAACTTGTCTTGAGTTTTGCCTCTGTTTTCTCCTGGAGCATTTAAGGGTTTATTAAATGAAGGGTGTCCAGGTGGAGATGGAGCATTGCCGCTTCATGTGCTGCATTACTGAGTAAAGATACGACAGTTGGCAACAGTACAACAAGGACGATCTTTCTTCCTTTACTTCTCTTTCTATTGCAATGTCTTCCTTTTTGCCTGCTTTCCTACTTCAACCTGCTTTGTCACTTCCTGTTTACCACGCTATGAAAATCTCTTTCATTCATTTTGGACGTCACCATATCTGGCCAATGAGCTGTCTGTGTATGTTCCTCGAGCCATCCTCAGATGCTGTTCTTTGAAGTCAGCGTTAACCTCAATAAACATCATTATACACTTTCAGTCGATCTCTTAATTTTGATCTACTGTTGAATAGTCATTGTTGAGTCTTTCATTGTACCTCTAGGCTGAAGTTGGACTTTTAAAAATATCTTATCTTATTACATTTACAATAACAATAATATATATACAATATATCAGCCAATATTTTTTATGTTTTTACACATGTAACATAAACAACAAAGATGACAATCCCTTTAAATTTGGTCATTAATATTAACAAATTAATTGTGACCAACATCTGAGTTTGTCTGTGGTTTCTGTTGAGCAGGATGCAACAGGAACACCGTTTCCTTTCTGCACTTTATTTTATTTTATTTTTTAAGCAGCTGACATATACACAATTTTAATATGTTTATAATAAGCAAATTTAGATTTGATTTTATTGACTTCTATGTGCTTTGATAAACACCTGAGCCTTCAGCAGAGACACTGCTGCGTTATGTTGGTGTATTGCTGTTCTGTGGTCATTTCTGTGAAGAATCAACTCTGTTGCATTGTTTGTTGTAAATGTTGTTTTATGGATTTGGTTGAACTTTCAGTAGCTTAGTTCTCCCTTTGAATTGTACATCATTGACAGATAACTTCATCAATGCTTTTTGAAACACAGAAATGATCAGGTTCAGCTTTAATTCATTCTGTGAGTTAGTTTCATATTCACAAATACTCCTGTAGCCCTTCCTATCCCTGCTTCTTGTGGTTTAAAAAAATAATCAGTCATATTAATGTTTCTTTTGCCTTCATTGGTATTTGGTCTATAAGCTTTGCAAACATACACAACCTTCAAATGTGCAATGAGTATGTTAGATAAATGTAAACGCTGGAGCATGAACTTTCAGGCTCACAAATGATTCTGATAAATAAATATTCAGGCAGTTACATTATCCTGTAGAAAATCTAAGTGCAAGACCTGAGGGCCCTTGTGCTTTTTTTTAAACATCATTTGAGCCCTCTCAGCCTCTTTTTATTGGCACTGTGCAGCCTCTCTTCCCCTGAACCTACTGTACATCTGATGCAGCACATGCCCACAAAACTACTTGTTGCCATGGAAACAGGCAATTGCTTTTAAACAGGCTGAGATGCGTTTGGTCCACGCAACCAATTCCTGTGGCCTTGCAACGCTTTTCAGCAGACCTTAAGGTTGATTGAATGTATGAACATATGTTTTTTTTTTTTTTTTTTTTTTTTTTAATGGTTTGTTTGTGTGTTTGTTTTTTTTTACCTTGGGATCGACTCCCATCTCCTCTGTTGCAAAAGGCTGTGGGAAACGCTGTGTGTTTTGACCTGTTATGCATCACCAACAAATGAAAGTAGTGAATTTTAAGAGACCCTACAAGGCATCGTGTAAGTAATTTATGCAGATAAATTGTCTAATCACTTAAAATTAAATAGTTGCTTTTGCCTCTGTTATTATTTTTCTGACTATTTTATCCCAGAAAAATGGTTACAGTGGTTGATTCTCTACTGATTTATGTGAGCATGAAGGGGTTGCTGTGGAAACACAACAGGATCAAAGTTTTCCATACTGTCAATACAGTCTTTCACAGGCATATGAAAGAGATAAGAATTGAAAGCACAGGTGTTTTGACTCATGAAAGCCTATTGGACATGAGCAGTTGCAAGTAGAATTTGCATCAAGCTCCCTTATCGAAGAGTTAATACTAAAATACATGCATATAAGGTTTAGAGATGGGATTTGATTTTATATTATCCCATTTAGATCCAGTATCTAATTCATCTGAATCCTTTTAAATCCCATATCAAACGTTAATGGGTTTACGTTTCAACAAGTAACAGAAAGTTAAATTAACGACAGCCTAAAGATGTCTCATCAATTTAAGTTGGCTGTGAAGGCACAAACAATACAATAATAATATAATAATACAGCTTTATTGGCAGTCGAATCAATGTTCACAAACTGCTCCTACAACCAGAAGATGAGATGAGCAGCAGCTTTTATTTTTTTAGTTATTTTGGGGGACATTTTGCCTTTATTACAGCGACAGTGAGCAAGAGACAGGAAAGTATATAGAGAGAGTGGGGATGACATATCTCGAAGGACCATGAATCAAACTCGATCCCGGGCGGCTGCAGTTAGGACTGAATCTTAATGGTCGGCGTTTACCATCTGAGCTACTGGGGCGCCCCGAGCAGCATCATTTATGAAAAGTTCTACAAATGTGTCAGGTTCATCTAATTAACATCTGCAGGTTTGATGAAATATTTGTTACCCTCACAACTTAATGACCATAATATTGTCATGTCACATTTTACTGGGCCTATAATATTCTTTGTACTATTAACAGGGAGGTGTCCTTTAAGTTCTGCAATCAATCAAAGCAACACCTTATCATCTCTCTTCTGTTCCAGCCCCCACACAGTTTCAATTTATGACCTAAGAATTAACCCGAAAATAGATTTCAATGATGGCTGTCATCAGTCTGTGGGAGTGAGGACGGAGCAGAAGTAGGTTAGACCCACATTTGAATGCAGAGTGCCTCCTGAAGTACACTGAACATTTCAGTATGTGCATTTTATTTTGCATTTTAAGACCTCTGCAGATGTTAGACCCACTTTTCACTTCACAATAAAAGACCACACAACTTAGATTTGGTTCAACTGGAATCAAGTGTTTATTTGCAGCGATGCATTGATTCGTATTGTGCTATTACTTGTTTTGTGTGGCTTGAATAATCCATTAGTTTTCTTTGTGAAATATTGATGAAATTGTTTTTACTTTTTTCTGTTGCAGCCAGAGAGTGAAGTCTCCACTACAGCGGAAGATTATTCCTCAGAGGTAAGATGACTCAATAGATATATTATCACTGTGTCTTCAATTTGATGGTAACTCAAATTATATTTTCACACTGCCAAGTTTACATTTTTGCACACTAAGCATCTGCCAGTGTGGCTGTGTCAAAAGGGATTTATCGTCACACCTGTGTCTTCATTTTCTGATTTGGAAAACTCTTATAATGAGGTTAATGATGGGGCTGTATGAAAACTGACTGCCAGAGGATGTATTTTACAGAGTGTCATGGACTGAGTAAGCATGTGGCTAATTACCTATCTCTAGTTGTCAAGGTTTTCTATTATTTACATGTAGCTTGTTAATTAGTTTGGCAGCAGGTTCCTGCTGGTTTCTTTGGAGCTGAAGACTAGAAACAAGCGAGAAGAAGGAAGAAAGCAAGAAGGAAGCGGGTCACTCAGTATCACAGCTTATCACATCAGCAGTATCTGCTGAGTCAGGACGGGTGATAACATGATTATGTGCTGTGTGAATTTGTATTTGGTGTATAAATAACTTTTCCTATTTTTAAATTGCGTCCCTGCTGGCTGCCATACCCCCTCTCTGATCATGAGCCAGTCAAAAATAAATGATAATAAAACAATTGGTATCAGAAACAATGGGACAATTCAAATTCTTGAACCTCTTTCTTATTTGCTGCTGTTTTGTTGCCTAATATCACTTGAGACCACAGGTTAAAATATTTAAAAAGTAACTAAAGTAAGAAGATACAGCAGTTGAACAGAAAGATTGATTGATTTGATTGCAAAGAAACTCAAAATACGCGTCATCAGACTTGGTACAGATCTTTCCAAGGATGATTTCTAAAAATATGTGGGCTATCGTTGGAGATTCCAAAACTTAACGTTTCACTGACAGCATTGTGAATTAACAGGTAAATGGGTGCCATCATGTGATGACAGAGAATCTAATGATGTCTTCGAAGGATTTTATCTGGGTACAGTAATCCGATCAAGTGATTCTTCTGGCTCTGTTTTTGGCTTTGCTAGAAAATGCTCTAACTGCTGGATTTGACTGTTTGCTTAACAATTTAGTCTTCTGCTAAATTTCCTGTAACCCACTAACCATGCCTGCTTTATGCTGCACTTAACTTGACTATATACCTACATACTGTATATGTATTGCGGGTATTTAAAAATGTATGGCATGGGAGAAGGAAAAAAAAGGAAGGAAGGAAGGAAATATCTTATTTTCTTATTAATTCTCATTTTGAAAGCACAAAAGGCTCATGAGTTTAGGCTTTAATGGGGCTGTGTGACATTTTAGAGGAGTAAATTATCTCTGAAAGATGGAGGAGAAAGACGTGAGAGAGGGTGAATGATAGAAAAGAAGGGAGAGCACAGTGAAGTGCTGAAGGAGAGAGGACAGGAGGTGTTATACAAAGACCAGCTCTCATGAGATTCACTGAGGTGATAGATGAACAGAGGAGTAAGGATGACTGAGATGTTACGGAGGAGCATTAGGCATTAGGCATCACATCTAAACTTTTTCATTTAATTTAAACTCAAATGAAATAGATTTTATGTCTTTGTGTGGAATGAAAACTAGTAATTCAGCACTTAACAGTATTGCAAATGTCAGCATCTTTAAAAGAGAAAGCATGTTACAGTGACATGAAAGCATTTCTGTGCTTTCTTTCTGATATTGTTGAATTGTACAGATGTATTTTTGGGTTCTAATAGTTTTTAAAGGAAATATAAAGGATAGAATTACAGCCACAGTTGAACAATGTTGCACTCAGAACAAAGTTTTCCCCAAACTGACATTACAGTCCAATAAAAAGCGTTTTTATTTACAACAAAAGACAATAACAAAAGTAGCCATCATTTTTTCCCTCATGTTACTTTGAGAACTCACATAAATTAGATCTAATTCATCATCTGCAAAATTCAAGAAACCTGAAAAAGGAGAAAATATTTCTCTTGCTCTAGCAGTAGTTTTTATCCTAGGACAGACATAACTTTGCTGTACATACAACTTAGTACTTTACACAATCTTCAGGTGTTTAGCTGAAATGAACTACCTTGCAGGAGTTGCAGGCAATAACATAAAACACTGACAGACTTTGCAAAACTGTGTTATTGGCATCAGCTTTGTGTTTTCACATTGGGTATATTTTGGCCACATCAGCACCCCTCAACAAAACAGAATATGTTTCAACAGGAACAGTTGATAACATCAATATATTTAATATACATTCCTTTATGTGGCTCCTGGCTCTTGTAACTAACTGCTGTTGCTCTAGGGTGGTGACTAAGTGCTAAGCTGACTCCTGAAACCTCATCTTGTATCCTTTTTACCAAAACCCTGTAAATGCTATGCTAACTCTTCTTGTTACTTTACTGTTCAGGAGGAAGTGGAGCCTCTGCAACAGGTGACAAAGGGAGGTACGATGCAAGATATGGAGGATGCACTCGCTGCCAAGACCCAGGCAGTGGAGGAGCTAAGTCAACAGCTTGAGGAAATCAGAGCTGCCTTTGGTACAGAGGGAGTGCAGCAGGTAGATATTTGATTGTTTATATACCTTTCTAATTATCTTCATCTGTACATTAAGGATGTTAAGCTATCTCTGCTGTTTCTTACCTTTGTAACCTTTTTTTGAAGTAATTTTACTTAATGCTGCTTTACTTTCATAGCTGCAGGACTTTGAAGCTGCCCTGAAGCAGCGAGATGGCATCATCACCCAGCTCACAGCTAACCTTCAGCAGGCTCGTGAAGAGAAAGATGAGATTATGAAAGAATTTCTGGAGCTGACAGAACAAAGCCAAAAACTACATATTCAGTTCCAGCAGGTAGGAACCATTTTTTTTTTTTTTTGCCTGAGCTATTATGTTAAATTCCTTTATTCTGTTGTTTCTACACTGTTGTTATGCCTATACTACAGCTCATTATCCATCTGTCCAATTAGCAATTAATCTGTGTGTGGGGGTGAGTTTGTCTTTAACAGGAAGTAAAATATTTTCCCTTAATTTTTCTGTATCCTGACTACCCTGCACTATGACTAATAATCATAGCTGCAGGCGGGCGAAACACTAAGGAATACCAGCCACAGCAGCACAGCAGCTGATCTTCTGCAGGCCAGGCAACAGCTCATCCAGTACCAACAGCAGCTGGAGGAAATGAACGTGGAGGTTAGAAAGCACCAGGAGAGGAGCAGTGAACAGCTGGAGCACATCAGCCAGCTCCAACACAAACTCAACGACATGGAGATGGTGAGAAATTGCCTAGTTTGTTAACATTAAATGATTAAAGATATATTTTAGCAACTCAGTAAATTGGAGCTGTACGCACTATGTTCTAAATGTTATTTTTTGTTTTCATTATAGTCGGGGAGAAGTTCAGAGGAGTCATTTACACAAAGGATAAGCAAAAAGGACCTCCTGATTGCTGAACAAGAAAAAAGCATTGTGAGTCAGGAGCAGGTGCTGGCAGAGTTAAGAACAGCAGAGCTGTCATTAGCACAAACACTGAAAGAGAAAAGTCGGTTAATTTCAGAGCAAACTGCAATAATCACAGAACATGAACGATCATTGACCCTCCTCAGAGAGGAACTCGCTCACGTTGGAAGGACTACAGATGAGAATATTATCCCCCATTCAGATGACAAAGACCTCATCATAGCAGAGCAAGAGAGAGTCATTTCAGAACGTGACTGCTCTCTAACACAGCTTGAGGATGAGCTTGAGTCCTCTGAAAAACGCCTGCGTGACCTCCAGCAGCGAATGGCTGCAAAAGAATCAGAACTTGAAAGATGCCTAGATGATTTGGAAAGCACTAAGTCGGACTTAGAAAACTCTAAAAGTCAAATGGAAAGTTGTAAATTAGAAGTGGAGAAACAGCGAATAGAGTTAGAAAGTTGCAAGGGTGAACTCGCAACCTCCAGACAGAAGGAGCGAATGTCCTCTAATGAAATCATGCAGCTCATGGGCACGGTAGAGGACCTGCAGAAACGCTGTCACCAGGGCAGCCTGTCTGAGAGTGACACCATCAAAAAAATGCAGGCAGAGAATGAGAGGAAGTTCGAACATCTCAGGGCAGAGCTGGATGAGATGTACGGCCAACAAATTGTCCAAATGAAGCAGGAGCTTAATTTGCAACATGGAGCAAAACTGGAGCAAATGATTGAGAAATATAGTGCTGAGCTTGAGCTTCTAAAAGCAGAACTGTCTCAAAGCTCCTCTCTTAGCACTGCTGAAGTGGACACTCTCAATGGTACGATTAAGGAGCTTCAGGAGACCTTAGAGCAATCCCAAGTAATGCATGATAAAACCATACGTGAGCTAAGCCAAGTCGCCCAGGAAAAGTCCAACCTGCAGGTTAAGGTTGAGGATCTTCTTCAAGATCTTCGTTCTGCTAAAGAAAAAGTGGAGCTGGTCTCCCACAGTCTTATCTCTCAGGAAAACCAACAAAGCGAACTGCAGCGCCTCCAGGAGACGATTGACAAACTGAAGAGCGAATTGGATGCTGCTCAGGAAGCTGCACAAGAGGCAGAAGCAAAACATGAATCAGAAATAACAAATTACAAGATCAAGTTGGAGATGCTAGAAAGGGAGAAGGATGCTGTGTTGGACCGCATGGCCGAGTCACAGGAAGCAGAGCTGGAGCGACTGAGGACTCAGCTTCTATTTAGCCACGAGGAAGAGCTCACTCATCTGCGGGAAGAATTGCAGAGGGAGAGCTTCCTGAACACAGAGAACCTTCTCAACGAAGCTGCCATCAAACACCAGAGAGTGTTAGATGAACTGCGTGTTAGTTATGAAGGAGAACTGCATTTGTTACAAGAAGAAAAGGCAAATTTTGCTACGGAGCGAGATGAGCTTTTGCACCAGATTCTTGGCCTGAAAGAAGATCTAAACCTCGCCTTGCACAACTCTAAAGCAGACGAACTTGTCCAGCAGCTCCAAGAGCTTCAAGCGGAGCTAGAGGAACTTAGAAAGGGAGGAGAAGAACGAGCTAGAATGGGAAAGGAAATTCAGGGATTACTAAAGAAGACAGAGGTGCTCGAAAAAGAGAGGAAAGAGAAAGAACAGTGTTGGGAGAACCAATGCAAAGAGTGGGAGTTAGAAAAGAAGATCTTAATAGAATCTAATGACACTTTAAAAGAAGAGTTGGACTCAAAAGTTATGAAAATTGAGACACTTGCAGCAGAAAAGAATCAAACACAGCAGCAAGTGGATGAGCTTAGAGAGGAAATTGAAAAGCAGAAGAATACTTTCTCTTTTGCTGAAAAAAATTTTGAGGTGAATTATCAGGAGCTGAAGGAAGAGTACATGTGTCTCATTGATGTGAAGACACACTTAGAGGAGAAGACACTGAAGGAGACACTTGAGTTTGAGGCAAAAATTGCCAACCTTCAGACACAGATACGGGAGCTGGAGGAAAGCAGTATAGAGAGCAAAACGGAGGACACAAATACAGATAGTAAGATTTTGATAGAAAAAGATACTACTGAGCTAATGGAGAAACTTAACGTTACTTTGAGTGAGAAGGAAAGCCTGACTGGGAGGCTTTCTGAAGTTACAGAGCAACTGATGCTCACAGAGAGCAAAGTGGGACAGCTGGAGGAAGAGCTGGTGGAAGTGAAAAAAGAAAACGCAAAGGTCATCGCCCAAAATGAAAGCCTAGGGAAAGAACTGGAAACGAAACAGGAGATTATGACAGCGCAGACGAGGGGGAAGGATGCCCAGAGAAAAGCTAAGCTCAAGAAAGAAGAACAAGCTGTTGAGCCAGTTTGTTCTTTTGAGGATCATCACCCTCAGATTCAATCTCTGCAAGAGGAGATAAAGGCTCTTCAGTCCCTCTTACAGGCAGCTGAAGCTGAGAGAGATCGCATCCGGCAGACCCCAGAGCTCCAGAGGCTTTCTCAGACTCCATCTCCTGCAGCAGTCCAGTCTTCGGGGGAGGGACCTGTTGAAGGACGATCCTCCCCGCAAAAGTCCACAGCCTCAGGGTCAAGCAGGCGCAAGAGACGACAGAGGTCGAAGCAGGAGCGTAAACTGGACACATCTCTGTTAGACAGCAGAGAAAAAAGACAAAGGGAGGAGGAAGAGGAGGCAGTGGCAAAGGAAGAGAGAGTTACAAGTGCCGCAGAGCAAGAGATGCAGGCTCAGATGGAGAGCCAGGTTATGTCATGTTCACAGGAGAGGGCCAGTAAAGAAGACTCCACTGATGGGTACCAGGGAGACGGACACCAGACCAGCAAACAGGTAAGCACTCACATGCATCTGGTGCACGACTCCTCACTAAAACAGCTGCACTGCCTTTTCTCTGCCTCTTTTAAGTCTGCTGAAATTACATGTTTGATTGATTTAAAGGCTTTTCAAAAACTGTGCTTATCAGAAGGCAGCGCAGTTAAAATTGCATGTATCACGTTCACAGTGATGCTGTGATGTCTGGTATTGTTATTAGCCTCATCAGAAATGCATGCACTGCACTCACAGCTACATCAAGCTTTAACATTGAAAGAGAATATGACTGAGGCATTTCAGCACTGACATGTTTTCTCTCTAGTGACAAACAGTCAGGATTGCAAATTGCCTGAGTGTCTGCGAGGCTTGCTCATAAAGGTAACATTGAGCAGCACGGACTGTTGTGGTAATAGGAAGCTATATCTTTTTTTTTTAAGTTTGTGCAGACCACGGTGACATTAAGTAGAGCAATTGCAGGGAGAATAATGTAAAAGTACAGACTGCTTATAGTGGTCCACACTATCGATATTCTGCTTATTTCTACTTTTAAAGGGGTACTATACAACATGTATGATCTGCTTTTGTTTGATTTGGCTCATGCTCAGACTGTAATGTGGCTTCTCAAAAGGACTGAAAATCCCCAAAAATATAATCACCCTCAGTCTTCTGTTAGTTTTGAATCATTGCCAATGTGTAGAAATGTGTACATTCTAGTTTTTCTCCATCCTGCAGGGCGTGAAGGGTTTGAGTTGAGAAGCCATTTTAGATAGTTCACAGTGTCCGTCCATTTCACATCTGTGGTTCATATTGTCTTTGTCACCTCCTGGGTTGGAACAATACTACACAAGGTCCAGGATCTTGCTTTCAATGTCCTAAACCAAAAATTTAACATTTGCTTTTGATGCTTAGTGACATAAAAAATGGCATTTTATCGAATAAATTTTTAATGTCTGGTGTAAGACATTCTACGCTTATACAATCAACACCGGACCTTGAAGCAGGCGTTTTTTTTAATGAGGTTCTGTGTATAGTTACACACACAATGGCCAACTTCATGTAAAGCTGATACAAGAGCTTTATAACACTTTAGGGTAATTCTCTGTGGTGAAAATTGAAATAAAATAAATAATATTCAGAATCCTTTAATTGCAAAATATAGCAGATAATTGTAATAAAATTTAGAGTTACTCTCCTCTCCCTCTCAGGAAGTGATTCATATTGGCACATCTTGTCTTTCTGTCCATTGATGTCATATTTGTCTAGAACAATATTTCAGACAGTTTTAAAAAAAAAAACTACAATATTTTTCTTCTGCTTGCTTATTTAGGTGAGCAGACATGGGATGGGCGGCCACCACACGGAGGCTGTCATGTGTCATGGAGCAGAAGAGGGAGAGACCACTGAGCATGTAAATGCCACTTAAGCTCACACCCTGCCCTTTGCTTTGCAGTGTCAGTAGTTGTTTTGATACAGCACATCATATAGTATAAAGGTCAATAAATAGTTGCTGCTACAGCTGAAATACAATAGGTGTCATATGACAGCAGTTTTGTATTCATATCCTAATCACTTCTTTTTCATGAGGTCTTCACAACAGAGCTTTCTCTTTCTTAACTGTCAAAAAATGTTCATTTCAGCCAGATTATTATGAAGTCCACTTTCATGAGATTTGTTTGCATTATCACTGTCCCTGTGCAGCCATAAAAGGCTGCCTGCCTTTGTGGGCAAGCGTCACTCAAATCACACAAATTAGAACAATAAAGCGATTAACTTAACTGTGGAGCTACAGGTCCTAGAGTCACAAATCAACAGAGGAAAACATAGCAACTGTCATCAGAGCAGAGCTGTAATGTGACAGAAATAAAGAAGCAAAAGTTTAACATCAAGTAAAATGCCAAAAACATCTTTCTAAAGCAAAGAAGTCAAGACATTACACTGTCTGGAAGATGAGAGATCTAATACAATGCCCTGAGGCGGACATCAGTGACAGAAACTATCTTGCAACTACAGAAGTTTCTTTATCAAAATACACACACAATATTGATTTTACCTTAAGTTTATTTTATCAATGCGTTTTATTTTGGTTTCAATGTCATGTTAAACTCCAAATGAATTACTATTATGTTTTTTTTTATAGGTTGTGGTAGTCTGGGTTATGTTTCTTCATAAATCTTCACCATTGAAGTAGTTCTGTTTTTGTTGTTGTTGTTGGTTGTATGTGTAGTACATGTTACACATTGTTACACAGCTGCAACCTGTCTGTTTTTGCATGTGTTCAAGCAGCATCATCCGAGTGGTCACAGCTTTGAAAGGCCTCTCTTAACTACACCGTCAGATGTAGCACGGATGGGGATATTGTATCATAACAAAGCAGTGTAAATACAGCCTAATTAACATGTAGAGTGCACTTTAAAAATCACGTGACATCAAAGGTAACAGAATCGTAATTTCATAATTGTGTAACCCTAATGAATTTGCCCTACTGCATAATGCATGATTGGAAAAAGAGGCCTCAACATGTGCCTTTTGTTCTCATTTACAGAAGTGATAATAGCACATCTCTCATCCTGGAAGCAGATGGCCTTTGCCACCGCTGTGTAGTAGAAACAGGATTATGTTATTTAATCATTTAGCTGCTCTGATTAGCAAATGGATGCATCATGCAGCATACTTTAATTCGTTATTAATTATAAGTGATCAGTATAACTCAAAATTTTCTTTTTGACATGCATTGTTGTCTCATTTACTTCTTTTAGGAATATTAAGACTAATATGAACTCACATTATGAACTGTGTGCATTATTTCAACCCTGTTAATGTGATGGTGTCTTCTTCCCATGGTAAGGGTGAGTGCAGGCTGCAGATGCAGGCCCAGCGCATCAGCCTGTCTCAGATCCACGCCGCCCAGCTGGAGATGCTGCAGGAGGAGACAGACGCCCGCACACACTCTCTGGAGCTGAAACTGCAAACGTGGAAAGATCACGGTGACCTGGGTGAGCAGATTGTGTAGTTGTTTGCCTTTGTGTGCATCTGTGTTTGTAGCAAAGCAGAGGCCCCCTGAGGAGCTTTGATCCATCATTCACGAGGGATAGGGTTTGAGATTTTGGTTGGTAGATATACAGTATCTAGCAATGTTTGTGTACTTTGTTATAGATGACATTGTGTTTATCAGAGAATCGTTTAGAACATTTGAAATACTCAATTAAATTCGTCTAATTTTCTTTTTTTTTTTACCAGATGAGCCAAAAATCTTCAAATATCAGACCATGTTACAAGCTGTGTCAGAAGAATGCAGTGAGATCATTCTGGTAATTACTGAATACAAATACTGTAGATTTCTGAATAGATTTTAATGTTTCCACATCACCATAGCAGGTAAACATGTGGCTTTCAGTCTTTTCAAAAGATATTTGGTGAAGACTTTTTGGAGAATGTTGATGTGAGCCAACTGCCTCCTTCAGAGGAAAGACCAGAAACCAGTGAATCCACTTCTATTGTGCTGGAGGCCAGAGGTAATTTTTAAAAAAAACTAAGCATTGGATACTTAAAGCTTTGTTCCAGATAAATGTGACACTGTGGGTGTCTGTATAAGTACTGTATAATTGTATTGTATATTTTCTAACCTGCAACATATTTGTGTATAATCATGTAATATAAGATGTAATCTAAAAATACACATTGTTTTCTCTTATTGTAGCACTGTACAGAAACCTTCAGCAGGCGAGGGAGGGGATTGAGCAGGAACATCAGCGACTGTCACAGCTCCAGGCGCTGCTGAGAGCCGACAGAAACAAGGTAAAATATGTTTAATGAAGAGTCTGTTTAATGAACAGAGGGGATGATATTGTTAACAGAGACAGTAACTAACTAATCTGCCGGTGTCCTAGATGATGGAATTGCAGATGGCATATGATGAGCTGAAGTGCAGCAGTGAGAAGGAGATCTCTGACCTGCGTGTGCAGGTTGCCACCTTAAGCCCCTCCTCAAACAAAGGTAAACCTGGATTTAAATCTGCTCATGAAAAAAGTGTCAGATCTCTGACCCAATAATAAGATGATCAACCTATTTCATGTAATTTATTTATGCTGGTTGAGTATTTTGTTGCACTGTACTATTGAACTGCACTTGGTTTTCCTCCAGCTTTATTAACTCTACTGCTATTAAGACTTTAATGTGGACGGATAGTGGTGAAAAACTTTCAACATATGAACATATACCTGTAACTGCCGAAATGTCCCTTTACTTGTTAATTCGTTTTTTTGTCGTTTGTATTTTCTTTGTAATATTATTTGTTTCTGTCATTGCTCTCTGTGTCCTAATTTCTCACTATATGTAGATGTGACCTTCTGCCATCTTCCCTGAAGTCTCATCTTAGTGATTCCAATTTTTAAAGCTTTCCAGTTGAGCACTGACAAATATACATTTCACCTCTGTATTACTCAGATTCAGAGGAGCACGCTGGTGCACCATCTACCTCCATAACGAAGGAAGTGCAGCAGCTGAAGGTGAAGGCTCAGGAGAAGCAGCTGCAGCTGGAGGAGAGCCACAGACAAGAGATGGAGCATCTCAGAGCTCACTACCAGCAGCAGGCCACAGAGACCGAGGAGCGATACGCCACTGAGCTCTTCATGCTGCAGCAGCGGCTGCAGGAGGTCACAGGCTCTCAGACCCATTACAGGTGACAACACATGAAAAATTCTCTCAAGTTTTCAGAACCTCCTTAAGCAGATAATGACTATGGGACCACATTTTGACAAAAGAAACATGAAACGTGACATTTTCAAATGGAAAAACGATGCCATAGGAGAGATTCTTTTGAAACCTGACCCATTTCACATTTAAGTTTCAGAGTTCTCATCTGTGTGATGTTATATATCCGTATGATCTGATAAATCGGATTTGGTATGGTAAAGAATTTTGTTTGACTCTTTCACTGACTCTCCATTTATAATTCTCTTTAAATCAAACAAACTCACGTTGATCGTTCAATTGACTGAAGATGAGGCACATGATTTCTTACAGATCACTTCTAAAACTAGCTGGTCTGTACATGCTGTGTGTGGAAGCTCCCTGACCCACTTACATTGACAACAACTAATGAAATATTAACTAGATTGCTTAAAGCATCGTTTGTGCCTTTTGTTAGCACACTAACCTATAAAAGCACCTCTTAGCCATTCCAGACGGCTTCTTGAGGGAAGTGAGCACTGGGGCACCGATGTGCTAAGCGGGAGACAATATGAATGAAGCACTCAATAGGAAAATTAGTTTCTTGATGTTCTTTAGATTCACACTGCAAGAGCAAAGGTGTAATTTTCTATACATGTAAAGATATATAGTCTGAAATAAAAACCTGTGTGTCATACATGACTCATTACACAGAATGTATTTCTGGGTTGGAGTGGCAAATTATAGTTTTTTGGCAATTTTAAACTGAAAACCACTCACGTCTCTGACATAGTGGGGCACATAGCATAACTTCTTTAAACCATATGACTATGGGTGAGCTCTCTGTGGAGGCTACAGAGAAGCTGAGTCTTACTATTACAATGAAAACTGAAATGCTGCTGCCCTCCACTGTTTGATTTTGTAAATACACTTTCTGTTGTGGTTTTCTCAAAAACTTGCTTCCTTATCCTGTTCTGTGATTAAGGAAAAGGTTCCCAGGCATACAGTAAAATGTGGATATATCCAGTAAATACCCTGATATGTACATTATATGTATATACAGTATTATGTCTGCTTTCTTAGGTGAAAATGCTACTTTGTACTATGACAAATAAAAGTAAATTATTATAATATTATTATAGTATTTTCAGATATTTTATATAATACATGATTGTTCCTTAACTAATCGGCAGATCAATGTAAAGTGTAAATAATCTTTAGTTAGTCATCACTTTAGTTCACAACATTTTTGGTATTTTCATATAATTGCGTCTTATTTATTTGTTATTTCTTGTTGTGTCCAAGCCCAATTTATTAGCAAACAAATGGTGTCAGAAAAATATTTAGTGTTAAATATTCCATAGAATAAAAATGATTATGGTATGTTCATGACTGATATAAAAGTGGGATAGACTCCACCATATTATGATATTAGTAATATAATATCAATATAGTAGCCTGATGAAAAAATTCTGGATACTAGGAAATAATAATATATCAATAAATAATATACAATAAGAGAAGTAAGAACAGTTAATTTTGACATTGCTTTTTGTCTTTAAGCCTGTCCACACTTGCAGAGTCCAGCTCTGGGAGGATGGAGGAACACAGCGAGGAACTAAAGGTTTGGCTCCTTCATCCAAATCTCCCATGTCTCATGCATCACAGATTACTATGAGTTGAAATGTGTACATGCTTTAAGAGGCTATGACAGTGAGGGCGAATGGGAGGGGGCAGTTGCAGCCTTCAGGCTAAAACATGTCCTGAATCCCCAGCTTTGCTCCAGAAGCAGCATCCTGAGCAGACCTATATCTAATGATTAAAAGGGTTGGACGTTACATAATGCGGGACTTTAGCGTGTTACTCGTGAACCAATTGGTCTCCTCACGGCTGCATGAAAGGAGGATTCTTTCTTGCGTGAATGAACTGCACTCATTTTAAGCCATCTCTCACTCACATCACACCAACTTCCATCCTTTGCTTAGTTTCCAACCTTAAACTCACAACTGCTCATGTGTCCGAGGCTTTGACATCCTAATGTCAGGAGAGGAAGATAGTGGAAGACTGAAGGATGTGCAGGAGGAGGAGGAGGAGGAGTGAGAACCGGAGAGGAACAGATAAAACTTCGTCATGATGCACTTTAAGACATTATATGTTTGGGTTGGAAATGTTAAACTTGAGGCGAGTGCTATCGAAGAAGCTGAGTGACTGTGAAACAGACAAGACAGGGATTCATCATGAGACAGAGCAGTAGTGTCTTGGGGGAAAATGTCGCTGTAATGTAATGTAAGACATCTCTTTATCGCTCTATCATCCCTGAGGTCGGAGAGAACAAACTGGTGTATTTATCAGTGGTCAGAAGGTGGGTGGGGTTTGGCTACAGCGAAGACCGTTTTATTTCAGGAACAGTCTTGAGGAACTTTTATTGTCCATAACTTCATATCTTGTTGTCTACCACATTTTAAAACTCTCCAGTCTGCTGTTATGTGGTACATTAATTTTGTACCTTTTGTAACTCTTCTTTTCCTTCACTTTTCCTTTTACTTCACTCTTCACAGGATCTGGGTAAAGAGGAATTGTCAGAGGGAGGTGTGGAGTTACTTTCCCCTGCCAGGTCTCCAGGCCTGACAGCACAGCTGCAGGCACTGAGGAAAGCGCTCTATCATAAGTATCTCCAAGAAGTGGCTGCACTCAAAGAACAGCACAGCAGTGAGCTGAGTAGACTGAGAGAAGAAAGGGAGCAGGAGAGGAAAAGAGAGGAGCGTCAGGAAGGGAGAAGGGAGAAAGAGCAGGATCTCAACGGTATCATCGGCGCTGGAAGCTCCACTGAGAGCCTCGGGGCTGCCGGCCAGGTCCTGCAGGAAGAGAAACATCACTGGGAGAGAGTGGAAGAGGAAGTAGCCAAAGTAGGTGGCCATGCATTTTGTATTTTTATGTCATATGTTGTAGTACCAATACTGTAGCAAGTAGGCAGTTGTATTTTTTTATTGATATGAAGTGACACATTTGGAGCAGAAACAAACTATAGATGAATCAGTTACTCATTGCAGACATTTTATCAAATTACTCACTGGTTGTAGCTTCTCAAATGAGACTTTGATTTTATTAGTCTTGTGCGATAGTAAACTAAATGTCTTTGGATGTTGGACTGTAGATTAGACAGAACAAAACATATAAAGATGTCATCTGGGCTTCAGTGAGTTTCATTTTCACTTTTTATGATATTGACCAAACACTTGAGTAACTGATAATAATTACTCGAGTCATAGTTATGGTACAAACCTGAAAGGGGACACACAAAGACAAGAGAAAGAAAGACAATAGAAGATCCACAAAAAAATGTAAATCTTTGTATTTGTGTTTTCTGACAGGCCATAGTTCAGATGTCAGTGGAGTTTGCACAGCAGACTGAGCTGGCTCGAATCAGCAAGCGTGCCTGCCAAGCGAGCACCTCCATGCAGACCCAGCTGGACCAAGAGGAGAAGGAGAATGAGGAGCAGACTCCCAGAGCTTCTCTCACCTCAGGTGCCTGGCTGGAGGAGGTGGAGAGAGAGAGACTGGAAAGGGAGCTGGAGGAGAGAAACACAGAGATCCAAAAGCTAAAGAAGGAGCTGCATAAAACTGAAACAGCACCTGAACAGGTCAGTGCAGTACTTCCACCACACTCATCAAATTTTATCCATTTCATCTGGTACTGCTACTGATTTACTGTTTATACAGTATCATTGATTATGTTTGAGCAGATTTGTTTTCCACTGCTTTTTGCCTTCTCACTGTAACTTTGTCTCCATACAAAACATTCAGCTCTGTTATATTTACCTTTGTAATCTTTTTCTTATCACACATGACATTAACATTTGAAGGAATAATAGATTCTCAGCACCTCTCACAACAGTTTGAAAGGGGGCATATTTATTCTCTCAAAAACGTTATATTTTAGACTGTAGATCCTTTCATCTACTCCACATGCCCTGATTTCCTTATGTTGATTTGGGATTCTTTTTTTCCTGCTCATTACTTGATGAGCCAATCCCAGAGCCTGTTATCCTTTCATTAACCATTTGTTGCATAATTAGGCTGCTAGCTATGGCTGTCAGGTCCAGTGGTCTGTGTAAAATTAGTTGCTTTGACACACTTGGTGGGGACTCAGACTCATATTATATACACTTAGTAGTGTTAAAAAAAAAGGTATTATAAAGGTAGGTAAAAAGGTATATTATTGGTTTAGATTGATTTTGATGAGAAAAGTGTGTCTGATATGTCCCAGCACAGACTATGGACAGACAGACAGACACAGACAGAGATAACTGCTGGAAGTATCTGTTAAGACAAACGTCAAACTTATTTTTGACAAACCTCCTGTTTTCTTGCTGATGAAAAATTTATTGGTGATTCTATAGGTTTTGCACATGAATGTACCTGATTGCTTGGTTTTGATTATGAATATCATGTCATGTCGAAATCCATTAAAATATTGATTTTTTTTTTTCTTTGCAGCCTATTAATGTATAAAGTGAGGTACATGCAAAAATAAAAAACTAACTTAACACAATTTACAACAATCCACAGCCATAAAAGATCACTCCAGAGTTGAATTAACACTGTCAAGTGTACGGTACTGAATGTTGTCTTTAGGAAAACTGTGTCACTGAAAATATGTGCACGTATATCTGTCTGAAAAAGTGATTCTTTGGTTGAAACCAGTGCCAGTCCTGCTCATCTGCAGTCTGTGCATAGTGGTGGTGTCAGGGAGATAGAGCTGCACTTCTGCTGTTTCCCCAGGAGGTGGAGTCAGTGTGTCTCAGGTGCACCTGTTGCCATAGCAGCACAAAGATAGTAGTGTTTCCCTCAGCTCCAAGCGAGTTAGAAGTGTGTCTTTGTGCTCGTGTCTACTTGTGCCTTATTTGAATTCACTTTTCCTAACACAGATTCAGCCACACTGTCCACTGCTGTAGAGAGTTTTCAGAGATCAGTTTATCCAACTGCAATTTTGCAATGACAGGGTTGTTGTCTGTGTTCTCTCTCCTGCCTGTCCAGGTAATTAAGAAGAGAGATGACGAGCAGGAGGCAGATGAGGAAGAGGAAGACCCAGGCGGGCCGGGAATAAAGCCGGTTGATGAACACAATTTATCATCATCACGGGATGATAGGGAGTTGTCCGATAACGACACCGAAAGGTAGTATTGCATTAATCCTGCTCTCTAATCCTCTAATAATCAAATCAGCTTTTTGCAAATAGAAAAGTTGTTCCTTTGTGATAACCTGCTGTATGTTTGTTATACCTCTGCACATAAATGAAAAAAAAATCATAATGCCTCAGTAGTCTCAGTTTTTATTGTGCTACAAATTAGTTCTTTCTGCAACCTTAAGCCTTTCTGCATTTGCTCTTGTTTTCAGAAACCTGTTACGTAAAGCCAACGATAAGCTTAGTCAGGTGCTGGTTGATGTCCTGAAGACAACAGCAGCAGCAGAGGAAACTATGGGTCTCCATATGCAAAGTCTGCGTGATGCTTCCAGTGTAGGGCAGCAAGCTGCACTGCCCCACTCCACCTCACAGAGAATTAACACACAGCCCGCCAGGCCTTATACTGCAGGCAAGTATCACAAAGGTTTAGAAGTAGTTTAGGTAAATGATATCTTCTCCCCAGCAACAGGTCCAACTGTGTTATAGTTATTTGTGGGTTATAGTTGATCTTTAGAAAGCAACATCAGGAATAGCATAAAGTTTACAAAATTAAACTATGCACAAATTTATTGTACAAAATCTTATTAGTGCACTTAAAGAATATTGTTGTGCTGTGCTGTGCTCTTAGACCCCAGGGTCATCATCATCCCAAATCAAACCAAATCCAGTTTGACAATTATAGATTTGTTATAGAGTCATAGATAGATACATAGAGTCAATATAATAAAAACATTTGCAAAACTACAAATCTGATTGAGAGGTTTTTTAATTTGTTTAAACTTGAACTTTGAGAGTTCAGTTTCAAATGTGGTTTGTTAAACAGTGAGTGCATCTTAACACAACCTCCTCTGTTGTTAATGGAGCAAAGCTGCCACCATGACAACATCATCAACAAAGTTTAGGCTGGAGTCTTTTTGTTCAGTTTCTATATTGAACACACAAACACTTAGTATATGTGTTTACATATGTACATTAGTCATGCACAAAGTCAACGTGATCATATAATGTACAAATTGCAAGGACAGTTAGTCCTGTAATTCACATCCCAGAAAAAATTTGCCTGCAGTCTGAATGGTTCATTATAAGTGAATGTGGTGACTCCATGGCAGCTATAGACAACAAAGTCTCATGATAAGAGTCTAATTCTCTGACAAAACCTTAGCTGTGGATTCACTGACTAACCTGTCATTATGCTCTGTCTTTTTAAAGTAAAATATGAATTCTTGAAATGTGATGACTATGAAACCCATTGTGCTCAGTTTCATTCTTGCTGTAACTATTTCAGTGCTGAGATTCAGAGCATTCTTTCACATACAAGACAGCATTACATGAATAACTAGATAACTACTAGACAACTAAATAAAACTGAGTTAAAAAAACAAACAAACTATAGTCGCAATCCTACTGCCACTGAACCTAAACTCATTTCACTGCTGTCCATTTTTTTTATTACATATTTTCTTAAAAGCCAGATTGTCACAGCTGGTTTTATCACGTGCTTAACTGCATGAGAATTCCTTTGTCCATTTATTATAACTTTTAAATTAGGTTAATATCAATATTCCAGTAAAATACACAAAAGCACCACATACAGAGGTGTTCAACCATAACGCAACAGAACTCAATACCTAATATAGAAAACAGCACTGGGCTCCATATGATTTACTGTGTCTGTGTATTATGAATTCAAATCTATTAAGATAAGATAAAAATGATAAAATAGTGTAACAATCACTGACTTGCATTACACTGCCAGCAGCATAACTTAACCCTACCTTTCAAAATAGTTCCAGTATTAAAGTGTTTTCTTACAAACAAAACATAACGTTAGGTTAGAGTCTAATAGCTGAATGTGAATGATTTTCTCATATGAGTAATATGTACTCATTTAACTTTGATGATGTAGGCCACCTACACCCTTATTATGGTTTTATTTTTAGTTCTGCTAAGCATGTTGTCCTTCAACACTGTATACCACACAGCCCTACACAACCCTTTATTGCCAAAGGCAATATATTAGTCTATACATCCATACGTCTTATATTCATTCTCTGAATTTTTCTCAGATTTTGTACCAAAGTCAGATTTGAACTGATTAGATTTTGGTGGTCAAAGATCACAGTTACCCCACCAAATATGGCCATGACTCAAATTCATATGCTAATTAATAAACATAGTTATTTCTCTTCCAGTTGTTATGTGAAATCATTCATCATGTAAAAAATCAATTGATTGAAAACAGTTTAACATTTTGTATTTCCACCAGTATTTTACATGATTGTGTTCCTCTGGTCACATCAGGTCACCCTGCAGATAGCTGGCAGGGCAGTGAGACCACCACAGATGCTGTGAGTTTGTGGTCTGGGGAGACGGAGGCTGTCGACAGCATGGAGGCGTCTCAGCAGATGATGGACAGCCTGCTGCTGGGGGCAGGGACACAGTTGGAGAATGAGGAATATCTAATGGGCATCAGCAGCCGACTCCAAACGGCTCTGGAGAAGATGTTGATGGCCATCACTGACACCACCAACCAGGTACAATACCAACATTGTTGGCCAAAAGGTCTGGGATTTGTGAGTGTTTTAGTCTGATCCCATTCACAGCACTGATGGTCAAAGGTCAAATATGGGGAAATTATCTTCCTCCATATTTTGCAAACAAGTAGCCAAACTACGAAATATCATGTAAACTATGTATGAGTTAATCTTAGATTGTTAGGTTTGGTGTGATTTATTCAAAAGAAACAGTTATATCATAGTTTAAAGTACTGGCTGAGTATTGATTAAAAATTATACTGGTCCCAGTTTTATAATGCCCTAGTTTGGGTAACAAAGCTTTTTTACAATAAAGATATGCTGCTCAATGCATCAGTATTGAAAATGAATTGTTGGATGTTTTGGGAAATGCATCTACTTGCTCTTGTGCAGAGAAGATGGACTCTCCTGTCAGGTTTTAATACTTAGCTGGAAACCAGAGACTGGTTAGCTAAGCATAGCATAAAGACTCTAAAGACCTCTAAAGCTCACTGGTTAAAAGATAATTTGCTAAAGTCGTACAAAAATGACAGTTCACCACATCTTAGGCAAGCAGGCATAAGTATCAATCTTCTGATCAAATCCTCTGTGACTAAGCATGACTCCCAAAATGTCAAATGATGTAATATAAACTAGTTTATGGTTACATAATTCTTGTGTGAGCGTTATTCACCCATTACACCCTTACTATGGTTTTATTTTTAGTACTGCTTAGCATCTTGTCCTTCATTGCTATAAAACACACAGCATTAGCATCTTAATGGCCAGAGGCAAGAAGGTTGTCTGTACATCCATACGTCTTACACTCTTCAGATTTTTTTTGATGTTCACTTGAACCTTATAAGATTTTGGTGATCACATGCTAAGGTCACAGTTGCGTCAACAAATATGGCCATAGCTCATGCTAATTTAACTTATAAACGTTTGTAATAATAATAATGATAATAATAAGAAGGACTAAATCAGCCAAAGAATCGACCAGACATTTGAAGCCTTACTCATCACAAGTTGAGGTTTCAGAAAGATTTGTCATGACCAGTCCCGTGTGTGTGTGTGTGTGTTTGTGTTTGTGTATGGTTTTGTGTCTAAAAGTTACCAATAACCAGAAAGCTCTAGTGACACATTTAGCTTTTGTCAAAACATTTAAATGCCTGCTCTCAACACAGTTAACCCCCTCTGTGAGTCTGTGCGCTTGTTCATGGAGGTATAATGGGGATGAGGTTGCACAAATGTGGCCAGCAACAAAGTTGGCCTGTCTAGAATTCACACACAAAAGAGCTGCCTCATTCCCAGTGGTTGCCTGTAGATACGAGCTGTATTTACACTGTGCTTTTGTTAAGCTCACCAGCCTATCATAGTCCAGTTGGACAGAACAACTCCACCCCCCCTCAGGCTGTCTATGTAGCAGTGTCAGGCCACAGAGATGGGGCCAGTTTAAATAGGCCATTGAACGTGTTACTGTAACTGACTGCATGGAGCATCTTCCCGTTGGCTGAAATTCATGCGTTATTCACGCTAAGATAGGTTTTATCTTGGTGATCTAAAAATAGCTTAAAAGAAATTTCAGGCTGAGCAACACAACATCACTGTCCCTCCATCCATCTGCATTACAGAGCTCATGTTTTCTTCTATTGAATCGATCACATATTTGGGGTTTTTAAAGGCTTAATTTGCCACATTTTGACTACAATAAACTCACAATTAACCTACATTTTTAACTAATTTTGCCAGTTTGTTATTGTTAGAACTAAGAAATAAATAATATAGCTCCGTTTTATTCACCATGCACATTTTTATACCACGGTCACAGTCAAGAAATTTGTTGTTTTAAAATAGAGTTTTTGTGTTATTAAATAATAATGCTGAAATAATAAGTTGATACATTGGTAACTGCTATAATAATTAAGTAGTAGTATGAGTAGTTTTTTTTTTTTTTTTTTTTTTTTTTTTTACCAAAATGCCAGAAAATCCATCCAACTTTTTTTTGTAATCGTAACCGTTGGTTGGATAAAACAAGACATTTATATTTGATAACATGGATTCTGGAAAAATATTTCATAACAGATTAATTTACAAAAAAATCACCAGACTTATTGAAAATAAATGTTGTCTGCAGCCCCAACTTCTTACATTTTACATCTCTTCCAAGTAGCACACAATTAACAGCACAATAAGCCTGTAATTAACAAAGCCTCTAATAGTTTATTCAATGATTTTCTGGCTGCCATCGATCCAGTGTACATTAGTCTTATAGTGAGTGGTGCTGGATCATCATGTCTGGGCTGTTAAACAGTGCCGAGAACAGAGATTGATGTAACAAGCCGGTCAGGAATGTAAAGTGTCTTTGTTGAACTGCTGCTGTAAATTATTTGCTCGGGGAAGGTGTTTGCGCTCTCGTTGCTCACCTCCCATTATCTGCCGGTAAGACGCCTCAGTGAGATGTGGGAATTGTTCGTGTGCAGTGAGTTATGACAGTTGACAGAGACAGTAGGTGGGACCGAGAGGCAGAACGTCAGAACACCTTAATAACTTCTTCCTATGGCTTTATGTAGGGAGGGGATCCGGTTTGACAACTTTTTGTGGAAAGGGTGTGCATTGTCTGTGATTATTTGTGTCTTTGGAGAGTGAGACCTATTTGCAAATCTACCTGCCCCACTGGCCCTCCCTCAGGAGGGTAGCGGGCGGGGCTTCAACCTCCTGCTTCCCTCCCACTATTGCTGAACAGTATCCTGCTGTGTGCGATCAGTATAGGAAGTGGAAGAAAAATCCTCCTGTCTAAGGAGGGAAAGCTGGAATCCTGGGATTAAATCTCTTTTTTTTTCTTCCTTTTTTTTAAAGCACATGGGTAGACAGGCAAAGTGAGTGTAACAGAGTGACATAAGAAAACCTCGGCTGACAGGAGAGTTATCTGGCATCAGTGAGTAATGTGGTGAGAGCGAGAGGCATGTGTGGAGAGGGAATGACAGTCCTAGAAGGAAGTAAGAAGGAAAGGTTGCGCGGCTGTCATTTCACCCTAGGCTGGCTGCCGCTTCGGCTAAACAATTAAAAGGGGCCTCTGGGAGGCTTCCCTGCAGGTTGGGGTTGCTACGGTGGCATAGTATTGTTAATGAATCTCTAGAGAGGGAGAGAGAGAGCTGGAGCAGATGTGGGGGGTGTGAGCTTTACGGAGCGACATGATATGCTTTTACTCTGAAGAAAGAAGGTCAGAAAAACCATACAGAGGAGGCTGGAGATCTTCAAAGAGAACATGAGGAGGAGAAATGCTTGTGTTTACATACCTTCTGTGGTCATGCTCAGGAATGCCCTTTAAGCTGCTGTACCAAGCTGTGGCTTCCACCTGCTGCTGAGGATGACACTTTTTGGTTGGACTGTTGAAATTCTCACGGTTGCTGGATGATTTTCTCTCTAAATATTTACCTGGAACTTGTTCTACCTCAACCAGGCAGCTTGTGACTAATGTGAATGTCACCCTCTACAAATGTTGTTTACTCTTCTTGTGCGTGTGGCAAACACATAGAAACTGTTGCTTGGAGCTATCCACACTGTTCTCTCACTTCTTCATTCCCCACTGGACTTTATTCTCATTTGTGGTGGCACAGCTCAGCCTGTTGGATCATGACAAAGTGTAGCGTGTTTTTATGACTCCAACAAGCTCCAATGTAACAAAACAAGGTTGGAAGTTCTCCCTTCAGTCATCCATCCTTTACGATGGATTCCTACCGTTCTTACTGGAACTCAAGCAAGCAGAGCAGCATCTGGGTGGAGGGGGAGGATCAGGATGTGTACGAGGTGGAATCTCGTGTACCCCTTCCCCGACCTTTCCCAATTTGCAGCACCTTGAACGAGAAGAACGCTGTGGTCGTGCAGACACAGATCTCACATGTCAATCATAGGACTAATGGCCACCTGCTTAAGGTTATCTCCAAAATCTCCCTCCCCACTCCTCCTTATACAGTAAGTTTTTCACCTTTAACTCACAAGTGTACAGTTTTTAAATAAGACATGCAGAGTAGATTATGCATGTCTCTACATTGGATTCAGGGCATGCACTGAACTGTTGATTAATATCTTGTAGGCAAATTTCCTCAAAGCCTCAGGTCGACACATGCATGTGTGGTGCAAGCTAAATGTTATTACCAGCAGGCACACAGCCGGTCTGTCTGTGCTGCTTTTGAATCAGTAGGTGAAAGATTATATGACTTCTATGTGGCAGGGTCACTTTACCACTTCCTCCTTCCTGTAAAGTTACAGTTAGACCTTTGCTCGGGAAGATATGGAAATCTATGGAAAGTAACTGAAATTAATGTGAGACCGCTGGCGGGTAATTGCATAATGTTGACTTTATAGCAGTTTGTCAAGGAAAAGATGCCTTCTGTCACCTGACCAGGTGGTTAACATAGAAATGTGATCATTATCTCAGTCTATTGGTCACATTTGGATAACAGCTTGTTTTGTTATTGACTTTTGGACAAGTTGCCACATTTGTGTAATATAAATACACATATCTTTGACTGTGTTAAGCCAGTTGCAAAAGTGTATATTAATCATTTAAAAATAACTTGTTTAATGTGATTTATCAATTTTCTTTTCAATTAATCTTTTCAATGAATAGTATAGAACTAGAAATCCACTCCTTTTGACAAAATATGTTTTCTGGAAGATTTGCTTGAACTCTACATCTGCATATAATCTATAATATAATGCGTATAATCCCATGTTGAAATATATAATAATAATAATCAATAGCTGTTGATTGCAATGTGCTGTTTGACTGTTGCATTCTAAGAAACCAAATCTTCCTCAAAAACCTTGTTGGACATTTAGCATGATGTACTTATATCAAAATATGATGATTAGGTTCTTTCTCCCATGTCATGGAGCAGATAAGTGCAGCTGTATCCCTCTTTACCATGGTGGACAGTGAATGTCATAATTAGCCCTTTCACATGATAAAGAGACATCTTCAGTGTCAAGGGTTAATTCAGTGATTTCAACAAGTTACTTCATAAAGTTTTAGAACTTGCAAGACACAGGTTTAAAAATATTGGTGAAAATCAAGATAGCACAGGGTTGATAGTAATCCTGACTTTTAGTTCCTAGTATGGGTTAAGATCCAAAGGCAATGCATTTTCCCCTTCCATTATTGCAACTTGATAGCATCTTCTGATCTGATTAGCCTTCCTGCCTCCTAGATTCAATTTATAATCCAGGCTTTCTTTTGTCTGAAATCATTATAACTCTGACACCTTGAGCCGTAAAAGACTTACTTTCCATGGCTGAGTAGTTGTTTATTATGAACAAACTGATCTTCATTCAAAAAAATTGACTGACATTAAAAACATGAGAAATTAAGTTTGAAAGTTGACTCAATTGAAATAATCTCAAACTCTTCTGCTTGTGTGGCACCATCTCTTTCGTTGCAGCTTGAACATGCCCGGATGACCCAGACTGAGCTGATGCGGGAGTCCTTCCGCCACAACCAGGAGATGACTGAGCTGCTGCAGAAGCAGGAGGAGCTGCAGGAGAGACTGTCCGAGGAGGCCCGGGCACGGGAGCAGCTGGCTCTGGAACTTCACCGCGCTGAGGGTGAGTGTGTCCCTGCTTTTTCTATTTATTTATTTTTTTCAGTCTCTTTCTTCTTTTCCATGTGTTGTTTTTTTTATTTTTTTACAAAATAGGGTTAGCATGGAATAAATTGAATTGTATCTTAGTTTGATTTAAATGTTGATTTGTTATTATGTACTCCAGGAGGCTCAGCACAGCATCATCTTTCTGTGGTTATGTCTTATGAAAGACGCTCCCTTCAGTCTCTTTATAGGAGGAAATGCAATTTCATTCACCATTTCTCAGTGAATACTAAGTGGTGATCTGACAATGAATACAGAAAGAGTGCTGCATAAGGGAGCATAAGGAACAGAAGTGAAAATACATGTGTGCGTGTGTTTGGAGGAGGGGGGTGTTACTGGCAGTGAGGGGATCAGCTGTTTGAAAGGGAGAGTGAAGGAGTGTGACCATCTGTGGTGAGAAATCAACAAATGGTAATTAGTGTTTGTGAGTCTGTCTCTGGTTTGTGTTTGAACAATTGATTGTGTCTGCATGACAACTAAATTATTGTGTATGGAGGTGAATTTGAATGTATTTGTGTTGGAACAGAGAAGAACTTCACAAGCCAATTACAGTAGGATGTGTTTTTGCAACTTGAAACAGTTTAAGTACAGTAACAGATTTTTTTTTTCTGGAGGGAGGAGGGCAGCTAACTCTGCCCCATCCATGTCAGAGACAGCTGCTCCATGAGTGTCAACTGTTACAACCACATCCACTCTCACACACACCAAACTCATTCAACTGAGCTGTTTTTAAGTTCTCTTTGATAAGTGCCCAGTCCAGCAGTTATTTGTTACCCTCTGGCTTTTTGGACATACTGAACAATGGTGAGTTTATGGCTATTTCTAATCTTATGTTGGCCTTTACTTGAATAGGATCCTGTTACATTACGATGGTTGTTTTATGGTGATCCAACACAGTGCTTCAGAATAGCAAATATTTGCCATCATAGAATAGCTTTATAGTTTTATAGCATAGATCATCAAAGAGGGAGACCATGTAGAAAACTGGAAAATAAAACAAACAACAACAATTAAGGACAATTATTTAATTATTAATTTAATGATTCAATTAGTCTAGAAAATAAAAAAGGAGACATTTATTGTTGAAGAAAAGGAGCCATATTTTGAAAGCTGAAACCAGAAAATATTTGATGTGTTTTTTCTTGGATGAATTTTCTGTCAGTTGACTAATCGAATAACAGTTGCAGCTTTAACGGAGAATAAATACCACGCAACAAAGAGTTCGAGAGCAGCTGTTCCTATCTGGTCAGGTGGCATGCTTCTTCTTCATTAACTGAGGCAAATTTTTTTAAATCTACTGAGCTGTCTTGTGGACATTTACTTCAGCAAATGCCAATGAACTGAAAGACAGATCATTCACCTATTGTTGGGATGATCCACGCAGGTAAACACTCAGGGTGTGGCCTTTTCAAACTGGTTTTGAGTTAACCCAAGTGACAGGCTCAACCTGGATGATGGGCTGATTGATGGAACATATATGTCAGTAAAGGAGAAGTCTGCCTTTGTATCAGGTAAAAGATAAAGTTAGATGGCCGTAATGTCATGATGATGGTTTTTTTAGAGTAAGGAGAGCTCTGTGTATTTGCTGGACAATTGTTTATTTAGCCAGTAATCATGTGCAACTAATAACTGTGTATCATGGAGGAATTCCTCCTTAGGCAAACTTTACACAAAGGCTTGGTTCATGCTCACATCTCTGAAATAAAATAAGCCCCTGTGAACAGGTGCCATTTACCTTCTGTCTCTCTGTTTAAGGTCAGATAAAGATGCCTTAAAGCTTGTGCTAGCTACAAAACACACTATCAAGTCAGAAAATAAATAGATTTTACCTGAAAATTTGCCTCATTCTACAGTGTGAATACAATAAATGTGTAAATGGTTTCTAAGTCTGTTAGTGTCTGAATATCTCTGTTCCTGTATCTAAGAACTGAATGCCACCCTGGTGTATAATGCTTGCTGACCTGTGACAGAGCAGTACAGTAATGATAGAGCTTTGCATTGTGTTTACAGCTCAGTCTTGTACTTCATGTCAAGCAAAATGGGTCAGACATGTTCACTTGTGTTCATCTCTGCATTTGCATGCGTGTTTGTGCGCCACTGTATGTTCCTATGTTCTTGTTTTCCTTTGTGTTGTTGGTAACCTTGGATTTTGTATCCCGCTGTTAAGTGCTCATTCATCTGGATGGCTGCTTTATGTGTGTGTCTGTGTGTGCAACTAACTTGACAACAAGACTCAAACTAATTCCTCTAAATTGTCCTGTTGAGCGATTGCCAGAACATGACAACGAAAGTTGCAAAAATTTCATAAGAGGGAAATTGAGTATTTCAGTGCCCTTTCTAACCGTCCTTCTCTTGTTTCATCCACATTCAGGTCTGATCGATGGCTACACGGGTGAACGGGCTGCATTGGACGAGCAGTTGCGTCAGAAGGATGAGCTCCAGCTGAGCCTTGAGCAAGAGCTGCAGGTGAGGCATTCCAGCTGCAGATTGAGGAAAAATAATTACTTTTTTTATGAGACGGCACATAATTTAAAGAGCATGTAAAAAGGAGATTTCTGTGGTTTGCCTTCCTTTGGTTCACATGGCATAGTAGTGACTCACTTCCAGAATCTATGCAAGAAGAAAAAAACAAAACATTTACACATGAAATAAAATCTGAGGCATTAGGAAGTTTTGATTGTCCTTAGGCATATTCATGTATCATCACGTCCATGCACTGATATTCTGCATGTCTCTTTCAGCAAGTCTCATCAAAGGCCCAAAACCAAATCCTCCTGACAAGTATTTTCTTTGTTGCCTAAGAGAAAATATGGCATTTTCACACTGTTCAGTGATCAGTCATCCATCCTTTACCCCCTGTTGCTGTAAATACTACTAGTGCCACCAAATCTGCCACTGAAAATGCTCCCAATAAATACTGTGTTTATTGTTTGATGAAATTACAGGGCTCTTAAAAGCATATACTGTATTCATCCCTGACCCAATTTGAAAGATTATCTTTAGTAGGAACAAACAGGCTTGGGACATTTGGCCACAGACGGTGTAGGGAAGTTGGAAATGATTAAACTAACATTTAATTTGTTAAGGTAAAGAAGATGTAATTGGCTTTGATTATCATGAGATTTGTTGACAAGAATAAAAATATGAAACAGCATCAGCCTTATCCTCTAAGTAGCTGGGTTCTAACTAAATATCCCTTTTTTGCTGCAGGTTACAAGTAGCCGGCTGCACGAGTTGGAGCAGGAAAGGCTTCAGATGCAGGAGGAGCGGGAGCTGCTGTCACGGCAACAGGACGCCATGAGAGAGCACGCCGGGCCCCGTGAGCTTCGTATGTATCCCAAAACTGCTTTAATGAAGGCAGGAAGAAATACACATGGATTTTAAAATAAACTATAGTATTCACATGTGGTTACTCCTATGATTTAAAGGAAAATATTTGCAATTGATTTATTCAACATGTTTTGAACATTAGGTGTAGTTGTATTTTGTTGCCATGTAGACATTATTGTTAATCCAGCCAAAAGAAAAACAGCAAATATTTAAGCAAAATGTCCCCCCCTTGTTGCTGTCTCATTCTTTGATCAAGACTCAAATTTCAAGTTTGTTAAGTAAAGTTTTCACAGTACTGTGCTCCTTACATTATGTTTACAGTATACTGTTCTTAGAATTGTATCTATAATGGTTTCATGAAGGAAGCTGATTTTAACAACAGCAATATTGGTTTCTTCTGTAGTTTTTATGTTGCCAAGAAAACCATATGAAAAGGTTTATGAGCATGAGATAATTGGGCAGAATGATCATTGACGAAGGGTCAAAAGGTCAATAAAATGTTTATTATGTTCAATTTGTTTCCCAAAGTAACAAGGATGAGGAAAGTCTATGGGCTTATCAACATGTCTTAAACACTGCTGGTTCTTGTGACACAAGTCATGACAAAGTGCTTCAGAAACATCAAACTTAATCACTATATCTTGAACTATTCAACCCTGTATTATCAAAAAGGTATCCCATGAGTTCATTGACTGATAAAATGGTGAGTATTCTGTATCTAAGGGTACGAACCAGATTGGGCTTCTTCAGAAACCTTTTCCTTTCACAGCATCCTTTCTGCAGCTTTTACCTCCAGTGAGACAGACACTGTACAGACAGAAAAGCACTTCCAGTCTATTCATTCTATCTCTTCACTTATCTTTCTCCTCTTTCCTGTTCTCCTGTGAGTTTTCCTGTTCATGACAAAAACAAGAGCATGTTAAACTCCTGTGCTTTCTTATTCTCCTGTAGGCCTAGTTGAAGCTGCAATGGTTGCAGCACCTGAAGCAGGTGTGTCCACTTTGAGCATGGCTCAGTCATATCTACATATTCTTTTAATTGTCTACTGTAGCTGAGTGACAGTATATCTCTCTAACCCAATCCAACAACTCACCAACACAGCTTGGAGCTTGCTTGCTATGGGCTCACAAACTCACTCAGTTCAATCACTAACCTTTGCTTCAGCTTTTCATTTTGATTGATTTTGTCCTGGTTTTGTCCATTTTTAATGTCTTGGAGTCGGTGTCAGCCCTCATTTTAGCATGATGAAATGAAAGTAATCTTACTACATTTATATGTAGGCATTTTTTCCTAATTGCCAACCATCTTCACTCTTCATTTAAAAGAAGATATCTTTATATGAGTTGTAAAAGCTGTGTTTACACTATTTCTTTGAGTGAGATGATTGGCCGTTCAGGAAGTCCTTCTCCCCTGCCTGTAAATGCTTATTGGGCATGGATATTGCAATGTCTGGACTGTCCATGTGCCTGATCTGTCATTTGCACTCTCTCACTTTGTTACTTCTGCACTAATCCTGTGGGGTTTGATTCTGGGTGAGCCAGCGGGGGTTGTACGCTGGTGACAGCAGGAGAGCTATGAGGCACCACGATGGGTGGTCATTTTTGGTTACGGGGCATTACGTTGGGAAGCTGACTGAGATGTTAGAAGAGTCTGACGTTAGCCATCTATTCAGGTGGTGGAGTTGTAAAAACAGCTAAAATACTTAAAACCAAAAGTTTTTTAACACGGCAAAAATAAAATTAGCTCATCTAATAATAGGGCTCACAGACGTCAGACACTTCAGATCTATCTCAGCATCCTGTTTCACTGAAATCAAACCTGAATGTCTAAATAACTCAACCACACGTGGTTACTAGGCAGTGATGGCTAACTTCTCCTCCTTCCTCCATCGTATCCCGTAGATCTATTGGAGGAGACGGAGAAGCTGATGAAAGAAAAGGTGGAAGTCCAGCGTCAGGCAGAGAAGGAGAACTCCGACCTCCTGAAGCATGTGAAGCTGCTGGAGTCGGAGCTGGAGGAACAGGTCAACAGGGTGATTGAGCTGGAGCACGCTCAGAGAACAGAGAGTGGAGACCTGCAACAACAGGTCCAGGCTCTGGAGAAACAGCTGGAGAAGAACAGGAAGTTCTTGGATGTAAGTGACAAAGACAATGAGCTTTAATGTCTGAGGCAGTTTAATTAAATGTTCTAAAGCCTGTGAAGAGAGAAAATAATTAGTGGAGTGGTGCTGGTCAATCTGTTTTCTCCTTTCTTTTTGTTTTATAACCTTAAATTCATATCTTTGGTTTTAGATTGTCAGTTGGATAAAGAGGGCATGTTTTCAAGTTAAGGTTATGTACAATCGAAAGCATATACTGTAATAAGGATGTGTTTGTGACAAGAGGCAACACCTTTTTGACAGGTGACTCTTGGACTGATTTAAATATTGGTAAATAAAGCTTGTGTGCACTTGCAGGAGGATTCTTTGAAACAGGGATTAGTCAGGCTGAACTGGTAAACGGGTTTAAAGAGCCTATAAGTACTGATGTTTTGGGGGGCAGCTGTTGCATATTTGTCTCATGATCTAATAAGTTTTGTTCCCATCATCATAAATAGGCTGTTTAGCCTGGAGTTGTCACATAATTGTCTGGATGTGGATTGAATGCAGATTCCTTTTATTCTGTTCTGTTGATGGCTGATACACACAAATATTAAATAATTAAAATAATAATAAAATTTTCAAATTAATTTGTCATAGACACAGGCACAGTCTTATTTGCCATGTGCAGTAAAAGTGCTAATTCATTTATTAGTGCTTCTGTTTTTACAGCTGAAGGTGCAGAATGTTTTCTGTTATAGACATTTTGAAGAAAAGCTGCTGGCAACTGCATGTATCATTGCTGCCATATAGTTACATCTTATGTCTCATGGAAGTAAACAAGGACAACAACAGGACCATATTTCAATGTATTAGTCAACCAAAGGCATACAATCCAAAATTTATATAATGACAGGTACTCAAAGAATCTGAGCATCTGCATAACTGTTGATGGTGAATTATTAGTCATATTTTAATTTGCAGGAAAGCAGTATTTACTAATTAGGCCATTAGCTGCCCCTCAATGCGTACAACGTCCTTCAGCTCAGGTTTGTGTAGTAAAACATAGACTAGATAGATGGTAGGATATACTTAAACAGGTGTATTCAAAATAGCTAATGCTTATAACTGTATTCATGTCAATGGTCGTTTTGAACATTAGCATATTACGCTGTTATTTATTTGTCCATCTTTCTCCATTCTTCCTTTATTTGGCATCCAGGAACAAGCTGTGGACCGAGAACATGAGAGGGACTTTTTCCAGCAGGAAATCCAGAAACTGGAGCAGCAGCTGAAGAATCCACAGAAGCTTCAGACCGGCTCTGAGCAAAGAAACCAGGAGGTAACAGGAGAAAACGCTGCCCTCTGCCAGGGGACCATGGAGATACTAATTTTCTGAGCATAATATTGTTGTGGCTACAACACTGGGCTCAGAGTCACACAAGTGAACAATAGAGGTGGTAGAATTACCTGTGCTGCTGGGAAAGTGATACCAAATGGTGGGAGTGTTACACAAGTGAAAGAGTGAGATTAATGTTTGTCCTTGTGACTATTTATAAGTTGCGTAAGAGTGGGTTTTATTTCCATCATCTAATACACAAAACACTGGGTGTGAGGTTGGACACTAAATGCTAATGATGATCACTGCACTGGTGCAGCTTTTACTTTTTCACATGAGGATAATTACATGACATGATATGTGATCCCAAATTTTTAGAAGTGAATACTCAGATCATGTGACAGTTTATAAGATAAATCCAAATAATTTTGCTTGAAGCTGCACTAATCAATATTTTTATGTCAATAAGGGATCACATGACAGGGATGTGATAGTGGTCGTTTGTAGAGACAAGCCTAAAGAGAGTTATCACCCAACTCTGCTGTTTCCCTCAGCTCTACAGAGAGTTATTATATTGAAACAAATTGTTTTTTTGTCATTTCTACTGTTTTGGTTCACTCTCACCTCTCTCAGCAGCATAATTTCTAACTACAACAGGCGGCTGTTTCTCAGCAAACGAAACTGTCATGATAAACCTTTTGTACAGTAGCTGCTTAGAATCAAACAGTTGATATTATACTTGTCTTTGAACAGTTTAAAAGCTAAAACAAGCGGAAAACAAAAAAGAGGTGAAAGAGGATGAATATTGGACGTAGATACATGATCAAGGTTATGGTTATGGTATGTCAATGTTTACTTATCTTGTTCCACAGGTTTTAAAAATACCTCATTGCATTTGTCAGCACAGTCACTAAATCACAGACGGATATTTCATCTAGCTCATTCATCATAGCAGTAACACTGTCATGTCATGGGAATGCAGCACATTTGACACATTAGTAATGTCCTCAAGTCAATCGATTGAAACCTTGAGCAGCAAGTAATTGCGTGTCAGGATTTCACCCTCTTTATCATCTAGATGTCTTGTTTACAATAAAGACAATTCAAATCATTTTTAGTTTCGCTTTAAATAATATAAAACAAGAGTCAGGTTTATAAAATCAGCTGGGCCCTCAGTGCATTTCACTGGCCTGATTTGAAACGTCATTTGACAAGATAAGTCAATTATTCATTCAGGGGAAAATTACTCTGAAGCTCTGTGATGTCAAGACGTTCTGTCCTTTTGTGCAATACTGTCCGTAATAACACAGTTTACTGCTGTTTTAACTAGCTATTCGTTCTATGAGTTCCTGTTGTTTGAAGCATAAACTTCATACTCCAGTTGCACCTCTGCTTTAAACTCACAGGGTAATAGCCCTGAGATAAGCTTGACCACTTCTATAATTCCCTCAGACTCATGCCACATTTTTATCACTAAGTGCTTTTTTCCCCCCTTTTGCCCTTGAACTCTCCATCCTCTGGTCCCTTATGCCTCTGCCTTTTCTCTCCCGTGGCTATTGCAGGTGGATGGAGTAACCTTTAAGGTATTGCTTCTAGCTTCATGTAGAAGTCTTCCCCAGAGAGCAATTAGTGCATTTTAGTAATCCTACCCAGTCCTGTAGTCATTAATCACCTGTTCATCTCTGTTATTCCTCTCTTTTGCCATTCTTCAGTTTGTCCTGTCTTCACTCTGATCCATCCTCTTGTCTCTCACACAAATGTCCACATATAAAACTTAAACAACATATAAAAAATTGGTTTTAAAAAACAAGATAAGTAAAATTAATTGAATGAATGAATTTCTGTTAAATGAAATGTTGAAGGTTTTAGCTCAATATAAAGAAGAAATGTAAAATAGCAATTCAACATTCAGCTTTCATAGTGTTTGCAACATTAGCAGTGCTTTTGTAGATTTTTCTGATCTATTCCTCAGATTCCATCTTCAAATATTAAAAAAACTAGCAGATCTCTTGCCAACTTTTTTTTCCCTGCAGGAAACTGGAGAGAAAAACACACTTGTGTCGACTATAATTTCATCATGAAAAAATGAAATACAGCTTAAACAAATAGAAATAACCCATTCTGTATTGAAGTACTCTCATGAAGAGTCCAGCCTCCATTCTCGTCTTTAATATTTAATGAAGGGCTCCCAGTGAAGGCATAAATTTCATGTGGCTTACTACAGTTTCATCTTGATTTGAATAAAATCTCAGTTTTTTGTGGCCAAGGTCCATAAAAATGCATTTCTTAAACATTAGTTAGTCCTAGATGAAGCAACATAATTTTTTTGTTTAATTGAGCAGAAGGAGTTTTTACAGTAAGGACATATTATTGTTTTCGATAAGTGCTTAGTTCATCGCACAAGAATCATCCTCCTGTTGATCTCTCCTCCTCCTCCTCATTGATCTGCTGCTGCTTTCCCGTCTCACAGGTGGATCAGTGACCTGCCAGCCGCCCCTCTGGTTACTGTATTGCTCTGTGGTTTGTGTCCTCCTGAATGAATGCTCTCTCTCCCTTCTGTCCCTGCACCTTTTTTCTCTCCCACCCCCCTCCTTTCTCAGGTGGATCAGCTGACCTACCAGCTAGCTGCACATGTACCAGCTATGCTGTAGCGAGTGAACGAATCTCACTGAACGATCACCCCTCTCTCTCCCTCTCCTTGTCTCTCTCGTTCTTGCTCTTTCTCTCTCTCCTCCTCACGTTCCCAGGTGGACCAGCTGACCTCCCAGCTGAAGGAGAAGGCGGATTGGTGCAGTGAGCTGCTGCTCAGCTCAGAGCAGCTGCGTCGTGAGTTGGGAGAGCGCGACGAAGAGATTGACAAGCTGGAGAGCCGCATCCGCGAGCTGGAGCAGGCCCTGCTGGCCAGCGCTGAGTCCCTGGAGAAGGTTAGGGAGGGGAGGGGGAGATGAAAGATGTGCTGGAGACTAAAACAGAGACAGCCAGAGAGAAAAACCTGAACAGTAGCTGTTAAGCATTGCAGACAGTATGTGTGTATGAGAGAGAGCGCATGTAGAAGAGGTGACAGCTAGTGAAGGAACGGGAGGAGGGACAGAGGGAGAACAATGTGTGGGTGGGTCTACTTCAGCTGCCTCGGCAGTTTGCTGTGATGACACTGAGCTATGGTTAGCAACTATCGAGATTGCCCCCCAGTGTTCGTGGAGGGCTGTGGTGAGTGAACAAAAAGAGCAGTGTAGGAAATGTGCAGCTGCTGTGTTGACAAATTGCAAATTGAGCTTCTTTGGCACGATGCAGGACACAATACGTGCAGCCTCCTCTTCATGTCTTTCTGCACATAAATAACTGCTGAACTAAATAGTTGCTTTCAAGTGTGTCTTTTTATGTGTGTATGTGTGTGGCAGGTTGAACAAAAGAAGCAGCATGCATCCATCACAGAGACCAGACACTCCACACTGGAGGCTCAGTTACAGACAGAGAGAGAAGCTCTGGAGCGGAAGGAGAAGGAGGTAGAGTGATGTTCAGTTTGTACTTTAAAGGTTTTCAAAGCAGTCAACCTGCTTGTTGTATATCTGTTTTCAGTAGACATTGTTAGATCTTTGTTAGTGAACTGTATATATTGAGTGGATATTCATAAAAACTGCATACAAGGAAAACAGTACTACAGGGGGAAGCATTATTACTGCTATTGCATCTTATGGTATCAAGGTCATTGATATTTGGTGTTTACCTGTTTCCCTCAGATCTGTAACCTGGAGGAACAGCTGGAGCAGTTCAGAGAGGAGTTGGAGAACAAGAGCGAGGAGGTGCAGCAGCTTCACATGCAGCTGGAGATCCAGAGGAAGGAGATCAGCAGCCAGCAACAGTACCTAGAAACAAGAGACAGCTTGCTCCAGGTGAACACTCATCCTGTTGCTCAGATATTATATCTTTACACAGGATGGTAAAGTCAGACTGTACAATGACAGTGGGTAGCCAAGACAAAAACTTACTTATGATTTAAAACTGTTGACCAATGTGATATTGTCAGATAATCTCTGTTGCTCCCAACAGATGTAAACAGATATGTAACACTATTATTTCTATATAACATTAATATTTTGCTCACATACTTTTGTTCAGATGCTTGTTTTTTTTTTTTAAGATATTTGCTCTGTTGCTAATTTTAGTTTGCACATTTTGAGGATTATTTTTTTTGCCCATCGTTCTTCTCATGACTGTCACTGCGACACGTTTCTTCTGTGACTCAGTTTCTGAACTTTCAGTTGTCGACCACAAGGCTGACTCTGAGTGGACATTTCGCGTGGCGTGTTTATTAATAGCCATCACATTATAATCTCTGACTCTTGAAGGTGATGGAGGAGAAGGACAGGGAAATAGCACTTCTTAATGAACAGATCACTAAGCTTCAACACATGGAAACAGCTTCCGATAACAAGGTAACGCAGTATGTGTATACGAAATAGAACCTATAAAGTCTATTTCAAATACGCATAGCTCCGTGATAGTGCATCATTGTGTGTGTTCTCTGGTTTCCTCTTCGCTTTTACTTTTGTTGGCTCCCATTTTTTCCATTTTTATGTTTTTTTTTTTTGGGTTGTTTTGTTCTTGTTTTGTCTCGGTAAGTAGATCCACAGCACCATCTTTTGTTGTGAGGTGATCATTTGCTCATGTGAGGTGGCTTATTAAACCTCTGAGGTCTGTGTGACACTAATAATCTGATCAAATACAGAAATTTTACCTCAAAAATCTTCATTATCTCCAAAGAGTCTTTTTAAGGACAACAGGGACTCAGAGGTTTAACCAAACAGTGGGACAGCCATGGACTCCTCAAATCTGATATTTTTCATGTTCTAATAACGCCTGTGTTTTACTCTGTAGGAAATTGATGAGAGGGATGAGCTGATAAAAGACCTGGAGTCCCAGGTGGAGTGCCTCCGGAGTGAGCAAGAGCGTTTGAAGAGAAATAATGAGGAGGAGCTTGACCAACTGAATGCAGTCATAGACAAACTTCAGCAGGAGTTGGCCAATATTGAGCAGAAACAAGCTGCAGAGGAAGACGAGGACATCAAGGGTGAGCCAGGGAGCGATGAGTGGGCGCCAAGTAAAGAGGAGTACGATGAAATGAAGCAGAGAATGGACCTGTCTGCCAAAGAGCTTAATACACTGAAAACAGAGCACAGTAAGCTGTTGGAGACATATCTGCACTTGAAAGAGAGCACTGAAGCTTTAGCTGAAACAGAGAAACTGGATAGTTCAGAGGGTGATCTTGAAGAAGCTCTGAGAGAGAAAACTGCAGGTCTTGTAGTCATGCAGGCCCAGGTACAGGCTCTAGAGCAGAGCGCAACGTCAAGGGTGGAGGAGTTAGGGCTCCGTATTCGTGAGCTTGAAGACTTGGTGAGTGAAAGAGACAGTGAGTTGAGCCACTGTCGCCTCCTTGTGGCGCAAACACAAAGCTATGCAGATGGTCTCCAACAGAAAGTCTCCAATCTGGAGGAAAATGTGAGGGAGAAAGTGGCTGAAGTGCTGGTCAGCCAAGCCACCCTTGAAGCCTTCCAGCAGCAGCAGCAGCAGTCACAAGGATCCAAAGAAAACCAGGACCTGCAGAGAGAAACAGAGCCACATGTGAAGCCCGATGTGGAGCCACATGTCCACGACTTTGGTGACTTTGATGTTCCCCAAATGGATTTCAGTGGACTGAGTCAAGCGAGACAAGTTCCCACTGGGAAGGTTGTCCATCTGACCCAGAAGCTTAAGGAGCTGGAGGTGGGACTCAGTGGGATGCAGAAAGACCAGGAGCTCCAGAAGCAGCTTCTCTCCAGTTCTGAGGAGGAGGTGCTGGAGTATGAGAGGAGACTGGCTGTGCTCATGGACCTGCTCAGTCAGATGAAGGCCAGGAGTAGCCAGAGGACTTCATCAGTTGTAGAGGTGAGAGTTCAGCCACTAAGTTTGAAAATAGAGATTTTTAGCTCTGCTGAGTAATAGTCTCACACATAACCTCCCATACAACCACAGATTGTTGTTTTTACTGACTTTAGTAGTCAGTAAGCTTGTGACCTTCAGACAGGAAAAGGAAAGTTTGTTACTTTTAGACACAGTCAGACAAACATTTTCCTCCCATTTCCAATCTTTATACCAATTAAAGTTTGGTTGCTAGTTCCATATTTAGCATATAGGCATTAAACTGATACCGATCTACTCATATAAGACTAAAAAAGTGCAAAAAAGTGAATAAGTGTATTTCCTAAAATGTCAAACTATATGTTGAAGGAGCAGCAAGACGTCAGCTGTACTTTTTTTTAGACAGTACAGTAGAATAAATGTAAATCTTCGTGCCACTGTGGTGCACTGGATTGAGGTCTTGAAATAAGAAAGAAGACTTTGAAGTTAAGTGCAATACTTGCAATACTCTTTCTTGCCTATGTGTACATGAAGTAGCTCTGACAGGTTTGGATCTTTGTGACCTTTTTATCAGGCCTCCTCTGCTGATAACCAGCTGACTGTGTCAGAGCTTCTTCGGGAGTTGCAGGAGGTTAAGGATGAGACCTCATCCACCAAAGAGCAGCTAGACAGCTACAAGGAGAGCTGCAGCAGACTCCAGGAGGAACTCCAAGTACGTCACATTCAACAGCTTCTCAGTGTTTACATTAATCGTCAGAGTATTTCTGAGGTTTGTTGGTTATCGTCTGCTTTTCCTCCTAGGAGAAAACAGCGACAATAGAGAGACTACAGGACCAACTTCAAAAGGTAAAACCACAAATATGATCCTTTTAACATTTTTTAAAAAGCAGTACTTTCACAGAAACAGGGTTACTTCGTTGCTGCTCCTGTCTAATGTCATAACCTGGTTACCTTAGGTATCATCTAGTGGCAGTGAGGAGGTCAAGCTGTCTGAGCTTCAACAGGAGCTCATGGAGGCTCAAGATGAGGCGGCAGCGACCAAAGAGGAGCTGAGCAGCAGTAGGGAGAGCCTGGAGAAGCTCCAGGAGCTGCTGCAGGTACAGAGCCAGTTAGACATTCAAGGTCTTGTCATGTCCTGGTTGTGGTGCTGAAAAGTCATTTCATCTTATATTGATGATTGATTTGAGCTCTTGTAACTTATATTTTAGGAAAATCATCTTATTTGATTTTTTACTTTCTTACTAAGAGTTCAAGAGAGATCAATACCACTGTCTTGTCTGTATGGTAAATATGTAGTTGGTACCAGCAGCCAGTTAGCTTAGCATAACCATAGCCTCTAAGCCAAACTAAGATAACCTACTGGCTGTGGCTTCACATTTATCATAACTGTACCATAAAAATGTTTAACTATTATTTTCTCTATGCTGAAATAAAATATTGTTTCAGCAACCACATATAAGTATGTAAGTATTTATTAAAACACATTTTACTGACAAAATTATGTTTTTTTTTTTAAGGAGCGGGAAATAACCATCGCTAATCTTAAAGGAGAACTTTTTCAAGTAAGTCAGAAGTGTTTTTTGCATTGAATTGAATATGCAGTATGTTCGTATCTCTCTAAAACCGATTAGATTATAGTTACCTTACATGACGCCTGGTTGTATGTTCAGGATTTAAGCGCTTGCCTAACTGTCCACCAGGTAAAATCTGAAGAAGAAAGGGACAACAGGACAGAGCTTCTTCAGGAGCTCCAGGAGGTCAAAAGGGATGCAACGTCCACCAAAGAAGAGCTCAACAGCTACAGGCAGCATAATGAGAAACTGCAGGAAGAACTTCAAGTCTGTGAAGTTTCCATTTCTGAACTGAAAGAGGAGCTCCAGGAGTTGAGGAAGAACATGGATACCACCAAAGAAGAGCTCAACAGCTACAGGCAGCACAATGAGAAACTTCAGGATGAACTGCACGTCCGTGAACTGTCTATTTCCAAGTACAAAGAGGAGCTACAAACAGCTTTGATGAAGACAGCAGACTCTGTTCCTCCATCTCCTTCTCCCTCTCCATCTCCTTCTCCTTCTCCTCAGCCTCAGTCCTCCACCACCCAGCCCAAAAAGAAAGGAGCCAAACAGCCAGCTGGTAAGGGAAGCAGTGCCAAAGATAAGCCATCTCTGTCTAGGAAAAACTCTACTGCTTCCTCCCAATCCTACAACAAATCTCGCAGCTCACGGCTAAACAGCAGCTCTGAACAGCAACACACAGCTGTAACAGACTCGTTCACACAGACTGAACCTTTCCAAGTATCCGATCTCAGTCCGGAAAGCAAGTCAGCCACCAAAGAGGAGATGGAGGAGGTGATTGGAGAGTTTCAGGAGAAGATTGTGCAGATGCAGGAGCTCCACGCAGCAGAAATCCTGGATATGGAGGCTCGGCATATTTCAGAGAGCGAGAACCTGCGGAGGGACACACATGCCCTGGAGGACGAATGTAAAGCCCTCAAGGCCGTCATTGACAAGCTGCGGTCCACTGAGGTGAGGACAGGAAACAGAAAGGTAATATTATGGCTTCATGCTGTATATTGTAAGTTTAGTGTAAGAGCAGTGTTGATGACACATTCACTTTGAAGCTGTTTTTTGTCCATTTTGTTTGAACACAAGGAAACTTCTTCAGATGACGTCATATTAACAAAAAGCCTAAAACCCAAAGATTGTCAATGTAAAATAATTTTTTTTAAACAGAGAAAATTAGCAAATCCCCACATTTGAGAGGTTAAAACCAGAATGGTTAAAATTTTGTTTAATTAACTAACAAAAAATATTGAATTTCAGCTGTCATATAATACAATAAAATGATTTTAAATTGTTTTAAAAAAACATTATTTTAATCACGTTGCATCCTCTCTAGGCATCTGTTTTACGACAAGACCGTCCTACGCCACAGTTCAAAGATGGATACATAAGTGGTAAGATACAGCACATTCATTGCTCCTGTGTTCATGTTAGTGCTTCAAGTGTCTTTTTTCCAAAGAAATAAATTTATCTTTAATTTTTGTGAATTAACAATACACGAAAACTGGCTGTTGAAATGGTTCTCAGCATCCTTTCTGTGTTTTTCATATTTTGCTTCAACAATTTACAGAAATAACCTGAGTGCTATAAACAGCCTAGTCCTGAGAGAAAAGTCTTCTGTTCCAATTTCGGCGCCAGTGTGTTTCTGCTACTGTGGCAATAAGGAGGAACTTAATTTATGCCCCCCCCCCCCCAAGAAAATTGTTCTTTGAATCCCTTTTGACAATATTCAAAGTAGTTTAATAAAATTGTTATTTTCACACATTAGCAGTGATAATAATTTTCATGCTGTGAAGCTGCTCCAGTGCCGTGTGAAAACAGGACAAACACTGTGGCAAATGTGAATGGTCTGTAGTCATTAACATTTTCAGTATTTTCCTCAAGAGAATTTCTGTGTCTGTGTCTCCAACAGACAGCAGCTCAGACTACAGCCAGCGGACTGGATATGACCTCCCGAGCTTGCAGCAGGAGTTCAGGACAACTCCAGAGGGGGCCAGGAGAGAAACTGATGATCCACTGCCTGATCGAATTAAGGTACAAACTGCACTTATTATAAACATTGGCCTAGAGCTCTGAAACATGATTTGAGTCAGTTTCATCTTGTAGTGTAGTTATTATAGTAGTATTGATGAAAACATTGATATATATTAATGCAGTTGTAGCTGATACCCAGTATTATGTTGCCTCCTCTATGTGTAAGCATTACTTGTGCATGCAATGCATCTGAAGGAGCATAGTTTTTTTTTAAAATGACAGCAACATTTCTGTGTGGTGTTTGTGTGTTCAGATGCTGCTCCGTGAGGTGCATCAGGAAGGCATGCAGGTGCTTTCTCTATCAGAGCTTCCTCTCTCTGAAGGTGAGCCGGGCAGCCAGTTCAACGTCCAAGGCTGGGTGAAGGAAAGAGATGCTTTGCTCGCAACTGTGGAGTCTCTCAAAGGCCTCATCACCCAGATGCAGACCCACAGAGAAACACAGGTACCAAAAGTCAGTCAACAGTCAGACAGTTCAGAGTTTAGGGTTTAGAGGCATGGGTGATTCAGATCTGAAGTTGTCCTACTTGGATGAGTTGTCCTGTGTTTGTGCAATCATGTGTTGATCCTTGTATCTGTGACTTGCGGCAGACACCGGGTGGTGTGGACTGGCGTGCAGAGCTTCTGGATGCAGTAAGGCAGGTGTTTCTGAGGGAACGAAGCGTGCTGAAGAATGCCCTCTACAGCCAGCTGGACTTGCTGGACACCAGTGATGCCATCATCCACCTCAATCATCTGGAGCGCAGACTGGCTGAACAGGTCAATTATAACAACTGTAAAAAAAAAAAAATAATAAATAAATAAATCTGCTGTAGTGTGGGTGAGGTAAAATGTAGATCTATATCCACAGTTAAGACTTTTAACGAACTGTACTCAGCTTGATGATTTCACGTTACTTAATTCTCAGACTTTTTTACCCAAGAGATGACACATCTGTACATTATTGCCTCTCCTCTGTTGCCATTTAAACCTGTCTGAAAAGTTGTTGTTTTTGTGATCCTGCTATAGGAAGCCCAGCACAGAGACGCGATGGGGTCACTCCTCACCGCAGAGAGGTCAAGTCTCATCTCTGAGATTCATCAGCTCCGTGGTCAACTAGAGCATCTTCATCAAGGTGAACCTGTTCAAAACATCTCTTTAGATCTAGATTTTATCACTGGAATTATATTCATTATTCATTATTGTATTAGTTCCATTGAAATATCACACACCCTAATAACCTTTTAAATTTGGCTGCTGATTTAATATGAAATCCCACATGTCCTTGTATGGTCTGTGACTGCTGTTTTTCTTATTGTTCTCATTCAGGCGTCCACCCTGCGGTGTCTTTGGCTACTGAATGCAGCAGGAAGGAGCAGAGGGAGGGAGGAGGAGCAGACGATGCAATGGAGGCCGAGAGGCTGCTGGTGGAGGAGCTGAAGGGCGAACTGTCCCAGACTAAACTGGAGCTGGAGACGACGCTCAAGACTCAGCACAAACACCTCAAAGAGCTGGACACACTCAGGTTAGACATGATGTTTGCTCACAGATACGTATCCAACACACCTGAATACACTTCAGTAACTGCAAGGGTAAAAATAAAGACAGATGGACTATGAAGAGACTTGTTGATAACATTGTTTGAAATGCTTTTACAGATGTTGAAAATAGTTTTTAGGTTATTTGGATACTTTTTGTGTTTACAGTAGAGCCATAGGTAAGGAATGGGAAGTACTATTCAACAAATTTCCCCGTCCTGAACTGAATTTGGGATGTTACAGTTATATAACACATTTTATCCTCATCATTAGATTGCCCACTGCATTGTCACTTCCAATCATTGTATATGGCTAAAACATCCATTAGCCTGACTCTCATTAAGATTATCTTTGTCTACAGGGCAGAGGTATCAAAGAAGGCCACTGAGGTGGATGCACTCAATGACCAGCTGATAGAGGAGAGGAAGAGAGGCAGAGACCTTCAGTGGGCCATGGAGAAGGAGAAATGTCGAACTGGGAGAAATGAGGAGAGTAAGCGAGAAGAGCTGGAGGTAAAGATGGATTCATTACAGACATTTGCACTGGAACATTTTTTTAGGACATTTTAATTACCTAAATAATTCCAACTTTCTTATTGTAATGTTAAGTTGTATTTCTATATATCTGTCAGGACCTCCACCTCAGTCTGGAAGAGCAGAAGAGCCATGTGACCCAGTTGACCATGAGCTTGGACTCAGAGCGCCAGGCATCGTCCCAGCTCTCCCAGCAGGCTGAGCAGGAGCGCCTTGGTCTCCACAGACGCCTCCAGGAGCTTCAGGTCCAGTTGGACACAGAGCGAGCCAAGGCCCATGAGATGAGCACTGCACTGGTTAGAGAGAGGGAGCTGCGGACGGGGGTCTCTTCTGAAAATGAGGAGAGGGTTGAGGAGGACATGAGGGGATTTGAAGAGGAAGGAAGTCTGCTAGGAAGATTGCAGAGGGAGCTAGATGACAAGCATGCACAGGTGGGATGATTATGGTTTCATTGCAGTATTGTTATTGTTATTGCAGTATAAATGTTACTTTTTTTCCTATGTGCTGTATCAAGTTGTGTAGTTTGAATTGAATTGAAACTATTCAAATCAAATTATCAAAGATTATACAATATTGCTTCAGTTTTAAGTTTCAATAGGAAAAAAATATAGGAAAATGTATATTATAAGTTTAATTGTTTACTTCACACTGATCTGAATCCTCCTTATAAAATATTTCTCTTAGGTTAGAATAAATTTTAACAAAAAATGTAACAAATTTTATCTTATCTATACAATTTGGTCCAGAAAACCATTTTTGTAAATATATTTAAAAAGACATTGGTATTGGTTTAAATCCTTAATAGTCCTAAATTATTAACTAACAAACATCTGCCTTTTTTGTCTCAGTTTAACCTCCTTTTTGTCATTACTTCAGGTGGTGCAGCTCCTCAGTCAGTTGGAGTCCGAGAAGCTTGAGGTGGTGCGAAAAGAGGAGGAGATGACTCTGGCAAGTCAGAGGTCCAGACGGGACCACGAGGCGCTGTTGGAGGCCCGGGCCCAGCTGGAGAGCCTGGAAGCACAAATGTCAGCGACCCAGGAGCAGCTGGAGAGAGAGGTGGAGAGGAGGAAAAGCCTGGAGGAAGAGAAGGAGAGACTGGAGGAGAGGTTAATCCAAGCAAGAGAGCAGAGAGGACAAATGGAAGGGAGTGGACATCAACAGGCTGACAGCCATAATGTAAATATCACAGAATCACATTATCCATACATTTTAGTGAATTCTTAAATAGTACTTTATCTAGTTCCATGATTCAGGGTGAATTAAAGCCATGTTTTGTTTATCCAAGCAGCAGGCAGTTTGGCACAGTGAGTCCACCAACCGCACCAAAGACTGGGTCTTCCAGCAGAAGACCGGAAATGTCCTGTCTCCACACTCCAGCACGTCCCCCCACCAGGAGCTTTCTCCAACAGATCACACCAGTGGATCACATCATGGTCCATGGCGCACAGTCGACAAGATTGTGGGCAAACTCCACCTGATTTCCTCAAAGATCCGCACCATGGCAAACAAAACTACTGGCAGGTAAATAAACTGGCAGATGATCAATATTTTTATGCAATAGTGGATTATGTGACTACTTGTATGTGAAATACTTGTCGTAACAAACCTACAGAAAATTATCACCCAAATCTTTGGTTGCTCTGTAGTGCTTTTTGAAGCTCATTATTTCAGTTTAATTAACTATTAAATAAACCCACTGCACTCTACCTGCTCAGGATCACACAAAGACAAAGTTAGTGAGCATAGTGCAGCATTAAGATGGCAGATATTTTTCTCAAGTGGAGACCAAAAAAAGAACTAAAAGGAGAGTGAGTTTTAAATTTAGGTTCGTCTAGTAGCCTGAAACACAACTTCAGACAAATGCTGTAAGGGTTATATCAGTTTATGATGTGATTATATGTCAGTGTCGTGTAAAAAAATCTGTTGTATCAGGTTTACAAATAATTTAATATCACATTGTTGAAGCTTTTTTTATTGCAGCTATACAACATTACGACTTTGTAGGCAACATCAACAAACAGAATCCACAAATGCATCTTGATATGCAGACCTTTTTGTAAGTTATTTGTTCATTTATTTGTATATTGTATATTCTGTACAGGCCGACTGCAGAGGTTGACAGTGAAGAGTTGTCCTGGGTGCAGGCCAATGTGGATGAGGTCATCACTATGCTGCAGCAATCACCGGGTCTACCCTCCGTCCCTGAGGTCAGTAAATGTTTTTTTTTTTTTGTTTTAATGTCGTCACTTCTACACACTGAATAATTCTTGACATAACATAAATGAGGCAGAATTTATTTCACTCACTCAACTGTTTTCATGTGTTGAGATCCACCCATGGTTGTGACTGCTTGTCGATCCCCAGTGTGTTTTCCCCCAGAGTGCGTCCCTGCTGGCAGGAGGCTCCTCCAGCTCCTCCAACTCCCTGACAGAGCGGCTGCTCAGGCAGAATGCCGAGCTGACAGGGTTTGTCAGCCGCCTGACTGAAGAGAAGAACGATCTGAGAAACCAAGTTCTCCGCTTGGAAGAAGAGCTCCGACGTTACAGGCAGGCTGGACTGGGATCAGCAGACAGTGTGAGTACATGATAGAAAAATGTAGTGCTAAGTGTAGTGATAAAAACAGCTCTGAGACCAGGAGCTCACAGTACTGCTGTATCAGTAGGACATTTGTTGTTTCTTTGATAATCAGAGATAATAATCTGTAAAATAATTACTACTATTAATACTACTTAATAGTTAGTAGTAATAATACTACCAAGGTTTCCTACAGAAGCTTTACTGGTGTCCCTTCCTTGTAAGTCGTTTTGGATAAAAGCGTCTGCCAAATGAGTAAATGTAATTTAAATAATCTGATATTAGTTTAACATATTCTTCAATAGGCAGGACATTTAATACTGAAATTAATCCTGTGTTTGTACTTATATAAAATTATTTGATTATTTTATTTCCTCCTGCAGTCTAGCAGCCGAAGAGGAGTCTCAAAAATGGACTCAGCAAGTATGCTGCTTTCCCAGGAGCGGGAGGCTTGGACTCGAGAGAAGATCCGTCTGGAGAAAGCTTTACATCTGGCTCAGTCCCAGGTGGCCCGACTCAGGGGAGAGATCAGGACTGTCACTCTACGAGAGATAACTGGACCTGAGGCTGACAATGCTGCACTGAAGGTCAGCTATCAGCTGCTAATAAGTCACATTACATCAGCTTTTTTACTTCAGCTTCATTTGTTTACTCCTCCCCTCTCTGTCTATTGCTTACAGAGGATGTATGGGAAGTACCTAAGGTCAGAAAGCTTCCGCAAAGCACTGATCTACCAGAAGAAGTATCTGCTGTTACTGCTAGGCGGTTTCCAGGAGTGTGAAGAAGCCACACTGTCGTTGCTCTCCAGAATGGGTAGCCGGCCGTCGCCCTCCAGCCTGGAGTCCCTCAGCCAGCGCCGTCGGGGGCTGATGCGCTTCCGATCTGCCGTCCGAGTCTCTATCGCCCTCTCCAGGTAGGCAGCTGCAGCTCCAAGTTTATTGATTTTTTTTTAAGTAATACATTTGGAGTAAGAGAGACGAAACTAAATGTTTTTTTTTTTTTTAAATTTCTGTTCATGCAGAATGCGTTTCCTTGTGAAGCGATGGCACAAGGCAACAGGGATGAGCCCTACAGCCTCCTGCAGTGTCAACAAGAACGGAACAGGACAAACATTAGGTAACCAAACCCTGACATTTTCTATGACCTGTACATTCTGGATAATACCATTTTGATGTAATTTTCAAAACTTATTTCTTTATCTTTCTCAGGTACAGAGGCAAGAGATTCACCATATCTTCACCCAGGTGGTGTGGAGATGTACAGAGAAAGAGGCGGTGGAGGAGGTGTCATGTCCAGTAGGGGGAGAAGTGGCAGGGAATCCCCCCGATCAGCTGCCTCCTCTACACACCACAGGTATAGCTTACAATGAGGCTGTCATACCAATTACTAATATTATCAATTAATCTATTAATATTTTTCTCATTATATCTATGAGATGAGAAATAATAACTGATATATCAGCACAAAATGATTCTAACTTATTAATATAATATTTAAACATTATAAATTATTTTATTATTATTATTTTAACTATTATCTGGTAGTTGCTGCACTGATTAGCTTTACACTACTATCACTATCACAGTTCATCCCTTAAGTCAGCTTTTCTTTTGACATGAAACGTTTTGTCTTTAAATTGATAATTAGGCAAAAGCAGAATTTAGACGTGTTGTGGTAAAATATCACACCAGGTCTGATGTTGAAGAGGTTGGTCACTGTTGTTTCTGTGTTGTGCAGGTTTCACATGGCCGGAGACCACGGAGCTCTCACCTGTTCCCACCTGCAGAGTTACGACCCCGACCGAGCGCTCACTGACTACATCTCCAGACTGGAGGCGCTGCAGAGGAGGCTGGGGAGTGTGACATCAGGTAATGCACATGCACCGTGTTTACTTGCACTTAAGTGAAAGGATTTCTGCAGGAATCAGATTTTTTTTAAACATCATGTATTCAAGAAACTTTGTTTGTGTACTCGAGATAGACGATGACAGAAACCTGATTCTTGGGGTTATGGGTTATTGTTTTTTTTTAAATATTATAATGAAATATAAAACCTTCACTGCAGTGGTGTGAAAGCTCACAGGACACATCTTTGTCCAAAAAGGAAGTATCCCTCTTAATTAGTCCATTATAATACTTGATTGAAACTCAAACTGACAATAAGTATGAAGCTACTTAGTGTCCAAATTCACTTTGTAGCTACCAGTACACTTAACATAAGCTGTGGTACCAGAAGTTTTTGACAAAAAGGTTTTGAGTCATCAATATTCTTAAGTGGTTAAAGTGATGTAAACACCACACACATGTAAGAGACTGTTTGACTAAAAATATGTTACCTACATTATCTTCAAAGGTAAATTCCTTACTAACTTACTATGTTTAACTATGTGTCACTTTTCTCTGCAGGTGCTTCTTCATATGCTCAATTGCACTTTGGCTTGAGAAGATAGATGCTGACAAGTTACTTTGGCTTGAAGAAACTCAGTTGCCTTTTCTTGTGCTGAGCGCTCTGCTGTTTTCTATCATTCTGGTGTGGACTGTATCTTTCCATGTGGACCAAAACACATTTTTTTATTAGTGTACGACATGTATTCAGGCTTTTTTGTCGCCAGCACTTGAAAAACAGCTATGTTTGTAATTTAAAATGCCTCTTTGTTGTGGATGAACTACAATCATGTATATTTGTCTAATGCTAATTTAAGACCTTGTGATTAATTTATATGTTTGTGTTGTATGGGTGGAGCGTTATGTAGAGAATGTTTGGATTTACTGTTAAGGAGGCTGCTACTGGATATCTTACACTACACTGTGTTTTGTTTAGACTGGACAGACTACAGAGGACATTTGTAGAGAACGTATTTTTGTAAAGCGTAGGAGCTTTGAATTTTCTGGGTATTTTGTCAAAAACTGAAATAAAGAGGACTACATTATTTGAAAGAGTAGTGTTTTTCTCTTCTACCTACCTTTTGTCTGCAAAGAAACTAAATTAACAAAATTAGACAAAGGTCTGTTTATTTAATTCATAGTTGCAGTTCAGTCCTCCTTAGTGAGTTTTTTGCTGAGACATAATGTGAGTCAAATCAGGGAAAAGGTCTTGAAAGTTACTTTTTAAAGAATGACTCATTATGCATGGATAAATTTCAAATAGTAATAAGGAAAAATACTTCAGGTGTTATATTGTAGTGTCAAGTTGGTTCTGCTCCAATCAACAGCACTGAAACTTACTGAGCATGTTGATGCTCATTAACTCAACGAAGTCCAGTTGGAAAAACCCAAATCAGGCCACGTTTTCAAAGCTCTTTCTTCAAATTTGTCCAGTTCTGACCACAGCTCCTGCCAGAAACACTTCTATCTATCTCAGTGTACTCTTTATACAGTTAGTACACTGGTCTGGTGACAAAACACACAGCCCAGCTTCTCTGATCAACCAAGGTAACAGCCATAATGGTTCATGGGGCTTTATAGCTACAATAGAAAAAATATTCTTCTCTGCAAATATGGGATGTTGGCACAAAGGAACAGTATAGTGATGCAGTTTGAGTGTTAATGTTTTTGTTTTTTTGTAAATTTCCACTGAAGGAAAAGGCTGAGGGATTCATAAAGTTTGTAAACCAATATCACCACAATGTTTATTAGAAGCTGTTCTGGAGCTTTCAAGCATATCACATGATCTTCCTCAGAACAAACTCCATCTGCTCATGATGAAGATTATGTGATTCAATTCTACAACAACTACTCACTAGTCAACTGAACTTTCATCTGCAGGACTATTAAAGGTTTAATGTATAACCACTGGAAATAAAAATCTCTTTTGATGTAATTCTGGGACAAAGAAGGGTAAAACTTTCCTACTGGTTGCATTCAGTGTAGTTATTCAGTAAACAAACCCCCCCCCCC
>CM076663.1:9041846-9096934 GCA_038496675.1 Rachycentron canadum | reverse complement strand
CCCTCCCCCCCCCAACTTGAGGCTTAATTCAGTATCCCTTTGTCAAGGCACTCCATTATTTCTATTTTTGTTAAGGATTCACATTGTGAATATGAGCATCAGTGTTCAAGTCAGAGTCACACAACAAGTGTATTATGCTCTGGAAACACAAAAAAATCTAAAAATGACACATTGACATTCAGAAAAAGGCCTGGATTCAAGATGTAAATAAAGGAAGCATTAAAGTAAAGGCTTGATGTTCAGACTGGTTCATCTAAAATTTCCTCATTTCAAGTCAGGAAGTTAAAGATTCACTTCAAACACTCAGGACGTTGGACTGTTTCCTCCTGTCTTTGCTCCTCCTTCCAGTCTCTCACTGTTTTCTCCTCTTGTATCTGATGATGGGGTTGTGAGGGGTGTGGATCATTGTAGTGTAGTTGATTGTGGGGAAATATCCATCTACCAGGTCAAAGTCATACATGCGCAACAAAGTGGACCAGATGGTTTTGATCTGGACATAGGCAAAGTTCTCCCCGATGCAGCGATGACGGCCTGAAATACAGACAAGAAAAGTATGGTTTGGATCTGGTTTAATACAGATTGACTAATGTGCCTTATCGTGTGCATCATTTAATTCCAGGTTTGCACAGTTTTAAAGCTATGTGGAAATCAGAAATGATTCTAGACTCTTTGAAGCTTGAGCAAGTGACTTGAAATACAGACATTGAGCTCCATGTGTCAGAATAATTCTCACAAGGAAAACAATAGGATCAGGGTGATATTTGAGGGAGAACGTTATGTTACTAACACAGAGGGAAAAAAAAAATCTACTTTCTTTGATTTAATGAGAGCGATTTTACTGCACAGACAGTGATTCATGGCCTTGTTATCATCAGAATCTGTCACCAGCACACAAATTGTGTAATTATAACTTCTTTAATCCAATCAGTTTGTGTTCAAGTTTTAAATTAGTCTTCTCACCAGCTCCAAAGGGTACGTAGGCAAACTTCTCCCCCACAGCAGGGTTGTCATTAAGGTAGCGGTCGGGGTGGAACTCCATCCTCTCCACCCAGGTGTTGTGCAGACGGTGGTTGACAGTTGGGGAGACACAGACCTGGTGTCCCACAGGGATAGTGTATCCTGCTGCAGTCTAAGAAAAAACAAAAAGAAATAACACGGTCAAAGCACACAGAGAGTACCTGTTTTTATATAGCACAGACATTTCAGCAGAATGTTGAGTGGGTCCTTCAAAAAGAGTAGGAGTGAGCTATGACATCTAAGTGGAACAAATGCACAGGATATTAAATGTGAATACTCATCCAGGTGGATTTACCTGAGGAGAGCGAGCCATTCTCATCATGGTCATGATGGGCGGGCGAAGACGCAGGGTCTCCTTTAAACAACGCTCCAACAAACTGAGATCCTTCAGCTGGGGATCACACATTACAAAACATTCAGACTATTTAATTGATCTTTTTCTCTTAACGCTTAGCCTCTGTTTTATCTTGGGGTAACGATCAATGAAGGTGGCAATATAATGGAGGAGGCTTTCACCATAACTCACCCAATAACTTATGCACAGATCTCTTACCTTGTCCTTTTCATATGTGATATCTAAAGCTTGTAATCAGTGGGTTTAAATGCATTTTCCACTGCATAATGTATTTAATTTAATTTAATTAATTTATTCCCAGTGATGAAGCAGAACACTAAAGGTCTATTGTATGTTTATCTTGGTCAAATAGCCTGTACAATACAAAATAAGTTTTAATAATTCTTAAGTAATTACAACATTTATTCTAATAATCCATCAAATCATAAGAGATAACCACATATCTATTTTGCTCTGATTCAGTTAAATGAGGGATCCTGACCTGATCAAAGTCAAGTGGGGGCAGGTCTTCTCCACACACAGCCCTCTGCTCAGCATAGCAGCGCTCCTGCAGAGCCTTGTCTCTGGCCAGGAAGAAACCCATCCAGGCGCTGGTGGTGGAGGACGTGTGCTGACCCGCCAGGAGGAGACCGATCAGCATCCCTGCGATCTCGTTATCGTTCAGAGGATGTCCATCTCTGAAGGTGGGGCACAGTCATTTTGGATTTTTTCAGCAGCCACAGGGACTTCAGCACACAGTAAATACTGAAATTTAAAGGGGATTTGTGAACCCAACTGTTGTCAGGGCAACTTCTTGAATGAGGTGTCTTACTTGTAAGTGGCGTCGATGAGAGTCTGCAGGATGTCGTCCACTTTCTCTCCAGATCTCCTGCGTTTCTGGATCACCTGGAAGAATATGTTCTTGATCTCTCTGTGAGCTTTGTCCCTCTTCCTAGCAAAAAGAGAAAAAAGGGGGTAAAATATTTTTACCTGTACTACAGCAGTGTCTACATCATCACCTGTAGAATAGTTTTTTTTTTTTTTTTTTTTAAATATACTGCTTGTTTCTTTTCAGAGATGCCTTTCAAGTGAAATATAGTCTCAACTTCATCCTGTGGCAAATGCGCTCATCTTAAGCTCCTCTAGTCATCCTACCTGAAGCTGGGCAGAGGCAGCCAGCCTGGCAGGAGCCAGGCAGCGTGGCTGAAACCCCCGTCCAGGTCGGCGTAGAGCTGGGCCACTCGCTCATTCAGCATGCTACGGATCTCCTTCCCATGGAGGCAACTGCTGGCGGTCAGGATGATCAGCTCAGACAAGGCCTCAAACAGATCTGAGACAAGTTCATTCAGTCAGAACCAGCTTTAACAATCCAAATCAATCAGATATAATCAATCACATACCTGACATTGCTTATAAATTGTATAAATTTGTTTCTATTTGTTCTAGTTGTAAAGTAATTTAATACATGACATGGAATGACAGTATGTTAATGATAAAAGTGACACTACATGTACATCACTTAGACACTTTGGACAGTTACAATAAAATAATTGAAACAGGAGCCCTGTTCTCTGTTAAAATGTTACAAAACTTCAAGTTAAAGTAACCAAAATACACTGAAAGTCTGAATGAAAGTCACTGGATAATTTTCTAGTATTCATCTTCTCAATAATGTTATCTGTGAGTGATCTTACTTTTCTCTCCACTGTCTCCCCATCTCTCAAAATACTCTATGGTCTCTGCCTCAATGATTTTCACATGTTCTTTGAAATGAGCAATGTTCAGTCCTGTCTTCAGCATCTTCTTTTGTTCCAGAAAGATCTGCAACATATTAAAGAAAGTGTGAATTTTAATTGACGTGATACAACTGCAATTCTTTTTCTTTTTTTTCTGTCATTAACTTGACAGAACTGTTCTATTGTACCCAGGTGGGTTTTGCTAATACATGTGATCGCACAGTTCTGATAGACTCACAGGGTTTGGCACATCATAGGCTACTCCTTTGCCAAACACTGGGGTGGTCAGTCTGGAGTAGACGTCCTCGGCGTTCAGGTCGTCATTCTTGCTGTTGAACAGCAGTGTAGCTGCTTCACTGCCCAGCAGGTAGGTGAAGGTTTTGCCCACCATGGTGAAACTGAACACAGGGCCATACTGTGAGAGGACAGCAGAGACACATTGGTTAAAACAGCACAAAAAAAAAGATCAGAGAAGTTGTGAGACAATTCATCCATTTCCACTCCAGTTATGGCACAACTTCAGCTGTTCTGGTCTTGAAGACCTTTTTGTCAATTTTTTATTTCCCGGTCATAAAACATATACAGCTGATGGACCACAAGCAGACACAGCTGTTGTTTCAGAAAGTAATCTGTATTTGCATGAGTGCAAACAACTATTACACTCCAGTATTTTCCTGATGAATTATTTGTTTGTCGTTTAAAAAGAGTAATTTCTTAAGCTTAAGCTTTTTTTGCCCAAAACATGAACATCTACAGCTCATTTTTAATATTCTGATGAAAATTTACTTAAACGATTGATTCATAATCAAAACAGCTGCAGACAAATAGTCTCAGTTCACTTACTTTTTCATAGGCATCTTCAAGAAACTCAATAGGACTTTTCCCAAACGCGATGGCATGGCCCAGGAAGGGGATGCTGGAGGGTATGTAAGGTGGATATTTCTGCAAAAAGACCCAGTGGAAAATGAATATTATTAATATGCATTTCAGCAAACATTACCAACACTGATTTTTTTTTAAATGTTAACTTACCAGATCTGTGTCAGGGGACTGTTTGAGGAGTATTTTAGAAATATATCCCAGGGTGAGAGTGATGACAGAAGCCGCCAGCACTATGGAGGTCAGGTTGTCGTTCATCCTCCCGACAGTGTCCCCGAGCAGTTTACTGCTGATTTGATACAAGTGCATCGACATGTTGAATCCCTGGGCTGGCAAGAAAATCGCTGTGACCAATTCCAAAGCCTTTTATATTCAGATTTTAGATTTTAGTTTTAGATTCACTTCTCCAAAACGTCCACCGGCTGATTAACGTCCCATGGTCTGGTGTCCGCGCCGGGGAACAGTTGGTGATCATCCCCCAACAGCTCTACCTGTCAACGCTTGTCCTGCCCCCGCCTGACCAACGGAGGCTTCCCATTGGCTGTTGACTGCGTGTCCGTCAAACAGCTGCTATTGTGATTGGCTGCCGCTACCTGAACCGATGTCTTGCTATATGATGTCATCCCCGGCAGGACGACCATCGATTTGTAAGGATTTTAGACAAGACGTTAATTTTTTAAACAACTTTAAACGTGTTTCTTATTGACCTGCGTGGTTAAAAGTTACTTATTTTATTTATTTCACTTCCCCACAGGTACCTAAGTATATTTTAGTACAAAGACATTGATCATTTATTGGAGAAAATTAGCTAAGTTAGCTGTCCGTGTTCACTGCTAGTGCTACTCAGTGAAGATGTAACTGTTAATTAGCAGTTAAAGTGTTAATACAAAGCAAAATGTCCGTGTTAATCTCAGCAAAAGCAAAAGATTAAAGGTGTAGATATCTTGTAAGGCTGTAGAAGACATTGAAAATCAGTTTTTATTCTCTCTAACTTTTTTATACCTATAACTTATATGTATTTGGTATATTTCATGAATAGCCTAATGCAATATTAGCATTATGTTCTATACCATGCAAAAATACTATATCTACACAATATTAGAATTGTATCAGTGGCATTGCTGCAAGATTACTAATGTTATTTTCTGCTATATTTTTCATAAGCACTTAAATACAGCTACTTTTAATGCCATTACAAGATAAAAATACTACGTTGTCACATGACTGCATCCTCTATATCAGCAAAAGATGATTTTCTATCTATTGCCACCTCTGTCTAATAGAACACTTGAAATATTCTCTATCTGGATTATACTAATCTATCATCCTCTGCCCTACATTTAAGGCTTTGTATTTTCAATCCTCTTCATTTTTCATGCAACTAACTTATTTTATATCATGCTGTCACCTCACAGAAAGAAGCTTTTGCATGTTTGCATGTTCTCCCTGTGCCTGCGTGAGTTCTCCCCACTTATTCTGGCTTCCTCCAAGACATGCACATTCAGTTTAATTGGTGACTCTAAATTGCCCGTAGGCATGAGTGTGAATGGTTATGTGCCTTAATATGTTGGCCCTGTGATGGACTGGCAACCCATCCAGGGTGTACCCCACCCTTTCCCAATGTCAGCTGGGATTGGCTCCAGCCCCCCCACAATAAGCAGTATCAATAATGGATGGATGGATCGTGCAGTTTAAAAATTTCCTATCAAAATGAACAAATTAGTTCATCCATACAATCAGTCAGTTTATTTAAACAAAACATTAAATAATAACCATATTTACATGCAATGAAAATAAATGACATGTCAAAATACCCAATGTGAATTTGTGAAAGATACTGGTAAGCATAATATACAAAAGGAGGCATTTGTGGAGGGACCAACTTTGCTTTCCATCCAGAATTATTGCAGTCAATGAAAGTCCATTGGAACAACCTGGATCGATATCAGCCATGGTTTCTTCAAAGGTCTTCAGCCATAGGCATATTTGTCTGTTACAGCTTTGTCATTAGGAGTTATCTGTCCACTTAGCTTCATCAAAAGCTTCACAATAAGGCCAGCCTGTGTAGAAATAATGAAAATTAGGGAAATTTTCTTAATTTCAATTGCCAGTTTTGATTTTAACATATAAACATTTCAGACCTTAGCTGAGAAAAGATTGTTGTCAAAATGTTAAGCTTGGTAAATGTACTCTAGTACATGTTAGTCTGCATGTTGTCATTATCTGTGATTGGACTGAAATTTTACATTAGGTATAATTGTTGACATGTAAAAAATGTCCAAAACTAATGTGAATCACTTAAATTTAGAAACATTCTTGAGTAGTTACCTGTTTTGTGTGCACAATGAAGTTCATTTTGTTGTCACCGCTGTGTATCTGGAAGTACTGGTCAGCGTGTCCAAGCTGCCACATGAATGTGTTATATTCTAAACTGATGAGAAGGGCCTAGGAGTTCAGAGATTTAGCAAATTATCATCTCAACTGTGCACACGTTCAATTAACACACAAAACATGATTTAAAAAGGACACTCATATACAATATTCTCACAGATTACTCTCTCTTACAAATAAATCAAGCATATTCATTACTGGTTTCAACCAGTAATTAGGATATTCCAACCTGAACTGAATTAAAGGGAGCAAATCAATACAAAACCCAGACTTAAATCCTCCAACATATACAGTGTTTTGTGTTTCTACACATTCAAAATCATCTGAAAAACTGCATCAATCACGACAATCCTCTGTTCACTTGAGTTTCAAATAGGGAAATTTGAAATTCAGCAAAAGTTAAAAGTATGACAATACCTTGGTCTCCATGTTCATGAGGTGCAACCCCTTCGTGTTGACCGCAACATAGACACGAATGACTTTATGATTGCTGGCGCTGGCCTTGGTGTAGACCTGGCCTGTAAAGAAAGCTGCTCCATAGGTCGGGATGTCCCAGCAGTTCTGCAGGAAAAGTCGCTGTAGGTGGTGCATCTCTTTGCTCACACCCTCGCTAGTGCTCAGGGCCTGTCAGAGCAAGAGGGGGAAAAAAGTCATTCAATCACCTGAGGCAGCAGTTGGGTTACATTTTCAATGTGAATTTTTTGCAATGACAAAATTACATACTTTGTATTCATGAAGAATCCTGTTGGTCCAGTGGTAGGCTTTGCTTTTCACCTTTGATATCGGCACAATAGATTTTAGGTTTTCCTCACTGTTTAAAATAAAACAGATGTTTTTTTCCTTTTGTATACCAATCAAGTAGAGTTTGAGATATTTGTGCACTGCAAAAGCACAGAATTGAATCATTTATCTGGTGAATATTATTCATGCAATTCCCTAATATTAGTTAAACCAGAAATAACAGAAAATAGTCTCTTACTTGAGGAATCCCTGCTTGTGCTTTTTGCTCTCATAGTTGCCATAGATGATCTGCAGAAGGAGGCTGGCAAGGGTGATCAGCTTGCTGTCTAGAGCAGGAAAGAAGCCCTTCAGAAGGCAGTGACGGGCCTCATCAAACAGGATGAGGATGGCGAGTGGATCCTCTACCTTAAACAAGACGGCATATAGCAGAGTAAGGACTTACTCTTACTGACAACATACACAACATATTGAAATTTGTTGCCTCTTATAAAATGTGAACTACCTTTTTCTCAATTTCAAGAGGCAGGCGGACATCCCTGCGGAGAAAGAGCTGAGGCGTCTCCCTTTGAGGATCCAAAACTGTCAGGTCTGTCACAATTTCAGTCCAGATCCGTAGGTGCTGCAGGGGCTTATGGTACGGCTTCAGCTGCAGGTCTGTTATTAAACACGCCAAATTTAATTTGTAAATTTTTAAGTAAGAGCACTTTCAGAACAGACGTTTAACATGTGGACTCACGGAGGTTCTCAGAGCAGATCCAGATGGTGAAGTACTGCTGGGTCTCCTGAGAAAGACGCATGCCTTCCATGATCTGCTGTACTGTTGTGTTGTTGCCGTGCTTTAGCTCCACAGAGCGATAAGAGCCATCCATGCGGTAAATACGCACCTTCTCATACTGTGGAACACACACATTTCATAAACAAAACCAAGTAAAACAACTTAGACCTATGTTAAAAAACTAGCTTACAAGAAAAAAAAAAAAAAAAAAAATCACCTCAACCAATGCTTGAGGAAACAGCACCACCAAGTGACAAACATATTTAACTGCCATGGAAACATGTTAAAAACTGTTGGCCAAGTAAGCTTGTTTAGCACATCATACAGTATATGTAATATGTGAATTATTAGGCATAAAGATCGATCAGCATGAAAACCTTAACAACTGGATGTGGTTGATGAAGGTTGTTGTCAGGTTTGCAATATAAACAGAGCAAATAGTGTCTGATGTGAAACTCACAGGTTTGGTGCTAGCTTGCTGCAGAAGCTTCACCGTCTCCTCCCACTCGTTCTGTTTGTTCTCCTCACACACTTGTAGGGGCGATCTCTTCTGTTGGTCCTCTATGTGCTGTTAGTGGAGACATTTCGTGTTTATTGTCTAACTATTGTAGCTTTACTATGAGATTTACTATGATGACTCTTGATACACATACATGTATGTGCTGTTTGATAACAGCAATTTCAATAACAGCAGCTTTGGGGAAAAACAAGAGGAGTTCAATCTTAAGACAACACCAGCATCACATTTCATACCCGGTCGATCTCAGGGTGCTGCAGCAGGAGTTGCACTATCTCTGCGTGGCCTCCTCTGGCTGCAAAGTGCAGAGGGGAGCTGAGTTGGCCATTGAGCAGGTTCGGATTACAGTTACCTTTCTCCAGCAGCAGCTCGGTTGCTTTGACTTTACCGTGCCTGGATGGAACCAAACAAATAAAACTTATTACAAAACAAAATAAAGGAAAAAGAAAAGTTACAGATGCTGCAGTGAGACCAGCGTCAGACTCACCAGCAGGCATAGTGGATAGGAGCCCAATGGTCACTGTCCAGCTGTTTGACTGAGAAACCACTGTCCAAAAGTTTAGAGAGCAGCTCTGTGTCTCCTTCACATGCACTACGGTGGAGAGGAAAGTCATCCACCCACTGACGCTCCCTGAAGAGACAGGAGATGAGGAGTGTTGAGTATCATTCTTACATTTTATAATGAGAGTGTGGTTCATTAAGAAGTGAGAACTCCTCACTTGTCTTCTGTCACACAGTTAGGGCCATGTGACCACTTTTCCCTCTTGGGGATCTGGATCTTAGAGTAGTCTGGGGCTCCAAGCCCAAAGTATGGGTTGATGATAACTTTGTCCACCTGTTAATAAAAGGACAATTAAACAAAGTTTATGTAATTTAAAAAACAGCACCGTTATTTAAAAATTTAAATTTTAACAAGACAAGTTATCTTTAAACTGAATCTACCTTCCCTACTACCTCATTCCAAGCACCACCTCTCTGTATGATGAGGACTTACCCGGTTGGTGTACTGCAGATCCGAGCCATAGAGTGGGTTGAGGATGCACATGTCTGCTTTCTCCAAGGACATCATCTTGCTCTTGATCTCCAGGGCAGTGTAGCCCATGTGCAGACCCTCGTCGCTCAGTTTGCCCTCACTGCTGTAGGCCGGGTTGCTGACATTGGTCTTCACCCGCTCTACGGGTGCTGGCCGAAACAGAGCAGGGATGGCGTGAGGTACAGTGTGCTGCTCTGCTAACCATCTGTGGAAATCCAAGAGAAATGTTAAAGCCACATTACACTGTCACTTACTTGCAAAAGGAAGAGTATGTTTTCAAACATATCCTCACTTGTCTAAGGCCAGGAGCATCTTGGAGGTGATGGAGCAGAAGTGAGCGCTGGTCTCACTGCACACCCGCATGATGTCCTGAAAGCAGTAGAAGCTGGGACTCCCAGCGCTGTATACAGGCTTGCTGTTGTCTGTTCAGACAATTGATACTCAATATGTACAGTTTTACAAACCCTCAATTGTAATCTCACCCTTAGATACAAGATATCTTTTTGCTCACCTTTAACACTGACTGGCACAACAAAAAGTGAGGCCTCTTTCCCTTCATTGACTCCATCAAGAGGAAATTTCTTCATGTGCACCACACGTTTTCCTGCAAAACAAAACTGCATTTAGAACAGTGGTTTCCAAATCTCAATCCCAATTTAGTCACAATCTGAAAAAGCTCCTGAAGTGAATCACTGATCAGCAGTGGTGAGTCTGTCTCAAACTCATTTATTCATTTTTAAAAGTAGAAATATGCCTGAATGTAAATGCAACAAATGTTGGAGACTCACCTATGAAGCCTTGATTGTTGGATATTGGTCTGATTGTATCGTCAACATAATCCAATATGGATTTTGATTTGTCTCCTCCGACTTGGATCTTTGTTGCCAGGAGAACTTTCTTTTTCTTCTTCTCTTTCGCCTCCAAAGGCACTTCAATCAACAGGATCTTTACAGGCACCAGAGAAAACAAGCAAGTGTTATTTTTATTACATTGTTCCAGTTGAGAGTCCTTTTTTCTGTCGCCTTGGACTAGAATTTGAAGAAAGAAGATAATCTCAGACTCAGCAGATTTACCTCATAGGCTTTGGCTCTGTACTCCTTTGAACTCAGGCTGACTTGATTCTTTGGGCGAATGACAGCAACAAACACATCCTCGAGGCAGTCCTCGTTGCCCATCCTGCCAACCTTTCCTCAGTCCCAACAAAGCATCCGACACAAAGGCCAAATGCTGTGCAGCGGCATGCCTGACAGAAAATCACAGGTGGAGGAATTATTATTGGAACAAATGAGTTGAGACACTTATATCTGAAAGGACCAATATGTGCACATTGTGGTTAGAGCTGGGTTTTTGAAATGTTATTAAAATTAATAAAATAAGTGGGCTGATCTGAACCAGGACTTAGTGTTACTTGTATCAGAGAGAATAAATCTAACGCTGAAGCAGTTAGACAATCAACTGATTAAACAGCTTGATTGATATATTAATTATGATATTATTATTAACCTATTGTATAATTATTTTAAAAATGTGTTGTTTATCTCTTAAACAGGCTAAATGCTCTCACCTTGACAAATGTTAGGATTTTGTAATGTAAACTAAATATATTAATAACAACTAATTGATAAATCAAAAAATAAATCAACATATTAAATGATAATGTTATATTATCAGGTTTGATAAGAAAAGGCACCAACATTCATTTCTCTTTTCACTTGGTTAAAAGGGTCAGTTAATTAAAAGAAACCACTTTTGATAACCCTTATTGTTTTAATACATTCAATACACAATTATTTTTAAACTTAACTTTCTTCTTGGCCTTGGGATTACTATTGCAATTACAGGCCATGATCAGACACATTCAATATGCTTACTCACACCAACATTTATATTTATAAGCCTTTTTTGCATAATGTATAAAGCATATACAACCAACTGTGACACTTGATATTGTGAAGTGTCAGGGCATCAACTCACAGTTATTTCTTTACTGGTTAATCTGCTGTTATTCTTTTTCCCATTTCATGAATTGGTTGTTTTGTTTAAATAATGTTCTAATGTTAAAATGTCCATTATAATATCCAAAATCCAAACCTTCTAAATTGATGTTATGTTTATTTTAAAAATGAATAAATAAATACATTATGACAATTAACAGGTTGATCCCAGTCAATGTTTGCCATTTTTGCTTAAAAACTAATATAATTGATTAACAGTTGCTCGTTAATTAGATTAATTATGTCACTCTACTCATAACAGTGATGCTTTATAGCTGCGGTAATAACACTTAATAATTCATTATAGAAACATATATTTGTAATTGATTCTTCATTTGTTTGTGTCTACCATAGACCATAGTTTTTATCTGCTAAACCTGCTGTTCACACATGTTCAAAAGTAGAAAATAAATACAAAATAAAACAGAAAACGGGGATAAACTACACCTCTGTTGTCTTTGTTAATCATCGGCCAAAACGTATTTGAATGTTTAATGTAAAATAATTTCATACTGAGTTCAGATATCAACTTGTTGAGTTTTAAGGAAGGTCACGCCCCGGAAACCAAACTCTTGTCTAAAAAACAGTAATTACACCAAGTCCTTCATATACTGTGTTTTACATTACACATCGTGCTGCCGGATCTAACCAGTGTTGATATATTTTCTTCTCCACAACAACCTGGTGCAACTTTTACCAGTGAATCGGCAGCTGCAGCTGCAGATGATACCAACTCCCATCACCACCGCTTTTCCGCTGGTTGAGCAGCTGAAACTTACCGAAAGCGACGCGACTTGTCCCCAAACTGACCAAACACAGCCGTTTCCCGCTGTCGGAGAGATTTACTGGGTTAGATGTCACAGTCGGCGGCCGGGACGCAGCTCCAGATCAACTCCCGGGGCAGATTTATGTGTTGAAAGTGGTCGCAGGCCTTTTATTTGGGGCAGGGCCGCAGAGACAAACGAAGGAATCACGTTACGTTTCAGTGCAGCAGCTCCGGTCGGAAAACAGAGTACTCTGGCGGTGAGGGGGACTCAGTGCGGGCTGTAGAGCAACACTATTATAATTGTCCCAGTGCAAGTGTTAGTATTCGTCTACATGTGTTTAATTTTAATAGATTAATAGGTTAATGTGTTTTAGAAGTTTTCAGGAAATAAACAAATTACAGATTTTGTTCTTCCAAAATTTATTATAAAAAGGGGTGTATCAGAAATGTCTAATTAATATAATATAATATAGTCAACCTAATCATAATTGTAATTAATAAGAACATGTAACCCCCATTATGCTTTTAAAGGCATGGATTTGACCTCATTGCTCTTATTCCATCATTTATGAATACATTCAGTCTTAAATTAACAAATAATACATCATGAAAGTGATATGAATGGATGCAAAATATATAACCTTTGTAAAATAATCAAACAAATGTTTATAGCTTATAGTTATGAAATGTCATTTCCTTACAAAAACCTTTGGAAATATTTGCCATTTTAATTTTGTCACAGAGAGCATTATTTCTGAAATTTACCTCTGTCAAATTCTGTTTATATTTTACAGAACCATTTCTACTCAAAGAAAGTATTATTCAACTGCTACTTTTTTTAAGTTCATTAAAGGATTAAATATTTGTGTCCACATGACCTAATAGTTGAAATGTTTAAGTAATTGGTATCTGTGGAAACATTGAGGTTTGAACCGCTTGTGGCCGCATAGTATTGAGATTAATGACTCAATTAGTGATATTAACTTTTATTACCTTGATTGTTCTTTATATTGTCTTATTATGACTTGGCATTCCAGCATTTGAGCTATGTGGGTGAGCTCAAGTTCGTTGTTTCTCTAGCACTTGAAAGCAGCATTTCTGTTTCACTTCAGCTTAGGTAAATATAGATACAACAGATGTAATGACAGCTGGTTTTTCTAGGGGAAATGGGTTTGTGTGAGCTGTATATAGATATAAAGCACTAATACAGAAAAAAATACACAACTTAATCAGTTAATAATTTATACATTTTAATTGAAGTGATTGTATAAAACTTCAGCATTTATTGGTATGTCACACTAAGCAGCTGAAACATACAGTGTCTTGAAACAAAAAAATAACAATGTTGATACAATAACTATATGCTTCAAGATGACTATCAGGTGCAAGGGCACAAATGCAAACATGGCTTTGGTTTCATATATGTATTTATATTATAATATCATTTGTCTTTTTTCATTGGTCCACTGAGAGAAAGATAGTGTTTCCTGTGATGCTGTCTTCAAGCCCAGACGATGTCCTCTCTCTGTTGGTCCAAGTTCAGGATGATTTGTCTTTGTCTTTGCACTGACTGAGCACCTCCTGCATTTTCTTCTGGATTTCCTCCACCCTCTTAGACCATTTATCCCGTACCTCATCTTCATCATCCTCTGTAACAGCTGTGTAGGCCATAAGGGCAATAAGGCCAATGTGGAACAGGTGGGCGATGTGTGAACAGCGGTGCTCCATGATTTGCCGGTCCCCATCACAGGTTTCCAGATAGACCTTCAGCAGTGGTCTTCCAAACTGCGATTTTATACCCATCACACCACGGTAGTACACATCCAGGCTCATGTCGCTCTTGTCTCGCTCATATATCTTCTCATAGGTCTCCATGTAGCGCTGGGTGTTATCCGGATCTTTCTTGACCTGCGCCACCATGTTGTTGAAGGCAGCGTACTGGTGCTTGATGTACTCTTCATACTTGCCATAGGTTTCGTTTACTTCATCAATACGGATCTGCTTCAGGCATTGTTGGTTCTTTTGGGAGATGCTCTCTAGTTTGGTGTGGATTGCTTGGAAGTCCTTGTCCAGAGCGTGGCCCTCCTCGTCAGTCAGGCCCTTGCGAGCCACCCCAACCAGGGAGGAGACAATACCAAAGAGGGGATCAATGGAAGAGGCAAAGGAGGACACCTTTTCAACACAGCAGAGTACCTTGACTGCAGTTTTCTTAATCTGTCCTGCATCAGCCATCACTGTTTTCTTTTCTTCTGCCACTTAAACGTCCACACAATGTGAGTCTGAAGGCTGGAGAGAAAAAAAAAGGCACCATATGTTCTGTAAAACTAAATCCATACTTTGCACAGTACCTCATTATCTGACCACAATCTTTCTAGATCTAGTAAACAAGGGCTTTGACTCAAGAATAGGTCACAGACAGTCAAAGACAAAGTAATTATCCTTAGAAGTAAGTTCATGTCTAACTGAGGTTACTGGGCTGCAGCCCACCTGTCGCCAGTTGCTGCACGTATTGCAAAAGGTATCATCTTACATGCTTATGTTATTGGCGACAGGTTTCCCAAAATGAGGGCTTGTGTTATCTGGAGTGATACACAGACCGCCCACATGTGAGCAGAGGAGGAAACTATGGCTGGAAGTACAGAATATTTTCACTATTGATGAAGCTTACCATTAAAATAACTTGATTTGTTTGACCAATAAGATTTTATAAAATAAAGATATTTTGTTAAATATTATAATCAACTGAGAAGATGTGAAGTGAATATTTAGCATTTTGTCTTAAATAACTTGAATCAGTGAATCAGTGATTAAAATAGTTGCCTGGAGGTCAAGGGAAACTTGAAAAAAATAAAGCACACCATGTATTATGTAAATTATTTTACATATACATTTATATTAAAAAATTGGAGCTCAGCCTTACAGATGGCATATTAGTAATCTGCAATTAATTTCTGAGACCACACACCCAAATCAAACAGTTACCAGTTTGATTTTTCCTCATAGTTTTGGCATTAATCATCTTTCTCAATGTTGTCCTGCTGGAAAAATTACTGAGGGACAACAGTGGGTGTGTCTTCATTTGTAGTAACACAAGAAAGACTGGAAATAAACAAATGATTACAGGAAGTGACCTGGGTTCTATCATCTTTAACAGTTTATGTAACCTCCAGCTCTTTGGTACCTTTAACTTTAACCAGGGATGTGCAGCTGTTTTATTTTCGAGCTTGTTTCTCTCATTTCCTGATTTCTAACCAAGCACACACATGAAATCTCAATCATTTGCTTCCTTCCCTTGCATTTCATCATTCCCAGCTGACTCAGCTATCACCCAAACACCCCTCAGTTCAAAGATTGCAAAGCACGGAGGCAGCAGATGTTTACTCACCAGAGATAAAAGTGTTGGTATCCCTCTGTCTACTGAAGCCGTTTGGCTGTTCTTTCCACCATTTTCTTCCCTTGTCAGCAAAAGGGACAGCCCCCTCCTGCCAAATAAGGAAGTAAACACAAGGAAGTGACTCATGCATGCTCTGTGCTGATTGGATGAGGGATGTTCCCCAGATGCACTGCAGCTCCAACCACATACTGCAACAGAGACACTGGATGACATGGTATCCTTTTCATTGTGACCTGTCCCCACACCATTTCATTATCGTGACCAAATACCACAGAAATGATCAGTCATCATATTCTTCATTGGTCTAAGTATTTTTATGTCTGAGTATCACTGTTAATATTGTGAATTTATTTCATTCCCAATCAGAATGAATAAAGAGTAAAGACTGATACATCTGATAAAAATCTTTTGGCAGCTACACTCACAGAGCTTTTATTGTCCAAATATTGAAAAATACTGTCAACAGTTTTCATGTAATCGTTTCTGTGTATGATTAAACTGTTGTAAACTGTGAGTAGGTCAAATAAAACCAAAGCTTTACTGCAAGACAACATACCATCCACTGTAAAAGAGAAAATATGACAAGTGTGTATTTAAACATTTTTTACACTGTATATTAATTAATTTTAAAAAATGAAAACATAATGGTTTAAATTATGTTTCTTTGAAATACCAGAATACTGTGTTAAATATCATGATTTTATTTTATGCCCTTCAACCATCAAATTGAAGAATATTGACTCTTAAAAAGTATCAGAAAATGGCTTCCTGCTAGCTCCCCTTTTCATTCACGCCCTCTGACATTTTCACATGTGACAGTAGAAGAAGCACAAGTGTGATAAAAATTAATTAATATTTGCTGAATTTCCTCAGATTCAGGGTCCTACTGTCACACTGGCCCAGCCACAAACAGAGCCATTGTTAATATTACTGGTAGCAACAATGCTGTGCTTCTTACTATAATATCAAAACTATGTGAATACCATAGTCTGAACTGGGCAATGATGAAAGGTGGTGCAACTGAAGTGCATTATCAAGTGAAGCATGGCTTTTGTGATTCATATATACTATGGCATGTTTGTTGATTTGTTAATTTCAGTTATTGATGAATGGCAGAGAATATGGACCTGCATGTTGCAGGCGCTCTGTTCAATGTTGGTCCACGATGTGCTCCTCCAACACTCTGGATTTAAAATGAGTCCCGAATGGGTCTTGAGTGTTCATACCTGTACTGACAACTTGTGATCAAATCATCTGGGAAGGATGTTAAGACCAGGTCTGAACAGGGCCTGCGGTCTTGGTCGACTTCTCAAATTTCATCCTTATCTTCCTATGCTACAGCTCCATAGGCCATGACTGCGGTAAGTTAATTTATAGTCCATACAGAGTGTAATGAAAAGGCAATTTAAAGCACATAATCAAGATTTCATGTATTTTGTACCTGTAGGGGACTTGAAACTTTCTACTATGTGCAATATATGAATATTATATATTTCTTACTTTGGCGTCATCTAGTCTTCATATCAAGAATGATGCTATTGCACACAACAAAACTCTGCCTCCTCCTCAGCTTCCTGTTCTCTCTGGGTTTCATCCTGCTGCTCCTGTAATGAGGGTGATGGAGGAGTTGGTAGAGGTAAGGTAGCCATCATGGGCTTCACCTTGTTTTCTGGGCCTCTTCTCTTGTTTACACATTACATTAAAATACCATTAGATGTCTCGAGGCTTCAAGAACAATTATCAACCCACATATTAATTTTTCAGTGTCAAATTAATTAGTAGTACTGATGATATACTGAGAAACATTTACCATTAGTTTTAAAATATATTATTGTAGAAATATTGAATGTTAGCATTGATTTAATAAAGGTTAAGAAAAACACCAACATTTTCCAGATTTCACCTTGATTATTTATTAGAAATCACAGGAATATCTATTCTGTTCACTCTGGGTATACGATCTGTATTTTCACTTAACTTAATATTCAACAGAACAAGGACAAAGCTGTTGTGTAATATTTGACTTCCTGCATGGTGATATGAGACAAAATGGGAAAACATCACATCTGCAGATTTTTCCAGCTTTCTCTCTCTCTCACACACACACACACACACACACACACACACACACACACACACACACACACGCGCACACAAATACACACACACAAACACACACAGATGTACTCTCCCTGACCCCAGGACCTCATGCTTTCTCAGCCTGTGTCCAATGAGGGGTCAGATTGTGATTAATTAATTAGTGGAGTGCTGGTCCAGAAATATTCATTGTCATATTTTCTATTAATTAGCATATTTGTCATGATGATGTCACTCATACAGCCTCACATTTATTCTGATCCAGTAGGCATCTGGCAGTTTGATTATTTTCACAATAGGCTTCAACCCATAAATCCTTTCATCCAACCCTTATTAATTAATTGTGTCTTAACAACAGATTTGTTCATATTAGTTTATTAGTTAAAGTGGGACGTCACTTGTACAGGAGTGTGTAACTGTATCCTCTGTGCACAGGAGCAAAGGAGCATTCCATCAATATCACTCGCAAATTATATAAGAATTCACTTATAATACAATTTACTTCCCTCCCAAGTTAAACTGAGAGATACTTGAACTTTACTTGATTCAATGTTCAATAATTCAATGATTTATCTTTGGACAAAGCCGATCCCAGGGTCACCAACCACTAGACTAAACTACCTAACTGGTTAAAGTAGTGACATCAGCACCACCTCAACCAGCTACAACAGTAAAATCCTTATTGCTCTACACAAATAATCATCATTACTCTAAAGAGTGATCAATACTAACATACTGTGCATTTCATTGTGCAACAAATATTTGACTTAGTAGAATAATATAAATGCCCCATGTGTTTTTGTAGTGTGTATTGCTGCAGCATGAAAAACTTTATTGTATTGATTATCATCAGGATGTTTACCAGGTAAGTTTTTGTTGATCTTGAGATTGCTGTTGTGGATTTTAGCTGGAGAAAGGAGAGAAACTGGAGCACACAGATCAGTTTGCAGTGTCTTGTAGGATAACATATGTCTGTACAGCAACAGAAGTGCAAGTTGATCTGTATGATCGTGTTTCACACCTTTCTGAAAATCAAGCTTCATATGAGAGGCAACAACTGGCCTTTCTCAATGATGGTGATACGTTTCCTTAAGTTGTTCCTAAAATGAAGACACCGCCATACAAACCACTAGATCAATTTGTTTATGGTTTTGTTGTTTATGTCCAAACCAACTGAACTTTAAACTCTAAATATATTATATATTATATCACATAATTACATTAATTAATGTTACAAGAAGACTTACATTTAGGTACTTAATTTTTTTAATATTGGTTGTTTTCGTGTTATTTTGTCTAGCTCTTATAATTTAATTACACTGTGGATAGTCAAATGTCAAATAATGTTCTTTTTTTCTTAAGATATTTTGTTGAGTATATATATATATTTTTATGTTTATGTATGTTTTAATGTTAAAATTAGGTTTTCTCTATTGGCATTCTTGCTTTTTTATTGATACCTTATCAATAGTAGGCCTATTTCTGGGTTTTCACTAAAATAGATAAGAAACACTGTGGGAAATCAGGCATCTGCAGCTAATGCAAAAGTCCCTATTGCAGTAAGAAATAGTTTTAATAAAGTCTTTCTACTGACCAGATTCAGTTTATGTGTTTCACAGACAATTATATAAATAAACCAGGGGGAAAAGTGATAAGGTTAACTTTTGCTGTGGCCTGATTCATCCTCCTCCATGACATAATTTGAAACAGGAAAACACTGACTCTACCTATGATGTAATGTGTTTCTGTGCCACAATAAATAAGAGAGGTGACCAGATGAATACCCTCACACACCCCCACCACACCCCTCTAGTTGCTCCCCAGTGCTCACATGTCAGTGCCCCTCTACAGTATTTCCCATAATAACATCCCAGGCTGAGGCACTGACTTTCATTTTGTCTCTGACCGATCCGCTTCTCTCTCTGTCCCTTTTTCTTTCCTTCATCCACAGGAACCAGGACCAGTCAGAGGACGAACAACTCCTGGTTTCAGGTGGGAACTGGAGCTAACCAGAGCAGTACATGGACACATCAGCAGGTTTGACGGAGCAGCAGTGGATCGTTTGGTTCAGTATTGGGATTAGAAAGTTAAATCCTGCCATTGAAATTGCAGAGAGGGGTGAGCTGAGGTCAGCCTCATACTGGACCGGGATCAAGCTGTTTCCACTGTTTGTTTTTATTGGCCTGAAATACTTCCATGCGGAAAAAGGGCTTATTTCTTTTACTTTTTTTAGCAATATACAGGTGCATATTTGCATGGGAGAGAGTTAAAGTTCAGGGAAAACTTGTTGAGTTTTGTTTCAGGCCTTTTAATTTAACTAAGGTTCCTGTAACATGGAGTGTAGACTTTAAAACAGAAGGAGGGGAAGACTGATAAAATCAACTCAGTAAAGGGTACACATTAAGATTTTATTATATCTACATCGTAGTAGCATTATTAAAAGGATTTTTGAATTATTGCTCATGCTGCTTTTGATTGACAACAACTTATTAATAGATCTATTGAATAATCATTTTACTGGCCAATGTTTTATTCTCTTTGATTTCAATCAACTAACTGTTGAACTCAGTTGTATTATTTCCTCTGCTGATCATAGAGCCTGTGATCAGAAATCAACACGATGTACGTCAGAGGACACCCAGTGAAAATGCAGAGGATGTTAACTGAGCTGCTGGTCCTGTTGGGGTGAGTAAGTTGAATTCATGCCACAGATGGACTATGTAATATCTATTCCCATTTTAGGTTTAAGCACAACTTTATTTATCCCTGCACAAGCAATTGTTATGAGAACTCTCCATCCAAAAAAATGTTTATCACAGAATAGATAGCAATCAAAGTATAAAAATATACAGAATACATTTCTAAATACATATAAAAATATCTTTAAAAAACTCACAAGATGTACAAAAGCAGTAGTTACCTATTAAAAATTGATACATTTTTAGATTTTGTATCACATTAAACTATGTGTGTTTACTCTAGTTTAAGTAATAATCAAGAAATCTAAAGGTCCAATTTGATCATCTGAGTTTACTTGGAAAGACATATAAGAATATATTTATTTCTATCACATTAATTATTCTCTGAGAACAACGAAACTTATATTAAAAGTGAGGTTGATGTTTAAAGGTTAATGAATTTACTTGACAGAATATGTTTCTGACAAATGTCTCATACATTGTAGAGTCATAGGTTTGAGTTACAGTGCCGTTCAAAGACCTGACTACGATGACACACCCAACCCGCAGTTCCTCAACCCGTCCTGGATGGCCAGTATCCCTGATGATCAGCCGCTGTCTGAGGTCACCATGCCTGGAACCCACAACACCATGGCTCTGTACGGCGGTGTGTATGCTGAATGCCAGACCTGGAGCCTGGCCTCTCAGCTCCAGGCAGGTATCCGCTTTCTGGACATCCGCGTGCGCCACGTCGAGGGGAACCTCACCATCCATCATGGAGTCTCCTATCAGCGGGCGCACTTTGGTGATGTGCTGAAGGGTGTAGCTGACTTCCTGCAGGAGTATCCCAGTGAGACTGTGCTGATGCGTGTAAAGGAGGAGTTCAGTGAGACGCACTACATCTATAGCGCTGTGGTAGATTACATACAACGCTACGCTCACTGGGACCTGCTGTGGCAGAGCAGGCTCGTGCCAACCATGGGAGAGGCCCGAGGGAAAGTCATCATCTTGCAAGACTTTAATGGGCCAGACTTGGGGATGCGCTATAGATCCCTGGACATAGCCGATAACTGGAGGGTAAAAGTTATGAACTGATTTAAACAGCCTTTTGTGATTTGTTTAATGAATTTCCCAAATTACATTACATACATCTAAAATGTAGATAAAAACATATGTGTTGATAAATCATTTAGATTCATTCAGATTTAATACCTGCACATAAGAGGCACTATTATTCATTCCAATGTTTTATTCCAGTGACTGTGGGCGAATAGGACACACCAGGTTTCTATATTTATGGCAGATTTTCCTCTAAAAGTAAATTTGATTTAGTTTACATTTAACTTGATATAAAACATGACATCTTTCAACCATCAGGCATCAGAAGAGAGTTTCCAATGAATTAAGACAACAGGATGATGGGCAGGTGAATGCCACAGCATTGTAAATATTTGTAGACCAGGCAGCATTTTCTGGTTTTACAACCATGTGCCTGTAGGTGAATTACGGTAAATGCTTTTATGGGTGATTGAAAGTTTGCTGTTCTCTGTAGGTTCCCACTCTTCTGCATGTGGAGGAGAAATGGCAGAGTGTCTATGAACATCTAGAGGCTGCACCTGGAGGAGTGAAGGACCAGATCTTTCTCACCTACACCAGTGGAGCTGGCTTGTTCGCGTACCCCAGAGCTGTCGCTCAGCGTGTCAATGCACAATTGTACCACTACCTTAAGGCTAAGACAGACCTGCACCAGCGCCTAGGAATCATATGCATGGACTTCCCTGGTGCTCCCATTATTCAAATTATCATTGACTTCCAACTCGAGCCGATAAAGACGAGAGAGGTCTTTAACTCAGTTCCTAAGCTTGGATGCAATAGTGAGGTGTAACTTTACTATATTTATACCTCAGATTAAACTTGTCATTGTGTCACTCACCAAAGAAACTAAATAAAAGCCACATAAAATAAACCAGAAATGGCGACATGTAGAATTTGTGCAGTGGTAAACTGCTGTGAAAGTGTGTTGTTTTTGTGTTGTGTTGTTGTTTTCACACATCTAATGAATATATGTCACTGGTCAAGTCATTTCATAGCTGTGGTGTAGCCCAACTAATGCAAATAAATAACCATTTACCATTCAAGCTGGGAAAATGACAGTCCAACAGTTATGTTTGAGTCAGGATGGATGGAAGCAGTCATGTATCATTGTCACATGGTGGCAGTGTGGCTGCAGAGGTGCTCAGCATCAGACTGTGTTGGTATGAATATCTGTATTGGCTCAATCAGGGACAAGTCAATGTTTGCATCACAAACCCACTTCGACTGTTACACTGCTGTGTCACTATGATTTACTGAAAATAAGCCACATTCTTACTGAGGCAGAAAACTCATTTCATCTTGGTCTTTGCATGGTTCAATGTTACTAAACCATTTTTATAATTTTATGCAACACTTTTTCAAGGGCGCTCTGCAAATTTCACACATTTAAGGGGAACTGCAAATTTTATACATGTTGCTACATGTTGCTACTGCACATGTATGCACAAAACTTTCACAGATCCTTTTGTGGCTCTAGGTGAAGCTGTGCAAAATTTGATAAAGTCTGGTAAAGTGTCCATTTGTTCAGTGTCAGTTAGGGATAAAGACTGCAAATTTGAAAAAATCTGCGGGTGTAGAGCGAGGAAGAGGTGAGTTTAACGGACCTCTGTTGCCTCATCCTCATCTCTGCTAGAAGCTAGAAGCTCAAATTTACATAAGGATCCACTGACATAACAATCTCCAACTTAAATTCAGTTTTTGGATTTTGTTTTGCATAGCAGCATGTTTTAATTTGTTAGATCTAAGCTGTGAACAGTGTTACACTGCAGCTACAGGCTCCAAACTGATGAGTGATGTTGCCATTGTAAAAATCCAGCACTCCTCAAAGTAAAATACTTTTTCTACAGATTATCCAAATGTTGCATATTATATCAAATGATAACTATTAGTAAGAAAGCCAAAGCCATTAATTGGCAGATTTTTACTGAAAACATTAGATGGAAAATTAGATATCAGTGATGAAATACTGTTAAAAACATTGGTGAGAGCTGCTGATATAGTTCATCCTAACTGTGCTTTAACTGCATGTGCTGATCTGTGCTACATCGCATTGACTGAACCCTCATGCTGCACTCTGCAATCACATTGAGATGTACTGATTATGTCTAATGAATTTCAAAATTAAAAATTTGAGCAAAGGCTTTTCTGCAAGTGCATTAAAAGGATAACGTGAGAAGTGTGTAGCTTAAAAGATGCTTTACATGTAGATCAGATAAAAATGACAGATTTTATCATTTCCTCTTAGGCACAGAAAGCATTGTGTAACAGTTGTTGAAATGTTTTGCCTTGAAGCAATGCTTAACATCCTGCCTAAGCAGAAGAGGGTGTTAACTAAGTGTCGACTTTGGTAACAGGCGAACAGTGAAGACTGAATGCATATTTCTACATTTAGTTATTAGTGAAAGATTTAAATCCACAGCTGGACAGGTACAGTATGAAACTGCTGCTACAGCTCTGCTTGCTGATATCTTATGACTTATGACTCTTTCTTTCTCTGCAGTAGATATGGACCCATCTGCACAGGAGAATTTCAGGCCACAGAGTGCTGTGGCAATTTCATCATTGGGTTAGAGTCCTTTTCTCCATCAAATTCATCCCTTCATTATACATTATATTATCTGTTTAACTTTTTAACTCTTTCTTGATCCTCTCCCTCATCCATGTAGTTGTGGTGAACATTATTTGGTGGATGGTTATGATTGCAGCCATTGGATTGGGTAGGTGTATTATTTTGTGCAAGCAGTATGTTTTGGCATCTTATTCTTGGTCCAAATGTTTAATATTCATATTGCTCCATTGTATCAAAGGGGCCATAAACATGAATAATTGTCCAGTGCAGCCCAACATCCCCATCTACCTGATAGTGATGGGAGTGGTCAGCCTAGTCTCTTTTATGCTGACCTACACCAAGAGCACCTGGAAAGATGGCCCTATCTTCATCGTGAGCTTAACCTGCGTGGCCATCATGCACTTCTTCACTTTCTGCTGGTTTATTGCAGGTGGGAGAAACTGTCTGGAAGATGTTATGTCTCATGTCTATGTCAAAATTCTTGCTTGAAATCAGGCAGTGATGGTACGTGAATAAGTGGATTTGCTTAAAATGTTACAGGTGCTTCAGAAATCATTTCATTCAGGTTCATTTTGGATGTTTTACAGGTACAAATAATATTGTACAATCACATCAAACTGAGACTCATATGAAACGTTACATAAATATCATCTATAAGGTTAGAACAACGGAGCCTTCAAACTATGCAACTAATATCTTTATATGAAATAAAAGATAAATATCTATATATTATCTTTGAGGTGAATGTTTTATTAATAGTTTACATCTGAATATATTTTAGTCACCATCAAATAATTTGGAATTTCTTTTTACTGTTCATCACATGTATATTTAAATAAAATACAGTCTTTACTGAAGGTATGACTCTTCCTCCTTAAGTCTAAACAGATATTGATTTCCAGAGGAAGAACTAGCAAAAACTACTCTTGACTATTAATACTTTTGGGATCAATCTGCCCATCCCCAACAGAAATCTCTTATGTGAAATAACTATGACTATGAAAATGCATTGTCTAATTTGTCTTTCGCTTCTAGGCACTGTCTGGGTCTATTCTGTATATCCTCCCAGCTACACATCAGACAACAGTTCATTCTGCCAAAAGACACTCTTCCAGTTTGCCTTTGTTCTTATCACCCTGGTGTGGGTTGTTGTGAGTCTCATGTTCCTCTGTGGCTGTTGCTTCAGTGTACTCACCTGCTGCAAGACTGTGAGGGCAAGACGCTACTTGATACCCAACCGCAATACCTTCTATGGTGGGACAGGTTTTTTTCATGAACCTATTGTTAGTGATGTGTGATTTAAATCCTTGTTTGTATCTTTACAAATTTGACAGGAATGACCCTGGTTCCCCTTGATTCTGCTCCTGTTGTTGAGGGTTATTTTATGTTATTTGTGGTATTTTTTATAGTTATAAACTAGATATAAATGTTGTACACAGATACAAGTATTGCGACAGCTCTCTCTTGAAAACAGGATTTTTTTACTACATTGTCCTTGTAAAGCTTGAGGACAGGTGCTGTACTTCCCCTCGAACTTTAGATATATTTTGCATCATTAGGTTGTTGTTTGTAGGTTGTCTGTTACATCACACACAATAGGTTGTGCAGAGGCCCAGCTTCACTGGCCATTAGTTTTCAGTGTATGAAATGATCAAATGTAAAACCTGCTGAAACATCATGCAACTTTCACACGTGAGCACTGCCAGATCATGTGCGTCCAGCTTACACCAACACCAACAGTTAATATTTAAGCCAGGTGAACTGAGGTAAAATGTTCAAAGAACTTGTGGTGGTCAATATGAATTCAATATTGAGATAAAATATAAATACATACTAGTATTGCATGTTTTCATATTGTAATATATGATATGCAGTGCCTTTTGTTTTTATTGATTGCTTAAAATTGTATTATAACAGTGAATTTTGCAGCATTACCTGATAATGACATTAACGTTTGATATCTTATTTGTATCATTTACACTGTGTGTGTAAAAGTAAACTGTCTATATTCCATAAAACTGATGTTTTTCATGTCTGGTCATTATCACCAATAGTTATATGGTGAGGTGAACAAAGCTTTGCTGGAGGTGAGGGCTTTAATAAAGAAACACTGGCTTTGATTTTTGTCTCTATCTTATGCTTTAGTAATGATTAGCTCCAAAATAATTCAATACCATAAATAAACCAAAAAGTAACTTAACAATATGAAAAGCCCTCCACTGCCCTCTCTGGTTTAAACTTGGGAAGCTGTCACTGTTTACTGAAACTGTAAACTTACACTTCTACCTCATCAAACATCTGTCAGCTCGTTATATGTATCCTGGTGCATTTAAATTAACATTTCATTTTACAATGAGTAGTTACATACGTCATATACTACAGTGACCTGTTTGTATCTTTTTTTTAAAATTGTTTTTCAATATATATTACTAATACTAATAATAATAATGATAATAATAACAATAATAATAACTTTCTAACAGTGATGTTAAAGGACTTGTGGGATGATATGTGAAATATGTAAATACAATACAACAATAGAAGAAAACAAAAGAGGGAATATTCATTTATATTTATTTTCATTGCTACAGATGATATTTTCCAAGGTAATGACTTTTATTTTAGGATTTTTTCAGGACAGCTATTGTAGCTGGCGGGGTCCTCTTACGTCACTAAAAGGCGACGCTCCTTAGTTTCATACATGCTACAGTGGTTCTGGCGGTGACCGAGGGCTAAATGAATGGTTGTGTGACTTTTACAGAGACTGTATTAAACCTTTAAAACACGGATAAAACGGTGAAAGGCGGGTTTTCCCGCGGTGGTGACCGAACATGTGGAGCTCAGGCCGCCGCGTCCTTCAGGATCTGTTCAGCCAAGCTGCTGTCAGGAGTTTGTCTCTGACTCCTGCTCAGGTCAGTGCGCCGGAACCTTTCAGCTCAATATCACTAAAACCGATCTGATCCGGGTCCGTATGCGGAGCAAGCGACAGCATAACACGTTGCAGTAAATGCTCGATCAAATACTTGATAAGGATAGGACTCACCAACAGTGTTTACATAAAGAGAGAGAAAGACAACAGAAATAAACATTGTACCAACAGATGGAGAACAACAACAGATACCATGGATGAATTATTATTCAAACAACCAATAAAACTTTTTATTGGCTATTTAGTGTAAGAACAGGGTGTTTGTGGTATATACAATCTAACAGATTGCACTTGTTGCATTTCCTGTCTTGATAATTATTTATCAGTCCATCTCAATCTTTTAAAATGAATACAGTGACTTACCAACAAACCACATTGATTTTAGTATGGACTGGGGCACTCAGTCATTTAGTCTCATTTTTAATGCTCATATTTTGCTGATTTTGAATTGGAATAACTGTGATATTTAATTTGCTCTCTTGAAATGAGCATGCTTGAATCTTGACTTGTTTGTATCAACATTTGTGTTAAGATGGAGCGATATATATTGATAGGCAGTGGTCAGTATGGTTAGATGGTTAATTATAAGCTCTTGGCTCCAATAACCCACATTGCTTCAGTCCTATAACAGGGAGCCATTACAATTATGATAATGGTAAAAAAAAAAAAAAAAAAACCCACACGGTAAATGTAATTTGAACCTCTATACAGGCTAAAAGTCACTTTTTTTTAAAAAAATGATAGGTGAGACTATAGTTTGTGCATCATATTTCCACAGAATACAGTGGTGGTGGAGCGATGGTGGAAAGTGCCGTTGTCAAAAGTAGGCAAGCCAGCGAGGCTTCACCCTCGAAGACACAGAATCTACAAGTTGGTTGAAGACACCAAAAATGCTCCCAAGGAAAAGATGGAGCTGATTCTATCTCAGACAGTACCAAGTGAGTATCCGTAGTGAATTTAAGAGCTCAAATAAACCTAAATTACCAACAGATGTGACCCATCATTTTTAGAGACTTAGAATCAGTTTAGAATAAATATATGAAGCGATGAGTGAAATTTTTTTTGTTCTTTTTTTTTCTCGTTTTCTTCTGACAGAGCTCGGTGGCCGTGGAGACACTGTGTTTGTAAAAAAATCAGTTGGTCGAAATAAGCTGCTGCCCCAAGGTCTTGCAGTGTATCCATCACCAGAGAACAAAGAGATGTTTGCTGAGGAGTTAAAAGTGTGTACTACTCTATAATATTTTAATTCCCCCCCACACACATATTAGATTGCAGTGTTTAGCTATTTATCATTGTCACTTTCTCTTCCCCACAGCTTTTGCGTGAGGGGAAGCCAGAGGAGAGAATTCAAACCCGTACTGGACAATTAGTGAGTTTTTTTTTTTTTTTTTTTTTGTATTTAACTTTTCTAAGACTGTCTATGCTTTTCTTCCTGAGTCACAGTTAAGAAGTGAAATATCAACAGGTTTCAGTTCTCTAACCAAGATTCTCTGGTTACAGACAGAAGAGGCCCTTAAACGCTGCAAGCTGAAGATAAACAAAATGCCCAGTGAAAAATTCCAGCTCACTAAAGAGGTCGTCTGCAGACAGTTTGTTAAGAAGGTATGCAAGTCTTACTCCCCTATTTTTCATGATCCAACCAAAACACAAGAAAATGTGTTGTTTGACATTAAGTAATTGTTTTATTGACTTTAATTAATAAAAACCTTCTCTTAGCTGGGAATTTTTGTGCCACCTCATGCGCTGACTCTTCCATTTGAGCCAATCAAGGACTTGGGTGATTATTGGTGTGACGTTAAGGTAAGAAATGTATATTTTTCATTGCATTCATGTGAACTTGAAAAGGTAGACTGTTGCAGATAAGTTTTTATTACATGTGGGAAATGCAGGTTGCAAGAAATAGTTTTTATGTTCTTATAAAATGCTGAAACCACATGAAGGAGTTTCATAACTGTTTTGTGTCACACTTGACTGAAGATGCATGGATAATCTATAAAAACAATTTAAAAAGCTCACAGAAAGTATGTCTCTAGCTCTACCAGAATGCTTAATCTTCATATTTTTATCTTCCAGGTTAATCAAATAAACACAATCCGCATCCCCATGTCACTGCTACCTTATGAAGACCCATCAGCAGGTTACCAGAGGCAGCTGAAACTACAGAAGCGACAGCAGGCAGCTGCTGCTATTTCAGAGCCTGTTGATAAAGATGAAGCAGTTGTGAAGGTAGTTCCTGATGCAGCAGTAGCGGCTGAGGCTGAGGCTGATAAAGGCTCAGTGAGTCAAGTTAGTGAAGCTCCAGCCGCAGCTGCTGAGGAAACAACTCAAGACACAACAGCACCACCAAGTGACAGGCCAGAAAAAGATTAAAGGACTCCAAATGAAGACGTTCACACAACTTCAACACAATTGTGTTTACCTATAATGCACACATAAAAACAGTTGTGAGTTGAATTATTAAATTGTCTTTGATTATTGGCGTACACAGAACAAAACACTGTCTCCTGTCTTAAATCAGCCTATCATTCTGGTGGTTGTAGACTTAACATGAAACAAATACGTAGTAAAACATAAGGACATTTTTATTTAATATAAGGACTGCTAGAAATACTTAAGTGTTGTTCAGTATGTTAGAAAATAAAATATTATGTTGCCTCACTAGGCTGACAATGTTTTAAAAAATCCTATGGGAGGAAAATGTTATGTTGGGCATGACTGCTGTTTTTCATGTTAGTTATAGTAAGATAACCATATGTTTAATCATTTTACTACACCTGCATCATGATACTGGTAAGAATAAAAACTGCTCTGTGACCTTCAAAGGTACGGAGTCTACAAAGGAAAAGATTTATTGACCGAGTTTAACTGCACAACAAGTATTACAAAAAAGTTGAAAAGGCGTTTCCCAACTAATTTACCACCGTTAGGAGCCCCACCCTCCGAACACTTGGCCTGCTGCTGTGTTTGATATATTTATATCTGCCAAACGTCAGATTAGGCCGTGAGGCAGGTCAGAGGTCTGCACTACCAAGAAGGATTAGAGATTTGTGAGTTAACTTTTAAGGTTTTAATTCTGGGGTTTCAGTCCTAAAATGGTGGTGTTTCACCTCTTACTTGGGTAAATCACTGTGGTAACTAACCTGCTCTGGGGCAGGTTAATTTCAGGGGATCAGATCAAAACCTGTTAACAGCCATAACTTTTGACCGATAGATAACTGGATAAACTGAAAGGTTAAGGTAAAAATTTACCTGAAAGTAACAAAGTTTAGCAAAAGTTCTACCTAATAATCAATGAATCAACTTAATTGTAAGGTCACCTGTTTGCTGGGATAATAACTATTATAGCTTCATTTTAATTAAACGGTTCTTTAATTCAACAGGATTCCTGACAGTGATGATGCTTTTACTGTCTTCTTCATCACTGGAGCCCCAGAATAACAAGCAGACTTGAAATGAAAACTAAACCTAATCTATAGTCTTAAGAAAAATTGTCTTCACTGTTAAATTTTTCCATAATTATAAATTAAGATTTCAGTCAGACTGAACTCCTCAGACAAGAAATACATCAGTAATAAATAAATAATTTATGCCTTTGAGTCTGACTTTAACCATTTGAAATAATGACTGGTTTCTTTTTTTTATTCCACTCAGGTGATAGTATTGTTTAGTTTCCATCTTGTTGAATCTTCCTTTATGATGTTGCTGCAAGTCGACAGGTTTCACAGTTTCTTCTCATATCATGTGAAGTACTATATTCATGGTTCTGAGGATGTTGCTTATAATTAACTCCACCTCTTTCATGTGCGTGTGCTCATAGCTGGATGGGTAAACCCAGGGTTAACTAGTTGATAATCAGTTTTGTAACACTGGTTATCCAGGATGATTAGTATTAGATTAAATCAAGTCATATATCCTGGGTATGTTGAACTTGGTTGTGCATGTGTTGCTACAGTGTTCCACCACTGCCACCCAGCAGCTCTTTGCAAAATCCAATGTGTATACGTATATATATACGTATATATACATATATATATGTATGTATAACAAGTAAGCTGGCGTCATATTGCTACTCTAAAAGAAGTAATAGAATACGGACAGGGGTTAAGAAAGCCATTAAAAAAGGTTCCTTGCAGTGTGGGAAGATTCAGAGCAATAAGCATGTTTTACATCTAAAACAGTATTTTGTTTCCACATAGTTCACAGTTCATTGCATTTCCCTTATTCATCTTATTTGAAATTAGTCCCATACAGATATTGCTGATTCATTGTGCTGACAGAATTTGCCAAAAACTGGAGCAGGAGAAAATGGGGAAATACCTTCCGTGTTTTGTAAAACTCAAGGATCAGAAACTCAATCTAAAGACTCGTTAGGATTTTTTAGCTAAGTACTGAACCTGGAGGATGAATGTAGGATTCAACCATGTAAAACTGAGTTAAAGCTCCTGTTTAATGTTAAACTCATGGTTCTCTAGGCTGTTCATCAGTAAACTGAAATGCATGTTTGGTTCCCTGGCAATTTATTTTAAAAAAACAAAAAAAAACAAACACTTTTTATAAGCAAATCTTTCTTTTCCATCATGATTTTTATTTTTCATTATAAAGTTGTTGATTCAATGTATAAATGTGTCACAGCTTTCTAAACCCAACTCTATTATCAATGGTAACATGTTACCAATATTTCTATTATTGCCAGAGAACCAAACCTTTTAGATATAGGGACATCACAAAAAGAGGAGTCATACTTCTATGTGCACAATCATATGAACAGGAAGAACACACATTCAAAAGGAAAACATTTGTAGTGGCCACTTCAGGGTCACATTACACCCTCTCTGCCACTGACTGACCAAAGCTACCTTAAAAACATCTTCATTTCATATATAGGTATAGTGCCAGTTTAGAAAATGAGTGAAATTCCTGTTTATTTATGATAAACTACAGTCAAAGGTTGGAGAGTTTAACGGCTGTAAATGAAGTTTTGATGTGGGAGTAACGTCTTATCAAACAATTGACCAAAACAACTATTGAATATTAACAGTTCAACACAAATGCAGGATGGAGGAAAAGAGGGAAAATCTGTATTAAGGTATGTATACTGTTTTCCCCAAACACAACCTTTCCTTTGTTTGGGAAATCTGGAAAGCTCTACTCTACTTTCTGATGCAGGGTTTCCACATGACACAGAGAGTCCACAGTGTGACATTTAGAAACCATATTTGGCCTGGGTCTGCCGGCGGGTTAGCTTGTTGTCTGCCCAGCTGTTCTTCAGCTCCAGTTCACGTTCTTTTGCCTACGAAGGAGAAAATTAAGTTCAATTGTTGGTAAGATTTTGTAAAACTTAGTGTCAAAAAAAATGTATGCTTTTCAGAGAGGTAAAATAAGACCCTATCCCATTTGCTTATTCAAGCACTGAACCATCTGAGCTGTGTACAAAAAAAAAAAGTGTGATGCAAATTCTCTGAATGTTAAACAGGTGATCTTAAAAGAAAATCATCTACTATGTAGCTTGTTTGCTTGCTTTGTGGTTTTTTTGCAGCCTACTGTTGAAAAACCACAGGGATACAGCAGTCAACACAGGGCTTGAGGTTTGCTATGTACAAACAGGCATTACAGCTAACATCATGGAGCTGAATGGGTGTGGACATGTTGCACTGGGAGTGCAGACTTCTGGAGAAACTCTGACTGTGATTCTGCTGTGTTGCCTTCGTGAGCAACTACAAGTCATTTGATCACATTTTGCTTCGTCAGACTTGCACTACAAGCTGTTGACTTAGCTGCAATATATTGTCTTTGTGTTTAGTTATGTTATTGAAGCGTTTCAAGGGACTTTTCTCTGTTGATCTGGGTAATTAGCAAAAAAAAAACAAACAAACAAAAAAAAAACAAAACACCTAAAACTCTGGACAGACAGATAATTAAATTATTTTGGTCATGTAAGATAAATTGACCAAGAATCCAATTTCAAATATCAGGTTTAGCCCTTTAAAAGGCCCTGGGGTATCCAAAAAGACATCAGTGCAGACATTAACAGGTTTAGTAGTACTCACCTGGTGAATGAGATATGTTATCTGGTGCTTGCGCCGCTGTTGTCCTGTAGGCTGTTCTCCTCTTTTCTGCAGGAAAGAGGACAAGGAGTAGAAGTTACATTAAATTACAACACAAAACTATTCCTGCTTATAATTAGTTGAGAGTCTTGTGTGTCTACGATCTTATGTATCCATTCAGTGAAAGATTTGGACATGTTTGGCTTTCATGTTTTTTTATCTTTGACTTGCCTGAACTTATTTTTGTAACAGCTTAGTAAATACCAAGCCCATATTTACCAAAACCATTTCCTTTATGAGCCCTGTGCAACTGAGTAAAAATCTCAACATAAATCTGGGAGCAACTTCACATCCAATCCTGTCAGCCCTGGGCCAACACATACAAAACTCTGCCATCACAGATCAGGTTACCTTGCTGAAGGACTGGCGGTTCTGCTTCTCCTCTGTCATGCTCTTGGTCATCCACTGCTGATTGCCACTCAGCTGGTCATCTCCCTTGATCTCCAGGAACTTCACCTCTTCTTTGCCTCTGTTTCTTTTCCCCTGCAGCCGCATGAACTGAAGTAAAGGAAAAAAGGCTCATTGAGTTATACCATTGCAGCCGCAGTTCACATTTTTTTTAATAACGGGACAATTTTTAGATTAAATCGAAGCAATGAAACAAGCCAGAGATGGCTGCAACATTAAAAACAATTAATGAAAAGTATGGAGTAGCATAAGATCTATACAAAATAATATATGAAAAAAAATGCAGCAAAACTTATTACCGCTTCATCATCAAACATGGTGGAGTGGCCAGACTCTTCAGCCTCCTCTGACAATTCGGGGTTAGGATCTTGGTAGTATGACTCATTATAGTATTCCTGCCCAAGGGAAAATGTTTAGGATATCACTCACATGGTGATTGTGCTGTAAATCTGTGATATGTGATGAGATCATATGCAAGAGCATGCAAGCTTCAGCAGTTAAGTTTCCCATGGCTGCACTCAGATCCTATGAGCAAACAGTTCTTATGACACTTTAGCTCTTCCAAGAGGACTGGGCTGGCCCAAGACTTAACAATTATTCACATAAGTTTATATAAGTGTAATCAGGATTAAAGCCATTCAAATGGAAAGTCACGTCATAAGGTTATAAGAAATCATGGTTACCTGAGGGAAAGCCTCTGGGCCTGTCACGGGCTGCTGATACTGAGAATATTGACCTCCCCATGCACCAGCTGCCTCGTGGTTCCCCCCAAAATCAAGAGGGGCGTCTGACTGACCAGGCTCATCAGCGGTTGCGATAGGAAGAGGATCTGCAGGGGCCACTGGGTCAGGGCCTATGCTTGGGATAACTGTAGGGAGGGGCTGGGAGCTTTCGCCTAAGGAGAAGTAGTTCTGTGGGGTTATGTCCTCCTCGTTATCCTGGTCATCAGCAGCTATTTGTCTAGCAAGCTGGAGGGCAGCTGACTTTGCTGCAGCTTTGATAGCAGAGGGAGACGCACTAGAACCAAGCAGACCCTGAGCAGGCGTTCCCGGCTTGGGACCTTTGGGTTCTTGACGTTTGGTGAGTGCATGAGGAATCAGGGCTCTGTCAGTCTCCTTTACTGTCAGGTTTTTGGGTTGTGGCAGAAGGGCAGCCAGACCTGAGCCTGCAACCTGAAGGAGACAAGATATGGATGGAAGTGGAGAGTGTGAGTTTAGGGAATTACTTTAGCATAACAGAAAATATATTGTGTCACTGGTTTCCTTTCTTTTTATGCATTTATAGCTGAGAGCAGGAAAGTTGTGAAGAACATCAGAGGAGACACAAAAGAGGGAGGTAGAAAAGTTAAATCCGGGCTGGCGTGGGTACAAGGTTATGTTCTGTCTGCAGTGTGGGCGAGTGTTGCAGGCAAAACATTATGGCTGATCAGTACACTCCAGTGTGTTATTATTCCCACATGAAAATTGTATAACGAGTACACAATTCTATAATGTGGTGATGAGGTCAGACATGACAGCTGAATTACTCCTGTATTATCTGGGATAGGGAGATGAGTGGAGATTTTTTTCCATCACCGGTAGAGTCAGAGAGTAGAGTGAGATTTTCTTACCTGAGGTTGTAGTTTCTTTTTTGCTGGTTCATCATCATCAGAGTCTGACTATGGTCAAGAAATACAAAGGCCATCAGTTGATTACAAACTACAGAAGCTGCAATAAGTAAAGGCAAACGGATGTACCGACTGAGTACTCACATCGTGTCTCTGGATCTGTGGCACAGTGATCTTGACAGGCTCTGCTCGCTTCCTCGGCTTAGGCAGACTAGAAAGGAAGCCTCCTTTAGATGGTGGAGGATCTAGGTCATCGTTTGACGTGCTGTCCCCTGCTAAAGGCTTCGCTTTTGTCCCTTTGCTTGGTCCATCGTTCCCTCCTGCAGATACTGGCTTTTTGGGCGCAGGCAGGAGTGAAAACAGCCCTCCGGCGCTGACTTTGCTCTCTGGTGCAGCAGTGGTCGAGGTTTCCTCGGAGTCACTATCATCACTGCTGCCATAGGCGACTAAAGACATGTTTGCTGATGTTATTAAAGATGATCAATCTGCAGTAGCTTGTGGACATGGATAACCGCTTCTCCTTGAGTTGGTCTCGAACTGGTTTTCCGAGAAGCTGACTTCAACTAAAGGTACGATAATCTTTGATCGATACAGCCACAGTGTTAATGAAGTAATTCCAGGTGGAGGTGTACTAGCCCGGAAAACACAGCAGGTTGAAAAGGGCCTCACAGTGAGCTCATGAAATGAAAGGACTGTCCCAACTTCACAGCGCTAGCTAATGCTAGCTAGGCCGCCGCAGTGAACGATGTTAGCTAACCGACAACTTCTTACTTAGTCAAATTAAATAAGTCTCAGTTGTTATTGTACATCGATCAATGCAGGAGGTATATTTTTACACCACAAAACGGCGGCTGTAATGTGGTGTTAGGCCGACAAATACATCTAGTTAGTCCCTAGACTCCATCAAAACATTCGCCTCCATCATTCATGATTGAAGTAACAACGACGCAGCTTTCTGCGCAGCCATTTCTTCTTCGTGTGTTTATTTTGAGTTGGTTCACAACGTAGCGCCCCCAACGGCCTGAGTGTTCACCAGTGAGCAACAAATAAACTGCACTTTTCTTTATTTGCGGATTTCAGCAAACGAGGTGTTAACACAACCAAAATTTACACATGATGGTTATATTAAAATCTGATTTCAGCATTTTTATACTAAAGGTATTAATATTTCACTACTAAATCATAAATAATTAGAGACCTTTCTGCATCTCCATTTTTATTCATGGCAGCGTGGAGACAGATTTGAAGCACTATCTATGCCTTCATGAAAGAAATTTTTTTTTAAATTATAATTGATAAGTTAACTGAATAAATACAACACAAATCAATGAGCTGCATAGGAGCCAACAGTTATTTTTTTTCCATGAGCCCCTAGTGAATTAGGACAGCCACAACTGGCCCCATAGTTCTACTGAAGGAAAAATATTTATACTACAGCATACTGTAATAAATTAGGCGTTTTAAATTTATAACTTCCTCGCAACAGGTTGAGGAAGGTCTCTACCCATGTCAACATTACAGTGCCTCTGTTCACAATTTAGTCCATAAAGAATAAGATGTTCAACAAACACACGTGGGTCTCAGACTACAATTGGCTTATAGCCGCGAACCGTAGATTATAAAAGGATAGATGTCTTTAGTCATAAGTAAGATTGGTAAAAAGTAGAAAAAAAAAAAAACAGGTCAAAAAGTAAAATGTCTCAAACCAGCTTTTATTCATAGGAATGTCTTATAAGAATTGAATTGCACATTGTACAATTGGTACATAGTAATGGTTGTACCAAGTGAAGTGAATGACTTGCCAAAAGCTATTAACTAGTTTATCCTACTATGATTGAAAATTGATTTGGAAATCTGCACCCCTAAAGCACAATATTCACTGACATGATGAGGACATTCTTCATTACCTGATTTTATGGCATCACAATGAGTTTTGACATTTAATTTTAATTTTTTTTTTGGTTGCATATTCTTAAATTAATGTACATTGAAATCTCTTGGTACAGATATTTCTGAAGTGTAGAAAACTAGCGGGGGTAAGGAGGGTTAATGAGGGGCCCAGCGGGTTCATCCAGTCATGTGCATTAACCCCCATTTACCTTTAGGTGACTAAAGGTAAATAAATTAATAATAACAAATTTGCTGACTGCTCTTCTAAATTTGGTGTTATTTTCTACGTGAGAAATTCTCAAAAGGAGTCAACAGGGGCGCTAACTGTGCAACTTCATCAGGTACTGGGGGCGCGTCCACGGAGGGAAACGGGTTTCAATTTCAAACCCAAACAGTCCGAGGGACAAGCCAGTGCATTGTGGGATAACGTGCAAACCAAATAGTCACAGCGTCTAAGTAAAAATTGTAAGGTTATTCAAACCTACATCAAAGTGGTGTCGCTGTCACCGGTCGTGGTTTCAGTTCACCAGGATCCGCGAAAGAAAAAAAAAAAAAAAAAAAAGGAAAAAAAAAAGTCGCCCGCCGCGTCTTCGCTCCAGTTTTCCGCGCCTGGTTTATTTGGATGACAAACCGACGCCTGGTTTGTTTGTCGCAGGTGTTCACCAATCCGGGCTCTGTACCACATTAACACCACCATTGAGACTTAATTGCAAATATCTGACATAGCAAGCCATTTCTGTAGGAAACATGCCGAGGTCCAACAGGCAAAAGGAATACAAACCTGGAGATCTTGTGTTTGCTAAAATGAAGGGGTACCCACACTGGCCTGCGAGGGTAAGCACACGACATTTCATTTCTTGCTTCCAGCTTTAGGTAGGGTCTTCATTAGATCCCGTGTGGGAGCCTGCTCATATCACTTGTTTACCTGAGAGGCCTAACACTAGTTAGCTACCATGAGTTAGCCTTAGCTCGGTCGTGTTAGCTAACGTTGCCCAGCATACACACATAGCTAGCTTGCCGAAGACGGTTGCAAATTTTTTTGAGGTGATTCATCGTGTGAGCAGACACCTCTTCACCCCGCACGGCTAAACCAAATATTAATGTTATTGATAGCACTTGCACTTTGACAGTAACGCTGCTTTTCGTGTGGCGCTCCGGTCTCCAGATGGGGCCCTGTGAGGTTAGGCTAATGTTAACTTTGATCTCAGCCGTTAAAAAGAGCAGTTGGGCAACAGAACGCAGGCTGCAAAATAACGGTCATGTCACCCGCGACACTAACGTCTGTCCTGTAGAAATTATATGTTAATGTCACGGTTACATTGACATGAAGACACGCTGTTACTCAGCTAACTGTTTAATAAGTTTGGGTTTTTTGGGGGCTTTCTTTTTCTCTGTTAACTGTTGCGTTACAAACTACACATGGCTGCTGGTGTAGGAATATGCTCGGGTACTTTGTAAACATGCCTCCCTGCCTGCACTTTTTGATAAGTGACGGCTTGTTTCTTTCTGTGTTGACGTTCAATTTTTGGCCCAGGCTAATAAAACCGGTGGTATAACATCATAACGTAATGTCTGCCCGGTCCATAAACACACAAGTAGCCTAACATTGTCGTCAGTGTTTCCTAATCAGTCGGCAAAATGTGAACTTTATAGTTAGTTGCACTTAGAGTTTTCCTCTAAGACTCGCTCAGATTTTTATGAATGCAAAGTGAGAAAAAAGGGGGAATATAAATAACTGAAACAGTTGCTCCACTCTGCGCTAGAGCCAAAATTAAAACAGAAAAAATAAAAATGAAACAATATCCAATCCCCAGCCACAACTGGCCTGTACAGAAAGGGACACGTTGGGTTGTAGTTTGTTTCTGATGCAGCAACCATTCATGTAGTTAAATAAGATTTATCACTTCTACCCATGCGAAAATTCACTTCTGGGTTTATGAGTGCCTCCAATTTAAAATGAATGAATTTCTGCTATTGCCCATATTAAGGAAGTGACTGTCAGCATTGCTCTGTCCCTCTTCCCTCCTTTTTCTCAGCCTTATCAGCCATACCTCATCTCAGCAGGCTACAGGCCCTGCCCCACCTATCCTGAAACAGTGGCCCTATCTGGGAATGCCAAAAGGCCTGTCTGGCAGGAGGTCTGGCAGAGGCAAACGGACGCCACGCTTGGCCATCATAATAGTGCTTTCCTGTGCCCCTCTGTCTCTTTAAAGCACAAACAAATACTTGCGCAGTCGTGGAGCCAAACGAGTGTACCGCAAGGATATTAAACATGTAAAGGAATCTAAAAGCGTCATGACCCCTACTCTCACTGGGCTCATCAGTTAGATTAGGGGATTTTTCAGTAGTCAGTATGATCTCATCAAGCTAAGATAATGCCATTGTGTAGCGTGACTCATATAGGCTTAGTTTAGCATGAAAATCCCAAATGTTAATTCATTTGTCAATTTACAGGAAGTGAATGAGAAGCAATTTTGGTAATTAAAACTAATATATTAAGTAGAAGTGCCAAATATTTTCTGGTTCAACCTGCTCAAATGTAAGGTTTTTCTGCTCATCAACCGTTTATCATTATAAATTAAATAATTTTGGAGCTTTGGCCTGTTGGTCTATTAAAACAAGCAATTTTAACAATGTTACCTTGAGCTCTCCTAACTTGTGATTGGCCTTTCTTCACAATAGGAAAACATGAATCAACAGGTTAATTGAAAGTGAAAATAACCCATTCAGGCTGACTCTCAGAAATGGCATGTGAATATATATTCCACCTCTGAACATGTTTCACATCTGAACATCATTCAGAATACAAGCAACTGTCTTTAATATGATACTGATCTTGTGTTTGTCACGTTGGTAACAGAATCGACTTTTGAGCTAGTGTTATACTTAATTATCATTTTCTCAATCCCAAAGAGCAGCAAGGATGTTTTGGTTCATCGGCATCCTTTTTAAATAGGCTGTGTCCTTAATTCACAGATTGATGAGTTACCTGAAGGAGCAGTGAAATCGCCCTCAAACAAATACCAGGTGTTCTTCTTTGGAACACATGAGACGTGAGTATTTCAATTAATTAATGTCATTAATCTTTTGCCAAGTGGTTCCTAAATGATGACAGGAACTTGAAGCCTTTGAAACAGTTAACTAATTGCTATTTGGACAAAAATGACTAGTTGCTGCTGCTTTTATTTATTTGGAAGTTAAGTAATGTAATGGCTTTTCAAATACAGGACAAAATTCCATATAGATATACGTGGTTTCCAGAAAATGATTTTTACAACTTTACGTGACCTTTACTCAACAATGGCGGGTCTAAATTTTCCTTTATCACCTCTTTGTCAAGATAACTCAATCAAATAATTTATATCACTAAAATATATTGTGAGGAAATGTGATGTGTTGTCATCTATCTTGACTGGTGTACATATTTAGGAAAATACTGAGTATTGTTTGACTACTATAGGGCATTCCTGGGGGCCAAGGATTTGTTCCCGTATGATGAATGTAAGGAGAAGTTTGGAAAGGCAAACAAGAGGAAGGGCTTTGCTGAGGGACTCTGGGAGATTGAGAACAACCCCACTGTCACACATGAAGCCTACGAGGTGGGTCAGTTTGTAGGATAGAGGGCAGATGTAAACTGAGTTGAGTACCAGTTTGTTGTACAGTACTGTGGCCACATAATGAAATGCTTTAGACCAATCAAGTGTTGTGGCCATGTAAACAAATTGGCTGGTGTAGCCAGAAAGCCTCAAACTTACAGCCAAGGCAACTTGAAGATGGATTGTGGAATCTCTATTACATCTAGTAGCACTATGGAAGCGATTTTTACGATGGACCATCAAGGCCAGGGAGGAAAAACACAGTGCTAGTACACATATATGTAGGCAATGCAGCAATGTTTTTTTTGTTTTTTTTTAAAGGATTAGCAAAAATAGGAATGGGAAGACTTTCAGTGTGTTTGTGAAACACTTAGGTTACACACAAATTGTTTTAGTGTGAACACTGACTATGATCAGAAATTTTCATGTCTGTATGACCTTGATGAAACCAAATTACATTCCACTCTTCTCATCTTCTTTGTGTGTTCTGTTTTTTTTCTTGAAACACTTGGCATCCAGTCATCTTTTCTCTCACTAATATGTAAATCTCTGTCTTTAGTCATCAAAGAAGGACAATGCATCAGAAGGAGCAGGGGATACAGGTAGTTCGGAGAAAGCAGATGCTGAGGGCAGCAGTGATGAGGATGAAGGGGCCCTGGTCATTGACGAGAAGAACGAGAGGGGAGGAACTAAGCGAAAAGCGGAGGAGTCCACAGAGGTAAGAAAGTAGAAAGCTTCATGTTCAGTTCATTTAGAGCTGCCGGTCTGACAAGTCTTCAAACCTTTGGTAGGCATCTCCCAAGCGGCCGAAGGATACAGCAGAAGGTGACTCTAAAGTAGACAGCAACAAGTCTAACGCAGAGGCCAAACTCAACGATGTGGCTGGACCCAAGGCAACTGCTCCCTCCTCACAGAGTGAGTCAAAACCTGAGGCCCAGGAAAATGCTCCAGCAGGAGGCCAACTAACAGCAGATAAGGTGAGACTCTTTTCAATATTGTTTATCAGAGAAACATCTAATCATAATTAAATCCACTCATTGTGGTCTGAAGGGCCTTCGCCACATTTAACACCAACAATGAAACCTTTTTGAAAGGCTAGAACCTGTTTAAAGTTTGTCATTTTCAAAGAAAACAGTGGCTGCATGGAAGAAGAAACTAATCTAAAAAGCAATGGTTTTAAAACAATCCGCTAGTCAAGTATATAGATATATAATAAATAAAGAACCATACAAAAATGTTATGTGAAAATTTATGAAAAATTATTTAATGTAATTGCTCTCCACTTCTCCCTGCAGCCTGTGACAGATAGTGCTTAACATCAACTCAGAAGAAAACCAAGAACCTTTGACGCTTTTGTCTGGAATTTAAGCATCACCATGGTTACCTGCAGGATGCCAAATTTCAGCTGTTTCATTAATAGGAGAATTTAAAAAAAAAAAAAAAAAAAAACAAAAAACCTAAGCGTTTGTATTGAGAGACAAACAAATCCTCATTTGCCATTTTTGGGATATCATATATCCCAGAAACAAAAAGTTTGCTAATCTGATTTCAAACAATTGAACTGAGCACTTTAAGGCTCATTTATAAATGGGATTTTGGTGTGTATATATTTTTTATTTCTAAGTGCAATTACATGATTACAAAGACTAAATGCTAGGTGTCAAAACATTTTTCAGTTTAGAGGGAATAAACACTGAATATAGTAATAAATTAAATTAAAAAAAGAAAACATTTAAACAAAAAATTACATTTATTTGACTCCAATTTACTGGTTTTAAAACATAGATATTGTACAGGAACAAGAACAAATTTTCACCCGTGATCTAAGCTTTAGTTTACAAATGACATGTTTTAGTTTCACTTCTTTCACCTAGCTTCTCAGCTTCATCTTTATCATTTATTCACTCGTTGGATATATGATTTGCACTTTCAGAACTTTTTTTTCCACTGCCCCATTAATCACCAACTAGTTTACTATAATGTTTTTGTGCAACACAGGTTTTGTTGCATTGTAGTGTGCTTCATCGCAGGTGACCAAATTATGTGATTAATTGCACAGGATCCCGTATGTAGCCCACAAGGCTTTTGAACATATTGAACATGTAAACCCCATTTGAGAAGAAGTACTATAGGATTAAAAGTTAAGTTACTTTGTAAACCCCTCTGCAACTTTCTGTAAATTATAATGTGTGTTATTGAAAGCAGAAAGACATTCCTGAATGTTGTTGTGTCTGAGCTTGGTCTTGAAACTTTTCAAGTCAAGGTGGAGTAATGGCATTTTTTCAGGGGGAAAAATTAATAGTTGTCACTTTCTCTGGGGAAATTATCTGGCAAATTCTTTCAAAGATCCATCAACTCAAGTCTCAGATTAATGTTATTATAATTTCCTACTTAGCTCACATTAATGCTGTCATTGCTTGATACTGGAGATGTAATTGTGAAGAACACTTAATTGTATTCAGTAATTGGTTGTACCAAATATGTTTTGTTTTTGTTTTTTGTTTTTTTTTGTTTGTTTTTTTTTTTTCAAGCTCTGAAATGTATTTCCGACATTGTTAATACCAACATATGATCTACAAAATTGTGTTTTTGGAAGTAATCAAATTGAGAGAATCTACAGAGTGAGCGATCTGTAAATCTTAAGTTTCTGACTTTTTGATTTCTTACCCTCCTAACTGGAATACGAGTCTGTTTTACTTCAAATAGTCTTATTATTTTGGTTGTGAAACAAAGTTGTGATGTTTTAAAGATGTGTTTTATTCAAACATTTGTTTTGACATGTTGGTCAATATGTGGTGTTGTTATTTTACACTATTTGTAATTTTTAAGGTTCAAGGTTTTTTCTAAATACCTGGCCTTTTCACCATGTTACTTGGATGTCCTAGTCATTGCTTCAGTGTTCTGTATTTGGCAACATGAGCCCACAGTTTATCAAAATGTGAACCTAAGGGAAATCATCGCGCTTAAAAGTGAAAATATTTCTGGCTGTTGGGTATAAGATGGCCACCTTCCTATCACCACACCACTGAATTCAAAGTATGAAATATTCAAGCCCCCCAGTCAGATCTGCAGTTAATTCTAAGGGAATAATTTGGTATTAAAGTGTAATTCTTGGTTTAGCTTTCTGTGTTACTTTCGGAAGCTGCCATTCATCTTATTCTGCTGCTTGGTTTACTATTGTAGTTGCCAGTCCATTTAATAAATCTGTTGATTACAAAAACCTGTTTTTTTTTCTGTCTTGTTTACAACTTGATGTTTCACTTCCTCAGACTTGAAAACAACTTAAGTAATTAAACCATTGCCTCTGTATTCTGGTAATCCAACAAGGTTGTCTGCAGTAACTTTTTAGTCATGAAGCACTTTCTAAACCACATTGTTGATACTCCCTGGCTCTCAAATCAAGTTTCAAGCAGGGGGGTGTCTACTGTTCAAATCACCCAAACCCAATTAATGATTTCACATCCCATTTTTCACTCTGTTACAAATGCATGGAACTAATAATGGCAACTGTGTGTGTGTGTGTGTGTGTGTTTGTGCGTGCACGTGCGTGCGCATGTACTTGTCATAAATAATTTGTTCCCAAGAGAGGCTTGTAGCACAGTTTTGGGCTTTAGGCTGTGATAGCTGAACTAGTTTTGGTGTTATATAACATGTCCTTACAGCTTTGAATTTGTCATGGAGTTTGGTTGAGTTCTTTAAATACAGTGTTTGGTTGTTGAGAGATGCTCATTTCGCCTTTTATAATATCCATATATCCAATTGTTGTGTTTTTGTTTTGTCTAAATGCTCTGTGTGGCAGTTGCTACAACTAGTTCACAAGATTAACAACCTTATTAATAACCACCTCTATGTGATTTGATGGTCTGTTGGAGATTTTCAGTGAGTGAAGCGTCTTGTCTTGTGGGATGAGGCTCCTATAAATATCTCACAGCTTTGTCGCAGCATCACTACAATATAACTTGTGATATCTGCCTCCATGGATGCTCCCAACATGAAATAAGGACCCATTTCAACAGTTTCAACCAATCCAGATTTTTCCTCTGTGATCAATACAAATGAGTTTGCACATTGCACATTTTAAATTATACCCTGATGTTTGTAACAACCATCTTAAAACTGTGCTTTTGTTTTGAAAATGATGTATAAAAATTATTACTATGTGAGACACTCAGTATATTGCAAAAAAAAAAAAAAAAAAGCAATTCTTTTCCTGTTTTCCACCTCATATGTATTTTAGATGTAGAGGACTGGTAATAAAGTGATGCAAATTAAATGAGTGACTGCCATATTATTCACCAGGGTGACTTTGTTTAAAAATAATCTGTCCAGTCAGTATTACACCCTGAAACACTTCCTATCATGGTGTGGCTGTATTCTAAGAGCTGAACATGTGATTTGATGTTGTGCACTTTGACAGCTGTGCCAGAGCTGTAGCATGATGATCTTCAGCTAAACCCAAAATAATGTACCTTTGGAAGTTATCTTTTTGTGTAAAATGCATTAAATTAATTTCATATTGTTATTACTACTAATATGAAGACGTCCTGTAAATACTGTGTGGTATAAATACACAGTCAAAGGACAGTGAAAGCCATCTCGCTGTCAGTGGGCTGCAAATCCCCACAGACAAATCCCTCATCTGTTTGATTTGGCAAGTGCGCATGCGTACAGTGGGACTTTGGCCTCCCACCCAGTAGGTGGCGCTGCCTGCTGATGCTGGTGAAGCGCCGCCGACTGCTGCATGTGACATTGACAACAGAGGGTAACATCTTTTTAAGCCACATGTCGTTCAATGCGTTTTCTCTAGGCTTTTACCGGCGGGGTTGTTAAAAAGATAAATATTAGGCGTATATCTCATTACGATGTTTCTGGGAATAGTCGTGTGTTTAGCGGCTGTGACACAACGCTGGTGACAGCCACCCCGCTAGCTAACGTTAGCCTAGCCTAGTCTGGTTTGAGTGTTGTCAGTAGAGACTGCATCTTTATTTCCCAACGTTAACTCACAGGCCTTGATTTATTTTGTCCTTGTAGCACAATGAGGCTGACCTATCTCTTGTCGATGGCAGCCAAGGCTGTTGTGCCCAAAAATTACCGCTACGGCACAAACAGACCGTGGACACTGTCCGCTAAACGGCAAAATCCTGCAGGGAGGATAAGGAGGAAGGTGTTCGTGGAGACGGTTGCACCAGAGGACTGGTTTGTGCTCAAGGGGGACGTGGTAAGAAACAGAACAGCAACTCTTACCAAAAATGATGCCTGAGGTACCAAAAGTAAAGTGAGGATGCTTTGAAACAATGACATGACTATTTTTATTTTTTTACCAGTTAACTTCATGCAAAGTGAAGCAAACAGAATAGATCTAAATCACATCAGTATTTGGTGTGACCACCCAGTGTCCTCAGTGTCTCTTCATGTTATCCCAGACTGATTCAGTGGTGTTGAGATCAGGGCTCTGTGGGTTAAGACCACCTGTTGCAGGGCTCCTTGTTCTCCTTGTCTCTGAAGATAGTTCATTATGACTCTGGCTTTATGTTCGGGCTCGATCTCATGCTGCAGAACATTAGCTGAGCAGCTAAACATCTTAACTGCCTTAAACCTTTGCACAGTGCTGAATATCATCTTCATAGGTTACACATTTTGATAACCATCAGAGCGGAAACTGTTGTCTATGGGTCTGTTTGTTGAACACACCTTACATATCTGCATCTGGTTGACACATCTTGAGCTTTCAGTCCTGACTTCTTTCTGTGAAGTCTAAATCAAGTATCAGTTAATAATCTGCAATTATGGAAACAGAACAATGGGAATGGGAAAAGGCAGCAGTGAAAATTCAGAGGTCAAAATAACATTATATTAATTCAAGTATATCACCTTAATGTTATTGTGTAAGTTATAGCTTACTTAACTCTGTATTTTTCAGTATTGTTAATAAAGCCGCCATTATCTTTTTTTATTCAAAGAGAATCCAGTCACTGGGGCAGTAAAGCATCCTTTTTTTCTTTTCTTTTTTTTTTTTTTTCCAAACCTGGAATGATAAAAGAAAGTGGTTGATTAAAAAATGTTCATACAAGTTAAGTATCTGCTTTTGTTTCTCAGGTCCAGATTCTCACTGGGAAAGACAAAGGGAAGCAGGGAAAAGTGACTCAAGTCTTCAGACACAGAAACTGGGTTGTCCTGGAGGGACTAAACACAGTAAGAAAGTAACCTTTTTCTCAAAGAAAACTAGGCAGACTTTACTTATAGGACATTTACTTGTGTAAGTCCTATAACGATTATGTCTAACAATGAAATTAGAAGAAGTTCTGACTTTTATCTATATATTTTATTTAATGTATAAAGTATATGTTCTCAACAGTGAAGCTTCCACAGTGTGAAACCCCCTGTATTTATCTTTTATCTCCACCAGATGGAGCCAAATGTCTGGGGTCAATGTTTACTATTGTTGTTAACTATTGTTTTCTGTGTTAGCATTTCAGGTATATTGGAAAAACTGAGGATTATCGTGGGACTTACATTGCCAGTGAGGCTCCTCTGCTGCTGCAGAATGTCGCCCTCATAGATCCGTCAGACAGGTACAGTAAGCCCCGTAATAATGCAGGATTGTAGTTGTGGCTATGCAAGTGAACACATCTTACAATAGCTGAACAAATCAAAATGAGTTGTGGTCCTTTGTCCACATTGGCTTTCATTGTCATATGCAACCCAAAGTTCTGCAGCTTGCACTGAAAATTAGGCTGTTATTCCTGGTGTTGATATGATCGCACAGTGCAATGAAAACAGGAATAAATTATAAATAAATAAAACATTTTTTAACCATTTGGAAGAAAATTTGCTGAAGTATTTGAGGGTTTTGTCTGATGTCACTGGTCATCTTTAATGTTTCTATGTTTTATTTAATGCGTGTTTTATTCTCTACTCAACCCAATTAAAGGATGTACCCCATGACAACACTCTTCAAGCTACTTTTGAATGTTAACACTCAGTCACAATATTATTTAGATGAATGCTCCTGATCTTTAATATCTTAACAGATCAGATTTTGACATACTGACATTAATCTTCCAGGATGCCCACTAAAGTGGAGTGGAGATTCACAGAGGACGGTGAGAGAGTACGAGTGTCACTTAGGACAGGTCGAATCATCCCTAAACCTGTTGTGGTGCGACGAGATGGCATCATACCAGAGCAGTGGAAAGGTGTGTGTGTTTTGGTTGGAGGGGTATTATTCTCAGGACCAAAAATTGATGCAGTTTATTCCATGTGTCAGCACATAAATCGAGCAGTTTATTTTCCACCCAGTCTTGAATTCCAAAAAAATGTTTCAGAGTGATGAAGTTTGATTTTATTCTGAGCTCGAGTTATAAGCACAAACCTTTACCAATGCTGAGCAACACATCATTTCTGTTACTTAGATTTTATGTTAGTTAGGGCTGCAGATGCTATTTTACAGTCTGTCTATATAAATCTTTATCTTTGTCAGTTTCATGAGTATAGTTTGAACTGCCAGAACAGCTGCTTTGTTAAAGTAAATGTTGTCATTTTGACCAGCACTTTCCTGATGGACATATTGTCTTGACTTTTCATGTAAATTTTTGGACGGGCCTGTTTTTCCTTCCATGCTCACAGATGGTCCCAAAGACACAAGTCCTGAAGACACTCTAAAAAAGACCTATGTGCCATCTCTTAAAACCCTGGAGGAAGAGGTCATGGAGAAGCTGGGTATTCAGGAGAACAGGCGGCACCGAAGGTCATACTGGTACTAACCAGAAAAACTAGAGACACTCCCCCATTGTGTTACCTAGATTTCACAACAACTCTGAAGATGTCATGCAGAAGGACATATAAAAAAAGGCACTGTCAGGATGCCATGAAACATATGATGGTGCAACATACAAATAATATGGCAATGCTTAGGGGTGAAAGACATGCAAACAGATGTGCAACTTAAATGCCTCCTGACTCGTTTTCTATTTACAGGTATCAGTTTGTTTCTTTATAATGTAATGAATAAATGTCACATTAATCAATTAATTATTGTTTTTTGCTCTATAAATGATAAATGCTACTTCAAAATCACAAGGTGTGATATAAAACTGTGAAGTTGAAATAGATTTTGCTTTAGTTTACAAACACAGGATTTGTGCAGTGAAGGTATTTCCATTTGCTACAGGTTTGGCTATAACACAGTAATCTGGGAAGGACATTAAATTTAACCCCCTCCCCACCCCCAAGCCACTGGTTGAATAATATTCATTGAGTCAGTGTGTGTATTAAGTACCCAAGGCTAAGATAGCGCTGTAAAATTAGCTTGTTACTAAAGCCAATGTCAGTAGAACAGCAGCGAGGTCTGATCGACACTGATGCTCATGCAAGTTCAGATAATACAGTAGCTCCTGTCAGTGGGAGAGTGAATTACTTGACATTTACCATTGTACGATACATTACACGCACAGACTGGAAGAATGGAAAACTGAGATTGTTCCTGGTATTGGCAGGGTTAATAATGGCTATGGTTGCAGCCTGTTTGGATCACTCATAAGGCTGAAAATAGCCATATTATTTTACAGAAGTCCAGACATGCTGCTCTCCAAAACTTAAAGCCCTATTACAAATGAGTCTGTCTTTCCAACATGTCTGGGAAACAGTGAGGTGAAGGAAATGGCTGGGGAGGAGACTATACAGACTGAATAGTTTCAACAAAGTTTGCACTCACTTCATTTGACTCTTTATACACTGGCACTGCATGTTATTACTGTGATCAGTGACCCTTTCTGCATTAGGTTTCAACTATGACCTCAACTATGAATTCATGACCCACTATGAAAAATGAAGCAAAAAAAACTTCATTTTACCATGTTTTTTAATCAAGCCCATTGGTTGCAGTTAAAGGTTTCTTCACTACAGAATTACTCTGGCAATAGACCTTTGAAGCTAGTAAATACTCAAATACTAATCAGCCCAATAGTAGCTCAAATGAAAATGATTTTTGATGAATTTTGATAAGCTTTTTTTAAAGCAAGTATCAATGTGTTGAAAACATATTCATTTAAAAAGATGTAACTGCCTGTAGTGACATAAATTGTTCAGAATTTGATTTCATTTAATTCATACAAGGAAAAGAGAGACAACTTAAAGCAGACAAAATAGCAACAATTGGGCCAACATCGTTTCTACCACCCATCACATTTTCACATAACAGGAAATGCACAGGTATATTTAATAAAATATGACAATATTTAGTGAAAGTTCCAGTGCAACCATAACCATTATTCCTGTGCATCCTGGCTCACTGTCAGACTTCTGGTTTACTGAGACACCAGTGGTCCAGAGTCATTGTTAATGGTATATTTGCAAAAACTAGTCAAAAGTCATCCATTAAAATGTTGAGCGACATTTTTACAACAGCTGTAGAAGAAGGATAAAGCATTAATTGTTCACCTACTCCAGTCTCTCCAGCTGGTTGACACATTCAAACTGGCAACCTCTAAAGTTTTCCTCACTTGTCTGCCAGAAACTTAAAATTGCTCAATACATATTCAGGGTTTCTTGGATCTGAAAACACCTTCAAATAAACCAACATGATCCTGTGAAGATGTTCAACTGGGAGGGCACTGACCTGAAAATGTTTTGTTAGTTCGCAGTTTATTACATTAACGTCAATAGTGCCCATAAAAGAGGTGATAAGAAGTGTAATTGTTACTAAATTGCGTTACTGGTTTGGTTCATTTGAACATAGATAGTTCAGTCATTGAAATTTAGGGCTTAACATTACCAAAGGTATTTTTGGAGAGTTATATTCTCTTGTATTATATTCCACATTACATGTGGGTTATTTTTTATTTATTTTAACTGATTTGAAATGTTTAAGGCAACAATAAATACAAATATATAAAGTAAATAGAATATAAGAAGGATTGAATATTCTGTCCTTGTCAATCAGAAGTATATGATGGACTAACATGCAGGGATAATTTGATAATCTATAGAAAAGTGAAGACAAAAACAAAATGAATGAGAAAAAGAAATTATAAAATTGTATGTTTTTTGGGGACTACTCAAAAATTTGGTAGGGTTGCACAGGAGGATTTGGACTCATTTGGTTCTTTATACTTCCAGGATGCCCAAAATGCCCAAAAAAACTGGCTTGCCACACAGCAACACTACCTGCACTTAAAATATCACACTATATCTATAAATATCCACTTTTATCTCTATCCGTCTATGAAATACAGTTTTAAGATCATCCTCAGCTGTACATATATCAGTGATGTGTGAGGGAGGAGGCAGATGAAGAGTATGAAGTCTCTTTTTCCTTTCTGGTTAACCACGAGTATTGATTTACAAAAAGACCAAGTTAACTTGTTGCCAGATCTCCAGCTGCAGAATCAACTAGCCTCGCTTCTAGGCACTGACACAAAAAAAACGATGTGTCACAGATTATATAATTGCGTCAAAATTTCACAGTGGCTCTCCATACTCTAATTTCTGGTCAGTGCAGCAGCATCATGCAGAAAGCATGGCAGGCCACTGGTTTGGCCCATGAATGGAGCAGCTTTCCCACACTCGTCCCTCCTGAACAGTTTGCCTCTGCCACTTTGCATCCAAAAGGGAATAAAAGCAGCCAGTCAGCGGAAACAGGGTTTTGAGGTTTTGCTTTTATGGGAGGAAAAATGATTCAAAGGCTGGTCGTCTTTCCTGTCGTTGCATGAGCGTTGTATTTCAGTCTGGGATTACATCAAGGTGAAGTGTAAAATTGGTGAAGTGGAACCTTTGTATTGCTTCATTTGTCCTCATTTTTTCCCGTTTACACACACAAAAGCACAAACTTATGGCCATTTCAACTAGTGCAGGCTAGAATAAGCCTGAAAGAATAGCCATCTACTAATTTATACTTTGTGGTAAGTTGACAGCAATTCTGGTAACCCAGTTAAATGAAACCACTAAACATGACTCAAGCAGAATTAAGAATACATAAAAATAAACTGCAGGCTTTGCTCTGTATTTTCACTGAGTCACATTTGCTTCTCAGCCACGTAAACTAATGAATCCCACCTGGTGGCATTGGCTCCACGTGTCAGAGTCGAATTCACCAACAGAAGTGTCATTGTTCACTGAGAAAGTCAGATTACAGTATGTAGCATCCCTGATGTCCCTGAATTTGTTTTAAATAATCACTTGGTGCTTTCTCTTTCTGTAGGTCATGAGCTGGTGGCTGTGCAGATTTTAAAACATAAGAATGTGATTTTAGTAATTTACCCTGATAAGTGGTGTTACCTTCTTGCAGAAACACAAGGACCAGGGAACATTCAAACATCTCCAGAACATCTGAAGACACTTTAAACCTAAATTTCAGTGTTGCTCTTGACTCACTTGATGATCTAAGCTCAGCTCACAATATAATGATAGTGTCTAAGTATAGGCTGGTTGTTTGATGGCTGCTGGAAAATGTAACGTTAGCTTGTATGCAGGTCTGAGGCATGGCTTGCATGCATGTTTAACTATGTTTGGTCTAATTTAGTTGGCTCCCAACAGATTCTTGTGTATGACCAAAGTATGTTACAAAGAAGCTAAACACAGCTGACATTTGTATTCAGTTGGATCAATTGACTTAATTTGCAGGTCTGTAGTTCACAGGAAAAAAAAAGCCAAAATACTCTGTGTATATCATATGTTGGTCAAAAACTAAGAGAGTTTATAGGAAAATGTTTCTGTGGTAAAAAAAACTCAGCTGGTCATAGTGTAAGCAATCCTGTAGTTCAGAAACTCTAGCTCAGAGACATCAGTCAAAAATATCACGTGAAAGAGTGAAATTGCCTTTTAATTATTCAACTGGCATCAAAACGCTCTATATATCTATAATATGATGATAATAAAAACTGCATTGAGGGTCTGTTCTGGAGTAAATGTACTTTCTACCACTGTATGACGCACACGCTGCATTTAAATTACTTCAAATCAATAATATATTTTTCTATATAAGATTTGATCTGTATGGACATTCTCAAACTAAAAAGCAGTTGTTTTCTATATATATATATTTGCAGCAGGTACGATACAATACTTCGTAACGTTGGCTTAACAGGAGATAATTAAAGACACTGTATGTGACCTGACTGAACTGAATAGATGGAGACGTTGGAAGAAGGATTTTTCTGCTCGAGGGCCAACCGTCCTTATCACTATCCTCTCTGACAACCCTGCTGCTGAAGACACATGGCAGCAGGGAGGATGACGTCTTGCAGTGAGCGTAACTGCTGACATGACTTGAATTAATTTGGGTCACTGTGACAGTCTTGTATAGCTAAAGTTGGACTAAAGCACACCTCTGATCTTTGTCTGCGCTCTGAGCTTTGACATTTCCTTCTCAGACAGTCCCGCTGGTATCTGGGTGTCAGATTCCTCAGGTGAGCAGCAACAACTTCTGCTGCCAAACCACAGGACAATTACTACAAAGCACCATTCACTCTGTCTGCAGAGGGCACAAGTACACACTTCACTTGACCCGATTCATCTTCTGTGTCTGTGATACACGCAGTATACACAGGTGGCAGAATCCAGGGCCATATTTGGATTTATATTGTACGTGACCACAGGTTTCACCCCAGCTGTTTCACCACTGACTGAGATGAGCTTCTAGACAACTCTGCACTGTTTTTCTCTCCACTGATGATTCTGTATTTTATGTTCATGACATTTATTGCATGTCTGCCTGTTATTCTTCTTCTGGGTTCTTCCTTTTTTTCCCCCTTTCCCTGTATTATACACAGTCCTATATGTCATATGGTTTACAGCTTGTTAAACCCTTTGAGGTAAATTTTTGTTTTGGGATTATAAATCAAATGAACTTCACTTGATGACTTGACCATAGATTGACTTTTGACTTGGTAAACCAGGCTTCCCACACTTTTACACAATTGTTGTAACTTGGATGGATTGCTGTGAATTTTGTATATTCATTGTCCCCAGGGGATGAATCCCCTTGACTTTGATGATTCTCTGACTTTTCTTCAGGCACCACCCTCAGCTTGAGTTTGTGTTTTGCTTGGGGTGGGGTTGATAAAATATCTTGACAGCTATTGGGTCTATTACCATGAAATGTGGAAGAAATTGTCCCCAGAGGATGACTAAACAGATTCACTGACCTTTCCTCTAGCACCACCTTCCCATGACACATCCCAACATCTACTACTGTACATTAACTGGCAGAACATTTTGCACAGAATTTCATGGTTTCGTGAGGATGAAGCCTTTAGCTCAAAGCCCTGCTGTACTCAAGTACAGCGTCACAGAGCAGCAAGCAAATCCTTTGTCCTGTCTATTCTTCACACAACTTCTATCACTTTTTGTGTGTAGAAGTGGGTGCGATGCCATGACTGCTTTTGAGGAGACACTGTCCATAAATCTGCACTGTTATTCCCTCTTTTTTTTTTTTTTTTTACAATTCATCACATTTTGTCCTCAACGATGGCAGGCTTGTTGATTTTTTTTGTTGAGGGCCACCAAATCAAATCTACTTTGACATGGTGCATTTTACTGAATGCATTTTGGTTCAGTTTCTTTATTTGATGATGAAAGGACAAGTAAAGCTTGGAGAAAAAAGGGAGGGATGGAGGTGTGGTCAAAGCTCATTTTTGCCCAGGGCCCCATGCAGGTTAATCTGGCTGTGAACAGGAGACAAATGCACGCTTTAACGCTTTCTCTTCAACAGCATTTCTATAAGCATTTTGAAGATCCCTAATATAGTGTTTGCCTTAAAAAATATATTTCTGTTTTTATGCAACTTTAAGATACAGTTTGCTCTGGTAGATAAACACCTTTGTGACCTTTTTGTAGGGTGTTTGACTGTCTCTGGATTGTAAAACTAAACCGACAGTGCATGAAGTTTAATGATGTCATATCAAATGAAGGCCTGCAGATTCAAGTGGGACTTGATGTGGTCTGTCACGCAGGGGCTGTTTGTGTGATGTTAAGCTGCTCCATTACTCCTGTGGTGATGCATCCAAACTTGTTCAGTGTGATTAAAATGAAAACAACAACAGTCCACTTCAGTGACATGGCAGCAAAACAAGAGGATGAGTCACTGTCCTTGTCAGAAACTATAGGGACTCTCGCTCCCTCACCTTTCTCCTCCTGTACAGGTGACTGTGCTGCAATATCACTACCTGCATTCGCATCAGCTGTTTGCTCTGCTGACTCAACTCAGCCTGGTTTGTCCAAATGACGCTCAATGCATGTGTCGTTTCCCTGCAGAGAAAAAAAAAACCCAAAACATATAGGTCATCTGCTCGGTGCAGGCTTCACTTCACAGCCTATAACATCGGTTATTTTAGATGTCATCCCTCCCAGTCTCCCTTGACAGGCGTGCGCCATCTCCATCCCGATTGTTGGGTGAAAAAGTGGGCAGTTCAGGATTTCATATCTGGCTCCACTTTCTCTCAACTCCCTCCTTTTCTTCCCAAACCTCGGAGTCGGTCGGGCAGCAGCAGACCCAGCACCCGGTACTTATATATATACATGTATATATATATATATATATATA
>CM076663.1:8995975-9041461 GCA_038496675.1 Rachycentron canadum | reverse complement strand
TGTATATATATATATATATATACATATAAATATATACCTGCGCAGAGCATCCACAGCCGCTCTCTCTCTGTGACAGTGGTCGCACTGCAGCAGCAGCAGCTGTGAAGAGCTGAGGGAAAATACTTTTTCCAGCCGAGGAGTCAGTCCATCCTGCATCAGCTGAAATGCTGCTGGGAAGAATCCGGTAGGTGTTTTTTTTTAAAATTTTTTAATAAGTTGCTGTGAAGATGTTACGCAGTCGATGCAATGATATTTCAAACTTGCTCTAAACTCATAATGTCACTGTAAATGATGGTGTGAGTGAAGAAAGTGACCATTCGTCGGTTTATTGGATTTTAATAGTTGCTGTCCTCAGCAGAGGTACTGAAACTGTGGACACTCATCTTCTCCCCATTTTGTGCAACTGACGCAGTTAGTTCAGAATAACTTTTTTTCTCATGAGTTTTGTGCTTTTCTTTTTTTTTTCTTTCTTTTTTTTGCACAGCATGAAGCCCACGCCTGAGCAGAGCATGTAGCTGCTTGATGTGTTTCTGCTGAGCTCCCTCACTTCCACTTTCTCCTCATCTGTCATTAGTATAGTCTGATTACATGAAACTGCAAAGATGACTAAAACAGACTTACTGTGCTCTCCACAGCAGCTCCTTTTCAGGATCCTTCCCAAAGCAAAATATTATTTTTTTTAATGTAAATGTTACTTTTGAATGAGCAAATCACAGACGCTGCTGTAGTTAAGCTCTGAGATGTGGTTCCTGTGCCCTGCAGGAAACTTAAGAAGCTGCTTTTCGTCTTAAGTGCACACTCACCCTCCCTCTGTTCATTTTCTATGCTGAGCCCTGGGGCTCAGGTGGACCTCAGTAATGGACAGGTAGAGCAGTTGACTAAAAGATTCCTGTCTTCTACACTATTTGATGGCTCATTGCGGCTCTTTGGTTGAATGCCCATCTCTGGAACAAATGAAACTGAAAACACTGATTCTTTTTGGGCAAACATTTACAAGACTTACCCATCTCCATCTAATGCGTCATAATAATCAGCTGTATCAAAACCTGAGTTTGGTGGTCGAGAGGAATTCAGGCAACAAAAGCAGATAGTGACTCCAATTTTTAGTCATAAACTCATCTCTGATATTAACACTGAATTTCTTTAAAGCAAATTTCCCTTGTATTTGTTTTAAGAATGATTAGAAATTCAGTGTATGTTTAATGGGTGTTGATGAGGCTCAGCATGTTACATAGGGCAAATGGTTGGGGCATCTGAGTTGATGTTGCTTCTCTTGTTCTCCAACCCTTTAAACAGTATCTTAGATTTTTACAGCGATGCAAATATTCGCAAGAAACAATGAAGTAGGTCAGATTTTAACATAATTAATGAACGCTTTATGCAGGAAAATATTTAATTACAAATAATTACATCTCCTGTTTTAGTTATACAGATTAGTTTGAGGTTTATTGGTTCTAGTATCAACTTTGTAAAGATCCTTGAGGCAAATAGTTGAATAGTTGGCTGCTTAAGAGCCACAATGTTGTTGGAAAATGTTGCTCATTAGTCCATTTATTCTCTTCATTCAACGTGTTGTATTGTCAGCAACACATGGCAGAGCCCAGACTGTAGACACCCTGATTTCCTGGCACAGAGGGATTCACTTTTATACAAGGCTGGCCAGACACAGGTTGTGGTCCATCCATGGAGTTGCTGAGTCAGCACTGAGATCGGGTGTTTGTTTGAAGTGTCCTATGAGACTTTCCCAGGCATAGTGGGTGGCGAATCATCTGGTGGACAGCTTTGCCAAATCAGCCATCTTGGTAGGACACAGACATTTGGTTTATCGAAGATGTCTGTGAAATGTAGTTTAGGAGGTGGTGGTGAATACTGAGTGTTGGATGTGTGGGCGTGCTATGTCTGATGGCGCTGAAAGCCAGAGGAGTGGTGGTGAGCGAATACTGACCTAAACCAGACAGGGACAAATTAAGTACACAGAGGCCATGTTGAGATACACAGTGAAGATATGACTGTTCATCTGCTGCTGCTTCACAGATCAGCTTGTTTCTGAACTTCACCTGAGCCCTCTTCACTAAAAGCCTTGCATCTTAAGAAGTTAAGAATCACTCCCAGACAGTGTTTCAGTTTCCACTCAACTTTAATTCTTTTTGTGTTGAGATGATGCATTTGATGAGAAACATTTTTCTTGTGTTTGGTGCCCGATTCTGCAGAATGACTACTTGTCCAGTGATTTAAGATCTGGTGCTTAAGTGAAGAGGTGTCTGTCATCAGCATAGATGAGTTTGTGGCATCTGGTCTTTGGGGTTTGATTTCTGCAGAGGCCACTAAGCAGACAGCAACTTGTCCTCTGTTCAAAGTGAATCCTTTGTTTTGAAATCTGACAATTACCCACAAAGAAGAAATTTAAAAAAAAAAAAAAAAGGGCTCTAATCATGTTTTTATTTTAGATTGGACACTTTCTGCTGAGAATTAACGGTAAGTGACATGGAGGACAGTGAGAATAATAAGGAATAACAGGGATAAGACATTTGCCAAAGCACAATTTAAACTTTCCATTCCTTAACTTAATTTCTATGGTGTATTTTGTTTGAACTCCATACCCTTGAGTCAATAAATCTGAAATCTAAAATCTAAAAAAAAAAAAAAAAGAACTGAAGATGAAAGGACAGGGATAAAGCCGCATTGCTCTTATGGTTGTCAGAAACCTAGACAGGAGTGGATTTCTGCCTTGTCAAAACAGTTACTGTGCATTTTAAGAAATCCCAACTGTACTTTATCATAGACCCATTAGTGCCAAAGCCAGTTCCAGCTCAGTTCTCCACAGAGCTTACATCAGTCAAACCAGCGTCTGTGTGTTTGAACTGGCTGAATTGGGATCAGCTGTCATTTTGTCTTGTTGGTGGAGACGAGGTTTGCCTGACCTGACCTTGATGCAGACTGCTGCAGAGACCACCCACAAGAAGTATCAAGCAAAGATCTTGTTGTCAGTGCAGCTCTGACAGGGATCTCAGCATCTAATTGTATGTTTCTCGTTTACTATTACTCCTTGCATGAACAATCCAAGCTGACCAGTTTGCTGTCATTTACTTGTCTGCGTCTGCAGGGGGAGGAGACTGGATTAGTTCTGCAAATGGATAATGCACTGGCTGCAGTTTTTAGAGCCATAAATGCGGTGGGTGGCATTGATTCTAGCTTGACTTGCCTTCATTGTTGCTCACATTAAAAACAGGAGAACTGCAGAGTGCCTAATGATGGCGAGACCAAAGACTTAATTATCAGCAGTAACCAAGATTACCTCCTCCACACACAACACATATGTCAGCACAAAGTCTCTCAACGGTACCATTGGAAAGAGTGTGCGCTGTCTTAATGTGGCCCTTCCGTTTGTACGAAGCCTCATTCTTGGTGGTTTAAAACTTTCCTTTTCCATCCCTGAAAAGAGCGAAAGAGAAGACAGAGAAAGAGCAAGCAAGTATGCCAGTGCCCTGTCCTTTAATTTCGCCTGAAGCCTTTTGTAGGGGAGTCGGTATGAAGTGAAAGCACAGTGTGCAGCTGTCCTCCTGGCCCGCTGCTCACTTTTTGTGAGAAGTTTTCTTGTCAAGAATACTAATAGTGATACCAGCTCTGTGGAGTCCACCCAGCTGGTGAGGAAACAGGCGACAATTATTCTGCCATCAAAGAAGGCCATTTAATATGTCACACTTTAGTGAGCGGTGTTTGTGTCAGCTGCTTACGAAGGATGCGTTTGTTTTACAGACTCAGAAAAGGTCGAATTTATTAGAAAGTCTCAAACCTCTGGCTCAATCCAAAGCCTCTGATCTAGTCAGTATCACTATTTTTAAGCTTTCACATTACAGAAGAATTATATCTGTAGTAAGTAGGCTATAAGGCTCAGAATGAAACTTAATCCGTTACGTCATCCTCATCTTGATGTAAATGAAGGAGGTTGACACACGCTATGGATTTCTTTGGAGCCTCTTTTCAACTTGCGCCCATCAGGAGTTGTGTTATGTCGGTGACATCAGCAGCAGTCAAACTCTGTTCTGGAAAGTCTTTGTTAAAGTTCAATGGACTTTTTTAAAGCTAAATCTATTAGGCTATATTTGAATATGCACAAAGGAAATGGAGGAGCGGCTCAAATATGGAAAAAATGAAAATTTATTGCTCTAAGACCACATTAGAAAAACAAAGATGGAGTATTGTACTTTTTGAAAACATGTTGATCTGTATCTTTGCTAAGTTTCATTGGCCGTAGCTCTCTATAATGGTAGATTCATTGATGCATGATGGTGCACATATTGCGTAATTTCCTGTTTTTAGTAAAAAAATGTGCATATAAAATGAAAAAACACAATACAACAAAGATTACTGCAAGATTATATGACACTGTCAATATTTCAGATACAAGAAATTATGATTTGTAATACATAGCCAATATTCAATACTTGAATGAAATCTAACATCATAGAAAGATCATAATGCTAAATGTAGTAAGTGTAAGAAGCACTCATACTTAAAACTTTGCAGTATTTCTAAATGACAAAAGACACTTTGGATGAATAATGATGGATGAACATTTGCCGCTTCATCATGGCCGCTTCAGTAGGTTGAGTGAGGTCACTCTGAGCATCCTGCCATGCCTGCTGGGTTAATAACAGGGCCAGACTGGTGACGGAGCGCTGGCCGGATGCCGCTGGGCTGAGACGCCGTGTCATTAGCTCCCGGAGGTGATGAATGGCTTGTGGTCAGGAGCCTGTGCTCCCTGCTTCCCTTTAAAAACCAGAGACGTTGCTCTTCCATACTGCCTGGTTGATCTTAGAGATATGTTTTACAGTATTTTATGATGTGTTATGATGTCTATAAAACAAAAACCTCACTGTCTAATTTAATAGGTTTTCTACAAATGTATGACGTATATAGTCAGTTAGCAGTTTTTTAAGTTCACCCAAATAAAATACAGTTTAAAACAATCACCTTTATGAAGGATGCCATGTTCAGTTGTTGAAACTGATGCGGTATTGGTTCGCATTTTTGACACTTTATTAGATTAGCCATAGAAGCTACTCTGGTGTTTTATGAGATGAAAATCAAACTTTGGCTCAAACATTTACTAACCCCATATTAAATCAAATAAAGACTAACTATTAGATATGTCTGTCAATAGTATGTACAATATAGGTGTAATCTTTATTTATTTTATTCTGATAGCATTTTGAAACAATACTCACAAATGAATTATATATATATATATTATTTATAGGTTATGTCATTCTATTCAAGATATTTGAATCCCTCCAATTGTACTTGGGCCCCTTACTCTCACCTTTATTGCAGACATCAGCTTACATAGAGCTCTCATTAGTTTTTGCAGCAAGTATCTCTGTATTTTCAGTGGTAATATTCAGCCATAAATGATGTTATGTAAGCATAAAAACAGCAAATCATATTAAATACAAATGAGATAGGACTCATAAAGTCTAAATGGGAGACTGCCTTTTTATCCACATGTACAGTACATGTGCAGGACTAAAACCACAGTAGGTGGATGCTGAGGTGAAGGTACTGTTATACAGGTAGTGATCTTTAATATGACAATAAATCAGTTTTGTGAGATCAATGAAGCCTGTTCCTCTGACTAGCTGAACCAACACAATACATGACCTTCAGTACCAGAAATTGATCTGCCTATCAAATGTTAAATATGTGTGAAATTGGAAACTAGAAATGAATCCTTCATTTATCAATTTTGTGTCATTTCCTTCTTGAATCTACTTTTGGAATTCTTTATTAATATTTATCTGTGTCAAAATGTATCTCGTCTTAATTTTTGTCTTAATTTTCTGTATCCCCATAGACATGTCCAAATTCTACTACTTCTCTGTGCAGTTTGTTGCCTCACTCTGGCCTTTCCCACCCAAACACCATCTGCATATGGTATGTTTACACTGTTCTATTATTTATAACTTTTAATTCTCAATATGGCTTAAAATGCTCAGTTATAGGCAAATAATACAAAATGAGGTCATGATGTTCTGCTCTTCACGCTCTGTATCCTCTAACTTTTTTAATCTGCAGATAATGTCCAGTCCCTCCAGGTGAACATCCCCCACTCAGGTTTGGTTTTTGCCCCACTGGGCAGCTCCATTTCCATCCCCTGCTTCGTGTCTCTGTTCTCCGCACCTACCACCTCCTCCTCTTCCCCTGTCGTACCACGGATCAAGTGGAGCGTGGTTTCTGGTGGGGTGGAGACACAGATCTTGGTGGCAAGGGGTGAAAGGGTGAAGGTCAACAAAGCGTACATTGATCGTGCGGTGTTGCTCAACCACACATCCTCTCCAGATGACCTGTCACTGTGGCTGGGAGATTTGCGCTCTAGTGACTCTGGTCACTATCGCTGCGAGGTGCAGCAGGGCCTGGAGGACGCCAGTATTCTTGTGGAACTCAAAGTCAAAGGTAATAAAGCAGCAGACATCATTGTTGAAATAGTTTGGGATAAAACCTTGATGTGATTGTCTTGCTATCTTGCGATCTAGTTCACTGGGGCAGAAGATGTGTGGAAAAGTGTGGAAAACAAAAATGTGAAAGGTTTAAAAGGTTGAGCATCAAAAACAAATAAAATATGGCAGTAATAATATTCAGTATACTGATTATCAATAAATAGTTTTCTCCTTCCTCTGAGGATGTTATTAAAGAATCCTTTCTCTCTGTCTTTCTCATCTGTTCTCTATGAGAATTGTGCCAAATGTTAAATAGGTTAAACAGATGTTGCTAGACCTGCTTTTTAAATAATGCCACACTCTGGGCTGCTGGCGTCTTGATCAAACAATCCACAGTTGTTTGGTTTGTAACAATAGGGATTGATGTATTAATCGGATTATATACAGCACATGTTGTGCTTGCTGTGTGACTCCCACAATGCCCCTGACTGATTTTGTTGTTACTGTAGCTGGTAAAGTCATTTGCCATTGTCTTATTATTGGAATGCTTTGCATACTCTGAATCTAATTGTGCGCTGATGTCTGTGTGTACGTTCATGTTCCAGGTGTTGTATTTCACTACAGAGATGCTTTGGGTCGGTATGCATTTTCCTTTCATCAGGCCCAGAGGGCTTGTGAGGCCATCGGGGCAAATATTGCCACTGCTGACCAGCTGCTGGCAGCTTATTATGATGGATATGAGCAGTGTGATGCAGGCTGGCTGGCAGACCAGTCTGTCAGGTATTTCATAATCTCTGTATCTTCTGTATGATGTTCACACTCAAGCTGCGATATGAATTGAAATAACTGAATAACTTTGAAGAGGTTAATGTTACCTTAGCAATGCTGATTGTTTCCAGGTACCCAATCCAAGTGCCCCGTGATGGTTGTTATGGAGACATGGATGGACAACCTGGAGTGAGAAACTATGGGACAATGGATCCAGATGATCTTTTTGATGTTTACTGCTATGTGGAACAAATTGATGGTATGAATACACATATTAACACATATTTCTATAGCTAAACCCTCACTGATGCTCAATTTTTAGGCCAATATTAGTAATTGAGAACTAAAAAAATGACACAACAGTATATCAACCATTATTTATTACAACATTTCTGGTTCTGTAAACCTGTTTACTATTGTCAGATTTTGATATAGTATATGTAGTAAACCTGTTTTCATGTGTCCTAACATGTTTTCGGTTGAGCCAATAATAAATAAGGTACATAACATAAAACAAAATAATGAAACTTAATAAAAATATTTTGTCTTTGTAGGAGAGGTGTTTCACGATCATGTCCCACAGCAGCTGTCATTTGCTGAAGCTCAGGCCTACTGCAGAGCTGCAGGCACAGAGCTGGCTACGACAGCACAGCTATACTTGGCATGGAGTGAAGGTCTGGACCGTTGCAGCCCCGGCTGGCTGTCTGATGGCAGTGTGCGATACCCCATCAAAACCCCCAGAGAGCGCTGTGGAGGCCCCCAGGCAGGTGTCAAAACCCTCTACCGCTTTAGCAACCAAACTGGTTTCCCAGAGCCGTCCAGCCTTCATGATGTTTATTGTTTTAAAGGTAAGTGTTTTGTGCCTGAATGTGCATTTTATTCAACCACATTGCATTTATAAGATGTATTAGATGTGCACACAAACCTTACTCATTACTCATTTCAACTAAAATTTTATGAATACAATAGGCACACAGTTATCAATCAATCCTTTGCTTTTGCTGTTATTGCGTTTACCATTCACAGCATGTTTTTAACTACTTATCTGTACTGTACAGATAATAGAGAGGTTCCCACTGACTCTCCGATGGACTACATGGCCACAGAACCTGAGGACTTTGGACAAGATGTGGTTATTCTTACAGAAACAGATCAAGAGCTGCGACTGAACCAACTTGCTGAGCAAGTGGAGCGAGAGGCTCAAAGTCTGCTTGAATCTTTTCCCTTTGTCTCCCAACTTTCCACTGAGGAAAGCCTGGCTGACACACACCCAACAGTTATATCAGAAACAACTCCCCTCGACACCACATCCACAGTGGACGTCCTAAAGCCATTTGATGAGACTTCATCTCCTACAGAAATAAGTTCTGAAGCACTGATGAACAGCACAAGCAGCAGCACAGAAACCTACAATTTCCCACAAAACACATCATTACTGCCCAGTGTTTACAATGAGACAGATTCCCACCAGAACTTGAGCTTAATCTTTCACCAGTTTGAACTTGTAAACACCACAGGGTTTCCTGAGCCATCATATGAACCTCACACACATAACCGGACAGAACCAGACACAAACCCTGAAGAGCATACACAACCATCTGAGAGGCCAATGGATTCCCATGAAATTCAAGAGACCAACCTGGGTTTAAACAGATCACAAGCCAATTATAGCAAGACAGAGAGCAACTATATTCAAGAGGACAATATCCTGGAGGTAACATCAGTGACCCCTGACACCATCCTCCAGGCAAAGACGGAGGAGGGAGCAGTCACAGGGCCTTGGCAGATGTCTCTCTCAACTCAGTCAACTGAAGAAGAAGGAGAGCTTCTTACTCAAACTACCCAAGCTCCCACCAAAAACTTAACTTCATTGTGGCTCCCTCTTGATGGGTCTGGGGATATTTCTCAAGGTATGAACTTAATAGCAATGTGATACAAAACAGCCTAAAACCTGGCAGCTCTGTGCGCTTAGCTAAATGCTGACAGTGACCATGTTGAAAATCTTCCATGTTATTCATCTTAGTTTAGTGTGTTTGCTAAGTAACTCTAAATACAAAATGCATCTGAAGATGATGGAAATGTCATTACTTTTGCAGGTATAGTGTTTGTTTGTAAACCAAAGTACTGGCCTCATACAAAGTCATCCTTTGGCCACTAGCTGTACCCAATTTCATCATAATCCATCCATCATAGTTATTAACAATTGGCTTTGGTGGAGAGGAAAAATCAAGGCATTGCCAGCAGTGAGGTTTGTTCTCCAAGACCAGGGATGTTTGTGCAAAATTTCATCTTAATTCCTCCAGTAGTTGTTGGGATATTCAGTGTAGATCAAAGTGGTAGACTGAATTACTGACACTACAGTCTGTAAAGCTATATGCCAGCATCGCTTTAAACATCAGTATCTTAATCGATACTTAGAAATACTTACACTTTTAAATATGTTTTGTGCTTTTTTCCAGAGAACGACCTTGACGTTGAAGCAATCAGTTTCATTCCCACATCAGATTCTTCCACTTCCAGCTTCACCACTCATCCATCACCCTCCACTTCAGCTAGCAGTGCTCCAGCTGACCCTCAAACTGTACTCCCGGATCCAACATCTTCCCCTGGGTTACTGGGCTTCAGTATCCTCTCCACAGTAGCACAATTATGGGAGTCTTCCACCTCTAAACAGGAGGGAAGTACAAGCTTAGAAACCGAAGACACGGTCACCACAGAAAGTGAGGAAAAACAGCTGGATCTGACAGAGGCTGAAGACAACCTTAGAGTAAGTTCGGCTACCACTGAGTCTCCAGAGGGTTCAAACACCTCTCAGTTGCCTCCTGATTCCACGACAGCACAGTATCAGACATCATCATACAGAGTGTATTTAAATACTGGGACCACTGCATATGAAGAGGCAAGTGGACAGGAGCCTGAGGCAGTTACTGCAGTCCTTGGAGAAGACGTTAAAGTTGCTCTAACTTCTGAAGAGAATATTACAGTCAGCCGAATCCATGAAGAGGAAGTTAAAGTTTCCCCAACCATTGAAGAGGAGGCTAAACTTTCCTTTTCACTGGAACAAGAGGTTAAAGTTTCTCCAACCCTTGTAGAGGACATTACAATTATCCCAAACTTTGAAGTTGAAGTTAAAGTTACCCCAACTTTGGAAGAAGAAACTGAAGTTTCCTTTTCCCTGGAAGAGGAAGTTACAGTTGTCCCAACCCATGAAGAGGAAACTAATGTTGTTCCAACACTTGAAGAAGAAGAAGCTAACGTTGCCCCAGCCCTTGAAGAAGAAGCTACTTTTGCATCAACCTTTGAAGAAGCTACTGTTGCCACAACTCTAGAAGAAGTTGAAGTCTCCCTTGAAGTAGAAGCTAATGTTACATCAACCATTGAAGAAGAAGCTTATGTTTCTTCACAAATAGAAGAAGATGATAACATTGCCTCTGCCTTAGAAGAAGAAGATGCTAATGTTGCCTCAGCCTTAGAAGAAGATGTTACTGCTGCTTCAACCTTAGAAGAAGATGTTACTGCTGCTTCAACCTTAGAAGAAGATGTTACTGCTGCTTCAACCTTAGAAGAAGATGTTACTGCTGCCTCGGCCTTAGAAGATGTTACTGCTGCCTCGGCCTTAGAAGAAGATGTTACTGCTGCCTCGGCCTTAGAAGATGCTACTGCTGACTCAGCCTTAGAAGATGTTACTGCTGCCTCAACCTTAACAGAAGAAACTGCAATTGCCTCAGCCCTTGAAAAAGACGCTGACATTGCCTCAACCTTAGAAGAAGAAGAAGAAGCTAACATTGCCTCAGCCTTAGAAGAAGAAGCTACCATTGCCTCAGCCATAGAAGAAGAAACTACTGCTGCCTCAACCTTAGACAAAGAAACTAACTTTGACTCAACGATTGAGGAAGACTTTACCATCTTTCCTCTTGGTTCTCAAACATCTAAATGGTCTCTGCTGACCACCACAACTGGACCCCAAGAGTCTCTGAATGATCTTGAGTTCAGCAGAACAACCTCCCCCATCACCTCCACAGCAGCTCCAGATGCCTCCTCAAGTACAAAATCCACCGCTGCTTCCACCAAGACAACTACTGCCACCATCACAACCACCACACACTGGACCAGACGAAGCTGGAGTCCAACCACCTCTACATCAACGGTTATCCACAAGACAACAGAGCCCCAGAAGGTGATGCACCTCATACCACCAGTGGATCAGGGTCTGGTGGATGTTGAGTTTAGTCTCACCCAGCCTCCCACTCTGCTTATCTTGCCCAATGAGAGGGCAGCTGTAGGCGGTACAGGGAAAGCTTCAGGTAATGTTAAAGCCACTCTCATCAGCCTAACCGTCCTCCTCTTGCTACTCGACGCAATGATCCACTAAAATCCCTGGTCTGTCCTCTGCCCCAACCTGCCTTTGTTCCATTTTCTGTAAAACACCCTCCTCCTTTTCAAACGACCTCCTACGTTTGTTTCACTTGTCTCAGAAAGCCCACTCACACTTCTGACTCCTTCCACTTCTCACTTCTGTCCTTGTGATCCCACCTCCCCTTCAAGATACTCACAGTGGGACAGCTCCCATTTGACATTTGTCAACAGTCCAGTCTTGTTATGCATGATGTTTTTTTCCTCACCCAAAGATTGACTTCAGTGAAGTACTGTAATATAGTGGTGTGCTTGAATGAGTGTTTTTATGCTTCTTCTATACATGATTTTCTGCAAGAGTGATGGTTATAGCATTGGTAAGCATTGCACAGAACTTTGATAAATGGATTTCATTTTCAGAAAACTAATGTCTTCACCAAACAAGTACAAATTATCCTCTGCAGCATAATTTTCTTCCTGCTAACTGTCAAAACTCACCATGTTTTTTGCAGTAATCTGGAAGTAACATGACAAAGGGACTCTTTCTCTGTAACAGTAATTACATTGAATGTAACTGCACTGACCAGTGCTATCGCAATAATGTACTATATTTAATCCATAACTGTCGAGTCAACTGTTAAAAATTGTTCGCTTTCCTCAATTTTTCAGAATATTACTACTAGAGACAATTTAGTACCAGAAGCACAGATTATTATTATGTTTATAAGCACAAATATTGTTCAGTGATGATTTGTTGTGAGTGGTAACACTTAGCAACAAGCTTTTGAATGTTCTTTATGGGTCATTAATGTTTCATACTCAAAATCATGTTCTATTGTTTAATCATAATCGTTCAAGTTTTGTACATATTGTGTTTTTAGCTGTCATAATGATAAAGTCAACTAAGTGACGTTTGTTTCTCGTCTTGCCATCAGTTTAAATCTGTTATTTTGTTTTAATACAGTCTCATATTTTTTAATTAAAAAAATTAAATAAATAAAAGTAAACATAGTAAATAAATAAGAAAATAAGTAATAGTAGTTCATGATAAGTCAGAACTTTCACTACATGTAACTTTCATATTCATGATGCAGTATTGTATAATTTTAATTGTTTTATTATGAAAAATATCACTTTATATACTTTATCACTTTTTCATTGCCATAATAATTTCCACTATAAACTCCAGAATAAATCCAGGGAGATAATAAGGGGACAAGGGGTTTTTATATAATAAGGGCATTTCATTGCAGGGAAACTTAAACAACACAGTTCTGCAGAACAGAACCTAAAACTGAGTTTAAAATGATGCAAAGACATTCAAACCAGAGTGGCATTGCTCCCGTACATATTTACAGTCACTGTCACATTATTTTAAGATTACTTCATCAAAAAACTTTACTGACAGTTCTGTTTTAACAACCTCTTGAGTTGTTCCACTCAGCCATATCTGTAGTGATAATGGACTTGCTTGCACAGCAGCTTCACTCAGCATGTCTGCAATTGCATTTAGGATTTAGTATCTATAAGCGTCTCTCAAAATAAATGTTCTACAAATGTAATTAAAAAGTATATTAACAAAACAATATATGGAGTAATTAAAAAAAGTATTATTCTAGAGAAGTCAATGATTTAAGAAAAGTTAATTAAAAGAGAATTAGAGGAAACAGCAGTTAATATAACTAAATATGCATATATTTGCATGTATATGGTTGCTGGGTTACATCAAAATAAAAATAGCCCTAATACATATATGTATATATACATATATATGTACTAATATGTATGTACTGTGTTCATCATGGTTGAGATGCTGTACATCATGTCAGATTTATTCACATCTGACATGTTATCAAATTCAAACTTGAACCTACTAACAAGCTGCAATTAATCTAAGGCTGCTGGTACAGTTTTTTTAATATTTGTTTTTATTAATATGACCTTATATACACTTCTTATCCCTAGAGTCCTACTGTTTATGAAAGTAGGGAAAGCATTTGCTCTTGCAAAACAACATACATTTTTGAGGCGCAGTTTCAGTAGACATTTATCCAAAAAGATTGCATCAATGCATAAATATCGCACAGATCAGAACAGGAAGATGACTCTTTTTCTTAATTTTTTTTACATTTAATCTCAACCTCAGCATCAATCAAGCATAAAGACTTAATTTTGTGAGCAGTTTCTATTGGACTGTTGTAAAGGCTAAGAAACAGTGTAACCACTCATTCAGTAATTCAAATTACTAGCCCACATCATTACCTACAGATAATTTATTGTATGTGAGAGAAACTACAGTATAACTAAAAGCACATAATGGAGACTCTTCACAGAGTGAGAATTTAACCAGGGTTTTTGGTGCTGTGCGAAAAGCCTTTGTAAAGTAACCAACTTCAGAAACAGGTTTCATTGTTTTATACTTAAGACTTGGATGGCATCTCAATGGTTTTCCATGCCCCAGTTTTACTTTGACTGCATGTGATTCTCATTAGTCTTGTGTAAGGTAGTTGTTCCCTTTTATACACACACTGACTCAAAATGATCAGTCTAAATACCAGTGTATGAGTGTTAGGTATAATGACAGACACCACAGACTTCTTGTTTATAGGGTGTCAGGGGAAACAAATAAACCAAAGCCACTTTTAAAATGTTTAATTTCTGTTTGGATGCACACGCCACCATTTTGCCTTCTTCCACAAATTTAGAAAATTAAAGTGAAACTCTAATCCCCCTTTTTTCATCAGGGCTTAAAATAACTACCTTCTGATGGAAACACTGAATCTTAAGTCACAATTTTCCAAATATATCAACACAAAAATCTCAATCTAATATAAGAAAGCAAAGATTCTGTGAGGAAATGAAATTATAAATGATTAACTCCCTACATTATTAGAGAGTTAATTTGGCTGTCACATGATGCAACAGCAACCATTGGGTCCCCGAAATAATCCAAATTTTAAATTTTTCCCTTCAACTTAGTTTAGTCAAATTCTGAATATTGGTCCTTTAAGGCTTTTTTTAAGGGATGTTGTGTAACAAATGTACACACGTTGAAACACCTATCATCATCTTTACCAACATACACTATTGTGTATTTGTATCCAACGTGACCGAACTATGCAATAATCAATGGAAGTAGTTTCTACTTCAGACAATATGTCTGTTGATTATCAGGTGTAACTACCTAACTGCATTTTAAAAGTATAATGTGTGGGCATATTAAACCCAATAAACAAAATACTATTTAGTGCGGTGTACAGAGGTGAACTACACTTTGTTGTGCCAAACCACAGACAATCAACCTGACTCCTGAATCAACTCTGTGATAGAGAAAGGAAACTTGTTATAAGGAAGAAAATGTGTAGTGTGACCTGTCTGCAGATGTCCTTTCAAAATAATACAACACATTTTCACAGTGTAATATTATTTGTCATTGTTAATGCTCCATCATATTCAAGTATGATATGAAAAGTTGATCATTGAGAAGGAATGGGAGAAAAAGAGAAAAAATCGTCTAGGAAGACCCACCCAAACCTGCTGCAGGAGCAGAACCCGAGAAGGTTGACATCATGACTCTGAAGTTTGTCCTCTGCTGCCATCTGTTGGCTCATGTGCATCCTGATGCTTTTTTTAAACATGGTGCTAATTTTATCTGAGGATGTGTCCTTTTCCTCTGTGTCAATGTATTAATTTAAATCATGTACATACAATAATTATCTTAATTTACATTGCCTTGTGTTGCACATATTTACAACTAGTACAGAGGATCAGCTTCCTTATCGGTCCATCAAATACACCTTTTTCCTGATAATTCTCTTGCTTTCATTTGTACATAAATGCAAAAGTTTGTTTCTGTGCACTTTTAACAATGACATAGGCCTACTGTGTAAATATTGTGTCCTCTGCTCTCATGTAGTTATAGCAGCTGAGTCATCTCCTAATAACTGGACCTCGGTTGTGTTTCAGACGCCTGTGTGGATGACCCCTGTCTCAATGGAGGCACCTGTACAGACCGAGATGGACAGATTAAATGTCTCTGTTTGCCCACATATGGAGGAGACTTCTGTCAGACTGGTGAGCTCTCTGCTGTTCTTTCTGTGGAAATTAAAAGATCATTATTCATTGATAGGTAGGAAATGTATCTGAAATACTATACACACAGACATACTGCTGTGGCTTTACATGTACATGTATTTTCAGATGTACAATTACCACACCAAACAAATTTCTTGTATAAGAAATGGCACATTTCATCCAATATATCCAGTATGCACTATATACTATAAAAAAGCAAAAGCTGCAAAAGCAGATGCATTTACAGTTGTTTTATGGTAAATCAATTTTATTTGCAATTATTGATTTTGTGGTATATGTTGTGTTACATTTCCTTAAAAAGTAAGAATTATTTTTTCTCTTTATGTACCATTAATTTCAAAATAGATTTTTGTTCCATCAAATTACCACAAACAAACACATGGAGAACCTATGGTCAAGTAATTAAAGTCCACAAGGAATTGCCTGGCTGGTTTCTCTGTGTTTATCTGTCCATGCATTTACTCAATCAGCATTTAGGGTGTAGGTTAATTCACACAAGTACTGTATGTCTTCAGCTGCATGTCTAAAAACCTTCCTTCTCCTCCTGTGTTTCTCTCAGATCTGGAGCAATGTGAACCAGGCTGGGACAAGTTTCACAGTTTCTGTTACCGACACTACAGCCAGCGTCTGAGCTGGGAGGTCGCAGAGCAGCACTGTCGCATGCAGGGAGCTCACCTGGTGTCCATCATGACCCCTGAGGAACAGAATTACATAAACAGTAGGTTAACCGTGCCAACTCTTTGTACAGTATTACAGGATTATCTTGTTTCATGAGGACTGAGTATTTTACCCTTTTGTCTTCTTACTCAGGCAACTACAAAGAATACCAGTGGACCGGTCTGAACGATAAGACCATTGAGGATGATTTCCACTGGTCTGATGGTAACCCCCTGGTGAGTAATATTTAAAACCAACTTAAAAAAACAAATGCACATGCATGTTGGCTAAGACTGCACTGATGAAGGAAGATGTCTAGACAGAGTTTTTTATGTTAAATTGTTTAAAACCTTCTTCCACAGTCCACTGCATTTTTTTTTTTTGCTCTTTTTTCTAGTGTTTGGATTATTTGGGTGGATTCTCTAGAATCTAAAACAAATGTTAGTTACTGATAATTTTAGTGCATCAAACATTAACATTACAGAATTGTAGCTAACCTAAAAATGTAACAAGCTTTTGTGAAATATAAACTATACACTTTACATTTCCTTATATTCTGTTATAATTATTATCATAAATATAAAATATCTTTGTTTTCCATGTTTACAGCTGTATGAGAACTGGTACAGAGGTCAGCCAGACAGCTATTTTCTCTCTGGAGAAGACTGTGTGGTGATGGTGTGGCACGATAATGGACGATGGAGTGATGTGCCCTGCAACTATCACCTGGCCTACACCTGCAAGAAAGGCACCTGTGAGTATAAGTTGTTAAAGAAGTGAAAACTGAAATTATTTATAGCCCATTGAAAATGGGCTCAGCTCCCTTATGTGTAACCACATTACATCACAAAAATTTGTGATTTCCAACAAGTTTAACAATTCAAAGTAAATTCCATGCAAATTTGTGAATAAATGTAAGATGTGAACTGTCTCGCTCTTCCAACAGCTTCATGTGGTCCACCACCTAAGGTCCGAAATACCTCCATATTTGGAAAAACTCGCCAGAGATATGAAACTAATGCAGTTGTACGTTATCACTGCGCCGAGGGTTTCCAGCAGAGATTAACTCCTCTGATCAGGTGTCTGTCTGGAGGCATGTGGGAGAGGCCCCAAATTCTTTGCATCCCTGGTAAGATAAGAGATTAGTAAAATGCTGACAAAAAAAAAATTATTTCCTAAAACCCTTAAGAAAAGTACCTTCAAATGGTACTGTGATCATCTTGTACACTATGTATGATATAAAGCAACTAATAATTTCACTTATAGTCTGTACTTCCTGGATGATTTATCTTAGGTTCAGATTAGTTTAATTAGTAAAAAGTGTGGTGTCATACACAAAATCAAAAGATGACAAAGGAAAAAAATACAAAAACATTATTTCATTTATTCATTTTCAGCGGCTGGAGGTCCAACCCAGCACCCTGAGGTGACATCACCAACCAACAACAACAACTTTGCAGCAATTGAAGATGAGTTTGAAGCCACTAAGGAGACACCACAGTACTGGGACATCAAGTTTTAAAAGCCATGCTTTCCTTGTCTTGTTTTCTTAAACTCTGCTGTTGTGAGTGCTTTTACCAATGAATACTCAAACAAGACAAAATGAACAACAAAACCATAGAAACACAGTACTGAACTTCCTCTTTGCCAAGGAGCCTCAATGCACTTAAAGGCTCTAATTTCTTTTGAGGGAGACACTGCTTAATTAAAAATAAAGTTATTAAATTAAATTTTAATGTCCTTTAAAATATTTTCAAATTTATTTGGTTAAGGGTATTTTTAAGGTTTAATGAGAGCTAAAATCAGGTTAAAATGATTGGAGGAATCCTTTTCACTAGACTTACTGCCAGCTCCAAATCTGCATTAATAACTATTCTCTTTGTGGTTTTTATTACATTGAGAACCTTTTTATAAAATGGTGCTAATGTCTTCAAGACAGTTGTATCCAACGGACATCATCCTGCTTGTCAAAGAATCCTACAACTCCAAAGCACAAAACCTTAACAGTCAATAAATACTGTACATATAGTTTTCACACCTGTGATTGCTGTCCACATTTTTCTGAGAGAAACCTTTTGATTTCCAGCAGACACAGTTTTGTTCGTCAGCTTTATGTTGTAATAAAGTTTTGTAGAACAGAGCAAAGAATAAATTTTCTCTTATTTTACCCTTAGCACTGTGTATGAGCTTCATTTCATATGTGATGTGTGCATTGTGGTGAAAAGCTGGCACTGATTTCTGGTGTTATATTCTATATAGTAACAGAAAAAGTCGTAAAATCACTTTCATGGATCACGCGGATGGAGATTCCACAATGAACAAAATTTCTTGAGAGGGAAAAGACAACTGAGAAAAGGAGGGTTTTGATGAAACCATAGAGATTAAAACAGCAATCATCAAATCAGCAGATTTCTTCTTCTAAACAGTGGAACAACAGCTATGTTACAAATTCTATAGCTGCACTTAAAATAAGTAATAAGTAAGTAAAAGTAAATACAAACTGATCATGAAATGAAAAATGAGGCTGCAGCCTGAAGTCAAGCATAAAACAAAATTAAAAGCCAACACGGAAGTGGCAAAAACTGCAATTCTCTAAATGGCCACTTGAGGCCGGCTCTAAAGTCAATCCCGGAAATAAACGCGTTTACAGCTTGGTACAAAAACAGTTTTGGTCTTTATGGCTAATTTCTCCCATGTAGGACAACTGAACGTAGGTGGTTTTTAAAATTTAAAAAAAAAAAAATAATAATTAATGCTTTTTCTAATTGAGGGCGTGGTCGCTGGCAGGTGTTAGCCGTTAGCCGTCTCCTCTACGTCACTTCCGCTAATTCGAATAACTGACCGTGACTTCTTGGCCGCGTTTGTGATGTTGCCTTTTGGAGGATTTTAAGACAGATAATGTGGCTTGTCATGTCGATAATTGACTAACACGAGGAAATATTTTCTCCTGTTTTTATAGGTAAGTGAAATTCTAATGTTATTTTCTTTATGTTAGCCCTAATTAGCAGCTGTTGGTGTGTGAGCTCATCATACCTGGCTTGTTAGCTGGTTAGCTAGCTAATTAGCCAGCAAATTAACTAGCCTTGGTTTAGCCTTCAGCAAGACACCACCCAACTCTTGGTCCAGTCCATAGCTAACACTCACCTTGACTATTGCAGTGTCCCTTCACAGAATAAGTTGTCTACTTGGTGGCTACCAATGGCCGTCCTAATGTAATTCAAGTCACCTATGCTTGAATTAAACTTTAACTTGTGCTACTGAAATACCTGACCCAGCTGAGTAAGCCAAGAGCTCTACATCAAAAAAATAAACCTGGCATGGATGAAAATAATGCATCCCAAACTGGCTGTTTTACTCCACAAATAGTTTTATCAAAAAAAAAAGAAAAAAATGAAAAGAAAACATTAAACAACATGTTTGTCACTGCTTGTGGTCTTTTCCTGAGTAGGGCATGTTATGTTATTATTCTGATTGCAGTTTCACATAAATAACACGTCTTGACAGGTACTTGTCTGAAGGACAACTTGTGTAGGATTGTTCATAGATCAGATATGCTACCACCAGATGGCGTCATTGTGCTGTGATTTGTTGGAGTGGCTCAAAGGAAACTGATGGCAAAATGTCAGGGAACACTGAAGTGTTTGATAAAACAGCTGAGCCACGATAAAATATTTTCATCTCGCCCATATTAACAATAGAGTGGCAATAGAGGTAATAGAGAACAAACAAAGCTGCTACAGTGACTTTCTCTTTAGTGAAATACATGATGGACTTCAGATGGTCAGGACCATTTGTGTTTGGCTAAACATGTATTACTTCTGTTGTTTGGATACTTCAGTTTTGACTCTTGCAAATCTCACAAATGCATGTAAAGCTGCTTATTCCGTTGTTGTGCTATTGAGCAATTCCATTATTAATCCACTCGCCTACACTTCGTTGTATATTTCTTTCATTATAAAACTTACTATATACTTCAATATTCTCTCCATTGTGTTAAATATGAGGTGTGGAAGTGGTGGAACTGAGTCTGTTTGCAGCTGATTGAAAAAGCGTCCCTCAGCAAACATTGGAATCATCCGAATGCAACCAGCACACACCTACCACCTGCTGTGCACATATTTTCAGACTGCTGTGCATTTTAATAGATGTAGTGAAATTAAATCACAGATGGAAAAAAGTTAATTTTAGTTTATGCTATTTTATTGTCATCAACCATTTTAAATTCTTTCCATTTTTAACTGTAAAGACGTACCCTTTGCACATATTCTTTTAATGACAAGTAAAATCTCAAACACTGCTTTTATCTGTTTTATGTTATCGTTAATTAATTGCGGGGCATTATAAATCAGACTAAACATGCAAGTAAAGACTTTGGCCTCCAGGAATGAATTCAGCAGATAAACACCTACCTATTAACCTTAGAAATTCAGTGTGGTTACTACAGGAATTTTGTTGGCTGTATGTATAGTGCTAAATTCCCCCTTTGGCTCACTAAAGTCTTATCTCATTGTAACCTATAATAATAGATCATTTTTATTTGCATATTGAGATTAAGACAAAATATAATGAACAAAGAAGAAGTAGCATTAAATGGAAATATGCAAATTAAAAACACAAGTATAGTAGTTGACTAAATATAAATGGTCAGCATTAGGCATGCCAAAACATTTTTTTTTTTAACATCATCAATATTTTCGTATGTGTGTGCAGAGTGTGAGAGCAGTCTCATATCAAGCTAAACAGAAGCCACTTTCTAAGCAATACGTTACTGAGCAAGATGTTTAGCCCCCACGTTAGTGCTGCTCACTGGCCAAAAATACAGGATTATAGTTGCTCCAAGCAGCTCCCCCGGTGAGCAATGTGTTTGTGAGCACTCTCCTTCCTTCTGCTCCAGCTCAATTAAAAAAGACAGATCCACATTATCAGACCTAATCAAATGAAAGCCGAGCGGATGTTCAAAGAGGTGTCTGTTGGAGCAGGACTGCAGTTCTCAGGCCTTCAATAGCGGCACACTGCCTGAATGCAGAAGGTTGGTGTCCGTCCCCTTCGTCACAGAGCTGATGACACAGCTCCAGATGGGAGTGTATTGTGGCCTGTGACCCTGGGGTCACGGGGTCAGAGCAAAGTGAACAGAGGCCAGTCTTTAAGGACTCCTCATGGAGTTCCTCTTTCTTCCAAAGGCGCGTGGCTCACTAATTGAGGGCCCACCTCCCCAAACCCCAAGTGTGAGGTCCTTGACATTCTGAAATGACCACTGGTGTGAACTGCAAGGAGAGCAGTGAACTGTAGGGAATGAAAAGGTGTGAGCAGTAATTATTTTGTGTGTGTTGCTACACCTTCAATCAATGCATTTTTTTCACTATGTATTGTTTTATTAGTTATTTTTCTTAGTTCTGGGGTTGAGGACTTGTTTAGTCTTTTTTTTTCTGGACAAACTGTCAAAAACCCAAATATTTTTAATTTACACAGATAGAAATCTTAAAATATCTGCAAATTCTCATTTTAAGAAAAGCAAATGTTTGGGATTTTTGCTTGATAAATGATGAGTTTATTATCAAGTAGTTGGCCATTAATTTTCTGCTGATTATTGTTTCTGCACTGTTTTCCTATTTGCTCTCAAAGAAACATTGTTTTTTTTAAAAGAGGAACCTTTCCAATCTTATGGGCTTATATTTAATTATTAGATTACTCAAAAATAAAGATTTTTTTCCCCCTCCAATGTCGCTTTCAAAGATTTAAAAAAGCACATTTTAGATTGTTGCACAATTTACATGCTCGGAATCAATGTGACATCTCTTCTGCCAGATTTTCCAGTGAAAAAGAAGACAAACATATCAGTAATTAATAGTAATAATTGGACAATTCAGTTTCTATTTGTCCACACAATGAAAAGACATAAGTGTTGAAGAGAAGTTGAAAAGGCGTGCCAAGTTGGCTGGGAACCTCAGCAGAAAGCTTTACCCACAACCCTTCACCCCACCATCACTGCTCACTGGGATACAAACAACCTTTGTGGCTTCTCTCCCTCTGGTGAATTCCAATCTGGACAAATGCATACATGTTTTTGTTTTTTGTCTTTTTTTTGGGGGGGGGTCTGAGCTTCATCCCCTTCTTCCTCTGGCATTACAACGACAATATTCAGACACATACTCGTGTGTAGTTCACAGTCAGTGAAAACCGGAGGATTCAGTCTTCCCTCATTTTATGATAAATAGAGATACATGATCATGAATATACAGTATATTTGTATACCAAAGAACATGACATTCTTAAATCAGATTTTTGAGTGAAGTTTTAATATTTTTATGAGCGTAAAGTCTTTGTTAATAAAACAGTTGTAATGGGAATGTTGTGGTTTTATATAAGATATTCTCATTAAACATTTATTGAAAGTGTTCAGACACTTTGAGGAATGTAACTGGAAAAACTTTTGTTCTGTTGAAAATTTGCAATTTAAGGTAAAAGTATTTAAACAAACTGTACAAAATTCCCTCTAACTGCTGATAATTAGTTAAGGATTTCTGTTCACTTTATTTTTACCCAAAATCATAACGTAGAAATGACAAGGAATAATAATAAATCATAAGCGTGGTTATTGCATTTCCTCTTGCTCTCTTCACAGCCTTGTATTCTAATAAAAACTAATAATGCATATTTTTCCCACCATCTCTTGCTATAAACCTAATTATGATTTTTTTGTATTTCATTTTCCTTTATTTTGATTGTTACATCCCAACCAGTACAGTATTTTTGGGGCAGGTACCAGTATTAACAATTAACTTTTTAAAAATCCAATATGAATTTTTTTCTTTTTAACATGACATAAATTAAACATTTTTAAAACCAATCACCTTAAATGTGTGTTGAAAGACCTGTGATCAAAATCTGTATTGAGCAGGATGTGAAAAATAAATCAAGTCAAAAATCGATGTCAGTTTTCACAGCTGAACGAATTGCAATAATGGCATCTTATCTCCTTTTATTTATCCAGTGTTAAGCTTTTACTAACTAAATTATGATTCTTGAGCCTATATTTTGTACAAGTGTTTCACTGTAAGATAATGGATTATTCATTACTTTACATTATGTTTCAGACAGAATTTTGGTTAGCATTTAAAACCATTTTTCTGTTTTGGTAAAGGAAGTGTTAAGCACTTAAACTGCCTGCAGCCACGCAGTGCACACATTTGTGACAGTGCAAAGTAAAGATGTTGTCTTTTTCCATTCTTTTCCGTCACTGTTTTCCTCTAATGTATAGAGCGAGTGCAGAGAGTTATAGCTTATACAGTTTAGCTGCTCATATAAACCACGAAAGCCTTCAGTGAGCAGATAATGTTCTGCCGGGTTAAATCGACTGGCAACCAACAGTAGCTTTGAAGTGTATGTTTATTTGTCACATGTATGTGATGGAGGAAAAATCAATTCTAATCTCAGATACAGTCATTAATACAGTTTCATTCACACTTATTGAGGTGCTGTGTGAGAACTATACTTGGAAAAGCATATAGAAGCTGCAGCAGCTGGATGCAGCTGTATCAGTTTCTCAGCATGACAAAAAGTGTGTGCTGCCTGCAGTCAGCGGCTCAGCTCTCAGATCAGCTCCACTGATATAATGGCTTCTTTAATCCGAGCCAATTAGACCCACGGGGCACAGGGAGTGGCTGTTTTCACACTGCACCAATTTGCACTGGGGGTGGGAGGACTGATTGACAGGCAGTCGTGTGAAAACAGGGACACAAATAGGTTATAATTTGAACCCATGGAGAGGCAGCAAGAAGGATGCAGCCTGCATGGGAAAAGATTTGAGGCAGTGTAGTTCATTGATGAGCTGCCTTACTTTAAAATCAACCACGAGCATGTGATCAAACCTATATTGACACAACAGAACCATTGTGACTGCACTGAGAATCAGTATGAACTAACACGTTCTTAGCTTCTATGTTTTTTTACCTTTATATTCAAATAACAGATTTATATCACATATTTTTCTGTGATTTCCTTTTTTTTTAATTTTTTGACCCTCTAAAAACAAAGCAGATACAGTGTATGTCAGTTTGCATGTTTGAGCTGTGAGGAGGTAAAACAATTTGATTTGTTCTTCTTAGTTTAATCTGAATACAATTGAGAGGCTTAAAGTGAATAACTATCTGTAGTTACAGCAAGAAAATCAGAAGAAAATCTATTTTATCTAATAGGTAACAAAATGTTGCATAAATCTTATTATTGTTACAATGAATATTGAGTTTTCTATATTTCTTGCTTACTTTCTTACTGATTTGTTTTTGAAAGCAAAGAAAAGTTCAATTGGAAAACAAAATCAAATTGGAGCTATGAGAATTGTGATTTCTGTACAAAAGTCTGTAAAGTCTGTCTGCATGGCATCGTAATCGTACACCCTCTTTTTTGTAAATTATGTACCTATTTAATGAAAAAAAAAAACATCAGCTGCAGTTTTTGTCATATTTGGTGATCTGACAAAGGCTTTACATCTCGATGCTGTTGCCAAACCCTCGGTCCCTACAGTACTGCCAAACCCCAGCTAGGGGGCACTGTGAACTGAAGTTGTACTAACAAAATGCATGGGAATCATCTCTATTCAATATTCAGCTGCTGTTTCAATTCTTGAATCACGTTGAACCACATGGGAAAAACTCCTGAGGATGATTGTTGAGTGTTCATGTTGTGCGTGTCTTGTTCTCCCAGCTGTTCCTCTGTGTCAATTGATTGCGATTCTAAGCTGTGTGTGTGTGTGTGTGTGTGTGTGTGTGTGTGTGTGTGTGTGTGTGTACCCTAAACCTGTATGTATGTTTTAGTGTACAGTGGTAAATAATCCCTTTATTTATGCTGATGGAGGATAAATGAAAAATTGTGTTTTGTTTGTATTTTAATGGATGCTGTGGTTTTATTCTTAGCATTTTGGGGCATTTTTGCATTTATTATGTTGTGAATAGTCAGAGACCTGACAGCAAATGAGGAGACAGGGAGAAGAGGGATGATATGCAACAAAGGCTCTAGGCCAGATTCAAATACCTTGATGCCTTATCACATATTAGTGTTTGTCTCTATATAACTTTAGTGCTTGATGTTTTTTAAATATAAAACCAAAATCGATTTGTGATTAAAATTAGACATTAGAAAACCGTTCCCATGTTTCTCTTTATATTGACCCCTTTTCAACATTTTTAAATGGAAATTGGCAATAATTTTCCTTTTAAAGGGCACTGTAAAAAAAGAAGTGACAGCAGCAGTGAATGTGAGAGGCAGCGATAGTACAATAAAAAACGAGAAGTTGTTGGTGAGGTGGAGGAGGGAGTATCCAGATACCTAGTTATACGACATATAAAGCAAAAAAATTCTTCAATCAAACTCTTACTTCACTAGAAGTACAGAAGTACTATCTGCAAAATGTTTTGAAGGTATTTAAAATAACAATCCTCGCAGAACAATGATCATTAATATTAATGGTTTGGGAAAACTGATGCATCAATTTGTAAACATCATTTTCCTGATGTGGCAGGATGAAGCAGAGCTGATTTTCACAATTTCACCTCGTAGACTAAATTAACCTGTAAAAATATTTAATAACATTTTAGAAGATAAGCTTATGTGTAAAATCTTAAGTAAGTAGCAGACAAAGCTGGGCGATAAAGGCAGCGGTGTGAAAAGTACAACATTGCTCTCCTAAATGTTGTGGAGTTGAAGGAGGGCAAAATGGATATACACAAGTACTATCTAACTGTACTTAAGTACAGCACTTGAGTAAATGTATTGAGTTGGAGTCCACCACTATAACGTTGCACACTCAGCTTCCAGGGTTTTCAATTAAAGAAAAAATGAGATTTTTTTCATTAATGATTTCTGATGCAGCCGAATATGACTGTTTCCTAATATTTTCTGGCTCCCAGTGAATTGGCGCAGTAGGTTCATCATTTTCTCTACCATATAATTTGTGTTTGCTCATGTCTGTGTTTTATGTCATTTTGAAGGAGAACTCAAATTTTAACATTTCTTTGCCTACCAGTTAAGTAGACATGTCCATCAAACGTGAGATTGTGACGGCTTTTAACAAGCACTGTCCTGACAACGTTATAATCACCTCTCTGTGTTTTTCTTGTGCTGTTCTGAAGCATTAACATGTGAAAGCCCCAAGTTCCTGTGAACTTATTTGACCTCTGACCTCCCCTCTATGTGTTGCAGACAACAAATAACTGCAGCTGGGATGGAGGGTTCCCAGTTGGTTCTCACCCACAGACTCCAGTTCATATTGACTGGGACATGTCTGCTCAGAGGCAACAATGGGTGAGTAAGAATAAGTGATTATTATAAGTGGTTTTGGCTTGTTTTCACCGTTAATGACTTATTGAGACACACATTCCTTATTCTCTGTAACACACTTGCATAGTTAAAACATGTTGGAGGCAAGGCCAGTGTGAGAGTCTGTAGCATTTGAACACACACATACATTAACTACAATAAGTGCAGATTAATGGTCAAACAGTAGATGGAAAAAAAAAAACTGAAAAACTAACACACATGATGACAGATTGAATACATTTGAAATAATAGTAAAAGCTCTTCAGCTCAAAACATTCATGTAATATATGATAACCTGCAGAGGGTGCTGTGTTGAAGTGAGAGGAAAATATGACGACAAATAAAACTGAAGTGAATCAGAAACCCATTTGCACCAGGCTTGTCAAGTGAGTTTGCCGGGAAAGACTGTAAATACAGAGGGAATATTACTCATTACAGTCATTTATATTTCTCATCTTAAATACTGTCATTGCTGAATGGATGTAACACACATTCAGTTATTGTCCACCAGTCAAATAACTCAACATCTTGGTTTGATATGTGTGAAAACCTTGTCATGAATTATGATCTTGTCCATCATGTAAATCAAGTACAACATATTAATCTTTTGGAATATTATATCTTACTCCCTGTAACCAACAGTGTAGCTGGGGTGGAAAATATGGTCTGGTTATCTGTTTGTTCATCATAATGTAGTCTTATTTAGCTGTGTACTCAATCAGTGGAGGAATTCTCTCCAATAAAAGAAAGTATTGAATCATCTTTATCCAACCATTCCCAAAGTTCACGATTTGTGGGTGATAAATTGCACTAAAAATGAGCCACTAGTCACCTATACACTTACTGACATGTTAGACATGAGCACATTTACTTTCTACCTCCTCTTTCTAATGAATGCAGGCACTAGAAAGTGGTGTAGACTAATATCCCAAACTATTTTGGCTTGTGGCTCCTTAAAAGATCAGTCCACCAATTTAGCATTGCTATTACATTGTCAAACTCATTGTAGATAGAAAACACAAAAAGCATTAAGGTTGATGCATTGCACATGACTTGCACTTACGTTCACGACCACTGACAGTTCAGTCACATATTTGGGTGTTGTATACAAGTTGAGACTAATGAAAATTCAAGCCTCAAGCATGAGGTGAGCAGTGGGCTGCACAGGTCTGATAAATTCCAGATTTTTAGTCTTCAGATCTAAATCACTACAGAAGCCTCTGGAGCATCAAATGGTAGATCTTTCCTCACTCTAAACACTCGTATGCAAACTTGTTTTCCCCTTTTTAAATCAAAGATTTCTTCTTGCAACCCCTCACTGGTTGCATAAGTGCACTAGTTGTGAGCAGCAGAAAATTCAGTCTGTAATACTAATACTTTCACCTGGAAAAGTCTGAGCATAATTTGATGTATCACAAGTGTGTATTTCTTTAACTGTTCATCTTATCCCTAGTATTGATCCAAAGCTGCATCTGTGTGCTGGGCTTGTGGCTTTAAAGTATTGGCTGTATTTTTTTTGTTTTTGTTTTTTATTTTCCAACTATAGAAATACAATTAAAGTGAAGAAAGAAAGGCCTGACATGTGCAAGCTTCCTTCATAGCCCCTTTTTTTTATGGAGAAAAAGTTTGATACACTCTGCCATGACGAAACACCTCAAACATGTTTGCTTATTAATTCAGCACACGCAGTCAGACTCAGACCTGAACAGCCAAGATTCAGACATGCAAACGACACAGTACACTCTTTCTCACAGCACTGTCCAGACACACACCCACAGTGTGACGCAGACAGTTTGAAGGGCCTCATCTCGCCTGCCTTTCTTTGCCTGTCTGCTCCGTCTGGCCCAGCCTTTTTATACGTCTAATTAAGTAGTCAGACCCTCCAGCGTGCCATGACATACTCATGGCTGATTTCTTGCCCTGTTTTGTGCTTGTGTCTTCATCTGGATGGATCGGTTTTATATTGCAATCCATAAGATATTGTTTTCCCATTGAACCTAGTGCCCCTCTGTCAATGGGCTGAGAAAGTTGAGGGCTAATTCCCAAAATATTCAATAGCAACCACTAGAGTGTTTTTGTGGGAAATCAGCAAGTGGATGACTTTTAGACAGAGTAGGAAATTTTAGACAATGTTCATTTGTGGAGAGCGGTTCAACTGAGCATTCCCATGTATGATCTTTGTCACACATTAAACAGCTAAACAATATGTGATTATGTGAGAAAGTCAAGAGATTCTTTTTAAACCTATGTGATCTGTCAATACAGATTTTTCAGCAGTCAGTGCACACTTGCATATATTTAAAAATGAGCTGTTAGGTTAGTATGTGTGTCTGTCTGAGCGCACATGTGACAAAATTAACCTCCATGGCCCACTGGGGATGGACGACACACTTCTTCCTCTCGTTTGGCTGTCCGTGGAAGACCTCTCCTCTACCCCTCCCGACAGCACCATGACCTCTGAGCTCTCATCGGAAAGAAGGCCAATAGGTTAAACACAGCAAACCAGCAGGTCAACAACCTCTTTATCCAGCCTTGACCCCTGTTCTGCAGTTTAGGAATGAGCCGAGGAGCCTGTTCCTGACATTTAACATTTCCTAAAACTCTGAACACAAAGACTGAAGAATTCAAATTTTCTCTCGTATCACAGGCTGAATGACTTCAGATGCTCTGAAAACCCCAAATGAGCTGAACAGTCAGTATTAGTGAAAAATGAAAAGCAGAAACTGTCCTTCAAAAGTACATTTATAGTGTTTTTTTTTTCTTGCAATACTTATAGTACACCTTTGAGGTACTTGTATTTTATTGAGTATTTCCATTTTATGCTACTTCATACTTCTCTACAATGCAGATAAGTATTGTCTTTTTTGAACAATTCATTATTGTTAGTAGCTGTTATCTACATGGCCATATGATATATGGCCATGTAGATGGCTACTTTTAAAATCAAGATTTTCTATGAAAAAAATCATACATTTATAACCTGAAGTTCAAAAAACTGTCAAAAATTAAAGTGGTTCTCAACCTCAGCCTTGTGACCCCCTCATCTTTCAGACATCTATGAGGTCTTAGTGGTTGCATTAATCATCTAAAACATCTTAAATGGTTTCATTTGAAGCCCAAATTACTCAATATTGTAGACAGAACTGAAGATTAGGTTAAGTTTGTGTAGAAAAACAGTTTGTTCTTTCACCCATCTCCCATTAATCATCTCACAGCCTTTCCGATTTATCTTCTGACCCTTTGGTTGTGAACCACTGGATTAAACTGAGATTTTAATTGCAGGAGATTTATTTGGACTATTTTTACGTAGTTGTATCAGCACTTTAACTTAACTAAAGGATCTATTCAGTAATACTTTGACCACTGTCCATTTCAGCAAGAATTAATGATGTTAGATCAGGAGGGTGTGTCACTATGAAAACATAACAGGATACCACAGGTGTAAGAATCCCAGAGGCCTGCGACGACACAGGACGACAATCAGCAGGATCAAAGGTCAAACAACTTGTGGATTTAAAAGGCCATTGAAAAGGGTCACGCAGAGTAACCTCCTAACTACACGCTCTCCCATGACACACACACACACACACACACACACACACACACACACACGAATTCAAACAGTCAATTGTGTTTAGAGAGGTGTTAAATTAGGGAGGAAGTGACCATTGTCCATTTGCCCTGAGGTTAGATGTCTTCATGTCACACATAATTTCTGACCTCAAACAGGCAGAGGACCTTAATTTATTTATTCAGCATTCTGAGTGTTTGATTTTCACAATATATTTCAGATATACTATATACAATATACCATATATTACATAGCTAAATAGTAAGAATTGTTGCACACATAGAAATTGTGGTTTATAGTGAATTAGGTTCACAAGCGTTTAGAGTCTAAACAGCTTTTTTTTACTGAATATGTGCTTCATGAGCAATGCTGCATATTCCCATCAGCAAAGGTTTTTTGATACCAGTGCCAATTTTTCTGCTAATATCCAAAAAAAAAAATGTTTTCATAGCTTATTCTGATTAACTATTGCACATTTTTCTAGCAATCCCTTTTCTTCATTGAACAAAAAAAACCTAAATGATTAAATGATGTTTAAACAGACAAACATCCACACAAGAAATTTCCTCAGTGTTCGCGTTCTTTGAATTGCTGACTGACAGAGGGGGTTTGGGTCACCGCTGTTAAACGGTAAAATTAGACTATTTTCCGTTGCTCTTACATGTGAACAATTTCTGAAATTCAGTTATTTTTATTCAAGTATCTGATTTAAATAGTAAGTGAACAAGAATATAGATCTGAGGAAACATTAGGCAACATTTGGTATTTGACAGCTTTAATTTCTTTAGTCTTAAAAATATATTTACCAAAGAAAGTAACTGTATTAAAGTAGTAACACTGCTATATTTATAGTTCAGTTGTGATCATATTTTTTTTTAAAAAGAACCATGTTATATTATGTTAAATTATCCTTTTTTGTTTGAAGTCAGTTCTATTTCATAACTGAGTGATGTTCTTTATTTTCTCCTTGATTTTCTTTCTCTATTACTATGACATGTTAAGTAACATAAACATTGCCCTCAGTAATGAATTGATTATTTTTCACAGAGATTAATCTATGAATTGATTGAAAGAAATTTTCTAGCAAAAGTACTAGACGTTCCCCGGCTCCAGCTTTCCACTTCTGTGATATATATTATGTGGCAGTAATCAATATCTGTGGGTTGTGGACAGTTGGTCTGACAAAACAAACAATGTGAAGACAGCAACTTGGGCTTTAGGATGCGCTGACAGGTTATTTTCACAATCTCACAAATTTAAAAACACTTAAATGATTATTCTATTTATTGTTAATGGTCATTAGTTGCAGCCCTACTTTTAATTTTCCATCGTGTGTAAATTTTAGTGCACAGTGCTCTGTGCTCAAAGATGTATTACATCAAATTTACTTTTCTTTTAGGAAACTCTGTCAACTCCTGTTTTGCACCAGTAACAGGTAGACTAAGCTAGTTAGTCAGACAGGATTCTTTGGGAGACATTTTGTCTTCATCACCTCAACATGTAGACAAGGATTTGCCGTTGAACTTGAACCCAGTTCCCTCACACTGCCTGATTTCACGGTGGCAGTGTCAAACCCTCCAGCACCTCCCCCCCTTCTTAGGACCATGCCTGTCTTTGTGAGGCTGTTTTCCTTGACTTTCTGCATCCCCCGTCTGGCCCTCTGCAACCTCTCTTCCATCTCTGCCCCCTCCCCTCCCGCACAGCCATTCTTCACTTCTGGGTTGGGGGGCTCTAGGAGACAGCCTACGGGGACTTGCAGTATAGAATGCTAATCAGGCCCTCGGCGGCACTTCCCACGATTTTCCTCCCAGACATGAGCTATTGTTTTGTTATTGATTCCATTATAATCAGACGGTTCCCGTAACTTTCCTGCTGTCTGGAGGCCAGTCTGCCACAGTGACTGCAGCAGAGGGCCTACCTGTCATATGCCCCTTCTCACATTCATTCAGAATTTATCTCTTACTTTTAAGTCAATCTCCAGACTGCTAATTCTCATGTTCATAAGACCTGTAGTAGTACTTATGCTAATGCTTAGGGCTTCCTGCCCTCTCTTGCTGTAATACAGCGCCAGTTAAAAGGATTTGGAAAACCTAAATGTTATTATTTATGTTTAATCTCAAGCCATGTCATCTTAAATTTATTGCTAATACTTTAATGTTGCAAAATGAATTAACTGTGAAATCTTCAAATATTGGGCAAAATAGCCAAAGTGACACTATAAATAGACTTGATTAGTCCTGTAATTAGGCTTGTATAACAGACATACTGTATAATTTGTATAGCTGGCACTTGGACCATGTGTTTTTCACACTAGGAGATCTGCTGACTATTTTTAAATAAGATTTTTCTGCTAGTTTCCACATGCAGTTTGATCCCTGTTAAACATTGTTAATTTTTATGTAGAACAGCTGAAATTAAATAGCTTTGAGCAGATACAGCCCATTAATATAAAACAGAAAGATGGCAAAAGTACTAACTTAGCAAATCATTTTGAAGTACAGAGGGTTATAAATGTTTTTGATTTTTATGTAGCATTGCTGTTAATGCTCTGGCCCATGGAATAATCTGCAAAGGTATTCTTTCCTAGATCACTTTATATACAGTGATCTTATTCTTAGACCCTCTTACAATCCTAAGAGTAATAACTGAATTGACATTTGCCTTCTGTGATGACTGGTGTTTTAATGTCTTTTAATTTAAAAGTGGCTTTGTTAATTGTTAAGCTCTCAAATTGTAATTATGTCAAGGCATAAGTAACTGAAAGGTCAGCCAGTTATGACCATATTTGTTGAAACATGTCGACAGTGACAGCATCAATTGTAAAACAAAGTGTTATAAAACAGTTGCTCTTTGTAAGTCATGATTTTCGTTATACAGCTTCACACATTGGAGCATGTAAAACAGCCTGATAAAACAAGATCAAAATACTTGACATACAAACTTCTTATTTGAGGAAAATTTCCAAAACATGAAATTTATACTATCCTGTACTTACTGTATGCTTGAGCAGTTTTTTTTTTCAGACCTTTGTGATGCTCAGAAAGCTTGTGCCTTGATGTGACCTTTAGCCCCAGTGTTTGTGAGCTGAGGAGTTTGTCCTTCCAGATGTTTCCAGAGGCTGCATGCAGCACAGCAGCAGCTGGCTCCCCCGTCCTGCACCTCCTTAAGAGCAGCTGTGCCACACTGTCCCAGACACAACACATCAACCAGATGTGATTCAGTTTTTCCTCTGCAAGTGTACAGCGCGTGTAAACATTGATCAGTGATTTTGTTTAGTTCTCACATGAGCATATTTTGCTCTTTTACCATTTAACATTTCGAATTCTGGTTTTTGTTTAATAAGTTGGTCAGTGACATGCCTTTACAGTTATTTTATTTTGAGGGTAGTATTGTACAATCATGTCTTGAAACAGACAATAAAACTCTGGAACCAGCATAAATTCCAGCAAATGACTGAAGTTACAAAACAGTTTTGTCCAAATGGATCTAATTAACCTGAATAGTTTCTGAAACTTAATACTCTGTAGTCCCTCTTAAAATTCAGTTTCTCAAAGTTAGCTGATGCATTATTTATAAACTGTACCAAGTTTATGTAATCTAAAATTCTCCAGTCTCATATCTGTGTAATGCAAACAAATCTCATCTTGAAAAAATTGCAATTAGCATCATAGATGCCAAACATATGGTTCTCACTTCCACATAACAACTCTTAGTAGGACATTCATCTGTCCATCAAACACAGTATCACAGTCAACACTGAAAAGATTTTTACAGGGCCAGAAGCACAGATGTTGAAACCAATACTAATACTTTAATTAATAAAAGAGTCCAGTATATCATCATGTTTTTAGAGTTTAAAGCAATTAACAGGCATCTGCTACAAGCCCATGTTGGAGAACATGCTGGGAATTAATTCGCATCACATCTAAAACGTGTAAGGAACTTCATCTTATTACCTTTTTTTTCATTGTCTCTTCCTGTAAGTGAATCCCTGTGCTCGACATGCATCACTTATTTTCTGTGCTTTTGCTAAGTGGAAAAAAATGGGTTAATTTCTCAACGACGTGCTCTGCCTTCAGTGTGAATATTTACTAACAGGCTCAGCTATCCTCACTAACATGTTCTTGTTACCCATCTGACACATTAGCAATGTCAAATGAATTATATTTAAAATTCCTACTTGATGAATTAATTAATTATATAATAATTATATAGATGTAAGTATTACAAAGAATTAAAAATCCTCAGCTAACCACAACTAAGTGGATTGATCAATTCAGGTTCACATAAGTTATGTAAGATGTCGGCAGTGTAGAAGGAAACAGTTCAGTTTTTCAAACATAGATGTATGTGATGATTCACTATATTTGTAAAATGAGGATCCTACCGATTTAATCGTGGTTGCTGTTCTGATCTTAATGTACGTTGAATACACAGGACATAATGGATAATAAAGGTAGACATAATAAATCCACATTTAGACAGTTATTGCCTCATTGTAAACATGAATACCTTTATTGATTATATTGACTGCAATAGAAACAATTGCATAGTACAAACAGTAACTTGTGCAAATCAAGCTAATACAACTCCTGAAACAGTAGTTCGTTGTGCATAACAATGCAATCCTGTCATTCCCTCCAAATAGTATTTAAACTGCAAAAAATCTATTGCACATGTTCACAGGTTCTCCACATTTGCTAAAATGAATTGAAGCAGTTACATTACATCGTCACAGGAGCTGATTGACATTAAATGTGGAATAGATCTAGATTTTAGTCTCTGAGACTGACAGTGCAATTCCTGTTTAAGTCAATAGAAAAACTATATTTTTGCTAGCAAAGACTGAATTCATCCTTTCTCCTACTATGACTACCAACTAAAACACACATCTTAACAGAATAACACACACACACACACACACACACACACACATACATTGCACCTGTGCTCAAATAGTGCACATTCGTAAAACAATAATAATTAATCACATTTCCCTTCGATTGTGGACATAAACTGCACACTGCACTGTACATTTAGCTGTTCATGTGCAATCTGAATAAAGGTAATGATGGGCAAACACTCGTACAAATAGTGCAAACTTAACACGTCCTGTTAATTTTCCTTTGCATAGATAAAAAACATAAAACATTTTTGAAAATGATATATATATATATTTTCCTGATAGTTGCTATCTTGATTTAGTGGTGCAATGGAATCCAAATTGAAAAATATTGTATGTCTGAAATTATACTCAAATCTCCTGGTACTATTGTACATGAAATACAAAAAAAATGGAATATAATGTGATGCATCTCATGAAACAAAAAAGAAAATTGCATAGTCACAGGACATTTTAAAAATGTACTCTCTGCTGCTGTACCTGATTAAAAAGAGTCCAATCTTATGAAAAATTTATATGAAATTCATACCTGATGCATCAAGACTGTAAAACATAGTTGACATTGTACCAAATAATTTCAAATGTTTCAAGTAATTCAGTCATGCAGATTGTCAACAATTTGATTGAATCATCCATGAAATTTAAATGAGACAAATAGCTATATTTTTATTACTTACTAGAAGAATTTGAAATTAATAAGATTCTAAATATTTGTGAAGAGAAATAAATTGATATGCAAAAATATGAATTTTTACTTTATACTCTAAGGAGATTAAATTGTTGAGCTAATTATACTAATGGGCACCACTACTATTTTAGTCACTATCTAATTTTTCCCTCTTTTTAAAATTACATTGAACCGCAAATGTGCATTAATATCAGTTAAGGCTCGGCTAGGTGTGTGTGTGTGTGTGTGTGTGTTTGATCAAAGCTATGACCTACATGAAAATCTAGTGCAGATGTTTCCTGAACAGCTGTGCAGAGCAGTTCCCGAGAACACAGTGTACAACACACAAACACGCACACAAAGAATCCACCTCATCCTTGTTCACTCTCACAGTTTCAGCCCAACGATGGCCAAATGTCCGTTTGTTCTCTTGAAAGTTTGTATCCATCATCAGTTTCCTGACAGTGTTAACTCTGTCTGCTGTCAGGTTGTCAGAGTTGGCCATTTGAATCCATGTATTTGATCAGCATCCCCTAGTATTAATGATTAAGTGATGTTGTCCTGTGGGAAATTGCGATCACTGGACACTGGTCCCATGATCAAGTGACTCCAGACTGAGAAACCTTAAAAGAAGAGACAGGAGACGTCAAAAAGGAATGTTACAAGATAAAGAAGATAAAGTACAACCACATTTACCTCCAGTCTTCCAAACTTTGCATCTAAAAAGACCCAACTATGCAATGATGCCAAATAAATTATCATAGCTGTTCGAGCTTTAATGTCCTGATAACGTACGTTTTCTAGGTTATATCAAATACAGAATTGGAGCAACACAATATATTTGTACTGTATGGATGTAAACCATTCGCTTGGTTAGATCCATACTGTCCCCGAGTTGCTGTGATTCTACTGGGCTCTAATTTACTGCATTTACTTTATAGGAGTGGAGACAAATATAAGATGCAAGTCCCAAGAGACCATCCTCATTAAGTAAGCTCAAAAGACTGCATCCACATGTGCAGTTATTAATACAACGCAACCTATATCCTGTACAGCATCATATCCCATATAATTTGGGAACAGTCAGGTTTTTTGGTCAAAGCCTATAGGAAAAACATTCATATTAAAGCTTTGTATCTAATTCTTGTGCACACTCCTAAAGATCTTAAATATGTAAAGGGATTGGAGGTGGATTTTGAGTATCGGATTATGTGCACAAACTGAAACATTTGTGGGACTCTGGGCTAAGCCGGGTATAATTTATCACAAAGCTCAGTGTTACTGTTTACTGTATGGCCTTTTAACACTCTACTGTTGGCTCCCATTCACTGCCCATAGATGGCACACTAATAACAGAGGCAACAAACTCTCAGACACGCAGTCATCCCAGACAACAAAGTAAAACATAACCTCCCATCCCCCCCCCACCAAAAAAAAACATCAAACTCCCAAACAAGCAGTCTAGACACAAGCTGCTCCACCAACATCACACCTCCTCTCCTCTCCTGTCCTCTCCTCTTCTCTCCTCTCCTCTTCTCTCCTCTCCTCTCCTCTCCTCTCCTCTCCTCTCCTCCTTTCCTCCACCACCTCCTACTCACCCCCACCACCATTGTCTGAGCCACCAACATGTTTTTTCCCACGCTTTATTTTTCTCCGTCCTGTTTGTAGCAAGGCAGACGGAGGAGGAGGAGGAGAAAGTGGGGGGTGGAAGGGGTAAGGCAGGCGGAAGGCAAGGGGGTGGGGGGTGTGGGGGTTAAGAACTGATGGGGTTTCCATGGCAACCTCCCATTGGCATGCCCCTGATTGGAGTATGTGGTGGCTAATTATTCTGTGCATATGCTTAAAAAAACAATAAAGTGGGACGTATTGAAATGCAGAGCCAAGCATCGCATGGTGTGTGATTAACATATGAACCTAGCACTGCTTTTGGAGAAAGATGCCTCACTTATATCTTCAACCAACATGAGATGACTTCAATGTTATGTTTTTAAACGTTAATCAAATATTATATTAAATGCATTTGGATATATTTTGAGATTTGAACTGTAATCATGAAAACAATATTTGTTCTTGTGAATCATAGACTTTATCTTCACAAATTTTAAATTTATGTACTTTTTTTTCCTAAATTTATTTAGGGGAAGATTTAAAAAAAACTGAAACTTTACATATACAGTGAAAACTAAAACAAAACAACCACAGCAGCATGCTAATGGCAGGCCTCTGGGCACTGGCATGATAGACGTGTGTGTGTATGTCAGGGGCGGTAGGGATGGAGGGTCTGCTGTGTGAAAGAAACCAGTGGGGTAGGAGTATGTGTGTGTGCGGGGAGGGGGGGTGGGTGGGTTAGTTTAACAATGGCTGGCATTGTTTACCAATCTCCCTCGTCCATTAATCAGGACGATCCGGCTCTAATTGGCGTTTTGGTTAAGCTGGTCTCCAGACCCCGTTCCCTCCACTGGCCTAAATAATGGCGTTACGCCACAAGTGCCGCCACACATTGGGGAGGACAATGTGCCGCTTGTCTGAGGGCCCGGGATAGGATCCCCACCCTCTCCTCTTCCCGTCTTTTCTTAGCGCCCCCTGCGCCCCCAAAATAAACCTCACACAGAAACACAAAGAAGGCCTCTCACTATTGAGATCTCACTGTCGCAGGCTCCCTCTCCTTGTCTGTCTGCCCCCTCTCCTCCTTCCCACCCTCCTTCAATTTTTTTTCTCACTCACTCATTCACTTAGTACAGTTTTTCCTCCATGCACTTGAAGGTGGGTTTTTCATTTTCTGGTGGTCATGGTAAGAGTGGTCAGGTCAGAAAACCCGATCCTACTTTGTGTAAAATGATCTCCAAATTGTGCTTTTTTCATGTTAGTAGCTAGAGGATTAATAATTTCTATGACCTCTTTGGATTGTAAAATCAAAATCACATGGTAGATCAAAAACACGCTCATGAAGGTCAACATGTTTTTTGATATCTTTAGATTAGATATATCCATTTAAATCCCAAATACCTTCCTCTGATTGAGAAATCTGTAAAGGTTAATTACACTGTATTATAAATCATACAGAAACACATTTTGCTTTTCCAACCAGCTAAAAAAGACTCTGAAGCATTGAAGCATTTCTCAGTGTTGTGACACCCTTTCACAACCAAATGCATATAGGGTCCATTAAACTGAGGCAAAAGAAGATAAGAAGTGATGGTGTTTTTCTAGATTACCTAAATTGTGTCCAGTTAATTCTAAAATTCAGATTTTCACAATTCATGAATCTTGTGAAAGTTAATGACAATGTGTGAAATTTCTTGTACAGCAACACATTTTGTCTTAAAACCTAAAAAGGAAGTGTACTGCACACGTGAGAAAACCAACTTGGTGATAACAAGTGGATTTATGAAGACCACTGTGTTGCTAATTATGGCTCCTTGTGGATGTAAGGGAGCATGTAGGTGTTTTTTTTTTTTTTTTTCCTCTCTCAGATCATCAAACAAAGCTGTCTGCACTTGCATTCTCTTCATGCAGAAATCATGACAATCGTGCAAACGGAATTAAAACCCGAAAGAGTCGAAATCGAAAGAGTTTCCTGAATGTCTTGGAAATCCACAAAATGGTCGATCATCGCGTCTGCAGTGCGACGACGGGCACAACGAAAGCGACGCAGGAACCACAGCTGCCCTTAAAAATGCCAGCTTGTCGGCACTCAAAAGCCACTGGCTTCACGGTTTCCTCCTATCTCATCCCTTCCTGCATGTCTCTTGGGGCGATCTCTGCAATTAACACACTGGCAGTAATTAACACTGTCTTGAGGCAACCAATGGCGCGGAAAGGATCGAGGCCAACATGAAGTGGGGGAAGGTGCAGCGCTGGCTTTCCACGTTCCCCTTTTTCAGCTGCCATTTTGTGCCAGTCTTAACACCTAAGATGGTGGCAGGACTGTGACTTGCCGTGTGGGAGAGGAGGACAAACTGGCAAGGGAGGGGTCGGAGAAGAGGAGGATTATGGGATTGAGGAGGGAGTCTCTTATTTTCATTCTTCTAGTCAGTGCATTGCTGAATGGTTACCAAGACAGGGTAAAGAGAGGTGGAGAGGCAGAAATAGGCATGATGGTCAGATTGCTGCCCTATATGCGCCATGCATAGAGGAGGAATTCTCCCAGATCAACACAAAAAGACCTCCACACAAACACTGGCATGTCAGAGAGGAAGAACAAAGTGTTTATACAGTGTGGGCACAAAGCAACACCCTGTGATGGTCTGTTTGTGTTTTTAAAAAAAAAAACAAAACAAAAAAACGTGTAATTTACATGTGCTTAATATACGCTGCACACATATGAACACACGTGCCCATGCATGAACACACACACACAAACAACCAACACAGCCGTTCTCATGGTATGGTCTGCCCCTGAGCATGCAAATGACATTCATTATGCAAATGCATACAAATCAGAACCAACCATCTGAGAGTCCAAGCTGGGAAAAAAAGAAAAGAATAAAATTAAATGAATGAGGGGGGGGAGCGCAGAATAGAAAGAAGCATGTGCGTGGTGAAAGTACAGTGTCACTTTAAGGTGCAAAAAACATGTGTGTACACGTGTGGTCAACAAAAAGTAGCTCATAACCTGCTTCATTAGACACATATCCTCTATCTGCGGCAAAACAGACAAGAAATATAAAAAGCTGTATAAATGGTACTGCTAAAGTAATATATATATATTGTTTAATGAATAGGATGCAGAATTTGAATTTAATTTTAACATCAATTTCATTAAAAAGTAAAACCTTACAGCCAGTTGTACATTCACTGATGTTAAGGATTTTTCCAGATGAGTACACTATGCGCTACAGTTCAGCATCCTGTTCATGCGATCTTTAAGGAGGTCAGCATAAAAGGTTTGAGAGGAGGTTTTGTGGCTTGTTTTTAAAGATTTTTTGTTGTATTTATGCACAACAGTTTCATTAAAGATGGGAGAGGGGGTGACACACCATGTTTCCTCAGAGCCTCTCTGATGCCACAGTCGCCTTGTTTCAGACCTTTGAGTTCTTTAGAAGGAAAAGCAGAAAATTAACTGCAGAAGAGCATCGACTTGAGTGGAGATGCTCCAAATGATGGCAAAGTGGCGCTAATTGCCTCTCGAGGTGTTCTTTGTTTTGTTTCACCTCTCTCACCACCACTGCCTCTGTAGGACATGCTCTCTAAAACCCCCAGAAGAGCTGCATGACATTATCAGCCTTCATTAAACACATCATCCAAACTCTGAAACCTGCCAAAAATAGAGTGGGTGGTGGTCTGTTTTTGCTTTGTGTAAAAAGAAGCCATACACTGATGAATACAGATATCTCAGCTGGAGCCTAATTTATGTATTCATTTTCAAAAAATACATGCAAAATATATGAAATAGCCATTATGTGAGGGTGATTAAGAGATGCATTAATCTCCCTGTGTTTGCCAGATACAGATGTCTCCATTTTGCAGGTGTCTGGATGTACAGGACTGGAGCTCCATGCCTCAACCTTCTGTTGTTCACACCTCATCTACAACTACAACAAAAAAGATTTCCCTCAAAAAAGAAAAAAAAAAAAAAAAGGTAAAACAAAAATTTTGCCAATTACAGAGCATTACAGAAATGGCAAAAGAAAAAAATGTCTAATTATGTCAGATTGAGGTCAAATTCTTACCCAAATTAAAATACAATTAGACTAATTCCTGTGTGTAAGGTTGTGTGTGTGTGTGCATGTGAAAGAGAGCGAGAGAGAGGAAGATGTAGATAAAGAGAGGCTTGCAGTATGAGCAAAAGTGTTTTTGTTTTTATATTACTACATACATACTTTACAATTCCTTATCATTCATATTCTTGAAATAACTAGCTGGTTCAAGTAATGTGCTTCATTCTTCATTGATCTGAACTTGATTTTGTTAATGTCCTGACTGGAAACCTGACTAAATTTGGTTTGTGATCATTTGGAAAGGCCTTTAAATAAGACATAAATGTATGAGACACTGAGTGTAAAATACTATAGTAGCAGGAAATCATTTCTTCTCTTCCTATAGATGTTATGTTGGTTTTGTATGTTCTTCAAATTCAACACACTGAAATGTCCAACTAGGCAACACTGTTTGGTTTAATCTGGTACAACGAGTAGATTAAAATCCTTAAGAAGAAAATCAAGGCATGTGCGCGTGTGCGTGTGTGTGTGTGTGTGTGTGTGTGTCAACGATTTGGGTTCAAGTAAAACCCAGAAATGCTTGAATTTGGCACCTTAACTGAGCCGTGTGAAAGGACATCAGTCCTGCATGGTCAGTCACTATACAGACTTAATTCACATATTTAAAAAGAGGTTCAAAGTCAGAGTGACATGAATTTTCATACTTTTGTACTTCCTAAATTTGAAACCAATGTAGTCATTCATGGGGAAGTTAATTGGGTGGAAGCAACAGAATTTCTCACAAACTATGAATATACTTCATTTTTCTTTTAAATTTTTTATATAAAAATGCTAGATTGTTGAGTAGGTTGATTCCACTGTGCTAGCTATGTCCCTCTTTTCAATTCATTGTCACTTTAAGTGCATATTTGAGACAGACAAAGAAAACTTAAGTGTTAACTCATCTTTTCCCTCCCTGGCAGCCCCTTGATTGGCAGTGTGTGCTGTACCACTGATTTGAAATCAAATATTCACACATACGAACACACTCCACATGTTACACAATCACATTAAGCCAGCAAAATGTACAAGAATCATCACAGCGGCACAACCGAGACCCCACCTCCACCATTACTGTGGTTTATATCAACAACAAGCAGATTTGATACGTTTTGTGCTTTCTGTAATTATAATTTGGATATTAATTGTCTTTGTTGCCTTCAATGCATATTAGCTCCTTTGGGAGACACAACACCCCCTCCCCCTCCCCTTAAAGCTGCTTCTTATGTAACACACCATCATACCTTCACGTCATCGGTCAGCAGCGTCCATCATCAGAGTCGCTTCCTCTTGCTGGTTCTTTTGGTGTGTCCTTTTTTTTTTTTTAAATGTCGTTTTCTTCCTCAATGCAGGCGTGTAATGGGATTCTTGTTACTTTCGGTTATCTAGCTTTATGAAGAATGTACATCACTCATACAGCTAGATAACCAAAGATAACAGACAACCCCTCAGGCCTGCGAATGAAGCTCTCTGCCGCCGACACACACACACAAACACACAACCTCTGATACACCTGTGAGGACAGACAATGACAGAGGAAAATGCTTAAATGGCTATCTCAACAAATGAAAGCTGATTTACTGTACCAACTGTTTGTCACATAATCCAGAGGTGGAAATAATGATAATAATAGTCATATATCTGGAGTGTTAATGCGGATGATTTATCACATGGTCTTATAGATGCCTCAGTGAAATGAGATGAAAAACAAGCATGACTAAAGATTCACAGGGGATACTGCTGGGAAAACACATTTTCCAAGCTATTAAGTGTTTTTATATGACTGAAATGTGAATAGGCTCTTATAAGAATTCAAAACAAAGCATTACAGCCAAGTATCCAGTGAACTAAAGACAACGACAGTAAAGATTTTATGAGGACATCAGACGCTGGACCTGAAATGTTTCTGAGGGGAATAATTTACACAAATACTCAAGTAAAGAAAATACTATAGCAGAATGTAAAAAGGAAATCACCACAAAAAATAACACAAACTCATTTTACAGTAGATAAACACACAACTACAGTATAAAGGTATCTAAGGGCACCCAAGCTACTTTAAAGTCTTAGCAGGAAATATTTTAGATAAATTCCTTAACACAGTATAATTCTTAAACACGTACATTTATGTTTGCAATATCCTCTGTCCTTTCACACTTTTTGTGACAGCTCTATTTTTTCCTCCTTAACCTTTTTAGTCAAAAAGCCTACTGTTTAAATAAACCTGCACAACTTCAAAATATTAACTATTAAGTTAAAATTAATTAAATTAGTAACTTATAGGCTTTATATGAGACTCTCCTCCTCAACTGATTAAATCAGAAAATGTATAAATGAAATCAATAAATTGGTGACAGTCATTGTGGTTACGTTTCCTTCATTAGTCAAATGTAGATTATGAACCACTATTTTACATCCATGACATTTATTAAATTAAAGAGCCTTTAGTTGAGGCTACTCTGATCCCTTATATATATATACACAATTTCAGTAATAGAAAATTATTGCTTTATCCTGATACATCATTTATGTGTGTCACTCTGAAATGATATGTAAATAAATGTCTTAAACCTTTTTTTTTTTTTTTTTTTTTACATAAACTACCGAGAATGACGTCACGGCCGTGGCTGTGAGGTGTGATACCTAATTAACACACACACCTCAAACAAACAGGCCACTGCCTCTGTCCACATGTCAGAGTCAGTGCAACACGCAGCAGTGTGTGAGATGTTGCTGCAGGTTGTTCGCCTCTAAAAGCACTAAAAAAAAAAAAAAAAAAAAAATAGAGCCACAATTAAAGATATTGGAGCCTGCACATAATGAAATGTTTAACATTTCATTTTTACAAGTACTTTCTGGAAACGTCTCCTCTGAATCTCAGATGGGTGAATTATTTTGGATTTTTGCCAACAAACATCCATTAGTGCAGATCACTTCCGTGTTTTACGTTTTCAGGCCGTGACACGCTGGTTTTCACACGAGCTCACAGCTATAAGCTTCAGATTTACATCTTCTGACGACTTCAACTCCCATACAGCCGCTTTATTAATGCAGGCTGTTTATTACCAGCTCCACGTATGGTCTAGTTTTCAAGCTAATAGCCTTTTAACGTTTTAACGAGATTACCAGTGTTTTTTTTCTCCCTTTATTCTCCTATCTGTGTTTATCTGTTGATCTGGGTGTCGAGCTGGATAACGTTGTGTTGAATAGAATTACGTGGGTACAGAAAATCTGTCCCAATAAAGTCTTAAAATGCGTATGTGATTTTTTTTTTTTTTTAACTTAAGTGTTAAGTGAAAATCCCAAATTCCGACTTTACATTTTGAATTGCAGGAAATTTGAGTCCAGTGCCTGTAGCTGCTACAATGGGCAAAATAAAAAACGACGGAATTGCTATGAAGTTCGCTTGGTATATATATTTATATCCCTCTCAACCTAATAATAACGATGATTATTTTATTTTTTATTTGATGTGAGATTTTGCAAAGCCTTCATCCGTTGAGGCAACAACACACCGATCTGTGCGTTAAACCAGATGATTTGTCCTTAATACTTTAAGAGAATAAAATAGAGTTTTCATTTATTTGGGATGATGTCCCGACTACAAGCAATGTAGAGAGCAGTATAGCAGAGAAAGCAGTGACAGTATGGAGGAGCTATTACAGAACCTATAGTCCACTATAATACATTAAATATAATAAACAAAGACATCATTCACGCCCAAACTGACTATAGGTGGCTCCCACTGTCCCTCATTCCCTGCAGGGAAATTACACTGAAGTTTTTGTTCAAGGTAACTTGGAAGCAATACAGTGAGAAATGTTCTACTTTAATAGATTGTCAGGACCATAAAAGGCTGCTGTAAATGCTGCAAATTTTAAGCGGAACAGCGTTTAAGCGTTCACAAAAAGGATCCCGAAAGGATTTAAAAATGATTTCCAGGAGTAATCAATTAGTTCCACTCAGCGTGCTGGGCGCTTGAGTGTGTGTGTGTGTGTGTGTGTGTGTGTGTGTGTGTGTGT